>CM077156.1:11631646-12231646 GCA_039583875.1 Platanthera guangdongensis
CTATTTGAAAGTCCACTTAGTGTCAACTACCTTCACCTATGGGGGGGGGGGAATAGGAGTCTTGCAGCATTTTTGCGGAATTAAAATCGTACCGCACAAGACAACAAAACAACACAGCACAGAAAGGACACAAGCAAATTATAGTGGTTCCCCGATTTGGGTACATCCACTTTCCCCCTTCGACCTATCTCCCAACCAGGGACGACTCGGTCACTTCACCAACAGGATTGAAATCCAATCCTTGCACTAACGGAAGGAACCCTTCCACACGTAGGAGTCACCACTCCCACAACACGGGTTGCTCCCAACCCTTACAACTAGGAACCAACGTTTCTTTACAATAAAATTGAAAATGGATTGTATAAGAAATACAAACAACTTATGGAGACTAAGGTGTCCCTCTTCGTTCGACGACATGTTCTTGAAGTCAACGAAGAGTCCACAACCCTAGATCTCACTTGGAGTGAATCTCCCCGAAACCGGCGGCGGCAAGAAGGGCGGCGGCTTTGTTCTCGGGATCGGCGGCGACAACGGCGTGCTGCGGCTGTTCTTTGGAGATTCAATCTTCGTAGCAAAGCTAGCAAGGTATTCCAACGGTCACACTAGGATCGATCGTCTCGATCGATTCGGATGGGGAGGTTTTCCCGATCTACGAATCAAGAGTCAAGGGATCTCTGGTTAGATGCGTGAGACGCTGTGCTTGGCTGAGCTTCTATCGCCGGGAGATCTGGAAGAATCCACGATCAAAGACCGGCTTTCAACTACACGATCGGCGACGGCGATGGCGGCGGAGCGAGTTTTGCGATCTAGGTCATGTCGGCGGCTCGGCTTCTGTTTTTCAAATCGCTTAATCTACTGTTCAAAAATACGCGAGTATTTATACAGTAGAATACTCCTTTTTGACCATTGTGGGTTCTACCAGAAGAAACCCTAAAACCGGTTCAAAACAGCGCCTTAACATTTGATCCGGTCCAGTGCTTCAGAAATTCGCCTAAGTCAAAATCGGCGAGAATCGAAGGTGATTCTCGTCGAATCGGCGAGAATCGAAGGTCATTCTCGTCGAAGGAATTATGCCAATCGAGAATCAATCAGTGATTCTCGACGATTTTCACTTAGCGACAGATAAGCACGCTCTGAGTGAGCTGGATAGAGTCGGCGAGAATCACTTGGTGATTCTTGTCGATTATTACTTGGACGGTTTTTCGTCTTTCCACCCATGAGCTGCTCTTTGACCCATCCTTGCTCCTTGTCTGCTCTTGCATTATCACAGCCCTGTACTTGAAAATAAGTACACTCCAATAGAGAGAGTACACGTAGGCCAACACACTAATCTGCTCAATGAGGGATTACGTCACGCAGACCCGTGTATATTGACCTACTGCACCCTGACATTGGTGTTTACTTAGCGTGAAATAACTGCAAGCACAACTTAAAAGATTTCATAAAATACATTGTCTATTAACCTTAGCTTGTTCAGGGGCTTCTTCAAATCAGGTACGTTGTGGATACAATACCCAACAATCTCCCCCTATTTGAAGAAGCCTAAACCCTACAAGCTAAGGTGAATAGAGCGTATGGGAATGAAAATCATAAACTTAAAATTGAGTTGAGAGAGATATTCATTACCAATACCAATTTCTTGAGAGCAACCTTGGAGCTACCTTAGCCTTAGCCGAGAGGGTAATCTCCCCCTTTTCGGCTTCTGCAAATCTGGGTCTGTTGCATTTGACCCCTTGCTCCCCCTCAGTTCTTGCACCTGTGCTCACACTGGAGTTCCTGGCAAAGGCTCCCCCTAGATGCACGAGCCTGGAGCTTCTGTAGTCTTCAATCCTCATAGTTTAGCATTCCCAATTCAGTTTTTAAAAGACTGAACTTGACTTCGTCTAAGGGCTTTGTGAAAATATCTGCAATCTGCTTGTCCGTGGGGACATAACAGAGAGAGATGTCCTTGTTCTCCACGTGCTCCCGAATGAAGTGGTAGCGTACTTCAATATGCTTCGTTCTGCTATGTGATACCGGATTGTTGGCAATTGCAATTGCACTGGAGGAGTCGCAGTACATTGGTACTTTCTTGAACTGAAGGTCGTAGTCGGCTAACTGGTTTCTGATCCATAGGAGTTGTGCGCAACAGCTGGCTGCCGAGATGTACTCAGACTCTGCTGTGGAGGTTGCTACACAATTCTGTTTCTTGCTGTTCCATGAGATAAGCCTTCTTCCGAGGAATTGACACGTCCCGGAAGTGCTTTTCCTGTCATCCCTACTCCCTGCAAAATCAACATCTGAAAAACCTATTAGCTCGACATCATTGTTTCTCGGGTACCACAAGCCAAGATTGGGAGTACCTTTAAGGTATCTTAGAATTCGCTTTGCAGCGACATAGTGAGATTCCTTAGTGTTCACCTGATATCTGGCACAGACACATGTGGAGAACATGATATCCGGTCTACTAGCAGTAAGGTAGAGCAGGGTTCCAATGATGCTTCTGTATTTGGTTTCATCGAAAGGTTTACCTTTCTCATCCTTATTCAGAGACATAGTGGATCCCATTGGAGTCCTCATAGAGGTTGCATACTCCATACCAAATTTCTTGAGGAGTTCATTTGTGAACTTTGTCTGAGAGATGAAGATTCCATCCTCAGACTGTTTCACTTGAAGTCCCAGGAAATACTTTAGCTCTCTCATACTGCTCATTTCAAACCTTCCTGGCATAAGTTTAGAAAACTTTTTGCAAAGATTGTTGTCTGTTGAGCCGAATATAATGTCATCGACATAGATTTGCACCAGCAAAATCTTGCCTTTGACTTCCCAGAGAAACAATGTCTTATCTATTTTACCTCTAGAGAACTTGTTCTCAAGAAGAAAACTAGATAAAGTCTCATACCAAGCTCGTGCAGCTTGTTTTAAACCATATAGAGCTTTATTAAGAAAATATGCATGATTGGGATAAGTAGGATTGACAAAACCTGGGGGTTGAGCGACGTATACTTCCTCTTTCAGGTCTCCGTTCAAGAATGCTGATTTCACATCCATTTGATAGACTGTGAATCCTTTGTGCGAAGCATATGCCAGGAACAATCTGATTGCCTCGTGCCTTGCCACTGGTGCAAAGGTCTGGTCGAAGTCAATCCCCTCCTCCTGTCTGTAACCTTGAGCCACCAGCCTGGCCTTGTTCTTTATGATGACACCATGTTCATCCAGTTTGTTTCTGAAGATCCACTTGGTGCCAATCACATTCTGTTTTTGTGGTCTGGGAACCAACGTCCAAACGTTGCATCATTCGAATTGATGAAGTTCATCTTGCATGGCCAAAATCCATGCCGCATCTTTGTTCGCCTCGTCAAACTTCTTTGGCTCAACCTGTGATAGGAAGCTAAGATGCAAAATCTCGTTAATAGTACCTCTTCGAGTTCTGACACCGTCACGAGGATCTCCGATGATCTGATCTCTAGGATGATCCCTCACGTGCCGGAGCTCTAGAAGTCTGGCGTCTGGAGCTTCGACTACTTCTTGGGCTTCTCCTTCTTCTAAGAGATTTGCTCCATTTTGATCTTCAACATTCCCAGTTGACGTTGAGGTGGAAACTTTGACGTACTTAGGAGTTTCATCTTTAGCGGTCTCATCGAGACTCAGCTGTTCAAGTCGTACACCCGCTTCTTCAAGAATACCGCTGTAAGAATTGATGTTAAGCAAGCTTCCTTCATCAAATACAACATTAATTGATTCTTCTACCACTAGGGTTTTCTTATTGAAGACCCTATATGCCCGACTGTGGGCACTATAGCCCATGAATATGCCTTCGAAGCATTTTTCACCAAATTTAGTACGCGGGTACTTCCCATTATTCAGTACATAACATCTGCAACCAAAGATCCTCAAATAGGACATGGTTGGTTTCCTGCCTTTTAGTAGTTCGTAGGGCGTCTTACGATGACTTTTGTTGATCAACGCCCAGTTTTGAACATGACAGGCTGTATTGACCGCCTCAGCCCAGAAGTATTCTGGGAGTGAAGCATGATTCAACATTGTCGTGCAGGCTTTAATGAGTGTTCTATTTCTCCTCTCCGCAACTCCATTTTGCTGAGGAGTGCGCGGGGAGGAAAACTCATGAAAGATACCTTGTTCTTCACAAAACTCTGTCATAGCACCAGATTCGAATTCTGTTCCATGGTCACTTCTGATTTTGACCACTGAGCAGTTAAATTCGTTCTGAACCTGCTTGACAAAACTAGTGAAGATGTCAAACGTATCTGACTTTCGTTTTAAGAAGAACACCCATGTAAACCGAGAGTGATCATCAACTATCACTAGTGTATAGGACTTGCCTCCCAAGCTATGAACTTGCATTGGACCAAACAAGTCCATATGCAGAAGATAAAGACATCGGGAAGAGTCTTTGTCTGCAATGCTCTTAAAGGTAGCCCGGGTCTGTTTGCCCATCTGGCATGCAGAACAGGGGCTATCTTTGATGCACTTGATAACGGGAACATCCCTTACTAAGTTTTTAGAAAACAGCATACTAATTGTTTTGAAATTAATATGTGCCAATCTCTTGTGCCATTGTTCACAAAGAGATGCACTGCCTGATGCCACTAGGCATACGGGGGTAGATGAATCTAAACTAAGAAAATTTAAGCAGAAGATATTTCTGCTCCTAATGCCTATTAATACCGTCTCAGAAGAGGCACATGATATTATCAGGCATTTATCCTTGTAGAACTTAACGTCATAACCTTTATCACATAACTGACTTACACTGATCAGGTTATGGTTTAACCCTTCAACATATGCCACGTCGGTGATAGAGATTATACCGTTGGAAATCATACCGTAACCTCTAGTGACTCCTCGATCTGACCCCCCAAAGATGACTTTGGGTCCATTCTCGACTGGAGTGTAATCACGCAACAGGCTTCTTGTCCCAGTCATATGCCGGGAGCATCCACTGTCCAAGTACCATATTGGAGTTTTGGTGGCCTTTGGACATTCCTGCAAAACAAAATTAATTTCCCTTAGGAACCCAATCGAACTTGGGTCCTAGATTCTTGGCTAGCATACTCCCCCTCGGGTGGTTAACCCTACGAGTGGTCGGCCTCGCATTGCTAACATAAGGAGTCTCGTTATACCTCGGATTAAACCAACAATCCACGACAAAGTGACCGACTTTGCCACAACACCAACAGTCAAATTTGTTGTACCTCTTCCTAGGCTCCTGCTTTACCCTGGGAATGGTGGGTACAGCCGGGGCCTTGGATATGGAGATGGAGGCATCATAGTGATTGCAGTCACATGACTTCTTAACCTTCTATTTCTTCAGTATAACAGGCTTGGCTTTTGGTGTCTGCTTTCTATTATGGCCGCTAGAGAATTGACCATAATTACCCATGTGGATTTCCTCATAAGGTGCCTTGAAGACACTCTCGCCGAAGTTGCGGGGAAAAGTCCAACCATCATACCAGCTCTTTGGCTTTGCAACCGAGGGCCGGAAATGATGACCAAAGGTTGACTCAAAGTCATGTTGGTTGCAGGGAAAGCTAGGCTTTCTGAACGCAACAGGACTGAGTGGGGCCTTTCCCTTTTCAGCAGCAGAGGCCTTCTTGGCGGCCTTATTCTTTCTCTGGTTCCTGTTTCTCCTGGATGAAGAACCAAATACCCCTATATTCCCCAAGCCAGCTCCTTTGGCCTGAGCAGAGAAGGTATCAACTAATGGAAGAGCTGTTTTTGGCATAGAGAAGCTCTTGACTATCTTCCTTTTTGACGCAAGTTGTTCTTCCAACTTGTCGACTTCCTCCTGCTTAAGATCAAGGAGCTTAAGAGACTCTGAATACTTTGAAGTCAGGTCTAGGTGCTACTGTCGGAGTAAGATCAACCTGGTGATCTCTTCCCTTAGGGAGACACACTCACCCTTAAGGAATTTCACTTCCTTTTTCTCAGCCTTCAATCTCTTACGGCACTCCTCGAAAGTGTTGAGCAGAAGCTCATACTTCTCGAGGAGCTCCGCTTCATGGGCCGAAGGGCTATCCTCAGGGTCATCATCCTGAGACTCAGGATCAGATTTAGAGTCGGAGAGAGGGGTGTGAGCTTTTACCTTCCCAGTAAATGGGGGGCATTTTCCTTCTGAGTCGGAGCGACCCACCAGCCCAAAGTAGGCTTCCTCATCATCACTGGAGTCTGAGGAATCAGACTCACTCAGTGTCTTTGGCTTTTTGGCGATGTAGCTCCTCTCTTTCTTCTTATCTCTAGAGAACTTGTGCTCCTCTCCCTTCCCCTTTTCTCTCTTGCCTTGGTGGAAGTCGGCCACGACGTGTCCTGGCTTATTGCATCCAAAACAAATAATGTCAGAGGAGCGATGTTTGTTCGGTTTAGAAGCATACCTGTCAGAAGAATAATTTTTCTTCTGATGCCTGGAGGAGGAGCCGTCTCTCTTTCTTTGATTCCTCATCTTGAGGAACTTCTTGAATTCTCGGGTGATGAGGGAGAAATCATCCTCAGATAACTCTGAGCTGGAGAAGCATGGCTCGGAGTCCTCCTCCTCATCCTTTTTCCCGGCACGGTATGAAACCGCACCCTTGCCCTTCCTGAAGTGAATGGCTTTTAGGGCCACAGTCTTTTCCTTGGCTGCAGCCTTCTCTGCTTCTTCTTCTGCTTTCCTGGTGTTCAGTTGAAGCTCATAGGACATCAGCTTCCCAAACAGAATTTGCGGGTCTGTTTCAGCAAGTCTGCCAAACTCTCGGATGGCGCAGATCTTTGTGTCCCATTCCTTAGTAAGGGACCTAAGGAATTTATCATTAAGTTCACCATCAGTGAACACTCTTCCATATCCTTTGAGGGCATTGACAATCTTGAGGAAGTTCTCGAAGGTGACTCCGATCTCTTCCTTAGGCCCTTGTCTGAAGGCCTCATATTTCTGGTTCAGCAGGGATCTCCGATCATCCCTCACTTCATCAGTGCCCTCCATTAGGATAATCAGGCAGTGCCAGATTTCCTTTGCTGTCCTGCAGTTGCAGAAATTCTGCATCATTGAGTCATCGACCGCGCTGACCAGAATGTTCTGCGCCTTCTTGTCAAGTCCCACCAGCACCATCTCGTCCTTGTCCATTTCAGAAATTTTCTTTGGCACTTTCTTGGTAGGATCAATGGTGGAGGCCTTAGTGGGGACATAAGGTCCCTCCTCCACGATCATGAAGAGTCGGGGATCGACCGCTTCCATGTAGAACCTAATCCTTTCCTTCCAGATAGGAAAGTTTAGCCTGGTGCACACTGGGATCTTGCCTGTGTACTTGAGTCCGTCCATAGTAGATGTCTGCCTTCTTCTTGACACTAGTGGCAGGAACTTACTCAAGGTGTGAACCTTTTTGATGAGTAACCTCCCTCTGATACGACTTGAAAGTCCACTTAGTGTCAACTACCTTCACCTATGGGGGGGGGGGGGGTAATAGGAGTCTTGCAGCGTTTTTGCGGAATTAAAATCGTACCTGCACAAGACAACAAAACAACACAGCACAGAAAGGACACAAACAAATTATAGTGGTTCCCCGATTTGGGTACATCCACTTTCCCCCTTCGACCTATCTCCCAACCAGGGACGACTCGGTCACTTCACCAACATGATTGAAATCCAATCCTTGCACTAACGGAAGGAACCCTTCCACACGTAGGAGTCACCACTCCCACAATACGGGTTGCACCCAACCCTTACAACTAGGAACCAACGTTCCTTTACAACAAAATTGAAAATGGATTGTATAAGAAATACAAACAACTTATGGAGACTAAGGTGTCCCTCTTCATTCGACGACGTGTTCTTGAAGTCAACGAAGAGTCCACAACCCTAGATCTCACTTGGAGTGAATCTCCCCGAAACCGGCGGCGGCAAGAATGGCGGCGACTTTATTCTCGGGATCGGCGTCGACAACGGCGTGCTGCGGCTGTTCTTTGGAGATTCAATCTTCGTAGCAAAGCTAACAAGGTCTTCCAACGGTCACACTAGGATCGATCGTCTCGAACTATTCGGATGGGGAGGTTTTCCCGATCTATGAATCAAGAGACAAGGGATCACTGGTTAGACGCGTGAGACGCTGTGCTTGGCTGAGCTTTTGTCGCCGGGAGATCTGGAAGAATCCACGATCAAAGACCGGCGATCAACTACACGAGCGACGACGACGACGGCGGAGGAGCGAGTTTCGCGATCTAGGTCACGTCGGCGGCTCGGCTTCTGTTTTTCACATCGCTTAATCTATTGTTCAAAAATACGCGAGTATTTATACAGTAGAATACTCCTTTATGACCGTTGTGGGTCCCACCAGAAGAAACTCTAAAACCGGTTCAAAACAACGCCTTAACATTTGATCCGGTCCAGCGCTTCAGAAATTCGCCTAAGTCAAAATCGGCGAGAATAGAAGGTGATTCTCGTCGAATCAGCGAGAATCGAAGGTCATTCTCGTCGAATCGGCCAGAATCGAAGGTCATTCTCGTCGAAGGAATTATGCCAATCGAGAATCAATCAGTGATTCTCGACGATTTTCACTTAGCGACAGATAAGCACGCTCTGAGTGAGCCGGATAGAGTCGGCGAGAATCACTTGGTGATTCTCGTCGATTATTACTTGGATGGTTTTTCGTCTTTCCACACATGAGCTGCTCTTTGACCCATCCTTGCTCCTTGTCTGCTCTTGCATTATCACAGCCCTATACTTGAAAATAAGTACACTCAAATAGAGAGAGTACACGTAGGCCAACACACTGATCTGCTCAACGAGGGATTACGTCGCGCAGACCCGTGTATATTGACCTACTGCACCCTGACATTGGTGTGTACTTAGCGTGAAATAACTGCAAGCACAACTTAAAAGATTTTATCAAATACATTGTCTATTTACCTTAGCTTGTTCAGGGGCTTCTTCAAATCAGGTACATTGTGGATACAATACCCAACACTATTTTAGGATCTTTGGTAGCAAGTGTTATGTACTTAACAATGACAAGTCTTATTTAACTAAGTTTGCTGTCAAATTCCAAGAAGGGATATTTGTTGGGTACAACAACAGTAGAGCTTACAAGGTCAGAGTATTCCAGATGGATGTCAAGTCAGCATTTTTGAATGATGACTTAAAAGAGGAAGTCTATGTTGAACAACCAATAGGTTTTGTAGATTCTCTCTATCCTAATTATGTATATAGTCTTAAGAAAGCACTATATGGTTTGAAACAAGCCCCAAGGGCTTGGTATGAAATCCTGTCTACATTCCTCATTGAGAACCAATTCTCCAGGGGGAAAATTGACAAAACTCTATTCCTAAGGGAATCAAAAGGCAAGATCATCCTAGTCCAAATATATGTTGATGACATTATCTTTGGATCAACTGAGAATAACCTTTGTAGGAAGTTTGCCAAACTTATGCAAGGGAAGTTTGAGATGAGCAGCATGGGTGAGCTGAAATTCTTCTTGGGACTCCAAGTTAGACAGACTGATGATGGCTTGTCCATATCTCATTCTAAGTTCACCAAGGAGTTAATTAAGAAATATGGTATGGAGTCATCCTCCACCATGAGAACTCCAATGGGGTCAAGTATGCCTATAGGCAAAGATGATGCAGGAAATCTTGTAGATGAGTCTTTGTATAGAGGGATAATTGGCTCCCTTCTTTACTTGACTGCTAGTAGGCCAGACATCATGTATGCTACATGTGTCTGTGTTAGGTATCAAGCTAGCCCTAAAGAATCTCATTATACTGTAGTTAAAAGAATTTTGAGATATCTTAAGGGAATACCAAATCTTGGCCTTTGGTACCCTAAGAATAGAGATTTTCTACTAACAGGTTATTCAGATGCAGACTTTGCAGGATGCAAAGAAGACAGGAAAAGTACATCTGGTACATGTCAGTTCCTAAGTGAAAGATTGGTGTCATGGAGCATCAAAAAGCAAACAAGTGTGGCTATATCCACAACTGAGTTTG
Organism: Platanthera guangdongensis; assembly: GCA_039583875.1. Lineage (NCBI taxonomy): Eukaryota > Viridiplantae > Streptophyta > Magnoliopsida > Asparagales > Orchidaceae > Platanthera > Platanthera guangdongensis. The sequence goes on from CM077156.1 coordinate 11,641,598, forward strand.
AATATATTGCTGCAGGTAGCTGCTGTGCTCAGCTATTATGGATTCAACATCAACTTGAAGATTATGGCATCCAGGTAAGTAGAACTCCATTATTTTGTGATTCTACTAGTGCTATTTCTATTGCTAGAAATCTTGTTTCTCATAGCAGAACTAAGCATATAGAAATAAGATATCATTTCCTTAGAGATCATGTTGAAAAGGAATATATAAGTCTAGAATTTGTCAATACTAATTTTCAAATTGCTGACAGGTTCAACAAACCACTGGATGAAACTAAATTCAATTATTTTAAAATTAAATTAGACATGCTGAACTTAGAATAAGAATGACAAATTTGACTAAGTAAATTTGTGTCGACACATAAAGACATAAGTGTCGACATATAGTAGATGGTGTTGACACATCAGAAAAATTCTGTCGACACATCCAGAAGGTTATGTCGACACTCAGAATTTGGTGTCGACACATGGCTATCCTGACACTTAGTAGATAGTGTCGACACATCCAGTCATCTGTGTCGACATGCAGGATTTAGTGTAGACTCTTAAGATTATCTGTGTCGACACAATCCCAATAATGTCGACACATATAACAGTTAAAGAAGAAGATGAAATATCATCTTCCATGATAAGTGGAGCACTCCAATGGTGTGGAAAGGATCCCACAACCAAGATTGGATCTTCAATGCACAGCTGAAGAATATCTGGCTGAGAATATTCCTGATGTAGTGAATCAGATTGCAGGCTCTAAGATTAGTCATATAAGGAGAATCGAGGTGAGAATACTATCAAGATGGAATAGAGTTCTGATCAAAGATGTTTCTACTCCTCATAAAACCACAAAGCAGATTCAAAAAAGGAAACAACCAGCCCCCCAGATCTCTGAATATTCTAGTGATTCAGAAGAAATGGTTTTTTTCCTCAGATGAAGGAGCAGAAAGGATTAGCAAATCTACTGCTCAAGAAACAGTGACTGAGAGTCAAGTGGTGGGGGAGCAGATTCCTGTATTCACCATCTAAATGGATCAAGTCCAGGAAGTGCCTCATCAAGGGGGAGCCAATGTGCTTTCTCCAGTTTCAGCTCAACAAGAGGCATTATCCTCAGGGGGAGTTTATGAACAAGAGCCAACAAGAGGCATTATTTCCTAATTTACTAGGAGCAAGAACTGAGGGGGAGATTGTAAGGACTAAGGGGGAGAAACCAATTATGGGATCTACTCCAAAAGATATATTGGACATAGCAAGCTCATCTGCTTCTGATGAGAATGAAGAAGCTTCCAAAACTAAGTAGAGGAATCATCTATTCTTCATAAATCAGCTTGGTATGATAAATGAAGAACTGTTTGATTTCTGTCTACGGTCGACGAATTCTTCAAAGTTCATCGAACGGAGATCGACGAACTATGAGGTTCTAGAGACATTTGTCGAACGGAGTTCGACGAACTCTTTGTGAGTGAAGTTATTTTTGTCGAATGGAGTTCGACGAATTCACTTTAGAAAACTTTCGTCGAACGGAGGTCGACAAAATGTTTTCACATCTTTGGCCAACATGCTTTCAGTTTTGGCCAGTGTTCTGGTTATAAGGAAGCCTTGCAGGCTATTCCACAAACTCCAGCTATAGCAGTAGACTTCAGTTCACTTCTGGTGCAACTGTAAGTAAAAATGGATGACCAAAGAAAAGCTCTTGAGAAATATGTAGATGAGAGCCATAAAGAACTGCAATATACATTGATCCAAGAAATCAAATCCATAAGATTTGAGGTCAATTTGCATAACATGGAAATACCTGAGTGCTTTCCAAAGGGTGGACATGCTGTTGTCTATTTGGCCAAGCAACAACATGAGGCCAAAACTCAGATAGATGACATTGCAGTAAAATAAAGATATATTCTGGAAAACCAGATCAGATAATGTTTCAAACGGATGTCCTAAGTGACCCTATTGAAAGAGAAGTCATAAATGGGGAGAGAGTGTTAGTCAATGCAGGCTCAGAACTCTTAGTTATACACCCCTTTGTCATGCTAAAGGGGATAAGAGTGTTAGCTAAAAACAAATTTTCTGCTAACACTGTGAAGCCTTGCAAGTACTTTCCAAAGCCTTTTCATTATTTTGAAAGGTAAAAGATCAAGTCTGAAGATGCTCAAGCAAAAAATCTTAAAGGAAAGAAGTCCGATGAAGACACTAAAGTTAGTGTCCAAGCTAAAGTTCAGTCTGGAAAAGGAATAGTTATCAAGGAACATGATCAATCCTAGAATTAGATGGTCTAGGTTTTGGTTAATGTAAAATTTTTGGACTAAATCATGGTTATTCTGAACATATATTAATAGAGTTCCTTGGTTTAGTATTGAATACTTAGAAACTTATGATGCATGTTCATTGTGTTATAACATATTCTGTGATAATATTGTTACATGCAATGATTGTTTATGTGTTACCCTGTCAAATATTGCTTTATACATTATATTCCGTGTTTTATTATAAAGTGATGTATATCATTGATTAAGAGTTATGACTTCTTCAAATATGGGGAGATTGTTGGTTACATTGGACAATGTGTACCAGATTTGGAGAAGCCTCACCTAACTCAATGATATTCATCAAGATGTATTTGATGTTGTGTTGAGTTTCCATGTGCAGGTTAAGAAAATACAGAAAAAGTTTCTAAGTACAAGTGTCGACACTTGAGAAGATTTGTGTCGACACCTGAGAAGAATTGTGTCGACACTTGGGAAGGCTGTGTCGACAACAGGAGACAGACTGTGTCGGCATACAGGAATTGTGTCGACACACAAAAAATCTGTCGACAACAATTGTGTCGACACTTGGGAAGGCTGTATCGACACCAGGAGCCAGACTGTGTCGACACACAGGAATTGTGTCGACACAAAGAAAATCTGTCGACAATAACTGTGTCGACACCCAGAACTTGTGTCGACACATTCCAGAATTCTATTGACAACAACTATGTCGACACACAGGACTTGTGTTGACACACACCAGAATTCTGTCGACACCAACTTTATCGAGACAAGGAGTTATTGTGTCGACACACAGGACTTGTGTCGACACATTCCACTGAAGCTGTGTTAAGAAGTTAAAGAGAAGCTGTGTCGACATTGTGAAAGCTGTGTCGACATCATTAAGAGTTGTGTCGACACTTGGACTATATGTGTCGACACATTTGAAGTATTGACTCGACACTTTTGCTGCTGAGTTAAAGTTCAATGAAGGATCAAGTATCAAGTATCACGACTGAAGACTTGACAGCTGTCATAACTGACAATGCTGTTACATTTGTCAGAGCTGTCAGAAGACCGTTAGAAACTGGATCAGCCGGTAACCTCAAATGAAGTCTATATAAAGATAGGATCAGTCATCAGAAAAAAATAATTAAGAATTGGACAAAATAAAAAAAAGATAGAGTGCTAGAAGTGTACCAGTAAAGAAAGAGACAATCATCAACAAGTCTCTAAGGGCAAATCCTGAACAAGTCTACAAGGAGAATTCAAATTAAATTCTGAATAAAAGAAGGAAGCTGATTGAAGATCAACTTCAGAAGATCAATCTTACTTTGTTCAAATTCAAGAAGCTTTGAAGAAGGTAAGATAGGTTGGATCTAAAGTTGTCAGATCTATCAAGAACTGACCAAGAAACTTTCAACCCATTCTCTCTCTACCTGGGTGAAGGATTTATTCTTCTTAATATCAATTTTTTTGTAGGATCGTTTATAGATCTGAGTTGTAAGACTAAAACTATAAAGGCTGACGTAGGGCTGAGTGCCTGAGGTAGGGGATTAATTTCCCTGAGTTGTAGACCTGTGTAAGAGGCTGAGGTAGGGCTTGATTGCCTGAGTTGTAGGCCTGTGAAAGAGGCTGAGGTAGGGCCTAATTGCCTGAGTTGTAGGCCTTGGAAAAGGCTGAGGTAGGGCTTAATTGCCTGTGTTGTAGGAGTGTGGACTCACTCTCAGGTAAGGTTCTTTGGGAGAATCAGAGTTGTAGGACTTGCTGATGTCTGAGCTGCAGGGACCTTTCAAGGTTCTGAGTTGTAAGATCTGAGGATCTGGGTGAAGAAGGAAGTTAGGCCGAATCTAGTACACTGCTAGATAGGTGAAGGGGGAAAGTGGATGTACCCGTCATTTGGGGAACCACTATAAATCTGTGTGCAATCTGTGATTGACTGTGCTTGTATTATTCTGTGCTGTGTTTGTTTGAATGTTGTGCCGAATAAATTGATCTAACAGACATATAATTGATCTGCCTAAGTAAAAAGGAATTGAACCTATTCACCCCCCTCTAGGTGTTTAGGATATCTTGAAACCAATTCTTTTAGTTTCCTTTTCCCCTACGTATCTTTGAGTGCATGGCCTTTGTGCACAATCCTTCCACCACATATGACAAACTTGACCCACGGGCCATAAAATGTATCGTTTTGGGTTACTCAACTACTTAAAAAAGCTACTATTGTTTTGATCCCGTTCTTCGAAAACAATATGTCTCTGTGGATGTGACCTTCTTTGAGAATGTGTCCTATTTCTATTCTGACCAACCTCCAGCTCTTTCTCCTTCTCCCATCGTCCCCTCCAACCCGTTTAATCCCATCGAGATTTTCCCACCATCACCTCCACAGTCTCCTCCTTCCCTCTCTTCCTCATCACCACCACTCTCTCCCTCTTCTCTACGGCAGTCTCTCTCCTCTCCCAAGCCAGGTCTCTCCGCCACGGATGCTCTGGTTACTGAGGAACATGCCAACCTGGATCTTCCCATTGCTCTCCGCAAAAGGGGTGCGGACGTGCACGTAGCACCTGCTGACTGCTATTGTTTCATATGATTGTCTCACTCCTTCTCGCATGGCATTTGTATTGGCTAACTCTGCGAATGCCACTCCCGCACCTACCAGGAAGCTCTCATTGTTCCTCATTGGAAGGTGGCCATAGATGCGGAAATTGCTACCCGTACTGAACGGGGCACCTGGACCCTGCTTCCCCCACCTTTGGGCACTGATGTGGTTGGATGCCGCTGGGTCTTTGTTGTCAAATTCCATCTAGATGGCAGCGTGGATCGTTACAAGGCCCGCCTAGTGGCCAAAGGCGTCACTCCTACCTATGGTCTTGATTACTTCGACACCTTCTCTCCCGTTGCTCGTCTCAGCACCATTCAGGTCCTTCTCTCTGTCGCTGTCAACAGGGATTGACCCATTTCGCAGCTGGATGTTAAGAATTATTTTCTCTTATGACGGGTAAAGAAGTCTATCTATTGTCTCAAGCAGAGCCATCGTGCCTGGTTTGACAAGTTTAGCGGCATTGTTGCAGCCATTGGTTTTGCAAGAAGTTTAGCCGATCACTCCTTATTTGTTCGAAAAATCGCCTCGGGTCTGGTAGTTCTTGTGGTATATGTTGATGACATTCTTCTTACTGGCGATGATCAGGATGGGGTAACTTTGACAAAGAAACACCTCCGTCAACACCTGGTCACAAAGGATATGTGCTCCCCGAAATACTTTCTGGGGATTGAAATATCTAGGAAGCCCAACTCCATGGTCCTTTCCCAACAGAAGTATGCTCTTGATCTTCTAAAGGAGGCAATATTGACTGGTGCTAAACCTGCCCATTATCCCATGACTGCTGGAGAAGACAAAACTTGGACAGATGACTCGCCTCTTCTATCCGATCTTACGAGGTACTGATGTCTGGTTGGCAAATTCATTTATCTCACGGTAATTAGATCCGACATCTCTTATGCTGTTGGCAAGGTGAGCCAGTTCATGCAAACTCCTAGGGAGTGTCATATACAATCTGCCTTAAGGATATTGGAGTATATTAAAGTAGCACCAGAAAAAGGACTCCTTTTTCAGAAGAACGGTCACTTAAGGGTTGAAGCATACTCATACTCGAGCTATGCTGATGATAAAGGTGACTGCAAATCAACATCAGGTTTCTGCACATTTGTTGGAGGTAATCTTGTGAGTTGGAAGAGCAAGAAACAATCTGTGGTCTCCAGGTCTAGTGTAGATGCGTAATATCATAGTATAGCGTCGACCACGTGTGAGTTGAAATGGTTACGAGCTCTCATGCTTGACTTAGGAGAGGTCTATGTTGAAGTTGGTGACCGGGCGGTCTGTCTTGGCGGGTTGAAGACTGCGCGGTCTCGCGGGTTGTCTCAGCCGGCTTGGAGACCGGGCGGTCTAGCGGTCTTCACAGGCAATCTCTCTTCTTCTCTTGTGGTAGCCGTGCGGTTAGCCCTTCTGTCTAACCGCGCGGCTTGTGCGGTTTGTTTTGTATAGTCCGCTTAGTCCTGTAAATTTTTAGTCCCACATCTCTTATTTATATTCTCTCATCTCTTCTCCATTCTATATAAGGGAGGGCATACCTTTGTAATAGATACCTTTTTCGGATAATAAAGTTCAATTTAAAACCATTTCAGTTTGTTTTTGTTCGGCTCTTACATGGTATCAGAGGCACTCGATCTACTCCTCCTAATTCTGTGTCTTTCTGTCCGCGCGGCTTGTCGCGCCGGTTTGCTCCCTGTCCGCGCTGCCTCTTCCTCTCCTTGTTACTGCCCTCTGTGTGCGCGAATTTTTGTTCTAAGTCATCGCCTCTTGTCGCAGTGACCTATTTTGTCCTGCTTTTGTTCGCGCGGCCTGTCCTCTAGCCATTCGACTTCTTCCCCTCTACTGGTGTCTGCCGCTTGGTCGTGGCTTTTCTGGCCGCTGGTTTTCTCCCCTTGACCGCTGCAGCCCTTCTTTCTCCTATCGTCACAGCGACTTGTTTTGTCCTGCTTCTGTTCGCACGGCCTGTCCTCTAGCCGTTTGACTGCTTCCCCTCTGTTTGTGTCTGCAGCTTGGTCGTGGCTTTTTTGGCCGTTGGTTTCTCCCCTTGTGACCGCTGCCGCTCTTCTTTCTCCTATTCGCGCGGTTTGTTGCCTAACCGCCCGGCTTCCTTTTTACTGCTCCTATGGCTCTTTCTGATGCCTCTACTGCCACCACCCCTGTCACCAATCCGGCTCCGCCTCTTCCTCCTACTCCTTCCGGGAACCTTGGGACCGTTTCCAAGCTTGTTGGCTCCAACTACCCGGATTGGAGCGTCTCTTTCACCTTTCTTCTTTGCTCACAACGCAAACGCCACCATCTCGTTGATGACCCACCTCCTATCACTTCACCTCTCTTTGATGACTGGGATGCAAGTGACGTGCTTGTGCATACTTGGCTCGCGAACAGTGTTTCCGATGAGTGCCTTCCCGTCATACGTCATGATGAGACGGTCAAGGCCGCTTGGCTTCATCTTGCCGCTCTGTACTCCAAAGGGGCTCAGACTTCCCGCATCTATATGTTGTATGCGGACCTCTTTGCCCGTCCTACCTTGTCTCCTGCTGCTGCCTACCAACAGGTTCAGGATCATGGGGCTGAGATTCTTCAGAATCGCCCCTTTTCTGCGGATTTGGCTCAACAACACAAGCACTTCCAGGAGCTTCTGATTGTGTGTTATCTGCTCCGGCTTCCTGATACTTATAACATGATCCGCCAGCAAATTCTGGGTGAGGCCGAATCTCCTACTTTAGATGCCACCGCTGCCCGCATCGCTGCTGTCACCTCCCTCCTTCAGCGCCCACTTTTGCTCGCTCCTTCTCCACCACCAGACAACTATTCTCATCACACTCAGCGGAGTGGCTATGGTAGCCGCAGTCACCAATCCGGCGGCCGTGCTTCTTCCCGCTACCTCTGTTCTCATTATGGCCGAACCGACCATACTTTCAAACGCTGCTGGACGAAGCATCCCCATCTTCGCCCCTCCGGTGACTCTTCCCAGCCGTCTGCCTCTGTTGTAACTTCCTCAGGTAGTGCCCACATGGTGACTCAAGGTAAATGGATCATCGACTCTGGTGCCACTAATCACATGACGGGAAATCCTCAGTGCTTCTCTTTGCTCGAACAACATGATCGGTTGCCCCCGGTCCTAGTTGCGGATGGTTCTCCCTCCCTGGTTCATGGGACGGGAGTGGTTCATGTTACTCCGTCACTACGACTAGCGGACACTCTCTATGTGCCCAAGTTTCCATGCAATCTGTTGTCTGTTACCTCTTTATGCAAACAGCTTCAGTGTTCTGTGACATTTACACCAACTTCTTGTTCTTTTCAGGATCCGAGCTCCCACCGGACGATTGCTACTGGGACTGAGAGCGGCGGACTCTACTTCCTCGACAATGTTTCCGCCTTGTCCGCCTTCTCGTCTTCCTGTACGGATCTTCTCCAGTGGCATCTCCGCCTCGGTCATCCTCCACCACGTCTTCTACATCAGCTTCTATCGCACCTCCCTCCGTCCAGTACTCCTCTCCAATGCGACGCCTGTCAACTCGGCAAGCATCACCGTTCCTCCTTCCCGCCGAAGCACGGACGGGGCTCTACTCGTTCTTTTGATCTTGTCCACTCCAATATCTGGGGACCTGCTCCTACCCTCACCATTGGTCGGGGTAGTTCTTATTTTGTAACCTTTATAAATGATTTTTCTCGATGTACTTGGGTGTATCTACTCCGAGATCGCTCTGAACTTTTAGATTTATGGATATCTTTTTATCAGTTGATTAAAACTCAGTTCAATGTTTGTATTAAAACATTTCGTTCCGACAATGCTAAAGAGTATCTGAGTCATGCTTTTACCTCTTTTTGTGTGCAACATGGCATTATTCATCAGACTAGCTGTGTTTACACCTCCCAACAAAATGGGGTGGCGGAACGAAAAAACGGTCACCTCCTCGATGTGGCTCGCACACTGATGACCCAGATGCATGTCCCTCGCTCGTATTGGGGCTATGTCGTTCTCCTTGCCTGCTACCTCATCAATCGAATTCCATCCACCATTCTCCACGGGAAAACACCCTTCTCCATTCTGTATCAGGGTAAGGAGCCTTTTCCTCTCCCTCTCCGCATCTTTGGATGCACTGCTTTTGTCCATACCCCATCTGCCACCCGTGACAAGCTCTCCCCTCGCTCCACCAAATGTGTCTTTCTGGGGTACTCCACCACTCAGAAAGGCTATTGTTGCTTTAACCCTGTTCTTCGTCAGCAGTTCGTCTCTGCTGACGTTACCTTCTTCGAGAATGCCTCCTACTTCTCGGCTGACTCCTCCTCTCTTTCCCATGCTCCCTCTCCTCCTTCCCCGCCTTCTGCCTCTCCTACTATTCCCTTCATTCCCTCGTCTCCTACCGAGATACCCACCCCTCCGCCCTCTCCGTCCCCTCCTCTCGCTCCACCTCTCTCTCCCACTTCTCCACCTCCATCTCCACCCTCTCCGCCGCCGTCGCTCTCTTCTCCCGGGCCAGCTCTCTCTGCCACAGACGCTCCGGATCCCGAGGGGGCTGCCGACCTGGATCTCCTTGTGGCTCTTCACAAAGGGGTGCGGACATGTACCCTACACCCCCTTGCTGCTGTTGTTTCATATGATCGTCTTACACCTTCTCGCAGGGCCTTTGCGTTGGCTATCTCTGCCACTACCACGCCTCGTTCCTATCAGGAGGCCCTTGCTATTCCCCACTGGAAGCTGGCCATGGATGAGGAAATGACGACCCTCACAGAGCGGGGTACATGGAATCTTGTTCCTCCTCCCTTCGGTACTGATGTTGTTGGCTGTCGCTGGGTATTTGTGGTCAAATTTGGCCCAGACGGCACTGTGGATCGGTATAAGGCTCGCCTTGTTGCTAAGGACTTTACTCAGACCTATGGGGTTGATTACTTTGACACCTTCTCCCTCGTGGCTCGTCTCAGCACTATCCGGGTGCTTCTCTCTGTGGCGGTCAATAGGGATTGGCCGATTTCTCAGCTGGACGTCAAGAATGCCTTCCTTTATGGTGATCTTCACGAGGCCGTTTACATGGAGCAACCTCCTGGGTATGTTGCTCAGGGGGAGACACGAGTATGCCGGCTGCAGAAGGCAATTTATGGCCTCAAGCAGAGTCCTCGAGCTTGGTTTGACAAGTTCAGCGGCATTGTGGCGGCTGTTGGTTTTGCGCAAAGCTCTGCTGATCACTCTCTATTTATTCACAACACTCCTTTGGGGCTGGTTGTTCTTGCTGTGTACATCGATGATATTCTTCTCATTGGCGATGACCAGGAAGGGGTAGCCCTGACAAAGCGACATCTTCGCCAACATCTGATCACGAAAGATATGGGCTCTCCAAAGTACTTTCTGGGGATCGAAATCTCTCGGAAGCCCGACTCCTTAGTTCTCTCTCAGCGTAAGTATGCCCTTGATCTTTTAAAAGAGGCAGGATTGACTGGAGCAAAACCTGCCCGATGCCCCATGGCAACTGGAGAAGACAAAACCTGGACAGATGATTCGCCTCCTCTTTCAGATAGTTCGCGGTACAGGCGTCTGGTTGGTAAGCTCATATATCTCACAGTGACCAGACCCGACATTTCCTATGCTGTGGGCAAGGTGAGTCAATTCATGCAAGCACCTAGGGAGTGCCATCTACAGTCCGCCTTGCGGATCTTAGAGTATGTCAAAGCAGCGCCTGGGAAATGATTACTTTTTCAGAAGAATGGTCATCTGAGGATTGAAGCCTACTCAGATGCAAGTTATGCTGATGACAAAGGGGATCGCAAGTCAACCTCAGGTTTTTGCACCTTTGTTGGGGGAAATCTGGTGAGCTGGAAGAGCAAGAAGCAGTCTGTTGTCTCCAGGTCCAGTGCAGAAGCTGAGTATCGCAGTATGGCGTCGACCACTTGTGAGTTAAAATGGCTGCGGGCTCTCATGCTAGATTTAGGAGAGGTCTACAACCATCCTCTACCTATGTTCTGTGATAGCAAGGCCGCCATATACATCTCCAAAAATCCGGTCTTCCATGAAAGAACAAAGCACATTGAGGTCGACTGCCATTTCATTCGTGAAGAGATCTTAAAGGAACAAATTTGCACTCCCTTTGTCACTTCTGATAAAGAGCTGGCTGACATCTTCACCAAGCTAGTTTCCACCTCGTTTCTTCATGTTTGCGACAAGCTGGGCATGATCGATATATATGCTCCAGCTTGAGGGGGAGTGTTGAAGTTGGTGACCGGGCCGTCTCTCTTGGCGGGTTGAAGACCGCGCGATCTCGCGGTTTGTCTCAGCCGGCTTGGAGAACGGGCGGTCTAGCGGTCTTCACAGGCGCAAAGAGGCTTTGGGGTGCTTGGGATGCAGCCCGGTAATGATGTCTTGAACGAGACAAGCCTGTGGGCCTCTAAGCTCGGGCCGAGGGTCGTTACATGTCAACTGTCATTTTATTCGGGAAGAGATCTTGAAGAAACAGATATGTACTCCATTCGTCACTTCCGATAACGAGTTGACAGACATCTTCACCAAGCCGGTGTCCGCTTCCTTTTTTCACATTTACGACAAGCTGGGCATGATTGATATCTATGCTCCAGCTTGAGGGTGAGTGTTGCAGGATGGAGGCCAGGCGGTCTCTTGCTGTTCGAAGGCCGGACGGTTTGGCAGTTTATCCTAGCCGGCCTGTCTGCCGGGCTGTTGCTATTTGGTATCCCAGCTGTCTGGCGGTTTGTCTCAGATGACTTGGATATCAGGTGGTCTAGCGGTCTCCTGTGGCAGCTTGCTCTCTATGGCGCTTGTTCTCTCCTATTAATTGTTGTCGGGCGGTTAGCCGGCTTGTCTAACCGCATGTCCTGTCCAGTTTGTTTCTTGTAAAGCCGCATATACTTGTAAATATTTAGTCATACATTGCTTAATTTTAATCTCTCTCATCTCCTCCTTTCTATAAAAGGGAGGCTATACCATTGTAAATGATACCTTTTTTGGATAATAAAGTTTGCATTACTCCAATTTTTCGATCTACTTTTTCCTGTTCGCATAATTAGGTTTTGCTAACAATTTTTTTTAAGGAAATCGAATTGGGTAGAGAGCCAAGCAGAATTGAATTATACCTAGATAGTCGTACTAGCAGGAAAAATGAAAAAAAATTTGGTGGATGATGAAGCAGTATCCAAAAAAGTAAATGTTAATAAAATTTACTTAACTTTTGCATAATAAAATAGTATACAAATTACATATTCATAGTTTTTTTTAACATCTTAGGATGTATTGGAGAAGGCTATAGAGGAGCATAAATTGCAACATCCCCTTAACACACAAATTAGTGAAATTCACAAAGCTGCTTTTAGGTAAAAAAAATTCATTTATGAATTGTAAAATATTTTAACATTTTATTTTATTAGGTCCACATTTGGACCAAAATACTATGGTTGTTGTCGAGGTATGTGAATCAACATCATTGCTATTCAGATGTTCCCAGATTTATCACGTCACTCAAAAACAATTTACTCTAGCCATACTTGTCATGGGCAGACGCGCGAGATGGAAGAAATGAAATTGAAAATGTCAAATATGCAAAAAACGATAGATTTTCTTATATCGCAAAAAATTCGAATAATGATTCCACTTCTACGAATGAGTCGTCAAGTGATCCAACAACAAGAGTTGAACACGATGATGGTAACTTAATTATCACTTTAATTATATCATATAATAAAATTTGACTTCTTAATATAACTATTGAATTATTATATCTCAGGTGATCTGTGTGGTAGCTGATGTTTTTTGAATATTTTGTGAGCTCTCCGAGAATGTTGTTGGTGCTTCTTTTTTCTCCATCAATGGATGAACTGTGAGTATTTTTTATATAATTTTTTATGTGCTATTGCTCTTTATCTTCTTCTGTGCAGACTTTAGAAGTCATGTTGTTTACGACTGCCACCACCATGCCAAACGTAGCCCTAATCTATTTAATGAAATCTTTTTAGCTGTGCAGCGGGAACCTGATTGCATAAAGCTGCACATAGTATTCTTCTTAGAAAATTTTGAGAGTAATTGTTATATTTTAAATAATGGTGAGTCTTATTTAGCTTGGAAAGGATATCATTCGGTTGGTTGACACTAGGCTATTCACATGCTCTCACATTTTTAGGGAAGGTAATATGGTTGCTGACGAGATGGTTAAATTTGCATCAATGCAAAATATCAACTGTAGTTTTTCTAGAGAATTCTCTCCTTCATCAATCTATTCAAGGATGCTTATTAGATATAGCTTTGACCTCCAACGGATTAGAATTTAACCAAAATATTAGCTGTAGTTTTGAAAAGATTTTTAGTAAAACAGTGAATTTGGTTTGTATTGGGTGGTTTGGGGGTCATTCCCACACTCATTGTATTATCCTTTTGATGTTTTTCATACATTTATAAAATTGGCACCACTTGGTTAGGCTTCCTTCCTCACCCATGATACATTCCAATATGTGTTAGTGTGTGTTTACAACAAATGTGGATAAACCCAAGATAAAATATCGGTGAAACCGAGGTTACTTTGACAACAAATCCATTTTGATTCCAGACCGAGGAAGTATGCCCAAATTGAATACCTTGTCGACCACTAGGTTGGGCATTTCCACAAGCAGCTTGTGTGCAAGTTTGTCGATTGTTGTTTCTAGAATCCTATCATCAATCGCCTCCTCCAGCAAATTCAGCAACTCCATGCATCATCTCCTCATCATCCAGTATATAAGAGTCCGCACTATTTCCTGTCACAGGCTCTACAAATTCGTCCTCAACTATGGCGACCCAATTTCCAACTGCTATTCTTTGCTCTACATTCTTGGAGAGCTCCCAAAATTAATTGCAGTTGGAGCATTGACTATGGTGGCTCCAACTACTGCCATTTTTCAAAAAACATCCAAGCTGAAGAGCTCCAACTCCAATTAGTTGGAGCTCTCCAGCTCCAATTCATTTTGTGATTAATCAAGTGATCCAACTCCAGTCAATGCTCAAACTCCAAGTACTTTGATAAAATATTCAAAAAACATCCAAGCTCCAACTATTGCTATTTTTTCTCCATCATATCAATGCTCATCATGACTACTTCCAAGCTCCAACTTCTTTCATTTGTTTTATCACTATGAAATTAATTAACTAAATGAGAGATGGCCGGCCGGATACTTATTTATTTCTTCTCTGGCGCTGTAATCATTCATGATGAAAATAAACAATTATATTCAAGCACTTTAATAATCTTAACCCACCATTGTTTATGTAGATATTATAGAACTTTATGTTGTTGTATATGATTTAATAGGACTTCAAGCACTTTAATCATTTTTTTCCTATCATTAGGCACTAGTGGAAGTAAAAAAACACGGGGACCCAAAACATGTAAGGATATTCATCTAATGTCATCTAATAAAATTATCACATTGGAGAGAAATAAGTTTGGCCAATTTGTTGGAGATGGTGCAATACAATTTGCATCATTTGTAGGGATTTTGTCACGGACTACGTCATTATTTCCAATGACATCTAATGTCGTCTTGCTTCCTCTTTCTTGCCGCGCACTTTGCTTAGTCGCCGGGTACGCTTTTCTAGCCGCTCCTCTTCTTTGTCGTCGCGACTTGTTCTTAAGTCGCCGCGACCTGTTCTAGCCGCTCCTCTTTTTTGTCGCCGCGACCTGTTCTTAAGTCGCCGCGCCCTGTTCTAGCAGCTCCTCTTATTTGTCGCTGCGACTTGTCCTTACATCGTCGCGACCTTTTCTAGCCGCTCTCCTTCTAGCAACTTCCTCCTCTAGCCGCAGCTTGTTCATCTCGCTGCTCTCTTCTATGGCCAACTCTGATATCTCTACCGCCACTACTCCCGTTGTCGCTCAACCTCCTACACCTCCCACTCCTTCTGGTAATCTTGGCACCGCTTCCAAGCTTATTGGACCCAACTTTCCGGATTGGAGTGTCTCCTTCATCTTCCTTCTCCGCTCTCAACGCAAACGTCATCATCTTACAGATGAGCCTCCTCCGCGTGATTCCCCTCTCTTTGACGACTGTGATGCCAGTGATGCTCTTGTCCGTACATGGCTGGTTAACACCTCTCTGATGAATGCCTCCATGTTATCCGTCATGATGAAACCGTCAAGGCAGCTTGGCTACATCTTGTCACTCTCTACTCAAAGGGGGCTCAGACGTCTCGCATCTATACTTTATATGCAGACCTCTTTGCCCGTCCCTCCATGTCTCCAGCGGCTTCTTACCAGCAGGTTCAGGCTCTCGGAGCCGAAATTCTACAAAATTGCCCCTTCTCTGCTGATCTCGCTGAGCAACATAAACACTTCCAGGAGCTTCTGGTTGTATGTTATCTTCTACGACTTCCTGAGTCGTATGACATGATACATCAACAGATCCTTGGTGAGGCGGAGTCTCCCACCCTGGATCCCACCGCTGCCCGCATCACCGTTGTTACATATTTTCTCCAATGTCCGCTGTTATCCTCCCCTCCTCAACCAGACAACTCCGCTCACCATACTTAGCGAAGTGGCTCTGGTGGCCGCCACCTCCCCTCCAGCGACCGTGGTGCTTCCCGCTTTCTTTTCTCTCACTATGGCCGCAGCGGCCACACGGTTGATCGCTGTTGGAAGAAGCATCCTCATCTTCGACCATATGGCAATGCTTCCACTTCCTCTTCGAAGCCGTCCGCCTCTGTGGTCACGTCTTCAGGTAGTGCCCATGTCGTTACTCAAGGTAAATGGCTGATCGACTCGGGTGCTACTAATCGTATGACCGGCAATCTGCAATGTTTTTCTCTCCTAGAACAGCATGACTGGTTGCCCTCGGTCCTTATTGCGGACTACTCTCCCTCACAGGTTAATGGAATGGAGTGTTGTTCAATTCACTCCGTCTCTTCGCCTGACGGACACCCTCTACGTGCCCAAGTTCCCTTGCAACTTGTTATCTGTTACTTCGCTTTGAAAACAACTACAATGCTCTATCACATTCACTTCTACTACTTGTTCTTTTCAGGATCCTGACACCAAGCGGACGATTTCTACTGGGATTGAGAGCGGCGGCCTCTACTTCCTTGACAACGTTTCCGTACTCTCCGCCTTCTCCACATCTTCTACTGATCTTCTCTAGTGGCACCTTCATCTTGGTCATGCTCCTCCACATCTTCTTTATCAACTTCTACCATATCTTCCTCCGTAAGGCCCACCACTCAACTATGAAGCATGTCAGCTTGGCAAGCATCACCGCTCCTCCTTCCCACCAAAGTATGATCGTAGATCTTCCCGGCTGTTTGAACTTGTTCACTCAGACATCTGGGGTCCTGCTCCTACCCTCACCACAAGTTGGGGTAGTTCATATTTTGTAACGTTTATTGATGATTTCTCTAGATGTACATGGGTGTATCTTTTAAAGGAATGCTCCGAACGTTTTTGTGTATGAACATCTTTTTATAATATGATTAAGACTCAGCTTGATATGTCTATTAAAATATTTCGTTCTGACAACGCTAAGGAATATCTTAGCAATGCTTTCTCTTCTTTTTGTATGCAAAATGGTATTCTTCATCAAACTACCTGTGTCTATAACTCCCAATAAAATGGGGCGGCGGAACGCAAGAACTTCCACCTTCTCGACGTCGCCCGCACTCTGATGACACAGATGCACGTTCCTCGCTCCTATTAGGACTACGTGCTGTACTCATATCCTATTACCTCATTAACTGTATTCCATCCACGGTTCTCCACGGACAAACTCCCTTCTCTCTTCTATATCCAGGAAAGGATGCGTTTCTGTTGGGTACATTGGAAAATGTGTACCAGATTTGGAGAAGCCTCACCCTAACTCAATGATATTCATCAAGGTGTATTTGATGTTGTGTTGAGTTTCCATGTGCAGGTTAAGGAAATGCAGAAAAAGTTTCTAAGTACAAGTGTCAACACTTGAGAAGATTTGTGTCGACACCTGAGAAGAATTGTGTCGACACTTGGGAAGGCTGTGTTGACACCAGGAGGCAGACTGTGTCGACACACAAAAAATCTATCGACAACAATTGTGTCGACACTTGGGAAGGCAATGTCGACACCAGGAGCCAGACTATGTCGACACACAGGAATTGTGTCGACACATAGAAAATCTGTCGACAACAACTGTGTCGATACCCAGGACTTGTGTCGCCACATTCCAGAATTTTGTCGAAAACAAGTGTGTCGACACACAGGACTTGTGTCGACACACACCAGAATTCTGTCGACACCAACTTTGTCGAGACAAGGAGTTATTGTGTCGACACATTCCACTGAAGCCGTGTCAAGAAGTTAAAGAGAAGCTGTATCGACATTGTGAAAGCTGTGTCGACATCATCAAGAGTTGTGTCGACACTTGGACTATATGTATCGACACATTTGAAGTATTGACTAGACACTTTTATTGCTGAGTTAAAGTTCAATAAAGGATCAAGTATCACGACTAAAGACTTCACAGCTGTCATAACTGACAATGATGTTACATTTGTCAGAGCTGTCAGAAGACCGTTAGAAACCGGATCAGTCTGTAACCTCGGATGAAGTCTATATAAAGACGTGATCAGTCATCAGGAAAAAAATAATTAAGAATTGGACTAAATAAAAAGAAGAGAGAGAGCAGGAAGTGTCCAAGTGAAAGAAAGAGACAATCATCAATAAGTCTCTAAGGGCAGATCCTGAACAAGTCTGCAAGAGGAATTCAGATTAAATTCTGAATAGAAGAAGGAAGCTGATTGAAGATCAACTTCAGAAGATCGACCTTACTTTGTTCAAATTCAAGAAGATTTGAAGAAGCTAAGACAAGTTGGATCTAAATTTGTCAGATCTATCAAGAACTGACCAAGAAACCTTCAACCCATTCTCTCTCTACCTGGGTGAAGGATTTATTCTTCTTAATATCAATTTTGCTCTAGGATCTTTTATAGATCTGAGTTGTAAGCTTAAAACTATAAAGGCTGAGGTCGGGCTGAGTGCCTGAGGTAGGAGATTAATTTCCCTGAGTTATAGGCATGTGGAAGAGGCTGAGGTAGGGCTTGATTGCCTGAGTTGTAGGCCTGTGAAACAGGCTGAGGTGGGGCTTAATTGCCTGAGTTGTAGGCCTTGGAAAAGGCTGAGGTAGGGCTTAATTGCCTGAGCTGTAGGAGTATGAACTCACTCTAAGGTAGGGTTTTCTGGGAGAATATGAGTTGTAGGACTTGTTGAAGTCTGAGCTATAGGGACCTTTTAAGGTTTTGAGTTATAAGATCTGAGGATCTGAGGGAAGAAGAAGGAAGTTAGGCCGAATCTAGTACAGTACTAGATAGGCGAAGGGGGAAAGTGGATGTACCTATCATTTGGGGAACCACTATAAATCTGTATGCAATCTGTGATTGGCTATGCTTGTATTATTCTGTGCTGTGTTTGTTTGAATGGTGTGCTGAATAAGTTGATCTAACAGACATATAATTGATCTGCCTAAGTAAAATGGAATTGAATCTATTCACCCACTCTAGGTGTTTAGGATATCTTGAAACCAATTCTTTCAAGTGGTATCAGAGGGAGGTTACTCAAAGAAAAGACTTGACAATCTGAGTTGATCTCCAAGGCAGAAATAAATTAAGCAGAATGGGTTCCAGTGAGAATCAAAAGGAATTTGGATCTATGAAACTTCCTATATGTAGGAAAGAGAATTTTGGAATATGGAAAGAGAGGGTCAGATTGTTCATGGAAGCATCTGATCCAAGAATCTATATCACAGTTCTAGAAGGTCCATTTATTCCTATGAAGATATCAGTTCTTGATGCTAACCTCAAGACTCTTAAAAGCTATTCTGAAATGACTAAGAAAGAGATCATCCTAGCAACTCCAGACAAGAGGGCACATAACATAATTGTGAGTTCCATAGATGACTCTACATTCCAGAATCTGGTCCATTGCAAAACCTCCAAGGAGATGTGAGACACTTTGATTGTCTACATGAAGGGGATAAAAGAAGTGAGAGAGGGTAGGAAGTCATTGTTAAATCAAGAGTATGAAAGCTTTAGACAAGCTAATTCAGACAACATAGCTGAATGCTATAAGAAATTCTTCAGAATTGTGAATGAGCTAATGACCTATGGAAGAGTGTTTAGCAATTATGAGTTAAATAGCAAGTTTCTCAGATCCCTAACCAAGGATTGAGATACAAAGATATGTGCCATCTGAGAGGTGGCCAGGCTTGCAGATACACATACATCAACCTTATTTGGAAAACTGCTATCCTATGAGATGCAACTCACTGTCATAAAGGAAGAGGAGAAAAGCAAGATGTCTGATTACAGAGAGAAGTTAGTTGCCTTCAAGGCTGAAGCTATAAGAAAGGGCAGGAGAAAATCACCTTCATCTCCCAGGAGAATGGCTGAAGATGAATCTGAAAATACTGATATCAACACATCAGACAGTCACAATTCTGATGAAGACATTGCTGCCTTCACAAGGCAGTTTCAAAAGTTTATGAAGAAAAAGAAGTGGAGAACAAAGCCATCTTCATCCTTCTCCAAAGATGACTATTACAAGAAGAAGAAAGCATTTAAGGATGACAGGTATGACTCTAACCCTAGTAAATAAACTTCTTCTAAGATTGTTTGCTATTGTTACAATAGGCCAGGACATGTCATAGCTGATTGTCTTGATAAAAGAAAGGAGTTTAAAGATAAAAAGAAGCAACAACATAAGGTCAAAAAGGAGAAATCCTTTGTTGCAAAGAAGAAAAAAAGCTGGACTGATTCATCATCATCAGATTCAAGAGAAGAGACAGAAGCTGAAGCTTATATAGGATTGTTTACTACTGAAGAGGATTCAGAAGAGACTGAGTTCTTGCAACTGCTGGACTCAATAAATGTGGTTGAAGATCATCATTGCAAAGGGCTAATGGCTTTGACTGAGGAAGATCAGTGTCAGGATCAGCCTGGTCCAAGTAAGGTCAACAATCTATCTATAGTTTCTGATTATTATACTGGATCAGAATCAGAAGCATCTGCATCAAGAGATGTGGATGGATCTGAATCAGAAGGGGATGTTCATCAACTTATTGATGAGTATGGTGATCTGTTGCAAGCACTTAGGAGAAGCATAATCCTTAACAAGAACCAGGTTAAGGAAATTACAGCTCTTAAGTTGGCTGCATCTGATTCAAAAAAATTACTGGATCAGAAGATGAATGAGGTTGCCAAACTGAAAAACATAACTGTTATTCAGATGTGAACAATTACATTAAAAAATAATCAGATCAAGGGTCTGGAAGTCAGACTACGAAGAGAGAAAGAACTTGTGGCTAAATTCTCAAAGCTAAAGTCAGTCTTACTCTTGATTGATGACTTCATCCCCAAAAGGGTAAGACAGGATTAGGCTTCAAATGAGAACTAGGGCAGCTAATTCTAAAGGAAAAGGCAAAGCCCCAGTTCAGCCACTAGCCTTCAAACCCCCTATTGCTTTTAGGAAAGTGATGCAGCCAACCAACAAGTATGATCATGACATTACACATGGTCACTGTAAGCCTGGTAATCTGAATCACAAGGGTGTAGCTCCAGCACTCAAGAAAAAGTCCACTGTACCAATAGTTTTTAAGACTGCTGACAGCAATGTGTTAAGACTGTACCTAAATGAAGGTATAATAGATATGAGTGCTGGTGCTGTGGCAAGGTTGGTCATCATGCCATTGATTGTTGGCACAACACCAGTGTCAGGAAGAATGTCAGCTTACCTGTAAGAAAGGCTGCTGGTAAGTATGTCAAATTTCAGTCAAACTTGAACCTAGAACCCAATTACCATTGGGGTTCTAAGGTAAAGTAATTTTATTTGTTGCAGGTGAGTCCAGGCGGCCATACCCCAATATGGCACTTGGATAGTGGATGTTCCAGGCACATGACTGGAACAAGAAGGATGCTGAAGGACTACTCTCCCATAGAGAATGAACCCAAAGTGATCTTTGGTGGATCTGAAAAAGGGATCATCAAAGGGTTTGGTAACATTTCCACTAGTTCTACCACAATCACCCAAGTGGTTTATGTAAAAGGTTTGAAATAGAATTTAATAAGCATAAGCCAACTGAGTGATCTTGGTTATGACACCTCCTTTATTAAGAATGAGTGTCAGATTAGAAAGAGAAGTGATCAAGAGGTCATCTTGTCAGGATATAGGAAAGGAAATGTTTACTGTCTTAACCTTGATTGTGAGAATATGAACTCTCCTATATGTTTAGTTGCAAATGAGAAAGCATCTCATTGTGTCCAATGGCACAAGAGGCTAGCTCACCTTAACTATAAGACTATAGGTGTAATACCCCGAAACTCAAAAGAGAGATGGGAGGCGTTTTGAGCCAAGTTTGGAATTTGGTAGGGGTCATACGGCCTGGGAAATGAGCGTGTCATAGGCTGCGTCCTTGGCGAGTTGTGGCATGGTTGACATAGGGCCTGCTGTGTCGAAACAGGGCCTGCTGTGTCGAAACAGGGCCTACTGTGTCGACACAGGGCCTGCTGTGTCGACACAGGGCCTGCTGTGTCGACACAGGGCCTGCTGTGTCGACACAGGGCCAGCTGTGTCGACACAGGGCCAGCTGTGTCGACACAGGGCCAGCTGTGTCGACACAGGGCCAGCTGTGTCGACACAGGGCCAGCTGTGTCGACACAGGGCCTGCTGTGTCGACACAGGGCCTGCTGTGTCGACACAGGGCCTGCTGTGTCGACACAGGGCCTGCTGTGTCGACACAGGGCCTGCTGTGTCGACACAGGGCCTGCTGTGTCGACACAGGGCCTGCTGTGTCGACACAGGGCCTGCTGTGTCGACACAGGGCCTGCTGTGTCGACACAGGGCCTGCTGTGTCGACACAGGGCCTGCTGTGTCGACACAGGGCCTGCTGTGTCGACACAGGGCCTGCTGTGTCGACACAGGGCCTGCTGTGTCGACACAGGGCCTGCTGTGTCGACACAGGGCCTACTGTGTCGACACAGAGTGTCGACACAAGGGTCTTGGCAGGGTCTCGTCTAATTATCCCGACACAGTTTGAGTTTGTCGCAGACGTGCCCTGTTCCGGTTTGTGAACCGTGCGGTGTTCGTCCCAGTTCTTCCATGTCAAACCCGGATCTTAGCCGTACATTTCTTTATGTTGGGATCCGACGGCTGGAGGTTATTCCTATTGGGATATACCCGAGAGTAGGGTTTCAAAACCCTCATCTTCTGTTCACTGGTTCTCTGTCTAAGTTCTAGAGAGAGGGGAGAGCAACGAGGAAGAAGAAGTCTATATTCGGTCACCGGCGGATCTTTGGAGCTCCAAATCGCGAACCGACTTCGGATCTACAGAGGAAAGGAGAAGGCGGTGCTTTTCATCTGCATACTATTCCATGGCGCCAAGGAAGAACGCTAGGGTAATGATTCTCTACTTGAGCATATGAAGCTCTACTTCTTTTGCATTGGGAAGCCCGCTCTCGCGAGTTTACGGTGAGTTTGAGGCATTCCTTTGGGTAGACATGAATAGTCCTCATTGTGCACATGTAGAGTCCGTAATCGAGAACGAATATAGGCATGATGTGTGAAGCCTACCTGGACAAGTTGGTCTGTATCGTTGATGTTGCATTGCATAAATGGCCGGTGATGACTTCATGCGAATGTTTGGTTTTCGGGTTTTCTACGTGGTAGATTGCAACAAGGAGCCTTGGGGATTAACTCCAGGGTGCACCCGGAAAACTGGGCAGATGCGTGATTCTGCCAACATGGTGGCCTGGGAGCCAGCTTGAATATAACTGAGTTATGTGATGTGTGCGACGGAAATTGTACTCGGGGAAATTTGACCCGCGCATATGGCTTAAATTATCGTTGCGATGTGAGCACGGGTTAGGCGGAACCGTACCCGCTCTATGTCGTTCGGTTGGAGCCATTGGCATAGATGAGGGTCTTCGACGGTCTATGGCTTAAATTGACGTGACCCATGCCGGGAAGACTAAAATGCTCATAGTTTGGCCGTCAAAGTGGCGGTGGTGAGACCGGAATGTCTATGGCTTAAATTGACGTGACATTGAACGGTTCACCGAGAATGTGCCATGAGTGCACAAGGTGTGTGGCAGTGCGTGCCTATGCTTGTGATGTAGTGACATTACTATACAGCTTGGTTATACTAATAAAGTGCAGGGAAGGAGCATCGCCACCCCGAGTTTGGGAGCGGGATCGTTATAATTTGGTCAGCATAGCTGACTGTTGCCTTTGTTTGCCACCATTGTGGTGGATTGTTGCTTGCAGGTGCTGCAGGACCTAGCGGTAAATAGCGGGCCAAAGCCCAAATTGCTTAGCCGGCCCTCAAAGGCCTAATTGGAGTGTTTACCTGTTTTATTCATGTATGACCGACCTGCATGCCGCGGTTTGGAAAACATGTAATTTGAGAAATACAATTGTAAGGCCATAAGGCCAGTACTTGTGTATTTGTACTACATTCCTGTTGGCTTTATAGTGGACATTCAAGTTATTGTTGGGTTCTTTATTATTGCAATAATTTTAATTGCTTCCGCTAGAATGCTCTGCGTAGGACGTTGTTTAATAGTTGGATGGTTTCCATTGAGTAACCACCCGGTCTGTCTGTGGTATTTAACTGCAAAAGACAGAAGTTAAATTTCCAGCTCGACGATCTTGAAACTCAGCTCGATGATCTTGAAACTCAGCTCGACGAATAGAAGCAAGACCTCTTTTCATGGACATGATACCAAAGATTTTGTGAGGTGTTTGTATCTCCTGCATATGGATCTATTTGATCCTATGCCAGTTCATAGTCTAGGTAGGAAAGTCTATACACTTGTGGTTGTGGAATACTATTCTAGATTTACTTGGGTTTTCTTCCTGAGGCAGACATCTGAAACCCCTACTGTCTTCCTCAATTTTGTTAGGCAAATTCAGAATGAACTTAACAGTTCAGTTGTCAAAATCAGAAGTGACCATGGAACTGAATTTCAGTCTGAATGCATGACAAGATTTTGTGAAGAAATAGGGATTCATCAAGAGTTCTCCTCACCAAGAACTCCTCAGAAAAATGGTATTGCTGAAAGAAAGTATATGACTCTTATTGAGGCTGGTAGAACACTACTAAGAGACACTTCTCTACCAGAATATTTCTTGGCTGAGGCAGTAAACACTGCATGTCATGTTCTCAATAGAGCATCCATCACTAAGAACCACAAAAAGACACCCTATGAGATTATGAAAGGCAGAAAACCAAACATATCCAATTTGAAAGTCCACTTAGTGTCAACTACCTTCACCTATGGGGGGGGGGGAATAGGAGTCTTGCAGCATTTTTGCGGAATTAAAATCGTACATGCACAAGATAACAAAACAACACAGCACAGAAAGGACACAAGCAAATTATAGTGGTTCCCCGATTTGGGTACATCCACTTTCCCCCTTCGACCTATCTCCCAACCAGGGACGACTCGGTCACTTCACCAACAGGATTGAAATCCAATCCTTGCACTAACGGAAGGAACCCTTCCACACGTAGGAGTCACCACTCCCACAACACGGGTTGCACCCAACCCTTACAACTAGGAACCAATGTTCCTTTACAACAAAATTGAAAATGGATTGTATAAGAAATACAAACAACTTATGGAGACTAAGGTGTCCCTCTTCGTTCGACGACGTGTTCTTGAAGTCAACAAAGAGTCCACAACCCTAGATCTCACTTGGAGTGAATCTCCCCGAAACCGGCGGCGGCAAGAAGGGCGGCGGCTTTGTTCTCGGGATCGGCGGCGACAACGGCGTGCTGCGGCTGTTCTTTGGAGATTCAATCTTCGTAGCAAAGCTAGCAAGGTCTTCCAACGGTCACACTAGGATCGATCGTCTCGATCGATTCGGATGGGGAGGTTTTCCCGATCTACGAATCAAGAGATAAGGGATCTCTGGTTTGACGAGTGAGACGATGTGCTTGGCTGAGCTTCTGTCGCCGGGAGATCTGGAAGAATCCACGATCAAAGACCGGCGATCAACTGCACGAGCGGCGATGACGATGGAGGCGGAGCGAGTTTCGTGATCTAGGTCACGTCGGCTGCTCGGCTTCTGTTTTTCAAATCGCTTAATCTACTGTTCAAAAATACGCAAGTATTTATACAGTAGAATACTCCTTTATGACCGTTGTGGGTCCTACCAGAAGAAACCCTAAAACCGGTTCAAAACAGCGCCTTAACATTTGATCCGGTCCAGCGCTTCAGAAATTCACCTAAGTCAAAATCGGCGAGAATCGAAGGTGATTCTCGTCGAATCGGCGAGAATCGAAGGTCATTCTCGTCGAATCGGCGAGAATCGAAGGTCATTCTCGTCGGAGGAATTATGCCAATCGAGAATCAATCAGTGATTCTCGACGATTTTCACTTAGCGACAGATAAGCACGCTCTGAGTGAGCCGGATAGAGTCGGCGAGAATCAGCCAGTGATTCTCGACGATTCGGCGAGAATTACTAGTGATTCTCGCCGAATCGGCGAGAATCACTTGGTGATTCTCGTCGATTATTACTTGGACGGTTTTTTGTCTTTCCACCCATGAGCTGCTCATTGACCCATCCTTGCTCCTTGTCTGCTCTTGCATTATCACAGCCCTGTACTTGAAAATAAGTACACTCCAATAGAGAGAGTACACGTAGGCCAACACACTGATCTGCTCAACGAGGGATTACGTCGCGTAGACCCGTGTATATTGACCTACTGCACTCTGACATTGGTGTGTACTTAGCGTGGAATAACTGCAAGAACAACTTAAAAGATTTCATCAAATACATTGTCTATTTACCTTAGCTTGTTCAGGGGCTTCTTCAAATCAGGTACGTTGTGGATACAATACCCAACAATCTCCCCCTATTTGAAGAAGCCTAAACCCTACAAGCTAAGGTGAATAGAGCGTATGGGAATGAAAATCATAAACTTAAAATTGAGTTGAGAGAGATATTCATTACCAATACCAATTTCTTGAGAGCAACCTTGGAGCTACCTTAACCTTAGCCGAGAGGGTAATCTCCCCCTTTTCGGCTTCTGCAAATCTGGGTCTGTTGCATTTGACCCCTTTCTCGCCCTCAGTTCTTGCACCTGTGCTCACACTGGAGTTCCTGGCAGAGGCTCCCCCTAGATGCATGAGCCTGGAGCTTCTGTAGTCTTCAATCCTCATAGTTTAGCATTCCCAATTCAGTTTTGAAAAGACTGAACTTGGCTTCGTCTAAGGGCTTTGTGAAAATATCTGCAATCTGCTTGTACGTGGGGACATAACAGAGAGAGATGTCCTTGTTCTCCACGTGCTCCCGAATGAAGTGGTAGCACACTTCAATATGCTTCGTTCTGCTGTGCGATACTAGATTGTTGGAAATTGCAATTGCACTGGAGGAGTCACAGTACATTGGTACTTCCTTGAACTGAAGGTCGTAGTCGGCTAACTGGTTTCTGATCCATAGGAGTTGTGCGCAACAGCTGCATGCCGAGATGTACTCAGACTCTGCTGTGGAGGTTGCTACACAATTCTGTTTCTTGCTGTTCCATGAGATAAGCCTTCTTCCGAGGAATTGACACGTCCCGGTAGTGCTTTTTCTGTCATCCCTACTCCCTGCAAAATCAGCATCTGAAAAACCTATTAGCTCGACATCATTGTTTCTCGGGTACCACAAGCCAAGATTGGGAGTACCTTTAAGGTATCTTAGAATTCGCTTTGCAGCGACATAGTGAGATTCCTTAGTGTTCACCTGATATCTGGCATAGACACATGTGGAGAACATGATATCCGGTCTACTAGCAGTAAGGTAGAGCAGGGATCCAATGATGCTTCTGTATTTGGTTTCATCGAAAGGTTTACCTTTCTCATCCTTATCCAGAGACATAGTGGATCCCATTGGAGTCCTCATAGAGGTTGCATACTCCATACCGAATTTCTTGAGGAGTTCATTTGTGAACTTCGTTTGAGAGATGAAGATTCCATCCTCAGACTGTTTCACTTGAAGTCCCAGGAAATACTTTAGCTCTCCCATACTGCTCATTTCAAACCTTCCTTGCATAAGTTTAGAAAACGTTTTGCAAAGATTGTTGTCTATTGAGCCGAATATAATGTCATCGACATAGATTTGCACCAGCAAAATCTTACCTTTGACTTCCCGGAGAAACAATGTCTTATCTATTTTACCTCTAGAGAACTTGTTCTCAAGAAGAAAACTAGATAAAGTCTCATACCAAGCTCGTGGAGCTTGTTTTAAACCATATAGAGCTTTATTAAGAAAATATACATGATTGGGATAAGTAGGATTGACAAAACCTGGGGGTTGAGCGACGTATACTTCCTCTTTCAGGTCTCCGTTCAAGAATGCTGATTTCACATCCATTTGATAGACTGTGAATCCTTTGTGCGAAGCATATGCCAGGAACAATCTGATTGCCTCGAGCCTTGCCACTGGTGCAAAGGTCTGGTCGAAGTCAATCCCCTCCTCCTGTCTGTAACCTTGAGCCACCAGCCTGGCCTTGTTCTTTATGATGACACCATGTTCATCCAGTTTGTTTCTGAAGATCCACTTGGTGCCAATCACATTCTGTTTTTGTGGTCTGGGAACCAGCGTCCAAACGTTGCATCATTCGAATTGATGCAGTTCATCTTGCATGGCCAAAATCCATGCCGCATCTTTGTTCGCCTCGTCAAACTTCTTTGGCTCAACCTGTGACAGGAAGCTAAGATGCAAAATCTCGTTAATAGTACCTCTTCGAGTTCTGACACCGTCACGAGGATCTCCGATGATCTGATCTCTATGATGATCCATCACGTGCCGGAGCTCTAGAAGTCTGGCGTCTGGAGCTTCGACTACTTCTTGGGCTTCTCCTTCTTCTAAGAGATTTGCTCCATTTTGATCTTCAACATTCCTAGTTGACATTGAGGTGGAAACTTTGACGTACTTAGGAGTTTCATCTTTAGCGGTCTCATCGAGACTCAGCTGTTCAAGTCGTGCACCCGCATCTTCAAGAATACCGCTGGAAGAATTGCTGTTAAGCAAGCTTCCTTCATCAAATACAACATTAATTGATTCTTCTACCACTAGGGTTTTCTTATTGAAGACCCTATATGCCCGACTGTGGGCACTATAGACCATGAATATGCCTTCGAAGCATTTTTCACCAAATTTAGTACGCGGGTACTTCCCATTATTCAGTACATAACATCTGCAACCAAAGATCCTCAAATAGGACATGGTTGGTTTCCTGCCTTTCAATAGTTCGTAGGGCGTCTTACGATGACTTTTGTTGATCAATGCCCGGTTTTGAACATGACAGGCCATATTGACCGCCTCAGCCCAGAAGTATTCTGGGAGTGAAGCGTCATTCAACATTATCGTGCAGGCTTCAATGAGTGTTCTATTTCTCCTCTCCGCAACTCCATTTTGCTGAGGAGTGCGCGGGGAGGAAAACTCATGAAAGATACCTTGTTCTTCACAAAACTCTGTCATAGCACCAGATTCGAATTCTGTTCCATGGTCACTTCTGATTTTGACCACTAAGCAGTTAAATTCGTTCTGACCCTGCTTGACAAAACTAGTGAAGATGTCAAACGTATCTGACTTTCGTTTTAAGAAGAACACCCATGTAAACCGAGAGTGATCATCAACTATCACTAGCGTATAGGACTTGCCTCCCAAGCTATGAACTTGCATTGTGTACAACCTCGGGCTCGCAAAGAGCCCTCAAGAAGCGAACAGAGCGAGACAGGCAAAGGGTACCAGGAGGGCCCACTCGCAGGCGGCGAGATGATAGATTCTCCAAAGGGCAAAGTACCCCATCCAGGGGCGAGAGGGCCTCCAGAAGCGAGAGGACCCCCAAGGGCGAGAGGCTCCGGCGAGACGGACGGTGGGTCCTTCTCGCCGGCAGGTGACTTTCCTCTCGCCAGGGGGAGAAAAGGCTTTCTTTCTCTTCCTGTCAGAGCAGGGGTTATTACTCTTCTACCCCGGGTATTTTTACCCTCTTACCCTTGGTGGACTGCGTATAGCTCCTCAGAACAGCGGAGTTTGGCTGTTGGCAGACCCAGCCAAGGGTATCCCGTTATTTTCAGGCCGGAGCAGTTTTGTTATTTACAGATCAGATTCTGAAATCTATAAATAAGCCCATAGGGGTTCTTCAGGAGGGACTTTTTTCCTCAGACTCTGGAGAGGATTCATTGGCACGGTATTCTGAGGAACTCCAAGCCCAGCTTTTGGCTTTGGAGGGGAAGCTCTCTGTGACCTTCCGGGTAAGCGGTGGGACCTCCCTGCTGCGACTTTGGGCCAGTTTTCTAATCCTTCACGACCGGTCGGAGGTCGGAGCTTGGGCCAAGTAGGAGTCGGCTACGCCCCTATTTTGTGAACATTCGTTGAAGTCAAATTTTGGCTTCAACAGTTCTGGTACGGTGAGCGTGGAGGTAGCCGGTTCAAGAAACGTTTGAGTTTGGTCCTATGACAGGAGGTGAAGGAGAGGGGTCTGGTTCTGGAGGTTCCCCCTCCCAGGTAGAAGAGGCGACGAGGAAAATGCTGGAGGACTTCAGGCGGGAGGTCATGCAAACCATAAGCTTGGCCTTCTCGGCAAGGAGCGAGTGGGCGACACCTCAGGTCCCGATCGAGGTGGTCCCGCTTTTAGGCGAGAACGCCCCTGGTCAGCGCCCGGGGAAGGAGGTCCCCACAGAGGCTGGCGAGAGGGACGTAGCGGCGCGAGAGCTCTTCCCCGGCCAGCGCCACGGGAAGGAGGTCCCAGCAGAAGATGGCGAGAAGGAGGTAGCTGTGCGAGAGCTCTTCCCTGGGCACGGTCTCGCGGATCGGGCCAGCCAGCCGAGGCCGCGAGACGTGCCCTCTCGGCAAGCAGTCGGCGAGAGCCCGTTCAGTGAACTTGTTATCTCGGCTCCGGTGCCGGAGGGGTTCCGGGAGCCCGACATGTCCTACTACTCAGGAAAGGATGATCCGGTACAGCATGTACAGTGGTTTGAGGATGTGGTTTCAATCAGACAGATGACGGATGCGTTTAAGTGTCGGCTGTTTGCCATCACCTTAAAGGAGAAGGCGTGAGATTGGTTCCACCAGTTACCAGCAAGATCGATCTATTGCTTCGAGGACCTGCGGATGGGTTTTTTATTGAGATTTTCAACATCAAAGAAGCGTAAGAAGGAGGCGGAGTGCTTGTTCTCAGTAAGGCAGAGCCAGGATGAGACGTTGGGTCACTACGTGGATCGGTTTCAGGAAGAGATCCTCCAGGTCCAGGAGGTCCCTGGGTATACGCTGATGCTCGCGTTCACTCTGGGACTAAGGCCAGGCTTCTTCAGCATGGAATTGAAAAGGGTGCCCCCCCTCTCTTTTGAGGAGCTCATGGAGAGGGCGGCAAAGGAGACGGATTTCGAGAGAGCCAATCCGGCGTTTGCAAGAAGGTTAGCCAGGTTGGCGGAGGATGACACAAAGAAACCAGGAGCAGTGAAGCAGAGGGAGCATAGAGAAGAAAGAAGGAAGGAGGAACCCCGAGGCCAGGGGCACCAGGGACAGAATCATCGGGGGGCCCGAGAGCCGAACAACCGGATGGGTTGGAGGCCTCATGAGGGTCGCCCCCAGGAGTTGGGAGGAGGCTTCCAGGGAAGAGATAATTTCCGAGATCCAAGGAGGTTCGATCAACCTGTTGGGTATATTGGTCAAATGTACCTGATTTGAAGTAGCCTCACCTAACTCAATGATATACATCATAATGTATTTGATGTTTGTTTGAGTTACTTGTGCAGGTTAGGTATACACTGGACTGAAGCTAAAAGTTTCTAAGTCCATGTGTCGACACCCAGAGGGAAAGTGTCGACACTTGAGAAAGCTTGTGTCGACACCCAGACAAGCAGTGTCGACACTTGGAGTAATTGTGTCGACACCTGGGAAGAAGAGTCGACACCAGACAGAAAGTGTCGACACTTGGAGCTGTGTCGACACTCAGTGAAGAAGTATGCAGAAAAGCAGTGTCGACACTTAGCAGAAGTGTCGACACCCAGAAGAGCTGTTTCTACACCAGAAAGTGTCGACACTTGGAGTTGTGTCGACACTCAGCAAAAATCTGCAGAGTCTAAGTACAAGTGTCGACACTCAACACAATGTGTCGACACTATGCTGAAGAGTCAGTATTTGAAGAAAGTGTCGACACTCAGCTCAATGTGTCGACACATAACCAGAAGAGTCAACACTTGAAGAAAGTGTCGACACCCAGCACAATGTGTCGACACTTAGTTGAAGACTCTACACTTGAAGAAAGTGTCGACACCCAGCACAATGTGTCGACACTTAGTTGAAGACTCTACACTTAAAGAAAGTGTCGACACAAGGAGCTGTGTCGACACTTAGCAAAGAACAGAAAAGTTTACAAAATATTCTAAGTACAAGTGTCGACACTAAGGGAATGTGTCGACACTCAGCTGAAGAAACAAGATTGAAGACTTGTGTCAACACCAAGAAGCAGTGTCAACACTTGACAGTTTCGGCACATGAAGATGTGTCGACACAAAGGAGTTGTGTCGACACTTAGAAGAATACAGTAAAGAATGAAGAACAAGTACTTGTGTCGACACTCAATTTCAGTGTCGACACATGCAGAAGAATCTGTGTCGAGACATACAAGGAATTGTGTCGACACCTTGTAGACTTGTGTCGACACTTACACAACATGTGTCGACACTTGGTCTATAAGTGTCGACACTTAAGAACAGAAAGTCTCGACACTATCTGACAGTTAGAGAATTTCAAGAAGTGACTGGTTGACATGACAGCTGCCGATCCAGCCGGTCTACAGCAACTGTCAGAGAAGTCAGAAGTCTGTTATGAACCGGACCAGCCGGTTACCATGAAGGAAGCCTATAAATAGGCACCCATAGTTTACAGAAAAGGGGGTGGATTGTTATTGTGAAACAAGAGTTACAACTTGTGAGAATATTTAAAGTGGTTGATCAGATTAAATCAGAAAAGTGATACACAGAGGATCAACACAAGAAGATCTGTCAGTCCAACTACAGATCTAAGAAGTTGGAGAGAGAGAGCTCCAATCAAGAATTCAGTCTTTGGAACTAAGGCTGAGAAGAAGGATTCAGAATCATCTGGATCTCAAGAAGCAGAGGTCAAGGAACAACTGCAGAGGATTCAGACTAATTCAGTTCTAACTCAAGAAGCTTTGAAGGAAGCTAAGTCAGTTTGGATCTAGCTGAGTTCTTCCAAGAACTCTTCAAGAAACTCTCAACTCCTCTCTTATTTTCTGAGTTGTAGAGTTAGCTATTGTATTTCTATTTTAACTTGTAGGATCCATTGGATCTGAGAGAATTGTAAGCCTATATTATAAAGGCTGAGGGTAGGGCTTGGTTGCCTGAGTGTAGGAGTTGAAGAACTCTGAGTGTAGGCCTTAATTGGCTGAGTGTAGGCCTGGGTGGCTGAGTGTAGACCTTGGTGGCTGAGTGTAAGGCTTTGGGCCTGAGGTGTAGGAACCTAGTTGGGTTCTGAGATAGTGGAGAAGGTTGGCCGAATCTAGTACACTGCTAGATAGGCGAAGGGGGAAAGTGGATGTACCCAAAGATTGGGGAACCACTATAAATGAGTGTGTCTGCTGTGTTGTGCTGTGCTGTGGATTAACTGTTTATATTCTGTAATTGCTGTTAGCTGTAGAATTCTGTGAAATAACTGTTGTGCTGCCAACAAAGTTTTAAAAAGGTTTAGGTCACCTATTCACCCCCCCCCCTCTAGGTGTTTAGGTACCATATCTTTCAAGTGGTATCAGAGGGAGGTTCCTCAAAAAGGACTAACTGTCTGAGAAGATCCAGTTTGGCAGATTCAGTGTAAGTCAGAACACAGTTTCAAGAAAATCAAGAAACATGGGTTCTTCAGTGAATCACAAGGAATTGGGTTCAATGAAACTGCCCATATGCAGAAAAGAGATTTTTGGAATCTGGAAAGAAAGGGTAAGGCTGTTCATGGAAGCCTCTGACCCTAGAATCTACATCACAGTCAAAGAGGGGCCATATGTGCCCATGAAGATCTCAGTATTGGATGCAAATCAGAGGACTCCAAAGGATTTCTCTGAGATGACCAAGGATGAAATTGTCCTAGCCACTATGGACAAAAGGGCACAAAACATAATAGTAAGTGCCATTGATGATGCAACTTTTCAGAACCTAATTCACTGTAAAACAGCCAAAGAAATGTGGGATACCCTCATTGTCTACATGGAAGGTTCTGAAGAAGTTAGGCAAGATAGGAAGTCCTTGCTTAATCAAGAGTATGAGAGCTTTAGGCAAGGAAGAGGAGATAGCATCACTGAATGCTACAAAAAGTTCTATAGAATTGTTAATAAACTCATGTCCTATGGTAGAGAGTTCACTAACTATGAATTGAATGATAAGTTCTTAAGGTCCCTAACCAAAGATTGGGACACCAATATCTGTGCCATCAGAGAAATGGCAAAGTTGGGAGAAATTCCTCCTCCCACACTGTTTGGCAAGTTGTTGTCTTATGAGATGCAGCTGTCAGTGAGAAAAGAGGAAGAAAAATCAACAAGGACTGAGCACAGGGAAAGGACTGTTGCCTTCAAGTCAAAAGTACCTAGAAAGGGCAGGACTAAGTCATCAACTCCTCCTCCAGAGGTAGTAGAATCAGAATCAGAAGAGTCTATTAGCACAAAGTATACAAGCAGTGAAAGTGATGAAGACTTTGCTGCATTCACCAGACATTTTCAGAAATTCCTGAAGAAGAAACAGTGGAGGTCCAGACCTTCATTTTCCAAAGGGAAAGAAGTCCAGTATCAGGAGAAGAAGCCTTCAAAGAAGGACAAGAAAAGGATAAAGACTAGCAAGGCAACTGGGTCTAAGATAGTGTGTTACTGCTGCAACAGACAGGGTCATGTTGTTGCAGATTGTCCTGAGAGAAGAAAAGAATCCAGTGACAAAAAGAAGACTCACTTCAAAGGAAAGAAGGAGAAGTCTTTTGTTGCAAAGAATGAGAAGACTCTTTCAGACATTTCTTCTTCAGACACTGAGACAGATGCTGAAGCCTACATAGGGCTATTTGCTGAAGAAGAAGAAGAGTTTATGCAGATCATGGAATCAATCTATGAACAAGAAGAGTGTCAGTGCCAAGGAATGATGACATTGACTGAAAGTACCAAAATCCTGGAGCAGCCAGGACCTAGTCAGGTACAAAGTCCAACTCAAAGTTCAGATTCTAGTTCTAGTTCAGAGTCAGATTCATCTTCATCAAGTGATGGAAGTGTTTCTGAATCTGAGGGAGATATTCATCAGCTCTTAGATGAATATAAAGTACTGTTGCAAGCCTATAAGAACAGCAAGATCCTAGCCAAAAGTCAGGCAAAGGAGATTGCTGATCTCAAGGCAGCTGCAACAGATTTTGAAATGGAGTATGATCAAAAACTGAATGAAGTAGCCAGGCTGAAACACATTACAGTGATTCAGATGGGTACTATTACATTTAAGAATGATCAAATTAAGAGACTAGAGACAAATCTTCAGAAAGAAAAAGAACTTGCTGCCAGGTTTTCAAAACCTAAATCAGTATTACCATTAATTGATGAATTTGTTCATCAAGAAGGGAAAGCTGGGCTAGGTTTTGTTAGACCTGCAGGGACTGTGCAGTCCAAGTTGAAGTCCAAGGGCAAAGCCCCAACATTCAACAAGCCTGCTGTAGACAAGACAGCAAAGGTTGTACCTAAGCAAAGGTACAACAAGTTTGAATGTTGGTGCTGTGGCAAAGTTGGCCACTTTACCTTGGACTGTTGGCACAATGCAAGTGTCATTGGGAGTAGCAAGTTACCTGGTGGAAAGCCAGCAGGTGGCTATGTCAAGTTGCAAACTAACAATCACCAAGGACCCAAGTTTACTTTGGGTTCTAAGGTTCATTAATTTATTTTGCAGGTGAATCCAAGTGGCCATACCCCAACATGGTACTTGGATAGTGGATGTTCCAGACACATGACTGGAACTAGGGGACTACTGAAGGATTTCATTCCAATCAAAAATGGTCCAAAGGTGACCTTTGGTGGTTCTGAAAAAGGAATCATCAAAGGGTTTGGTAACATTTCCTCAAACTTAGTTACCATTACTCATGTGGCTTATGTTAAAGGGTTGAAACACAACCTCATTAGTATAAGTCAATTAAGTGATGTAGGGTATGACATCTCATTTGTTAAAAATGGTTGTCATATCAAGAGGTCAAGTGATCAAGAGATCATTTTGACAGGTTATAGGAAGAGAAATGTCTATTGTTTAGACATTATGGTTGAGAACAATAGTTCTCCAGTTTGTCGTGTAGCTGATGAGACAGTCTCTCAATGTGTCAAATGGCACAAGAGGCTTGCCCATCTTAATTACAAGACTATTAGCAAACTCTTTAGCAAAGAGTTAGTGAGGAATGGTCCTCAAGTTAAGTGTGTCAAAGATGGCATTTGCTCAGCTTGTCAAAAGGGCAAGCAGACCAAATCCACCTTTAGAAGCATAGACAACAAAGATGCTGTGAGGTGTTTATACCTCTTGCATATGGATCTATTTGGTCCAATGCCAGTTCACAGCTTAGGTAGGAAGGTCTATACCTTTGTAGTTGTTGATGACTACTCAAGGTTTTCCTGGGTGTTCTTCTTAAAGCAGAAATCTGAAACACCTAGTGTCTTCTATAGTTTTGTTAAGCAAATTCAGAATGAATTGAACTGTACAGTGGTCAAAATTAGAAGTGACCATGGTACTGAGTTTCAGTCTGAAAGCATGACAAAGCTGTGTGAAGACTATGGGATATTTCAAGAATTCTCTTCACCTAGAACACCTCAGCAAAATGGCATTGCTGAAAGGAAAAATAGGACCTTGATAGAGGCTGGTAGAACCCTATTAAGTGATTCATCACTGCCAGAATATTTTTGGGCTGAAGCAGTTAACACTGCATGCCATGTGATAAATAGGGCTACCATCACTAAAAGGTTAAACAAGACCCCCTATGAAGTTGTGAAAGGCAGGAAACCAAACCTATCCTATTTCAGGATTTTTGGTTGCAAATGCTTCATACTTAACAATGGAAAGTCTTACTTAACTAAGTTTGCTGCCAAGTCCCAAGAGGGAGTGTTTGTTGGGTACAGCAATAATAGTAAGGCTTATAGAGTCTACAACTTGACTACACAAGTTGTAGAGGAATCTGTGCATGTAGTTTTTGATGAGACACAACTAATTAACAATGAGTTGTATAGCAATGTATGCAGCCCCACAGGTCTTACTAAGAAGATGGACAAGCTAACCATAGAAGATGTACCTGCTGCAAGATAGCAAGTAGAAGAAGATGGCTTATGTCCAGGGGGAGAACTACATGTACCAGGAGCTGGAGAAGTACAAGGAACTCAGCTTGATGAAGATGCTGAAGAAGTTCAACCAGAAGTAAGGATGCCTCCAGCCAACAGGCATCTAAGAGATCATCCAGTAGAGCTGATTATTGGAGATCCAAGACAAGGTGTTCAGACAAGGAGCAGAAATCAGAATGCTGTAGTATATTCAAGTTTTCTGTCTCAAATAGAACCAAAGAAATTTGAAGAAGCTATACAAGATCCACAGTGGACTGAAGCAATGCAGGAAGAGCTTAATCAGTTTAAAAGGTGCAAGGTTTGGGACCTGGTTCCTAAACCTAAAGATCACAATGTGATAGGAACAAAGTGGATCTACAGGAATAAGTTAGATGAACAAGGAGTCATCATTAAGAATAAGGCTAGATTGGTTGCTAAAGGTTATAGGCAAGAAGAAGGTATTGATTTTGATCAAACCTTTGCCCCAGTAGCCAGACTGGAGGCCATAAGGATGTTCTTGGCCTATGCAACATATCAAGGATTCAAGGTATACCAAATGGATGTAAAGTCAGCATTCCTAAATGGTAATTTGAAAGAAGAAGTCTATGTGGAGTAGCCTGCAGGTTTTGTTGATCCAACTCTACCTCATTATGTCTATAGACTTAGGAAAGCATTGTATGGGTTAAAACAAGCACCTAGAGCTTGGTATGAAACCCTATCTAGTTTCCTCATTGAGAACAAGTTCTCAAGGGGGAAAATAGATAAGACTCTATTCCTTAGGGAATCTAGAGGCAAAGTCATACTTGTCCAAATATATGTAGATGACATTATATTTGGGTCTACTGAAAGTAGCCTTTGCAAAAAGTTTGCAAAGCTTATGCAAAGTCAATTTGAGATGAGTAGTATGGGAGAACTGAAGTTTTTCTTGGGTCTCCAAGTTAAACAGACTGGAAGTGGTCTATCCATATGTCAGTCCAAGTTCACCCTAGAACTCATAAGGAAGTATGGTATGGATTCATCCAGTACCATGAAGACTCCTATGGGGTCAAGTATGTCTCTAAGCAAGGATGATGCAGGGAAACCTGTAGATGAAACCTTGTATAGAGGGATAGTTGGCTCCCTACTATACTTGACTGCAAGTAGGCCTGACATTATGTATGCTACATGTGTTTGTGCCAGGTATCAAGCCTGCCCTAAAGAGTCTCATATGACTGCAGTCAAAAGAATTTTGAGATATCTAAAGGGCACTCCCTATCTAGGCCTCTGGTACCCTAGGAATGGAGATTTTGATCTAACAGGCTATTCAGATGCAGACTTTGCAGGATGCAAAGAAGATAGAAAGAGCACTACTGGATCCTGTCAATTCCTAGGTGGAAGACTCATTTCATGGAGTAGTAAGAAGCAAACCAGTGTGGCTATTTCCACAGCTGAGTCAGAATATGTAGCTGCAGGAAGTTGCTGTGCTCAACTTCTGTGGATTCAACATCAGCTAGAAGACTATGGATTTCAGGTAAGTAGAACTCCACTTTACTGTGATTCTACAAGTGCTATTTCAATAGCTAACAATCCTGTATCACATAGTAGAACTAAACATATTGAGATTAAATATCACTTTCTTAGGGAGCATGTAGAAAGAAATGATATTGCACTTGAATATGTTAAAACTGATAATCAGATAGCTGATATGTTTACTAAACCCTTAGAAGAAGCTAAGTTCAATAGGTTCAAAATTGAACTAGGTATGATAAACTTAGACTAAGTTTACAGAACTAAAAATTGGCTAAGTAAAAAGGTGTCGACACATAGACAAGTCTATGTCGACACAGAATAGTAAGTGTCGACACTCCAGGAAATTGGTGTCGACACATCTAGGAAGTTGGTGTCGACACTTCAGAATGTTAGTGTCGACACATGTCGAGTTGGTGTCGACACATTCAATGAGGTGTCGACACTTAAGTTTTACTCAGAATTTTCTAAGTAAAGTCTCGACTACATGTCGAGTAGTGTGGTGTCGACACTTAACCAAGTGTCGACACATAAAATCTGTTGACTAAACTTGTGTCGACACATGTGTGTCGAGACATTGTAAGTCTGTGTCGACACTTATTGACAGTGTCGACACATCTTTAGAAATCCATCCCGCCTGTTCGTCTTCAAACAAGAAAGGTATAAATAGGGTTCTGTCTTTGTTTGTCGACACGCTTTCAGAGTTTCGAGACCAACCTACTGTGTCGACATTTCTCTTCTCTAAAGACTAATTCTACAAACCCTAATGGCTCCCAAGCTCGAGGAGAACGTCAATGAAGGCTATGAGCTGGTTCGTGGCGCATTCGACGATGGCGATCAAGAAATCAAATCGGTGGTAACCCTAGTCACCGATTCAGGATTGGAGTACTTGGTTTCAGAACCAACTAAAATATGGAAGAAGGAAGTTCTTGAATTCCTTACTGGAGGGTCAGTAGATGATTCAGGTTACAGGATCAAATCAAGGGTGCATGGCACCAAGGTCAAGATTTCACCCAAATCTCTGAGAAAGGTACTTCAGCTACCTAAAGTTCAAGCTGAAGAGGAAGTGACTACATCTAAGACCAGGGAAGCACTTACCTGGTGTGGTCTAGATCCTAAGCTGAAGATAAGATCAGTATTCAACAGGAGAGGAATGAATACCCAAGGAAAATTTCTGTCAGAAATTGTGGGTAAAGTAATACTCAGTAAGACTGGAGGGCATGACAGGGTGTCAGCCTCCATGTTCAGTGTTATGACCAGAATCATCTTCAACCTCAAAACAGACTGGTCAATGGTTGTGTTTGAGAAAGTTAAGGAGAGTTTGAAGAAGCCCAATCTGGGCAGGATACTAAGTCTCTACCTGGCTGGTACAATACCAGAGGTCATGAGCAATGCTGCTGGTACTAAAATCAATCATATGAGAAGGATGGATATGAGAATACTTTCAAGATGGGAAAGAGTGCTGTCTAAGGAAGTTCCTACTCCAGAGAAGCCAGTTTCTAAGAAGGATTCCCCTCCAAAGAAGAAGAGGAAGATAGCTGCTGTGACTCAGGAGTCCTCCAGCAGCTCAGGTAGTGAAGAACATGTTGTTTTCACTCCTGATAGTCCAATAGATGTGGCTGCAGAGAAGTCTCCTGCTCCTCAAGAGCCAGCTGAAATCCAGGGGGAGCCTCCAGCTGTAGAACAACCCTCTACACTGGAGAGTGAGCAAGCTACACTCATTATCCTAGAGGTACTTTCTGACCTCAATACTTTAGATTTTTCTATAATAGATTCTGATTTGTCTGATGTCCATCAGCAAACTCAGCAAGCAAATCAAGAACCAGATGTTGTTCTCCAAGACACATCTGCAGTTGTGCAAAAAGTTCCTGATACAGTAGTTGATGAACCCAGTACTTCACCTGCACAGTCACCTCCTGAATACACAATGGAAGACCTCTTTCTGAATTTAGATCAAGAGGATTTTGACATGGATAAGGTTGCTGCTACTGAAGAGAAGGGTGCTGCTGTTGAGGGGGAGAACTTGGAAGTTCAGGATGAGCCTATAGGGCTAGACACTGAGAAGGCACTAGATGTGCAAGCTGAAAAACCATCAAGCCCTAAGGATAGGGTGACTATAGCCAGTACTTCAGAGTCTGAGGATGATGAGACTGAACAAGCTAAGAAGAAGCAATTCTTTGTTTTCAAAAGAAGGAGTCAGAGCTACAAGAAGGCTCTACAAACTGTTGCTCAACACTCCCTAGTCCAACAAGCTCCAGCAACTGATTACAGTGGATTAATGGTAGCAATGCAAGTTAAGCTGGATGAGCACAGGAGGGCCATAGAGAAGTATATTGATGAGGGCCAAAAATCATTACAATTTGACTTAGCTCAAGACATCAAGTCAATAAGGTTTGAGATGAACCTGAATAAGAAGGAAATGAATGAATGCTTCCACAAGGGTGGCAATGCAGTGGTATTCCTGGCTAAACATCAAGAACAGATAAAAGAAAAAGTAGATGATATAGCATTGAAGCAGGGCTATGTGCTGGAAAATCAATTAAGGATGAATGATAATTTGACAGCTTCACATAATGCTATAGTCACTGAACTGAAGAGTAAGTCTGCTGAACCTTCAACCTCCTCTGCTGCTGCCAAGGCTGACTTTGATAAAGTATTTCAGGAAGAAATTGCTGCTGTCAAGACTGCAATTAAAGATTCACAGAAGGTCATTTCTG
The DNA here is from genome assembly GCA_039583875.1 of Platanthera guangdongensis. Taxonomy (NCBI): domain Eukaryota; kingdom Viridiplantae; phylum Streptophyta; class Magnoliopsida; order Asparagales; family Orchidaceae; genus Platanthera; species Platanthera guangdongensis. The sequence continues at coordinate 11,681,941 of CM077156.1, forward strand.
AACAGCTTACCAAGCTTAGACCTTATTTTAAGGAAGGAATCAGGTACTTGGACAGTCAGATCAGATTCCAAAAGGATGATGTAAGAGATCATGTAGAACAAGAAGTCATAAAGGGGAGAGGGTGTTAGTCAAAGCTAGCTCTGACCATGCCAAATGGATTTCTAACTCCATCAGAGCTACACTGGGCTATCCTCCCCTGTGTGATGATGATAATGTAGCTGAATCAGGTATTCAAAGTGCATATCTTGGAGGTGAGCAACAGGAAGTAGCTCAGGTGATCTATCCACCTCCAGATTTTGACATGGTGTATGCAGATGTAAGCACAATGTATAGCCCAACTGGAAAGTCCAATGTTGTTCTGGAAAAGGTTGTTCAACCTATTACAGCAGCTATGCAAGAGGCTATGGACAAAGAAGAAGAGACAAGGCTGTCAAAGAAGAAGTTCAGGGAACTGGCTGAGCAAAAACCAGATTTTGAACAGTGGAGCCCTACTTCTAGGAACATCATTCTCACAGCCTGGAAAGCAGCCAAGGACAATGCTCATGAGAGGAATAAATGGTTCTCAGAAGCAGAATGGAGGAAGCATGAGATCAGGCAGGAAGCCATTGTCCAGCATAGAAGGAAGGCTAAGTTAGGAAAGCTACCTCCTACAGCTGTGGAGCCTAGCAAGTACTTTCCTAAGCCCTATCATTATTTTGAGAGGCAGAAAATCAAGGCTGAAGACCAAAAGAAGAAGGACTCCAAAGGGAAGAAGACTGCTGATGCTGAGCCTGCTGCTGCTGCTGCTGTAAAGGCCAAAGTACAAGCTGGGAAAGGCATAGTCATAAAAGAACCTGATCAGAATTAGACTAGATTAGACTGAAGAATGTTGTAATCTGTTACATCTACACATTTTTGTAAATCATTGAACATGTATTAAAAACAATGTTTGAACAATTTTTGATAAGTATATTTCATGATTGTTCAGTAGAATGTGTCTAATTTCTGTTTGTTCTGTAATGCTGAATGAGTATACATGTGTGCTTTATTACATGTTTAAGTTTACCCTGTTGACATATACCTGCTTTACATCATTCTCTAATTTTTAATTATGAGTGGTGTATATCATTGACTAAGGGTTATGACTTCTCCAAATAGGGGGAGATTGTTGGGTACATTGGTCAAATGTACCTGATTTGAAGTAGCCTCACCTAACTCAATGATATACATCATAATGTATTTGATGTTTGTTTGAGTTACTTGTGCAGGTTAGGTATACACTGGACTGAAGCTAAAAGTTTCTAAGTCCATGTGTCGACACCCAGAGGGAAAGTGTCGACACTTGAGAAAGCTTGTGTCGACACCCAGACAAGTAGTGTCGACACTTGGAGTAATTGTGTCGACACCTGGGAAGAAGAGTCGACACCAGACAGAAAGTGTCGACACTTGGAGCTGTGTCGACACTCAGTGAAGAAGTATGCAGAAAAGCAGTGTCGACACTTAGCAGAAGTGTCGACACCCAGAAGAGCTGTGTCTACACCAGAAAGTGTCGACACTTGGAGTTGTGTCGACACTCAGCAAAAATCTGCAGAGTCTAAGTACAAGTGTCGACACTCAACACAATGTGTCGACACTATGCTGAAGAGTCAGTATTTGAAGAAAGTGTCGACACTCAGCTCAATGTGTCGACACACAACCAGAAGAGTCAACACTTGAAGAAAGTGTCGACACCCAGCACAATGTGTCGACACTTAGTTGAAGACTCTACACTTGAAGAAAGTGTCGACACCCAGCACAATGTGTCGACACTTAGTTGAAGACTCTACACTTAAAGAAAGTGTCGACACAAGGAGCTGTGTCGACACTTAGCAAAGAACAGAAAAGTTTACAAAATATTCTAAGTACAAGTGTCGACACTAAGGGAATGTGTCGACACTCAGCTGAAGAAACAAGATTGAAGACTTGTGTCGACACCAAGAAGCAGTGTCGACACTTGACAGTTTCGGCACATGAAGATGTGTCGACACAAAGGAGTTGTGTCGACACTTAGAAGAATACAGTAAAGAATGAAGAACAAGTACTTGTGTCGACACTCAATTTCAGTGTCGACACATGCAGAAGAATCTGTGTCGAGACATACAAGGAATTGTGTCGACACCTTGTAGACTTGTGTCGACACTTACACAACATGTGTCGACACTTGGTCTATAAGTGTCGACACTTAAGAACAGAAAGTCTCGACACTATCTGACAGTTAGAGAATTTCAAGAAGTGACTGGTTGACATGACAGCTGCCGATCCAGCCGGTCTACAGCAACTGTCAGAGAAGTCAGAAGTCTGTTATGAACCGGACCAGCCGGTTACCATGAAGGAAGCCTATAAATAGGCACCCATAGTTTACAGAAAAGGGGGTGGATTGTTATTGTGAAACAAGAGTTACAACTTGTGAGAATATTTAAAGTGGTTGATCAGATTAAATCAGAAAAGTGATACACAGAGGATCAACACAAGAAGATCTGTCAGTCCAACTACAGATCTAAGAAGTTGGAGAGAGAGAGCTCCAATCAAGAATTCAGTCTTTGGAACTAAGGCTGAGAAGAAGGATTCAGAATCATCTGGATCTCAAGAAGCAGAGGTCAAGGAACAACTGCAGAGGATTCAGACTAATTCAGTTCTAACTCAAGAAGCTTTGAAGGAAGCTAAGTCAGTTTGGATCTAGCTGAGTTCTTCCAAGAACTCTTCAAGAAACTCTCAACTCCTCTCTTATTTTCTGAGTTGTAGAGTTAGCTATTGTATTTCTATTTTAACTTGTAGGATCCATTGGATCTGAGAGAATTGTAAGCCTATATTATAAAGGCTGAGGGTAGGGCTTGGTTGCCTGAGTGTAGGAGTTGAAGAACTCTGAGTGTAGGCCTTAATTGGCTGAGTGTAGGCCTGGGTGGCTGAGTGTAGGCCTTGGTGGCTGAGTGTAAGGCTTTGGGCCTGAGGTGTAGGAACCTAGTTGGGTTCTGAGATAGTGGAGAAGGTTGGCCGAATCTAGTACACTGCTAGATAGGCGAAGGGGGAAAGTGGATGTACCCAAAGATTGGGGAACCACTATAAATGAGTGTGTCTGCTGTGCTGTGGATTAACTGTTTATATTCTGTAATTGCTGTTAGCTGTAGAATTCTGTGAAATAACTGTTGTGCTGCCAACAAAGTTTTAAAAAGGTTTAGGTCACCTATTCACCCCCCCCCCCTCTAGGTGTTTAGGTACCATATCTTTCACAACCAGCATGGAGACAGGGAGCGAGGGATCATTTTCAGCATCAGCAGGAGACAATGGGGATCGGTTGAGGAAGGGGAGCCCGAGGAGGAAGGAGAGGAATAGGAGATGGAAGAAGGGGTGGGGTGGCGTTGCCTTTCTGTGACTTCCATCAGGAGAGAGGTCACGCTACAGCCACGTGCCCAGAGTTTTTGGAGATGAGAGAGGCCAGAGGTTTGAAGAGGCAGGATCCGCCGGTAAGGATCGAGGAAATGCAGCAGGGGGAGACGGAAGATAGGTGCGAGGACCGGGTGGATGTGGGAACCCGGGGGGGGGGGGGGGGGAATCGGGGCCATCCATGGGGGGATTGGGATTGAGGCCACCCGGAAGGGGAGCTTCCAGACCATGTTCCGAAAGGGGGTAGCCTCAACCTCCCAGGCCCCACCCCCGCTAGAAAAAATTACCTTCTCTTCAGAAGATATGCCGGAGTACGAGGACCCATTCTGCGATGCCTTGGTGATCCAGACAGCGGTGGAAAACTTTACGGTCTCCAAGTTCCTAGTGGATAACGGGAGCTCCGTGAATGTAATTTTTAAGAAGGCCTTCGATGAGATGCAGGTGGAAGCCAAGAGGGTTTTGGCCTCGGATGGACCGTTGTTCGGATTCTCCGGGGAGAGAAAAGAAGTGGAAGGAGGAGTAGGGCTGCACGTAAGTTTAGGGGGCGTATCACAGAACTGCCGGTTCGTGATTGTGGACGCCCCGAGCAGCTACAGCGCCATCTTTGGGCGTCCTCTCATCAGCGCCTTTCGTTGTGTCCCCTCCTCTTTCCATCAATGTCTCAAGTTTAACAATGGAGGGGTGCAGGTCAGGGTCAGGGGAGATCCAAAAGTGGCGAGTCAGTGTTATGTCACGGCAGTTAACACCGTCTCCTGGATGGCAGAGTCAGAGGAGTTGGAAAAGGGGATGGCGGCGCAAGAAGAAGCTATGAGGGAAGAAGAGGCGAGCCCGGAAGAAAGGGAAGGAGGAACCGAAAAGGAAGATGGGGGAGAGGAGACCGGGAAACAGCAAGGAGGTGTGCAGGAGGCTCAGGAGGGAGGAGAGGTCGAGCAGCAACAGGAGAGCCCGGAGGGGGCGATGGAGATTGAGAAGGAGCAGAGGGGAGGAGATGCCCGGGAAGTCAGGAGGAGCGGAGAGTCGGAGCCGCGGGAAAGAATGCAGGAGAGAGTAGGAGAAGGAGGGGCAGAGGAGGAAGCCCAAAGGGACATGGAAATTGAGCTACAGCAGGGCGAGATGATAGAAGTTGAGGAGGCAGGAGGGGAGGAAGAGTGGGAGCAGGCGGAAGAAGCAGGGGACGGCTGGGAGCAGTCACGGCTAGAGGTGGCTGAGGAAGTGGTGGAGGTAGAGATCCGCACCAGCCAGGGGCAGGTACGAAGGGTGCGGATCAGCGGGGGCTTGAGTTCCGAAGACCAGGAGCGGATGCGGGTCTGCATCTAGAGCAACGTCGACATCTTTGCGTGGAGCGCGGCGGACATGCCGGGCATTGATGCGGATGTGGCCTGCCACCGCCTAAATCTGGACCCTCGGACGCGCCCCATACGTCAGAAGATGAGAGCCATCGCCACCAAGCTGGAGGAGCCCATTCGTGAGGAGGTAAAGAAGCTCCTGGAGGCGGCTTCATCTCAGAGATCCAGTACCCAGGCTGGATCTCCAATGTTGTAATGGTGAAGAAGGGGGGAGGAAAATGGAGGATGTGTATTGACTTTTCATTATTAAATAAATCGTGCCCCAAGGATTGCTACCCCCTGCCTCGAATCGACGCGCTGGTCGATTCAGCCGTTGGTTTTTCTGTTATGAGTTTTTTGGATGCTTTTTCAGGTTACCATCAGATCCGGATGCACCCTCCTGACGTCAAGGACATCTCCTTCATCACCAGGGAAGGGTGCTTTAGTTATAACATGATGCCCTTCGGGTTAAAAAATGCGGGGGCAACATACCAACGGATGATGGATCGAGTTTTCCAGGGCCAGAAGGGTCGGAACCTAGAAGTCTACGCTGATGATCTCATGGTAAAGAGCAAAGGAGTGAGCCTACATCTCCAAGATCTGGGGGAGACGTTCGCCACCTTGAGGAAGTTCAAAATGAGGTTGAACCCCTTAAAATGTGTTTTCGGGGCAAGTCGTGGGAAATTCCTTGGGCACCTTCTGACCACGGCAGGGGTAGAACCTAATCCTGATAAAGTAAAGGTCATTCTGGAACTAGAATCACCGTGAAACGCTAAAGAGGTGCAACGCTTGACAGGAAAGCTAGCCGGCCTTAGCAGATTCCTCTCCAGATCAGGGGAGAAGTGCTCACCTTTCTTTAAAGTACTGCGAGGGAACCAGAGGTTCGAGTGGACCGCGGAGTGTGAAGAAGCTTTTCAAAAGCTGAAGGAGCAACTCTCCCTAGCTCCTCTGCTTCAAAGCCCGAAGGAGGGGGAGGATCTAACCTTGTACCTAGGGGTGGGAGCAGAGGTGGTGAGCTCCGTCCTAGTCAGAGAAGAGGGGAAAAAGCAGCTGCCCATCTATTACGTTAGCAGGATCCTGAGGAAGGCGGAGCTTCGCTACCCTATCCTAGAAAAACTGGCATACGCCTTGGTTATTTCAGCCAGGAAGCTCCGGCCATATTTCCAGGCCCATTCGATTAGGGTGGTCACGGACCATCCTCTCCGAAAGATTTTTTGAAGGGGTAGAGCACTCGGGTAGGCTGGCCAAGTGGTCCATCGAGTTGAGTGAGTTCAACATTTCGTTCGTACCGAGGCTCTCCATTAAGGCACAGGTAGTGGCCGACTTCTTGGCAGACTACGTCGCGGAGGACGGGGCCGAGGAGCCGCAGCAACCAGAGGCATGGAAGATCATGGTCGACGGGGCCTCGGGAAAGCACTCCCTTGGAGCAGGGGTGGTACTGACAAGTCCTCAGGGGGTGACCATAAGACAAGCGGTCGTCTTGCATTTCCCCACAACCAACAACCAAGCAGAGTACGAGGCAGTGATAGCCGGCCTTCGCCTGGCCAAGGAGCTCGAGATCAAGGACGTTGAGGTTTTCACAGACTCATTGGTGGTGGCGTCGCAGATACGTGGAGAGTTCGAGGCGCGGGAGCCCACCCTTGTGAAATATTTATCCAAGGTTAGGACGATCATAGGGGGGTTCCGGGCGTTCTCCATCCAGCACGTCCCCAGAGAAGAAAACACCGATGCCGATCAATTGGCCAAGTTCGGACCTTGGGAAGGAGGTGCCCTGACTGATTTATTCCACCCAGCGATTGAAGAAGGGGAGATAATGGAGGTGGATCGGCGGCCCTCGTGGGTGGACCCTTTCGTTACCTTCTTTCTGACAGGAACCCTCCCTGGGGGGGTCAAGGAGGTAAGAAGCTTCCGCCATAAGGCGGCTCATTATCTCATGCACGAAGGAGGACTACACCGGAGGATGCTCTCGGGTCTCCTAGCTCGATGCGTTACGGAGGAGGAGACCAGGCACGTTCTGGAGGAGGTGCACTCCGGGGAATGTGGTAGTCATTCCGGAGGGAGGACGTTGGAAGCAAGGGTGGTCAGACAAGGGTACTTCTGGCCCACCCTGAGGAAGGACGCGACAGAGTTTGCAAGAAAATGCCGGAAGTGCCAGCTCTATGCCCCCCTCCAGCTCTTGCCGGCTCAAAGGCTCTGAAGCATCACAGCACCATGGCCTTTCGCCATTTGGGGAATGGATCTAGTGGGCCCTTTTCCTCCGGCTAGTGGGCAAAGAAGATTCCTCCTAGTTATGATAGATTACTTCTTTAAGTGGCTGGAGGTTAAGGCACTAGAAAAGGTGACCTCCCAAGTCATCAGAAACTTCGTCTGGGGGGAGATCATCTGAAGGCACGGGCTGCCTCAGGCCATCGTCACGGATAACGGCCCCCAGTTCGCTAGTGAAGAGTTCATCAGCTTCTGCGCTCAGCAGGGCATCGACCTCAGGTTTGCCTCTGTCCACCACCCCAGGAGCAACGGTCAGGTGGAGGCGGCGAACAAGGTTATCGTTAACTTGCTAAAGAAGAAGGTAGAGAATCTGAGAGGGAACTGGGTAGAGCAGCTCCCCTAGGTCCTGTGGGCTCTAAGAACAATCCCGTACACGGCAACTGGTGAGACCCCTTTCAAACTTTCCCATGGTTGTGAGGCGGTACTACCAGTGGAATTCGAGGTCCGATCCCCACGAGTTGCGACCGCAGGTGATGGGGACGAGGCATGGAGAATGGAAAATGAGGAAGGTCTGCGCCTCTCGCTAGACCTGGCAGAGGAGCTGCGAGACGTGGCAGCCATCAGACAGGAGGAAATCAAGCGACGAATGGCGAAGCACTTCGACAAGCATATCAGGATAAAATAGTTCGCGGAAGGAGACCTAGTACTAAAGAAGGTTGATGCGGCAGGGAGGTCCGCCCCGGTGGGAAAGCTCAATCCAAATTGGGAGGGACCTTATATTGTAGAGAGAGTGTTGAAAGTGGGGGGTTACTACCTCCAAGATGTGGAGGGTAGGGCCTTGAACCACTCATGGAGCGGGGATGATTTAAAACGCTTCTACCCATAAAAAGGGAGAGCGGTAGATGTGTACTTAAAGCATGATCAATATAATATATTTCTCAAAACATCTCTTGTCTTTGTTTATTATGACGTCCTAAAAGCAGGATCAAGAGGTCTTCATCGGCACCCCGAGCTCGGCTCGGCCCCAGGTAGACCCGCTGCGCAGGCTCCCATCTAGCTGGCAGGTCCGAAGGCTCGCCTGTGGGGGATAGGTTTTGGTTTGAGATCTTCATCGGCACCCCGAGCTCGGCTCGGCCCCAGGTAGACCCGCTGCGCAGGCTCCCATCTAGCTGGCAGGTCCGAAGGCTCGCCTGTGGGGGATAGGTTTTGGTTTGAGATCTTCATCGGCACCCCGAGCTCGGCTCGGCCCCAGGTAGACCCGCTGCGCAGGCTCCCATCTAGCTGGCAGGTCCGAAGGCTCGCCTGTGGGGGATAGGTTTTGAGTTAAGGTCTTCATCGACACCTCAAGCTTGGCTCGGCCCCAGGTAGACCCGCTGCGAAGGCTCCCATCTAGCTGGCAGGTCCGAAGGCTCGCCTGTGGGGGATAGGTTTTGGTTTGAGATTTTCATCGGCACCCCGAGCTCGGCTCGGCCCCAGGTAGACCCGCTGCGCAGGCTCCCATCTAGCTGGCAGGTCCGAAGGCTCGCCTGTGGGGGATAGGTTTTGGTTTGAGATCTTCATCGGCACCCCGAGCTCGGCTCGGCCCCAGGTAGACCCGCTGCGCAGGCTCCCATCTAGCTGGCAGGTCCGAAGGCTCGCCTGTGGGGGATAGGTTTTGAGTTAAGGTCTTCATCGACACCCCGAGCTTGGCTCGGCCCCAGGTAGACCCGCTGCGAAGGCTCCCATCTAGCTGGCAGGTCCGAAGGCTCGCCTGTGGGGGATAGGTTTTGGTTTGAGATCTTCATCGGCACCCCGAGCTCGGCTCGGCCCCAGGTAGACCCGCTGCGCAGGCTCCCATCTAGCTGGCAGGTCTAAAGGCTCGCCTGTGGGGGATAGGTTTTAGTTTGAGATCTTCATCGGCACCCCGAGCTCGGCTCGGCCCCAGGTAGACCCGCTGCGCAGGCTCCCATCTAGCTGGCAGGTCCGAAGGCTCGCCTGTGGGGGATAGGTTTTGAGTTAAGGTCTTCATCGACACCCCGAGCTTGGCTCGGCCCCAGGTAGACCCGCTGCGAAGGCTCCCATCTAGCTGGCAGGTCCGAAGGCTCGCCTGTGGGGGATAGGTTTTGGTTTGAGATCTTCATCGGCACCCCGAGCTCGGCTCGGCCCCAGGTAGACCCGCTGCGCAGGCTCCCATCTAGCTGGCAGGTCCGAAGGCTCGCCTGTGGGGGATAGGTTTTGGTTTGAGATCTTCATCGGCACCCCGAGCTCGGCTCGGCCCCAGGTAGACCCGCTGCGCAGGCTCCCATCTAACTGGCAGGTCCGAAGGCTCGCCTGTGGGGGATAGGTTTTGAGTTAAGGTCTTCATCGACACCCCGAGCTTGGCTCGGCCCCAGGTAGACCCGCTGCGAAGGCTCCCATCTAGCTGGCAGGTCCGAAGGCTCGCCTGTGGGGGATAGGTTTTGGTTTGAGATCTTCATCGGTACCCCGAGCTCGGCTCGGCCCCAGGTAGACCCGCTGCGCAGGCTCCCATCTAGCTGGCAGGTCCGAAGGCTCGCCTGTGGGGGATAGGTTTTGGTTTGAGATCTTCATCGGTACCCCGAGCTTGGCTCGGCCCCAGGTAGACCCGCTGCGCAGGCTCCCATCTAGCTGGCAGGTCCGAAGGCTCGCCTGTGGGGGATAGGTTTTGGTTTGAGATCTTCATCGGCACCCCGAGCTCGGCTCGGCCCCAGGTAGACCCGCTGCGCAGGCTCCCATCTAGCTGGCAGGTCCGAAGGCTCGCCTGTGGGGGATAGGTTTTGGTTTGAGATCTTCATCGGCACCCCGAGCTCGGCTCGGCCCCAGGTAGACCCGCTGCGCAGGCTCCCATCTAGCTGGCAGGTCCGAAGGCTCGCCTGTGGGGGATAGGTTTTGGTTTGAGATCTTCATCGGCACCCCGAGCTCGGCTCGGCCCCAGGTAGACCCGCTGCGCAGGCTCCCATCTAGCTGGCAGGTCCTAAGGCTCGCCTGTGGGGGATAGGTTTTGGTTTGAGATCTTCATCGGCACCCCGAGCTCGGCTCGGCCCCAGGTAGACCCGCTGCGCAGGCTCCCATCTAGCTGGCAGGTCCGAAGGCTCGCTTGTGGGGGATAGGTTTTGGTTTGAGATCTTCATCGGCACCCCGAGCTCGGCTCGGCCCCAGGTAGACCCGCTGCGCAGGCTCCCATCTAGCTGGCAGGTCCGAAGGCTCGCCTGTGGGGGATAGGTTTTGGTTTGAGATCTTCATCGGCACCCCGAGCTCGGCTAGGCCCCAGGTAGACCCGCTGCGCAGGCTCCCATCTAGCTGGCAGGTCCGAAGGCTCGCCTGTGGGGGATAGGTTTTGGTTTGAGATCTTCATCGGCACCCCGAGCTCGGCTCGGCCCCAGGTAGACCCGCTGGGCAGGCTCCCATCTAGCTGGCAGGTCCGAAGGCTCGCCTGTGGGGGATAGGTTTTGGTTTGAGATCTTCATCGGCACCCCGAGCTCGGCTCAGCCCCAGGTAGACCCGCTGCGTAGGCTCCCATCTAGCTGGCAGGTCCGAAGGCTCGCCTGTGGGGGATAGGTTTTGGTTTGAGATCTTCATCGGCACCCCGAGCTCGGCTCGGCCCCAGGTAGACCCGCTGCGCAGGCTCCCATCTAGCTGGCAGGTCCGAAGGCTCGCCTGTGGGGATAGGTTTTGAGTTAAGGTCTTCATCGACACCCCGAGCTTGGCTCGGCCCCAGGTAGACCCGCTGCGAAGGCTCCCATCTAGCTGGCAGGTCCGAAGGCTCGCCTGTGGGGGATAGGGTTGGGTCAGGCAATCTCCATCAACATCAAACCGACAAAGCAGAATCCCTTTTTGGCTGAATAGGGTGAAAAAGTCCCCCGAAGCGGCACTACACCTTAGTATCCTCACTTAGTACTAAAGCACAAAAATAAACTAAGGAAAAAGGGGTGTGGAGTAGGGCAGGAGGGAGCACTCGCAGCGGATGGCTGTTGAAGATCGTCTCGCCAGTAGCGAAAGGGCACTCGCGAGGCAAGGCAGTGCGCCAAACTCGCGGACGTTAAGCGCGTCGAGAGCCCATCTCGCGTAAGACATAGGACAGAAAAATAAAAAATACAGAAAGGTTACGCGGCAAGACGAAGTAGTAGCACCATTCCGCAGGCAAAAAGCAAACCAGAGATTAACTTCACAAAATATAAGAAATAAAATAGAAGACAGTAAAATTGAGCACTCGCTCGTTACTTGGCAGATGCCACAAAATATAGTTTAAGGTCTTTACATCAGGAGGAGGAGAGAGTGATTCTAAATCTTGGAGGCGGCGCATCAGTCCTCCTCGCCGGATGAAGAATCATCGCTCTCCTCGCTGTAGAGCTCGGGGACCAAGTCGCGCGCGGTTACTGTCTCAGAGTCGTCCTTCACGACCCCCAGGTCTTTCATCATCTGCAGCACCAGCTCAGCCCCGCGGACAGCAGCGTCTCGGCATTGTTCCTCGACTTCTTCATAAGAATAATGGGGCGGGGGAGTCTGGAAGGGCTCGCGGCGAGATGACGACGCGGCAGCCGCCTGGAGGCGCGCATTCTCAGCCGTCAGCGCCTGGACCTCCTCCTCCAAGGCCGCCACGCGCGAGCGAAGTTGTCCCGCCGTCTCGGCATCCTGCGGGATGACCTAGCAATTAGCCAACAATCACGGAAGAGAAAAGACCCAAGGGAAAAGGAGAGTTGTGGCTTACCACACCGCCTTGGGCCTTCGCGAGGAGTGACTCGGCTTCTGGCAGCCTTCTCGCTAGACCAGCAGATTTCTCCCGTTCCGCCTCCAGGTTCTCCTCGCTGGCCTTCCATTTTGAATTGATGTAAATAAGGCGGCGAGAGGAGCGGTGCGAGAACTCCAAGGCCCGCATCTGGTGGTGGCAGGTTTTCAGCACAAGGTCCTTAGTGGACTCACTTTCAGGAGAAGTGGCGTCAAGGCCACCATAGAGGCCGTATCCGATGGCGAAGGCGTGGCTGGAAGGGACCTCTTGCTCTTTCCATGACGGAAGGAGGGTAGAGATGGACACGCGGTTGGCGTCCCGCCCCCACAACAGAACCGGGTCGCCGACGGCATCGTGAACCACGGGACCCAGATTGTAATTCATGTGAGAGGTGGGGGCGGGACGGCCAGAGGACTCGCCCTCGCGAGAAGAGGTAGCAGCCACCGGCTCAGGAGCAGCAGCTCGCGGGTTGGAGGCAGCGGCGGGCAGGCTGGAAGCAGCAGCAGGTTGGCCAGAAAGCACCGTCTCGCGGATAGGCGAGACGGCCTGGTGATTAGGCGAGGGAGGCGGTGGAGTTTCCCCTAAAGAGATAGGGCTCCCTTGGGGAGCCTTCCCCCTTTCCTTGGAGATAGCTACAGCTTTCTTCATTTTCTTCTTTGGAGGGCTGGAGCGAGAGGGGACGGTGTCATCTCCGGGACGCTTCGGCGGGATAACCGCAAGGGACTCTCTCGCCGCCTCTGCCGCTGCATTGACGAGACCAAGACCCTTGGCAGGGTGAATGTTGCTCTTATAAGGAGGAGATGTTGGGATAATTCGCTCACCTAAAAGCGAGCGGACGGGGGTTAGGAAAAAGCGAGACGACAAATAGCCAAGAGATGGGAATAGAAGAATACCCTCGCCCGAGAGCACTGGGAGAAGCGAGTCGAGGCCTCGCCGCAAGAAGTTGACCTCGAAGTTCTTGCCAGCAAGGTACTCGCACAGCAGCTTCTCTGGCCCGCTAACTTGGGGGGTGGCGTAGAAGCTCTCTGGCGGAGAGACCGGCGCGAGAGGGACGCCGCCGAAGTCAGCCCGGTCTCCCCGGATGAAGACAAATCGGGTGAGCCAGTGATGATTCTTGTTAGGCGTCTCGCATACCTTGAGCCCCTGCCCAGTGAAATACGAGACGCCATCGGCATTGGCGTGGTCGATGAAAAGCTTGCGGAAGGCCGTCAAGCTGAACTCGATGCGCTCTCGGCGCATGTAGCAGGCAAACGCAATCAACACCGAGATGGCGTTGGGATTGAACTGTGCCGGGACAACGCCAAAGTACTTGAAGACCTGCTTCACCTCAGGCCAGAGGGGCAGTCGCAACCCCGCCTCGAAGTGCGAGACGGGGAAGGCGAGTTCCCCGGGGTAGTATGTGTTGATGCACTCGCCGACCTTAGGGGGACGCGACTCGATGCCCTCCCCCAGATACTCGCGGGCAAATTTATCATGGTCTTCCCGAGGGAGCCTGCCGAGCGGGAAGTCGTGGTCAGTAAACCTCTTCCCGCAGCGGCTGCGCCCCTCGCCCTCCTCCACTTTCTTCTTACCCATCTTCTTTGGCGAACTGGTCCTAGGCGAGACGAAGGAGTTAAGAGGCGAGAATGGGCCGGCGAGACGGAGAGGTCAGAAGGCCAAGACTTGGTTAACGGCGAAGGCGGAAAGTGTGGTATCAGTCCAGGACTAGGCATATTTATAACTGATGCAAGGCCAATGATTAAAAGGGCGGGAAAATAAGGGGGAGAGGAAGAGTCGGCGTTTTTCTCTCTCCTATACCTCGAACGGCGCGACCCGTCACAGTCAGCAAAAATTATAAATAAATATCTAGCATAAAAAAGGAGGATTAAAAAAAGAGAGAAAATCAAGCCTTAAGAAATATATATATGCGATCAGACATCATCCCGCAGGAGGCCAAACTCCTGGCATACTTTGGCGAGACTGCCATTATTACAAATCTTGCGAGAAGAAGAAAAAGATGGATAGCGGGACGGACATTCTTCAGTATGGGCGCCACTCCCAGCGGCCGCCGCGAGCTCCCCCGCGAGGAGGCCTATTCCGCGAGTGGAAGGAGCGGATGGTTTGGAGGCCACGCCGCGCGAGACGGAGCTGCATATCGGTCTCATTAATGATGGCCTCGGGGTCGGTGCCGTCGACATCCGGCTCGGCATTGGCCCCAGAAGATAGACGGGCGCACTCGCCCTCCAGCGACTCGATGCGCTTCTCCGCAGCCTGTTTATCAAAAGTCAAGGAGTGAATGAGGCGCGCGTGCTTCCGGAAGAGCTCAGCCGTCTTCCGCTTCATCTCCACTGGATCCGAGGGATCGCCCAGATAGTCTTCAATCCCATCAGAAAGAGGAGGCGAGACGGAGAGTTTCTTTGGCTGCTCCTCAATAGGAGAGTTGGCTCGAGAATCTGCGCAAGGAGTGCAGGGGCAAGGTGGAAGAGGCACTCGCAGGAGAGAGTGAGAGTAGCGAAGGGGATTCAAAAGGGCGAGGGAGGGTCCCTTACCAGGATGGCGAGAGGTATCGGCAGCCGGGGAGGGGTCGTCCCTCCTCTCGCTGGGAGTAGTTGGAGGAGTAGATGAGGGTAGCGAATCAAGTTCCTCGCAACGGACAGAAGAACCATCTCGCGGACTCTTCGGGGACGGCGGAACCACAAGAGCCCCCTGAAAACGCGTTAGTCAGCAAAAGAGCACCCGGTCACGGAAATAACAGTAGTAATCGCGAGTGGCCACCTCTTTTTCCGAAGAGAGCGCACGGGGAGAGGGGACGGGTTTCAAAGAGGTGCGAGACGAATCTACTGCTGCAAGAGAAGGGCCCCCAGCCTTCGTCTTTTTCGAGCGAGACGACGGGGCGAGGGGACGAACCAGGGAAGAGGTGAATGCAGCCACGTTGGCCTTATGTTGCTCTCGCACCAGGGCGAGACGTTCGCGAAAACTTTGACTGTGCGTCATTCTGTAAGAACTCGAGGACAGGGAAGAAGAAGAATATGCAGAGCGGGGCATCCGGAGCGCAGGGCAGGAGTCATATATTTATAGACCCCGGTGGGGGCCTCAGAAGATTCCTCATAAATACGTTTTTTAATGCACCTTGAATAACGAGCCTCGGTTGAACATTCTTTTTGAGCTTAGAATAATCTCAAAAAGAGCGGGGATTGTGTACAACCTCGGGCTCGCAAAGAGCCCTCAAGAAGCGAACAGAGCGAGACAGGCAAAGGGTACCAGGAGGGCCCACTCGCAGGCGGCGAGATGATAGATTCTCCAAAGGGCAAAGTACCCCATCCAGGGGCGAGAGGGCCTCCAGAAGCGAGAGGACCCCCAAGGGCGAGAGGCTCCGGCGAGACGGACGGTGGGTCCTTCTCGCCGGCAGGTGACTTTCCTCTCGCCAGGGGGAGAAAAGGCTTTCTTTCTCTTCCTGTCAGAGCAGGGGTTATTACTCTTCTACCCCGGGTATTTTTACCCTCTTACCCTTGGTGGACTGCGTATAGCTCCTCAGAATAGCGGAGTTTGGCTGTTGGCAGACCCAGCCAAGGGTATCCCGGTATTTTCAGGCCGGAGCAGTTTTGTTATTTGCAGATCAGATTCTGAAATCTATAAATAAGCCCATAGGGGTTCTTCAGGAGGGACTTTTTTCCTCAGACTCTGGAGAGGATTCATTGGCACGGTCTTCTGAGGAACTCCAAGCCCAGCTTTTGGCTTTGGAGGGGAAGCTCGCTGTGACCTTCCTGGTAAGCGGTGGGACCTCCCTGCTGCGGCTTTGGGCCAGTTTTCTAATCCTTCACGACCGGTCGGAGGTCGGAGCTTGGGCCAAGTAGGAGTCGGCTACGCCCCTATTTTGTGAACATTCGTTGAAGTCAAATTTTGGCTTCAACACATTGGACCAAACAAGTCCATATGCAGAAGATAAAGACATCGGGAAGAGTCTTTGTCTGCATTGCTCTTAAATGTAGCCCGGGTCTGTTTGCCCATCTAGCATGCAGAACAGGGGCTATCTTTGATGCACTTGATAACGGGAGCATCCCTTACTAAGTTTTTTATAAAACAGCATACTAATTGTTTTGAAATTAATATGTTCCAATCTCTTGTGCCATTGTTCACAAAGAGATGCACTGCCTGATGCCACTAGGCATACGGGGGTAGATGAATCTAAACTAAGAAAATTTAAGTAGAAGATATTTCTGCTCCTAATGCCTGTTAATACCGTCTCAGAAGAGGCACATGATATTATCAGACATTTATCCTTGTAGAACTTAACGTCATAACCTTTATCACATAACTGACTTACACTGATCAGGTTATGGTTTAACCATTCAACATATGCCACGTCGGTGATAGAGATTATACCGTTGGAAATCATACCGTAACCTCTAGTGACTCCTCGATCTGACCCCCCAAAGATGACTTTGGGTCCATTCTCGACTGGATTGTAATCACGCAACAGGCTTCTTGTCCCAGTCATATGCCGGGAGCATCCACTGTCCAAGTACCATATTGGAGTTTTGGTGGCCTTTGGACATTCCTGCAAAACAAAATTAATTTCCCTTAGGAACCCAATCGAACTTGGGTCCTAGATTCTTGGCTAGCATACTCCCCCTCGGGTGGTTAACCCTACGAGTGGTCGGCCTCGCATTGCTAACATAAGGAGTCTCGTTATACCTCGGATTAAACCAACAATCCACGACAAAGTGACCGACTTTGCCACAACACCAACAGTCAAATTTGTTGTACCTCTTCCTAGGCTCCTGCTTTACCCTGGGAATGGTGGGTACAGCCGGGGCCTTGGATCTGGAGATGGAGGCATCATAGTGATTGCAGTCACATGACTTCTTAACCTTCTGTTTCTTAAGTATAACAGGCTTGGCTTTTGGTGCCTGCTTTCTATTATGGCTGCTAGAGAATTGACCATAATTACCCATGTGGATTTCCTCATAAGGTGCCTTGAAGACACTCTCGCCGAAGTTGCGGGGAAAAGTCCAACCATCATACCAGCTCTTTGGCTTTGCAACCGAGGGCCGAAAATGATGACCAAAGGTTGACTCAAAGTCATGTTGGTTGCAGGGAAAGCTAGGCTTTCTGAACGTAACAGGACTGAGTGGGGCCTTTCCCTTTTCAGCAGCAGAGGCCTTCTTGGCGGCCTTATTCTTTCTCTGGTTCCTGTTTCTCCTGGATGAAGAACCAGATACCCCTACATGCCCCAAGCCAGCTCCTTTGGCATGAGTAGAGAAGGTATCAACTAATGGAAGAGCTGTTTTTGGCATAGAGAAGCTCTTGACTATCTTCCTTTTTGCCGCAAGTTGTTCTTCCAACTTGTCGACTTCCTCCTGCTTAAGATCAAGGAGCTTAAGAGACTCTGAATGCTTTGAAGTCAGGTCTAGGTGCTACTGTCAGAGTGAGATCAACCTGGTGATCTCTTCCCTTAGGGAGACACACTCACCCTTAAGGAATTTCACTTCCTTTTTCTCAGCCTTCAATCTCTTACGGCACTCCTCGAAAGTGTTGAGCAGAAGCTCATACTTCTCGAGGAGCTCCGCTTCATGGGCCGAAGGGCTATCCTCAGGGTCATCATCCTGAGACTCAGGATCAGATTCAGAGTCGGAGAGATGGGTGTGAGCTTTTACCTTCCCAGTAAATGGGGGGCATTCTCCTTCTGAGTCGGAGCGACCCACCAGCCCGAAGTAGGCTTCCTCATCATCACTGGAGTCTGAGGAATCAGACTCACTCAGTGTCTTTGGCTTTTTGGCGATGTAGCTCCTCTCTTTCTTCTTATCTCTAGAGGACTTGTGCTCCTCTCCCTTCCCCTTTTCTCTCTTACCTTGGTGGCAGTCGGCCACGACGTGTCCTGGCTTATTGCATCCAAAACAAATAATGTCAGAGGAGCGATGTTTGTTCGGTTTAGAAGCATACCTGTCAGAAGAATAATTTTTCTTCTGATGCATGGAGGAGGAGCCGTCTCTCTTTCTTTGATTCCTCATCTTGAGGAACTTCTTGAATTCTCGGGTGATGAGGGAGAAATCTTCCTCAGACAACTCTGAGCTGGAGGAGCATGGCTCGGAGTCCTCCTCCTCATCCTTTTTCCCGGCACGGTATGAAACCGCACCCTTGCCCTTCCTGGAGTGAATGGCTTTTAGGGCCACAGTCTTTTCCTTGGCTGCAGCCTTCTCTGCTTCTTCTTCTGCTTTCCTGGTGTTCAGTTGAAGCTCATAGGACATCAGCTTCCCAAACAGAATTTGCGGGTCTGTTTCAGCAAGTCTGCCAAACTCTCGGATGGCGCAGATCTTTGTGTCTCATTCCTTAGTAAGGGACCTAAGGAATTTATCATTAAGTTCACCATCAGTGAACACTCTTCCATATCCTTTGAGGGCATTGACAATCTTGAGGAAGTTCTCGAAGATGACTCCGATCTCTTCCTTAGGCCCTTGTCTGAAGGCCTCATATTTCTGGTTCAGCAGGGATCTCCGATCATCCCTCACTTCATCAGTGCCCTCCATTAGGATAATCAGGCAGTGCCAGATTTCCTTTGCTGTCCTGCAGTTGCAGAAATTCTGCATCATTGAGTCATCGACCGTGCTGACCAGAATGTTCTGCGCCTTCTTGTCAAGTCCCACCAGCACCATCTCGTCCTTGTCCATTTCAGAAATTTTCTTTGGCACTTTCTTGGTAGGATCAATGGTGGAGGCCTTAGTGGGGACATAAGGTCCCTCCTCCACGATCATGAAGAGTCGGGGATCGACTGCTTCCATGTAGAACCTAATCCTTTCCTTCCAGATAGGAAAGTTTAGCCTGCTGCACACTGGTATCTTGCCTGTGACTTGAGTCCGTCCATAGTAGATGTCTGCCTTCTTCTTGACACTAGTGGCAGGAACTTACTCAAGGTGTGAACCTTTTTGATGAGTAACCTCCCTCTGATACCACTTGAAAGTCCACTAAGTGTCAACTACCTTCACCTATGGGGGGGGGGGGTAATAGGAGTCTTGCAGCATTTTTGCAGAATTAAAATCGTACCTGCACAAGACAACAAAACAACACAGCACAGAAAGGACACAAACAAATTATAGTGGTTCCCCGATTTGGGTACATCTACTTTCCCCCTTCGACCTATCTCCCAACCAGGGACAACTCGGTCACTTCACCAACAGGATTGAAATCCAATCCTTGCACTAACGGAAGGAACCTTCCACACGTAGGAGTCACCACTCCCACAATACGGGTTGCACAGAACCCTTACAACTAGGAACCAACGTTCCTTTACAACAAAATTGAAAATGGATTGTATAAGAAATACAAACAACTTATGGAGACTAAGGTGTCCCTCTTCATTCGACGACGTGTTCTTGAAGTCAACGAAGAGTCCACAACCCTAGATCTCACTTGGAGTGAATCTCCCCGAAACTGGCGGCGGCAAGAATGGCGGCGACTTTGTTCTCGGGATCGGCGGCGACAACGGCGTGCTGCGGCTGTTCTTTGGAGATTCAATCTTCGTAGCAAAGCTAGCAGGGTCTTCCAATGGCCACACTAGGATCGATCGTCTCGATCTATTCGGATGGGGAGGTTTTCCCGATCTATGAATCAAGAGACAAGGGATCACTGGTTAGACGCGTGAGACGCTGTGCTTGGCTGAGCTTCTGTCGCCGGGAGATCTGGAAGAATCCACGATCAAAGACCGGCGATCAACTGCACGAGCGGCGACGGCGATGGCGGCGGAGCGAGTTTCGCGATCTAGGTCACGTCGGCGGATCGACTTCTGTTTTTCAAATCGCTTAATCTACTGTTCAAAAATACGCGAGTATTTATACAGTAGAATACTCCTTTATGACCGTTGTGGGTCCCACCAGAAGAAACCCTAAAACCGGTTCCAAACAGCGCCTTAACATTTGATCCGGTCCAGCGCTTCAGAAATTCGCCTAAGTCAAAATCGGCGAGAATCGAAGGTGATTCTCGTCGAATCGGGGAGAATCGAAGGTCATTCTCGTCGAAGGAATTATGCCAATCGAGAATCAATCAGTGATTCTCGACGATTTTCACTTAGCGACAGATAAGCACGCTCTGAGTGAGCCGGATAGAGTCGACGAGAATCAGCCAATGATTCTCGACGATTCGGCGAGAATCACTAGTGATTCTCGCCGAATCGGCGAGAATCACTTGGTGATTCTCGTCGATTATTACTTGGACGATTTTTCGTCTTTCCACCCATGAGCTGCTCTTTGACCCATCCTTGCTCCTTGTCT
The DNA here is from genome assembly GCA_039583875.1 of Platanthera guangdongensis. Taxonomy (NCBI): domain Eukaryota; kingdom Viridiplantae; phylum Streptophyta; class Magnoliopsida; order Asparagales; family Orchidaceae; genus Platanthera; species Platanthera guangdongensis. The sequence continues at coordinate 11,701,836 of CM077156.1, forward strand.
GCTCTTGCATTATCACAGCCCTATACTTGAAAATAAGTACACTCCAATAGAGAGAGTACACGTAGGTCAATACACTGATCTGCTCAACGAGGGATTACGTCGCGCAGACCCGTGTATATTGACCTACTGCACCCTGACATTGGTGTGTACTTAGCATGGAATAACTGCAAGCACAACTTAAAAGATTTCATCAAATACATTGTCTATTTACCTTAGCTTGTTCAGGAGCTTCTTGAAATCAGGTACGTTGTGGATACAATACCCAACACTATTTTAGGATCTTTGGTAGCAAGTGTTATGTACTTAACAATGACAAGTCTTATTTAACTAAGTTTGCTGACAAATTCCAAGAATGGATATTTGTTGGGTACAACAACAGTAGAGCTTACAAGGTCTATAACTTAACTACTCAAGTTATAGAAGAATCTGTTCATATAGTCTTTGATGAAACAGAACTAATCAATTGTGAGCAGTCTAGTGTTTCTTGTAGCTCTACAAGTTTGAAGGACAAGATGGACAATCTAACCATTAATGAAGACCAACCTACAAGGCAGGATGAAGAAAATGATAGTTGTTGTCCAGGGGGAGTATAAGACCCACAAGCTAATGTTGAAGACAATGGAGTACAGCTTGGTGGGGAGATTGAAGAAAATCAAGGTATAAATAGATTGCCACCAGCAACAAGACATCTAAAGGATCATCCAACACACCAAATTATTGGTGATCCTAGGCAAGGTGTTCAAACCAGAAGCAAGAACATGAACACAGTTCTTTGCTCAAGTTTCCTGTCCCAAATGGAACCTAAGAAATTTGAAGAAGCCATACAAGACCCAAACTGGATTAATGCAATACATGAGGAGCTGAATCAATTCAAAAGATGTAAAGTATGAAAGTTGGTTCCTAAACCAAAGAATCATAATCTCATAGGGATTAAGTGGATCTATAGGAACAAGTTAGATGAGAATGACATCATATTCAAGAATAAAGCAAGGCTGGTAGCCAAAGGCTACAAATAGGAAGATAGAATAGACTTTGACCAGAAATTTGCTCCAGTGGCAAGGTTGGAAGCAATAAGGCTATTCCTTGTCTATACAACATACCAAGGGTTCAGAGTATTCCAGATGGATGTCAATTCAGCATTTTTGAATGATGACTTAAAAGAGGAAGTCTATGTTGAACAACCCATAGGTTTTGTAGATTCTCTCTATCCTAATTATGTATATAGTCTTAAGAAAGCACTATATGGTTTGAAACAAGCCCCAAGGGCTTGGTATGAAATCCTGTCTACATTCCTCATTGAGAATCAATTCTCCAGGGGGAAAATTGACAAAACTCTATTCCTAAGGGAATCAAAAGGCAAGATCATCCTAGTCCAAATATATGTTGATGACATTATCTTTGGATCAACTGAGAATAACCTTTGTAGGAAGTTTGCCAAACTTATGCAAGGGAAGTTTGAGATGAGCAGCATGGGTGAGCTGAAATTCTTCTTGGGACTCCAAGTTAGACAGACTGATGATGGCTTGTCCATATCTCATTCTAAGTTCACCAAGGAGTTAATTAAGAAATATGGTATGGAGTCATCCTCCACCATGAGAACTCCAATGGGTTCAAGTATGCCTATAGGCAAAGATGATGCGGGAAATCTTGTAGATGAGTCTTTGTATAGAGGGATAATTGGCTCCCTTCTTTACTTGACTGCTAGTAGGCCAGACATCATGTATGCTACATGTGTCTGTGTTAGGTATCAAGCTAGCCCTAAAGAATCTCATTATACTGTAGTTAAAAGAATTTTGAGATATCTTAAGGGAATACCAAATCTTGGCCTTTGGTACCCTAAGAATAGAGATTTTCTACTAACAGGTTATTCAGATGCAGACTTTGCAGGATGCAAAGAAGACAGGAAAAGTACATCTGGTACATGTCAGTTCCTAAGTGAAAGATTGGTGTCATGGAGCATCAAAAAGCAGACAAGTGTGGCAATATCCACAACTGAGTTTGAATATGTTGCTGCAGGTAGCTGCTGTGCTCAGCTATTATGGATTCAACATCAACTTGAAGATTATGGCATCAAGGTAAGTAGAACTCCATTATTTTGTGATTCTACTAGTGCTATTTCTATTGCTAGAAATCTTGTTTCTCATAGCAGAACTAAGTATATAAAAATAAGATATCATTTCCTTAGAGATCATGTTGAAAAGGAATATATAAGTCTAGAATTTGTCAATACTAATTTTCAAATTGCCGACAGGTTCACCAAACCACTGGATGAAACTAAATTCAATTATTCTAAAATTAAATTAGACATGCTGAACTTAGAATAAGAATGACAAATTTGACTAAGTAAATTTGTGTCGACACATAAAGACATAAGTGCCGACACATAGTAGATGGTGTTGACACATCAGAAAAATTCTGTCGACACATCCAGAAGGTTATGTCGACACTCAGAATTTGGTGTCGACACATGGCTATCCTGACACTTAGTAGATAGTGTCGACACATCCAGTCATCTGTGTCGACATGCAGGATTTTGTGTAGACTCTTAAGATTATCTGTGTCGACACAATCCCAACAATGTCGACACATATAACAGTTAAAGAAGAAGATGAAATATCATCTTCCATGATAAGTGGAGCACTCCAATGGTGTGGAAAGGATCCCACAACAAAGATTGGATCTTCAATGCACAGCTGAAGAATATCTGGCTGAGAATATTCCTGATGTAGTGAATCAGATTGCAGGCTCTAAGATCAGTCATATAATGAGAATCGAGGTGAGAATACTATCAAGATGGAATAGAGTTCTGATCAAAGATGTTTCTACTCCTCATAAACCCACAAAGCAGATTCAAAAAAGGAAACAACCAGCCCCCCAGATCTCTGAATCTTCTAGTGATTCAGAAGAAATGGTTGTTTTTCCTCAGATGAAGGAGCAGAAAGGATTAGCAAATCTCCTGCTCAAGAAACAGTGACTGAGAGTCAAGTGGTGGGGGAGCAGATTCCTGTATTCACCATCTAACTGGATCAAGTCCAGGAAGTGCCTCATTAAGGGGGAGCCAATGTGCTTTCTCCAGTTTCAGCTCAACAAGAGGCATTATCCTCAGGGGGAGTTTATGAACAAGAGCCAACAAGAGGCATTATTTCCTAATTTACTAGGAGCAAGAACTGAGGGGGAGATTGTAAGGACTAAGGGGGAGAAACCAATTATGGGATCTACTCCAAAAGATATATTGGACATAGCAAGCTCATCTGCTTCTGATGAGAATGAAGAAGCTTCCAAAGCTAAGTAGAGGAATCATCTATTCTTCATAAATCAGCTTGGTATGATAAATGAAGAACTGTTTGATTTCTGTCTACGGTCGACGAATTCTTCAAAGTTTGTCGAACGGAGAAGACAAAACTTGGACAGATAGTATTGACTGGTGATAAACCTGTCCATTATCCCATGGCTGCTGGAGAAGACAAAACTTGGACAGATGACTAGCCTCTTCTATCCGATCTTACGAGGTACTGATGTCTGGTTGGCAAATTCATTTATCTCACGGTAACTAGATCCGACATCTCTTATACTGTTGGCAAGGTGAGCCAGTTCATGCAAACTCCTAGGGAGTGTCATATACAATCTGCCTTAAGGATATTGGAGTATATTAAAGTAGCACCAGAAAAAGGACTCCTTTTTCAGAAGAACGGTCACTTAAGGGTTGAAGCGTACTCAGACTCGAGCTATGCTAATGATAAAGGTGACCACAAATCAACATCAGGTTTCTGCACATTTGTTGGAGGTAATCTTGTGAGTTGGAAGAGCAAGAAACAGTCTGTGGTCTCCAGGTCTAGTGTAGATGTGTAATATCATAGTATGACGTCGACCACGTGTGAGTTAAAATGGTTACGAGCTCTCATGCTTGACTTAGGAGAGGTCTATGTTGAAGTTGGTGACCGGGCGGTCTGTCTTGGCGGGTTGAAGACTGCGCGGTCTCGCGGTTTGTCTCAGCCGGCTTGGAGATCGGGCGGTCTAGCGGTCTTCACAGGCAATCTCTCTTCTTCTCTTGTGGTAGCCGTGCGGTTAGCCCTTCTGTCTAACCGCGCGGCTTGTGCGGTTTGTTTTGTATAGTCCGCTTAGTCCTGTAAATTTTTAGTCCCACATCTCTTATTTGTATTCTCTCATCTCTCCTCCATTCTATATAAGGGAGGGCATACCTTTGTAATAGATACCTTTTTCGGATAATAAAGTTCAGTTTAAAACTATTTCGGTTTGTTTTTGTTCGGCTCTTACATGGTATCAGAGGCACTCGATCTACTCCTCCTGATTCTATGTCTTTCTGTCCACGCGGCTTGTCGCGCCGGTTTGCTCCCTGTCCGCGCGGCCTCTTCCTCTCCTTGTTACTGCCCTCTGTGTGCGCGTATTTTTGTTCTAAGTCATCGCCTCTTGTCGCAGCGACCTATTTTGTCCTGCTTTTGTTCGCGCGGCCTGTCCTCTAGCCATTCGACTTCTTCCCCTCTACTGGTGTCTGCCGCTTGGTCGTGGCTTTTCTGGCCGCTGGTTTTCTCCCCTTGACCGCTGCAGCCCTTCTTTCTCCTATCGTCACAGCGACTTGTTTTGTCCTGCTTCTGTTCGCACGGCCTGTCCTCTAGCCGTTCGACTGCTTCCCCTCTGTTTGTGTCTGCAGCTTGGTCGTGGCTTTTCTGGCCGCTGGTTTCTCCCCTTGTGACCGCTGCCGCCCTTCTTTCTCCTATTCGGGCGGTTTGTTGCCTAACCGCCCGGCTTCCTTTTTACTGCTCCTATGGCTCTTTCTGATGCCTCTACTGCCACCACCCCTGTCACCAATCCGGCTCTGCCTCTTCCTCCTACTCCTTCCGGGAACCTCGGGACCGTTTCCAAGCTTGTTGGCTCCAACTACCCGGATTGGAGCGTCTCTTTCACCTTTCTTCTTCGCTCACAACGCAAACGCCACCATCTCGTTGATGACCCACCTCCTATCACTTCACCTCTCTTTGATGACTGGGATGCAAGTGACGTGCATGTGCGTACTTGGCTCGCGAACAGTGTTTCCGATGAGTGCCTTCCCGTCATACGTCATGATGAGACGGTCAAGGCCGCTTGGCTTCATCTTGCCGCTCTGTACTCCAAAGGGGCTCAGACTTCCCGCATCTATATGTTGTATGCGGACCTCTTTGCCCGTCCTATCTTGTCTCCTGCTGCTGCCTACCAACAGGTTCAGGATCATGGGGCTGAGATTCTTCAGAATCGCCCCTTTTCTGCGGATTTGGCTCAATAACACAAGCACTTCCAGGAGCTTCTGATTGTGTGTTATCTGCTCGGGCTTCCTGATACTTATAACATGATCCGCCAGCAAATTCTCGGTGAGGCCGAATCTCCTACTTTAGATGCCACCGCTGCCCGCATCGCTGCTGTCACCTCCCTCCTTCAGCGCCCACTTTTGCCCGCTCCTTCTCCACCACCAGACAACTATTCTCATCACACTCAGCGGAGTGGCTATGGTAGCCGCAGTCACCAGTCCGGCGGCCGTGCTTCTTCCCGCTACCTCTGTTCTCATTGTGGCCGAACCGACCATACTTTTGAATGCTGCTGGACGAAGCATCCCCATCTTCGCCCCTCCGGTGACTCTTCCAAGCCGTCTGCCTCTGTTGTAACTTCCTCAGGTAGTGCCCACATGGTGACTCAAGGTAAATGGATCATCGACTCTGGTGCCACTAATCACATGACGGGCAATCCTCAGTGCTTCTCTTTGCTCGAACAACATGATCGGTTGCCCCCGGTCCTAGTTGCGGATGGTTCTCCCTCCCCGGTTCATGGGACGGGAGTGGTTCATGTTACTCCGTCACTACGACTAGCGGACACTCTCTATGTGCCCAAGTTTCCGTGCAATCTGTTGTCTGTTACCTCTTTATGCAAACAGCTTCAGTGTTCTGTGACATTTACATCAACTTCTTGTTCTTTTCAGGATCCGAGCTCCCACCGGACGATTGCTACTGGGACTGAGAGCGGCGGCCTCTACTTCCTCGACAATGTTTCCGCCTTTTCCGCCTTCTCGTCTTCCTGTACGGATCTTCTCCAGTGGCATCTCCGCCTCGGTCATCCTCCACCACATCTTCTACATCAGCTTCTGTCGCACCTCCCTCCGTCCAGTACTCCTCTCCAATGCGACACCTGTCAACTCGGCAAGCATCACCGTTCCTCCTTCCCGCCGAAGCACGGACGGGGCTCTACTCGTTCTTTTGATCTTGTCCACTCCAATATCTGGGGACCTGCTCCTACCCTCACCATTGGTCGGGGTAGTTCTTATTTTGTAACCTTTATAGATGATTTTTCTCGATGTACTTGGGTGTATCTACTCCGAGATCGCTCTGAACTTTTAGATTTATGGATATCTTTTTATCAGTTGATTAAAACTCAGTTCAATGTTTGTATTAAAACATTTCGTTCCGACAATGCTAAAGAGTATCTGAGTCATGCTTTTACCTCTTTTTGTGTGCAACATGGCATTATTCATCAGACTAGCTGTGTTTACACCTCCCAACAAAATGGGGTGGCGGAACGCAAAAACCGTCACCTCCTCGATGTGGCTCGCACATTGATGACCCAGATGCATGTCCCTCGCTCGTATTGGGGCTATGCCGTTCTCCTTGCCTGCTACCTCATCAATCGAATTCCATCCACCATTCTCCACGGGAAAACACCCTTCTCCATTCTGTATCCGGGCAAGGAGCCTTTTCCTCTCCCTCTCCGCATCTTTGGATGCACTGCTTTTGTCCATAGCCCATCTGCCACCCGTGACAAGCTCTCCCCTCGCTCCACCAAATGTGTCTTTCTGGGGTACTCCACCACTCAGAAAGGCTATTGTTGCTTTAACCCTGTTCTTCGTCAGCAGTTCGTCTCTGCTGACGTTACCTTCTTCGAGAATGCCTCCTACTTCTCGGCTGACTCCTCCTCTCTTTCCCCTGCTCCCTCTCCTCCTTCCCCGCCTTCTGACTCTCCTGCTATTCCCTTCGTTCCCTCGTCTCCTACCGAGATACCCACCCCTCCGCCCTCTCCGTCCCCTCCTCTCGCTCCACCTCTCTCTCCCACTTGTCCACCTCCATCTCCACCCTCTCCGCCGCCGTCGCTCTCTTCTCCCGGGCCAGCTCTCTCTGCCATGGACGCTCCGGATCCCGTGGGGGCTGCCGACCTGGATCTCCTTGTGGCTCTTCGCAAAGGGGTGCGGACATGTACCCTACACCCCCTTGCTGCTGTTGTTTCATATGATCGTCTTACACCTTCTCGCAGGGCCTTTGCGCTGGCTATCTCTGCCACTGCCACGCCTCGTTCCTATCAGGAGGCCCTTGCTATTCCCCACTGGAAGCTGGCCATGGATGAGGAAATGACGACCCTCACAGAGCGGGGTACATGGAATCTTGTTCCTCCTCCCTTCGGTACTGATGTTGTTGGCTATCGCTGGGTCTTTGTGGTCAAATTTGGCCCAGACGGCACTGTGGATCGGTATAAGGCTCGCCTTGTTGCTAAGGACTTTACTCAGACCTATGGGGTTGATTACTTTGACACCTTCTCCCCCGTGGCTCGTCTCAGCACTATCCGGGTCCTTCTCTCTATGGCGGTCAATAGGGATTGGCCAATTTCTCAGCTGGACGTCAAGAATGCCTTCCTTTATGGTGATCTTCACGAGGCCGTTTACATGGAGCAACCTCCTGGGTATGTTGCTCAGGGGGAGACACGAGTATGCCGGCTGCAGAAGGCAATTTATGGCCTCAAGCAGAGTCCTCGAGCTTGGTTTGACAAGTTCAGCGGCATTGTGGCGGCTGTTGGTTTTGCGCAAAGCTCTGCTGATCACTCTCTATTTATTCGCAACACTCCTTTGGGGCTGGTTGTTCTTGCTGTGTACGTCGATGATATTCTTCTCACTGGCGATGACCAGGAAGGGGTAGCCCTGACAAAGCGACATCTTCGCCAACATCTGATCACGAAAGATATGTGCTCTCCAAAGTACTTTCTGGGGATCGAAATCTCTCGGAAGCCCGACTCCTTAGTTCTCTCTCAGCGTAAGTATGCCCTTGATCTTTTAAAAGAGGCAGGATTGACTGGAGCAAAACCTGCCCGATGCCCCATGGCAACTGGAGAAGACAAAACCTGGACAGATGATTCGCCTCCTCTTTCAGATAGTTCGCAGTACAGGCGTCTGGTTGGTAAGCTCATATATCTCACAGTGACCAGACCCGACATTTCCTATGCTGTGGGAAAGGTGAGTCAATTCATGCAAGCACATAGGGAGTGCCATCTACAGTCCGCCTTGCGGATCTTGGAGTATGTCAAAGCAGCGCCTGGGAAATGATTACTTTTTCAGAAGAATGGTCATCTGAGGATTGAAGCCTACTCAGATGCAAGTTATGCTGATGACAAAGGGGATCGCAAGTCAACCTCAGGTTTTTGCACCTTTGTTGGGGGAAATCTGGTGAGCTGGAAGAGCAAGAAGCAGTCTGTTGTCTCCAGGTCCAGTGCAGAAGCTGAGTATCGCAGTATGGCGTCGACCACTTGTGAGTTAAAATGGCTGCGGGCTCTCATGCTAGATTTAGGAGAGGTCTACAACCATCCTCTACCTATGTTCTGTGATAACAAGGCCGCCATATACATCTCCAAAAATCCGATCTTCCATGAAAGAACAAAGCACATTGAGGTCGACTGCCATTTCATTCGTGAAGAGATCTTAAAGGAACAAATTTGCACTCCCTTTGTCACTTCTGATAAAGAGCTGGCTGACATCTTCACCAAGCCAGTTTCCACCTCGTTTCTTCATGTTTGCGACAAGCTGGGTATGATCGATATATATGCTCCAGCTTGAGGGGGAGTGTTGAAGTTGGTGACCGGGCGGTCTGTCTTGGCGGGTTGAAGACCGCGCGATCTCGCGGTTTGTCTCAGCCGGCTTGGAGAACGGGAGGTCTAGCGGTCTTCACATGCGCAGAGAGGCTTTGGGGTGCTTGGGCTGTAGCCCGGTAATGATGTCTTGAACGAGACAAGCCTGTGGGCCTCTAAGCTCGGGCCGAGGGTCGTTACATGTCAACTGTCATTTTATTCGGGAAGAGATCTTGAAGAAACAGATATGTACTCCATTCGTCACTTCCGATAACGAGTTGACAGTCATCTTCACCAAGCCGGTGTCCGCTTCCTTTTTTCACATTTACGACAAGCTAGGCATGATTGATATCTATGCTCCAGCTTGAGGGTGAGTGTTGTAGGATGGAGGCCAGGCGGTCTATTGCTGTTCGAAGGCCGGACGGTTTGGCAGTTTATCCTAGCCGGCCTGTCTGCCGGGCTGTTGCTATTTGGTATCCCAGCTGTCTGGCGGTTTGTCTCAGATGACTTGGATATCAGGTGGTCTAGCGGTCTCCTGTGGCAGCTTGCTCTCTATGGCGCTTGTTCTCTCCTACTAATTGTTGTCGGGCGGTTAGCCGGCTTGTCTAACCGCATGTCCTGTCCAGTTTGTTTCTTGTAAAGCCGCATATACTTGTAAATTTTTAGTCCTACATTGCTTAATTTTAATCTCTCTCATCTCCTCCTTTCTATAAAAGGGAGGCTATACCATTGTAAATGATACTTTTTTTGGATAATAAAGTTTGCATTACTCCAATTTTTCGATCTACTTTTTCCTGTTCGCATAATTAGGTTTTGCTAACAATTTTTTTTAAGGAAATCGAATTGGGTAGAGAGCCAAGCAGAATTGAATTATACCTAGATAGTCGTACTAGCAGGAAAAATGAAAAAAAAATTGGTGGATGATGAAGCAGTATCCAAAAAAGTAAACGTTAATAAAATTTACTTAACTTTTGCATAATAAAATAGTATACAAATTACATATTCATAGTTTTTTTTAACATCTTAGGATGTATTGGAGAAGGCTATAGAGGAGCATAAATTGCAACATCCCCTTAACACACCAATTAGTGAAATTCACAAAGCTGCTTTTAGGTAAAAAAATTCATTTATGAATTGTAAAATATTTTAACATTTTATTTTATTAGGTCCACATTTGGACCAAAATACTATGGTTGTTGTCGAGGTATGTGAATCAACATCATTGCTATTCAGATGTTCCCAGATTTATCACGTCACTCAAAAACAATTTACTCTAGCCATACTTGTCATGGGCAGACGTGCGAGATGGATGAAATGAAATTGAAAATGTCAAACATGCAAAAAACGATAGATTTTCTTATATCGCAAAAAATTCGAATAATGATTCCACTTCTACGAATGAGTCGTCAAGTGATCCAACAACAAGAGTTGAACACGATGATGGTAACTTAATTATCACTTTAATTATATCATATAATAAAATTTGACTTCTTAATATAACTATTGAATTATTATATCTCAGGTGATCTGTGTGGTAGCTGATGTTTTTTGAATATTTTGTGAGCTCTCCGAGAATGTTGTTGGTGCTTCTTTTTTCTCCATCAATTGATGAACTGTGAGTATTTTTTATATAATTTTTTATGCGCTATTGCTCTTTATCTTCTTCTGTGCAGACTTTAGAAGTCATGTTGTTTACGACTGCCACCACCATGCCAAACGTAGCCCTAATCTATTTAATGATATCTTTTTAGCTGTGCAGCGGGAACCTGATTGCATAAAGCTGCACATAGTATTCTTCTTAGAAAATTTTGAGAGTAATTGTTATATTTTAAATAATGGTGAGTCTTATTTAGCTTGGAAAGGATATCATTCGGTTGGTTGACACTAGGCTATTCACATGCTCTCACATTTTTAGGGAAGGTAATATGGTTGCTGACGAGATGGTTAAATTTGCATCAATGCAAAATATCAACTGTAGTTTTTCTAGAGAATTCTCTCCTTCATCAATCTATTCAAGGATGCTTATTAGATATAGCTTTGACCTCCAACGGATTAGAATTTAACCAAAATATTAGCTGTAGTTTTGAAAAGATTTTTAGTAAAACAGTGAATTTGGTTTGTATTGGGTGGTTTGGGGGTCATTCACACACTCATTGTATTATCCTTTTGATGTTTTTCATACATTTATAAAATTGGCACCACTTGGTTAGGCTTCCTTCCTCACCCATGATACATTCCAATATGTGTTTGTGTGTGTTTACAACAAATGTGGATAAACCCAAGATAAAATATCGGTGAAACCGAGGTTACTTTGACAACAAATCCATTTTGATTCCAGACCGAGGAAGTATGCCCAAATTGAATACCTTGTCGACCACTAGGTTGGGCATTTCCACAAGCAGCTTGTGTGCAAGTTTGTCGATTGTTGTTTCCAGAATCCTATCATCAATCGCCTCCTCCAGCAAATTCAGCAACTCCATGCATCATCTCCTCATCATCCAGTATATAAGAGTCCGCACTATTTCCTGTCACAGGCTCTACAAATTCGTCCTCAACTATGGCGACCCAATTTCCAACTGCTATTCTTTGCTCTACATTCTTGGAGAGCTCCCAAAATTAATTGCAGCTGGAGCATTGACTATGGTGGCTCCAACTACTGCCATTTTTCAAAAAACATCCAAGCTGAAGAGCTCCAACTCCAATTAGTTGGAGCTCTCCAGCTCCAATTCATTTTGTGATTAATCAAGTGATCCAACTCCAGTCAATGCTCAAACTCCAAGTACTTTGATAAAATATTCAAAAAACATCCAAGCTCCAACTATTGCTATTTTTTTCTCCATCATATCAATGCTCATCATGACTACTTCCAAGCTCCAACTTCTTTCATTTGTTTTATCACTATGAAATTAATTAACTAAATGAGAGATGGCCGGCCGGATACTTATTTATTTCTTCTCTGGCGCTGTAATCATTCATGATGAAAATAAACAATTATAAATGTTTATGCTCATTTGAAGTAGCTCTTAGCCTCTTAGTGTAAAAAATAATCCAATAACGGGTCCACTCTTATGCATATATAAACAAAAAATAGAAACAAAACTTGAGAAAATTACAACATTAAAGACAAAATATTAGTAATTACAAAAATTGCGGTGTTACCGAAGATACTTTGGCTCTGTTTGGCACGGTGGTGGCCGTCATAAACTCATGTGTTAAACCGTCATTCGTTAAGGATCACCTAACAAACATCATCTGTTTGAACATAAAAGTGGACGAAGTTCCTTAGGTGCCCGTTAACGAATGACAATTTAACCCCATGTTCATGGCTGGCACCACCGTGCCAAACAGAGCATTTAGCTCACCGTGAATACTTCCATGTTCTAACCTGTCATTATCGAGCAGGCACTTATTTATTTCTTCTCAAGCCCTGCAATCCTGATAAAAATAGAATTATATTTGTAAAAAAATGATAGGAGTTTGAGCGCATTTGCAACAACAGTTCTTATTGTAAAAAATTTATGATTTAGGTAGTGCGCTGTCATTCGGCTGGTTGACACTGCTATTTCTGAAATCCAAGCATTTATCTATCCACTCATATTGTAATTAGCTAGGGAGATATCTAAGCATTATCTTTTGTACAAATTTAAATCTATGCCTTGAAAAAATATATTATCATGACCTCATTATATTATGATTTCCCGCAGGCAATGCAATCTGGGGCGGGAGCAGTTGTACAGCTTATCGTACAATCATGGAGTAGATCTATAGTTGGAACCCAAGAATATCTTGCTATTATTATTGTATCTCTAGACATACAAAACTATCAACATTTTTATATGACAATTTATTTTATTGGTCTTAAATTTCTATATAAATGAAATGTGTGTGATGATTTTATGTTTTATGTTGATTCTTGATCATCTTTCTCACTCTTTATATATGCACACTTGCATATTTTTATGTATATGCAGTAGGTGGATATAAAATATATCTTAGCTGAGCAAATGCATGTATAATTGATCTGAAATGACCTACATTAGGTTCACATTTTTGAATTTTTTTAAAAAACTATAAAACTTGCGGCGTTAGTATTAAAAAGCGCGGCGAAAGGTTCTTCTAGTTTGTTGGGTATATTGGAAACTGTGTACCTGATTTGGAGAAGCCTCACTTAACTCAATGATATTCATCAATGTATATTTGATGGATGTTGAGTTTTAATGTGCAGGTTAAGGAAATGCAGAAAATTTTCTAAGTATAAGTGTCGACATTTGAGAAGGAGATGTGTCGACACCAGAAGGCAGAATATAAGAGCGAGGTTCCCTGCATCATGTGAGCAAGATGATCTGTAATACTGGAGCGAGATGCTTTGCTTTATAGACTAGTCGTGCTTCCTGAAATTATAGGGTATGTTTCTTGGTGTTGAAACCCGAATCTGTGGCTTTAACTATCAGAATTCTTCTCGAGAAGACCTGAATTTTTTTAACAACATTAATAGCATTTTAGTATTGTAGATAACCAAAGCATAAATAAACGTTTATCTTTAATTTCGTGACCCATTACACCAAAGCGAAATATAGGAAAATGAAAAAAATTGAAGTAGCAGATAAATGAGGTGCAAGCTTTGCACATTCTACTAGGGAAGATCCTTTTTGTCTGGGGTCTCCGCCTTATCCACATCGGGGTCCAGAATTGCCCTATGTTAGGTTATCAACATGTGGCATACGTTGGTTTGGGTTCTAGTTCAGTAAGAATCTTCCGAAAAGATCTTGTGGGACTAGGCACTCGATCTCCATCTTCAACTGCTAGCAGTCTTTTGTGTTATGGATGTGTCCACGTTGGAAGTTGCAGTACTCTAAATGATTTTGCTTTTTTCGTGCGAGTAGCTTAGGCCTGCGAAGGACATCACTATCGTGAATGGTAAGGAATGCGTTGGTTTCGAGTAGTGTTTAGGGGGTGTAATCCTGGTGTTGATGTGGGTCTATGTCCCGGAAGGGGTTTTCGTGGTGCGTGTCATTCTTTTTTTGAATGCGCAGCGGCGATGACTCCTGCACTTACTGTATCTTCGAGTTCCTCTCGAACTGTCGACGATACGCTTCAATTTCTTCATCTGTTGCAATATGGGACTTGACTTGCTAAATGAGATCAGGATGGCAGAGCACTGTCTCCCGCATTAGTGCATAGGAGCGAGATGTCCTGTAGCGTGGGAGCAAGATGTCCTATAGCGTGGGAGTGAGATGCTCTTCAATGTTGGAGCAAGATGTCTTGCATCATGGAAGTGAGATGATCAGCAACATGGTAGTTAGATGTCATGTATCGTGGGAGCGAGATGCTCTAAAATGCAAGAGTGAGATTCCCTACATCATGGGAGCGAGATGCCCTGATTTATAGACTAGTCGTGCTTCCTGAAGTTATAGGGCCTACCGCTTGGCATTGAAACTCGAATCTGTGGCCTTAACCATCAAAATTCTGCTAGAGAAAACCTGATTTTTAACAAAGTTAATAGCATTTTAGTATTGTAGATAACCATAGCATAAATGTACATGTATATTCAGTTTTGTGACCTATTAAAACAAAGTGAAAGATAAGAAAATGAAAAAGTGAAGTAGCTGATAAATGAGGCGCAAACTTTGTGCGTTTTTACTAGAGAAGATCCCCTCTGCCTGGCGTCTCAAGCTTGTCCACATCGGGGTCCATCATTGCCCTCTGTTTGGTTATCAGCGTGCGGTGTACGCTGGTTCAGGTCCTAGTTCAATAAGAATCATCCGAGAAAATCTTATTGGACTAGGCCCTCGATCTGCACATTCAACTGCTAGCAACCTTCCGTGCTATGAATGTGCTCGCGTTGGAAGTTGCGGTATTGTGACTGATTTCACTTTTTGGTGCAAGTAGCTCGGGACTGCAAAGGGAAACACTATCATGAATGGTAAGGAGCGCGTTGGTTTCGAGTAGTGTTTAGGGTGTCTAATCCTAGTGTTGATGTGGGCCTAGGTCCCACAAGGTTTTTGTGGTAATACTGAGTGTTCTGCAAGTCTTATTGTAGTTGAGCGGTCTTGGCGGGTTCTGCCGCTGGTCTTGCAATTGATGACGGTGTGGTGCACAAAAACTTCAGGAACTCTGATGGGCTTGGTCTGCTGTCACCGAGGAGGTCTGCGGTTGGTTCAGTCACCGCACGGACAACTTGTACAACCCCGTGTCCGGCGAGCAAGGTCACCAAGGGGCGAGCAGATCAGACTGGGAGCAGCAGGCGAGCTCGGCAGCGGCAGGGGCGAGGATGAGCTCGGCATCCGTCGGCCAGAGATCGTCGATCGGCGACCCCGAGCTCGGCATTCGCCGAGCGGGCTGAGGTTCGCGCCATCGCAGTGGAGCTCGGCAGCAGCTGGCGAGCAAAGCATACCGAGGTGGCCAGGGGTCCCAGCTCGCCTGGGGGTCAGAGGTACTTTTTACTGTTTTACCCCTGCTGGTCTGCCCATAGCCCTTCAAAACAGCGGAGTTTGGATGTTGGCAGACCCAGCCAAGGGTTTTCTGGTAATTTCAGGTCAGTTATTTTGGTTATTGGCAGTCCGGGTTTCAAAAACTATAAATAGGACCCAAGGGGTACCCCAGAAAGCAAGTTTTTTCTCCCTGTGCCCCTCTCCCCAAAATCTCTAAGTGCTTTCTGAGGGTACCTTAGCTCGGCTTCAGGCTAAGGAGGGGAAGCGCTCTAAGATCTTCCGGGTTTGTGGTGGGACCTCCCCGCCGAGCCCTTGGGTCTGTTTCTCCTTGTCTTGTTGTTTTTTCTTGCAGGAGCAAAGTAGGCGCGAGACCACCCCTTTCCCCAAGGGCGAGCTCCACAGGAAGCCGGGTTCCGGTTTCAACATTTTGGTGCGGTGAGCGTGGACAGTGGTCAGCGTAGAAAAGTTTCCGCGAGCTCGATGACGGGACAAGGATCCGACAGGCCGAGCTCGCCCCCCCCCCCCCCCCGCCTCTCGCAACGGTGGGAATGTTCGAAGACTTCAGAAACGAGGTGCTGAATCTGGTCAAGTTCGCACTCGGCACGCGGGCCGAGTGCTCGACTCCGGCAAACCAGATCGCGGCCGCCCCCTCATTGGGCGAGGACGCTCCCAGCAGGCGAGCTGGGAAGGAAGTGGCTGAGGAAGGCCGAGGGTGCGAGCTCCCCGGGCGCGAGCTCTTCCCCGGCTCGGCAGGCCGAGGTCGCTTCGGCGAGCTGGGCTTGCGAGACTCGCCAGCTCGCCCAGTGGGGGGAGGGAGCCCTTTCAGCGAGCTGGTCTCTTCAGCTCTAGTTCCAGATGGGTTCAGGGAGCCCGAGATGTCCTACTACACTGGGAAGGGAGACCCGGTACAGCATGTCCAATGGTTCGAGGACGTGGTCTCCATCCGTCAGATGTCGGACGGATTCAAGTGCCGGCTCTTCGCCATCACCCTTCGGGAAAAAGCGAGAGAATGGTCCCACTAGCTACTGGCCTGCTCCATCTATTGCTTCGAGGACTTGCGCCGAGGATTCATGCTGAGATTCACCACTTCGAAGAAGAGGAAGAAGGAGTCTGAGTCCCTGTTTCACATCAAGCAGGGGGTAAACGAGACGTTGGGAAGCTATGTAGACCGATTCCAGGATGAAGTTACTCAAGTCCAGAAGATGTCGGGCCATAGTCTGATGATGGCCTTTACCCTGGGCCTGTAGCAGGGTTTCTTCCGGATGGAGCTGAAGAGAGTTCCCCCCTCTCCTATGAGGAGTTGATGGAAAGGGCAGCGAGAGAGGTTGACGGGGAGGCGTCAAACCCGGAGTTTGCAAGGAAGTTGGCCAGGTGGGCCACAGAGGAGGAGAGGGAGTCGAAGGGAGGAAGAGGACAGGAGGAGAGAAGAGGGGAACCGAGGCAGAGGGAGCAGAGGCAGCTCCAAGGGCCGCAGCAGCCGGGGTGGGGGCGTCAGGAGCCCGACCGTCGGCTAGGCTAGAGGCCTGAGTGGCAGGGGCAGGGGCCACAGAGGGGGAACTTCGGAAGGGGTCACTTTCAGGGGAGGCAAGACCAATTCCACCCCCCAGGCTGGAGGCAGGGCCAGAGGACCGGCTCCCCGATCAAGAGGAGGCCATGGCCATAGCCTTGGGGGCCAGGAGAGGAGTGTGGAGGAGAAGAAGGAGGGAGGTTAGGGTGGATCTGCCCTATTGCGACTTCCATCAGGAAGAGGGGCACGCAACAACCACATGCCCGGAATTCTTGGAGATGAGAGGGAACAGGGAGCGGCAGCAGCAGCAGCAGCAGGAGGCGCGACAGGAAGTAAGGATTGAGGAGGTCCTGCCTCGGGCGGAGGAGGATCGGTGTGAAGACCGGGTGGATGTGGGGACCCGAGGAGGGATCGGGGTGATCCACGGGGGAGTAGGGATCGAGGCTTCCCGTAAGGCAAGCCTCCACACCATGTATCGGCGGAGCGTCGCCTCTACATCCCAAACCCCGCCACCGGAGGAGAGGATCACCTTCTCCAGGAGTGATCTACCAGACCACGAGGATCCGTTCTGTGATGCGCTGGTCATCAAGGCGGCCATTGAGAACTTCACCGTCTCTCGGATCCTCGTGGACAACGGGAGCTCCGTCAACGTCGTCTTCAAAAAGGCGTTCGACGCGATGAAGGTGGAGGCAAAGAGGGTGCTGGCCTCAGATGGCCCCTTATTCGGTTTTTCAGGAGAAAGGAAGGAAGTAGAGGGGGGAGTTGGACTCCATGTCACCTTGGGGGGCAGTCCCGAAACTGCAAGTTCGTCATCGTGGACGCCCCCAGCAGCTACAGCGCCATCTTCGGGAGGCCTCTCATCAGCGCCTTTCGCTGCGTCCCCTCGTCTTACCACCAGTGTTTGAAGTTCAACGCTTAGGGGGTGCAGGTCAGGGTTAGGGGGACCCAAAGGTGGCACGGGAGTGCTATGTCACTGCGGTGAACACCATCTCTTGGCAGGAGGGAGCCGAGGAGATGGGGCGAAGGATGGAGGAGGTCGAAGAGGAAGCAGAGAGGGGGGAGCTGGGAGAGAAGGGCTGCGCAGAGGAGGCGGCAGGAGGAAGTCTGGAGGAGGTGACCGAGGTGAGGGTCGAGAAGGAGGCAATGGAGGTAGAGGTCCCCGTTCCGGAGGAAAGGGATGCCGAAGGATGGGCAGAGCAATCCAGGCTGGAGGCAGCAGAGGAGGTGGTGGAGCTGGAGGTGCTCACCCGAGGAGGGAGGATGGAGAAGATCCGCGTCAGCGGGGGGCTGACCCCGGAGGACCAAGGCAGGATACTGGAATGCATCCAGAAGAACGTGGACATCTTTGCCTGGAACGCCGCGGAGATGCCGGGGGTTGACGCTGACGTGGCTTACCACCGACTCAACCTGGACCCGGGAACACGCCCCGTTCAGCAGAAGAAAAGGTCCACCGCGGACAAGCTGGCGGAGCCCATCCGGGAGGAGGTGGCGAAACTCCTCAAGGCAGGCTTCGTGTCTGAGATTCAGTACCCCGGCTGGGTCTCCAACGTGGTTATGGTTAAAAAAGGGGATGGCCGATGGAGGATGTGTATCGACTTTTCCTTACTTAATAAAGCTTGTCCTAAGGATTGTTACCCCTTGCCTCGGATCGACGCGCTGGTTGACTCAGCCGTCGGTTTTTCTGTAATGAGTTTTTTGGATGCTTTTTCAGGTTACCATCAGATCAGGATGCACCCCCCAGACATCAAGGATGTATCGTTCATCACCGGGGATGGATGCTACTGCTACAAGATGATGCCCTTTGGGCTGAAGAATGCTGGGGCTACCTACCAGAAAATGATGGATAGAGTCTTCAAGGAGCAAAGGGGAAGGAATTTGGAGGTATATGTAGATGACCTCATGATCAAGAGCCGGGATGTGGACTCCCACCTCCGGGACCTGGAGGAGACCTTCGCCACCCTGCGCAAGTACAAGATGCGATTGAATCCACTAAAATGTGTCTTTGGGGCCAGCAGGGGAAAGTTCTTGGGGCATCTCCTCACCCCCGCGGGGGTCGAGCCGAATCCAGACAAGGTCAAGGCTATCCTTGAGCTGGGGTCCCCGCGGAATACAAAGGAGGTCCAACAGTTGACAGGGAAGCTAGCAGGGCTGAGTCGCTTCCTTTATCGGGCAGGGGAGAAGTGCTCCCCCTTCTTCAAGACGCTAAGGGGGGGTTAGAGGTTTGAATGGAGCAAGGAATGTGAAGAGGCTTTCCAGGCCCTCAAGGTGCAGTTGACACAGGCTCCGCTGCTCCAAGGGCCAAAGGAAGGGGAGGACCTGTTCTTGTATCTGGGGGTCGGGACGGAGGCCTTGAGCTCGGTCCTGGTTCGCGAAGAGTGGAAGAGACAACTCCCTATCTATTACGTGAGCCGGGTCCTGAGAAAGGCCGAGCTCCGGTATCCGATCTTGGAGAAGCTTGCGTTCGCCCTAATCATCTTGGCTCGGAGACTGCGACCTTACTTCCAGGCACACTCAATCCGAGTGGTGACCGACCATCCCCTCCGCAACATCTTCGAGGGGGTGGAGCACTCAGGCAGGTTGGCTAAGTGGTCGGTGGAGCTGAGCGAGTTCGACGTCTCTTTCATTCCGCGGCTCTCGATCAAGGCTCAGGCGATGGCCGACTTCCTAGCCGACTACGTGGTTGAAGTGGCAGAGGAAGAACTCACTCACCCGGCTCCTTGGAAGGTGAAAGTGGATGGAGCCTCGGGAAGGCATTCCTTAGGAGTAGGGGTGATCCTAGAAAGCCCTCAAGGGACCCGGATCGAGCAGACAGTGGTGATGCACTTTCCCATTACCAACAACCAGGCCGAGTACGAGGCCGTGATAGTAGGGCTGCGCCTGGCCAGGGAGCTGGGGGTATCAGATGTGGAGGTCCTCACCGACTCCATGTTAGTGGCTTCCCAGATTAACGGGGAGTTTGAGGCAAGGGAGCCCACCCTGCGATCGTACCTGGCCAAGGTGAAGGGGGTCATTGGCACTTTTCAAACTTTCACCATCCGACACGTGCCCAGGGAAGAGAATGAACAAGCCGATCAATTGGCTAAGCATGGTCCCCGGGTGGGGGGCACCATCACCGACCTGTTTCGCCCCTCCATCGAAGAAGGAGAGCTCATGGAAGTCGATCAGCAAGCTTCATGGATGGATCCAGTGATTGTTTTTCTCTCCACAGGAGAGTATCCGGAGGGGGTGGACAAGAAGAAGCTGAGGCACAAGTCAGCATACTACCTCCTCCAGGACGGGCAGCTGTATAGAAAGACCCTCTCAGGGATGCTGGCCCGCTGCGTAACCGAGGGAGAAGCGCGAAGGATCTTGGATGAGGTCCACTCCGGGGAATGTGGGAGTCACACCGAGAGTCGGACCCTGGAAGGAAGGATAGTCAGGCAAGGTTATTTCTGGCCCACCCTGGGCCGGGACGCTGCAGAATTCGCAAGGAGATGTCACAAGTGCCAACTGTTTGCCCCTCTCCAGCTGCAGCCGGCCCAACGGCTCCGTAGTATCACGGCCCCATGGCCCTTCGCAATCTGTGGAATGGATCTGGTTGGGCCGTTTCCCCAAGCCAGCGGCCAGAGAAGGTTCCTCCTAGTGATGATTGACTACTTCTCAAAGTGGATGGAGGTGAAAGCGTTGGCTAAGGTGACCTCCCAGGTGATCAGGAACTTTGTGTGGGGGGAGATCATCTGTCTCCATGGGCTGCCCCAGGCCATCGTCACAGACAATGGGCCCCAGTTTGCCAGTGCCTAGTTCACCAGCTTCTGCGAACAGGTTGGGATCGATCTCAGGTTCGCCTTGGTCCATCACCCCAGGAGTAACGGGCAGGTGGAGGCCGCAAACAAGATCATCGTCAACCTCCTCAAGAAAAAGGTGGAGAACCTGAAAGGGAGCTGGGTGGAGCAGCTTCCCGCGGTTCTTTGGGTCCTAAGGACCACCCCCAACACAGCTACAGGAGAGACCCCCTTCAAACTCTCCCACGGGTGCGAGGCAGTGCTCCCCATTGAATTCGAAGTCCAAACGCCGCGAGTCGTGGCATAAAAGGAAGGCCGTGAGGAATGGCAAGCAGAGAATGAGGAGGAACTGAGGCTCTCCCTTGACATGGTGGAAGAAGTAAGAGACCTTTCCACCATCCGACAGGAGGAGGTAAAAAGAAGAATGGCCAAGTACTTTGACAAGCATGTCAGGGTCAAGCAGTTCGTGGAGGGGGACTTGGTGCTGAAGAAAGTAGATGCAGCAGGGAGGTCAGCATCCGTGGGAAAGCTCAATCCCAGCTGGGAGGGACTGTTCATTATAAAGGTAGCCTTGGGGACGGGGGGCTATCGACTCCAAAATGTAGAAGGCGAGACCCTGAGTCTCACCTGGAGTGGTGACGACCTCAAACGCTTTTTTCCCTGAAACATGTAAGCAACACTTTGATTATAATAAATTCCTTCAAGCTCTCTGATATCGTTGTAATTGGCCTGCATGGTGGAATGTGATGTATTTTGGACCCCGAGCAGATCCCGCTGTCAGGCATGTGATTATAATAAATTCCTTCAAGCTCTCTTTGACTATATATGCTTACTACCAAATAATAAATAGTTTGGGCGCATGTGCATGTGATTAATTGTTTATTTGCTATTTGTTTTTTTTTCACTGTCTTCTTAATTTGTTTATTTGCTATTTAATTTGTTCGTTTCTATTATAAAGTTTTAAAAGTTAATTTTTCTTTAACTTCTAGATAAAATTACAATCTAAAGTGATGTTGGATTCTCCTCGGAATGACATGCATAAAATAGAGTCATCATTCAATAGTATTCATAAAGTTTTGACCGTGCTTCACTTTTGCACAAATTAAACTTCCCGGGGGACTTTATAGAGATCTTATGATCACATAAAGAATCATCCCTATTATTATATAGACTTGCGGAAACTAATATTTAGAAAATTCCTAAAATATATATCAGCTTATTATAGAACTTTTATCTTTTTTTGCTCGGTGGCCACTAGTGCCTAACACTTTTTCCTGTCATATGAGTCAACTTTGATGAGGAGAAATTTTACTTTATAATGTTGATGTTCTATGTGAAATATTTTAAATAATTTTATTGATCATCATTAATTATACAATATACGTACGTTCCCTTCTAAAAGCCCGACTATTCAGTTTTATTTTTCGATCCAAAGTTTTAGAGTCATTAATCAAAAGTTTTCAAAGAGTTTTGACTGAGCTCACTTTTGCACAAATCAACCTTCATGGGTGATTTTTTAGAAATCTGGTGATCAGATCGAATAATCATCGCACTATTATATAGACTTGCAGAGACTATTCAGAGAATTCCTAAAAATATCAGCTTATCATAAAACTTTTAATTTTTTGCTCGGTGATTACTACGTACTACCTAACGCCTTTTCCTGTGATCATATCAGGCAACTTTGATCAAGGAAAATTTTACTTTATATTGTTAAAGATCTATGTGAATTATGATTTTAAGTAATTTTATTCATTATCATTGATGGGGTGCCCCACTTTACCGTGCTTCACTTTTGCACAAATTAAACTTTCTGGTTGACTTTATAGAAATCTGATGATCAAATAAAGAATCATCTATATTATTATATAGACTTGCAGAAGGACTAAAATTCAAAAAATTCCTAAAAAACCAACTTATTATAAAACTTTTATTTTTTTTGCTCGGTGGCCACTAGTGCCTAGCTAACACTTTTTCCTGTCATATGAGTCAACTTTGATCAGAAGAAATTTTGCTTTATAATGTTGATGATCTATGTGAAATATTTTAAATAATTTTATTGATCATCATCATTAATTATACAATATACGTGCATTCCCTTCTAAGAGCACGACTATTCAGTTTTATTTTTTGATCAAAAGTTTTTGAGTCATTAATCAAAAGTTTTCAAAGAGTTTTTACCGAGCTTCACTTTTGCACAAATCAACCTTCCTGGGTGATTTTTTAGAAATCTGGTGATCAGATCGAAGAATCATCGCACTATTATATAGACTTGCAGAGACTATTCGGAGAATTCCTAAAAATATTAGCTTATCATAAAACTTTTATTTTTTTTTTGCTCGGTGATTGCTGCTACCTAACGCTTTTTCCAGTGATCATATCAGTCAACTTTGATCAAGGAAAATTTTACTTTATAATGTTAATGATCTATGTGAATTATAATTTTAAGTAATTTTATTCATTATCATTGATGGGGTGCCCCCTAAAGAGTCCCATGTCAAACCGGTAGGGCTTAGACTAAAACACTTAAGCAATACAACTTGATCAAAGTCAACCATAGAATGGGTGCCCATGTGGGTGAAGGTCAAAGTAGTTCCAAGTCGTCGAGTGACAAGTCAATGTTGGGGTATTGGAGTAATATTGATATGTGCATGCTTTTTGGTGCACCATAAAGCTTGATCTGACCAATGTTGACCAGATGACGGCGGAATTGAGCTCAATGAATTACGTTGGTCTCTTATTCACCATACGAGTCAAATGCACATGGCTGGGGTCAATTCCAAGTTCACATTCTCAGTATACAAAAATGGCATCGCCAGGACGCACAACAATACTTATAATAGCAATATTAGCGTGAAGAAAAAGCTATCCTAAAAAAACAAACATGAAAATCACAAATGTAAGGGCATATAACATATGAAAAAAGTTATCACCTAATCATCACTGAAGCTCTCTCGCGTGGGTGGATTTAGGGCTTGGAGATGTTGCCGGCGGCTGCGAGATGTTAGATCTTGGATCGGAGATGTTAGGGCTTGGATCGGAGATGTTAGGGCTTGGAGATTGAGAAGTAGGCCTACAACAGAGCTAGGATCGGCGATGTTAAGGTTGGATTGAGATATAGGCCTCCAGCAGAACTTCACCGGCTTGGAGATCGAAAATGGGATGCGGCGCAATGAATGGGATGCGGTGCGATGAATGGGAAGCGGCAAGATAAATTTAGGGCATCAGATGAATAGTGCCACATTAAAATAAGCGCTTAATTTTATTTCGTTACTTTTTCATGCATTTGGCCATATTTGTTTTAAATCACCGCCAAAAAGCAGCATAAACTAAAAACTACAGCGACGTTTTTAGAAACGTCGCAAAAAAATGTTGCCATATATAGAGATAAAATGTTGTAGTGTATATTAGACTTGTATAGTCGATAATATTGCAACAAAACTCGTTTCATTCCAATCTGAGATCATATGGAGAATACAATCATTTTGAGTACGGTGTCACGATGACGTCTGAAAGTCCACCTAGTGTCAACTATGTTCACCTATGGGGGGGGGGGAATAGGTGAAGTGCAGCGCTTTTGCGGAATTTAAGATTGTACCTGCACAATAAGAATAAAACGCACAACACACAAAATACACAGGCAATTTATAGTGGTTCCCCGACTTGGGTACATCCACTTTCCCCCTTCGACCTATCTCCCAACAGGGGACGACTCGGTCACTTCTCCAACAAGATTGAAATCCAATCCTTGCACTAACGGAAGGAATCCTTCCACACGTAGGAGTCAACACTCCCACAAACCGGGTTGCACCCAACCCTTACAACACGGAACAATCGTTCCTTTACAACAAAAGTAAAATAGAATGTACACGAGATACAAACTTCGTTTGGAGACTACGGTGTTCCTCTTCGTTCGACGACGTGTTCGTGAAGTCAACGAAGAGTCTACAGCCTTGGTCTCTCTTGGAAAGGATCTCCCCGGAACCGGCGGCGACAAGACGAGTGGCGGCTAGCTTCGGGATCGGCGGCTATGATGATGAGCGGCTGCTGAACTTAGAGATCCAATCTTCGTAGCGAAGCAAGCTAGGTCTACCAACGGTCGCACTAGGATCAATCGTCTCGATCGATTCGGATGGGGAAGATTTACCCGATCTACAAATCGAGAGACAAGAGATCTCCGGATAGACACGTGAGACGCTAAGCTTAGCTAGGCTTCTGTCGCCGGAGATCGGGAAGAGAAACGATCAACAGCGGCGACCAACTTGTCGCGAGCGGCGGCGGCGGTGGAGCGGAAGCGACGATTTAGGGTTTGTCCGTGCTCGCGTATTTCTTGTCTTCTTCGCTGCTAGCACTGTTCAAAAATACCCATGTATTTATACACTGTAGACCCATACAATATGACCGTTGTGGGTCCCACACGTAGACCCCCGAAATCCGGTTCAAACTAGTCCAGCGGCAGAATCCGGTCCAGCAGCATCCAGAAAAACGCCAAGTAAAATTCGTCGAGAATCATTGGTGATTCTCGACGAATCGGCGAGAATCAGTTAACGATTCTCGACGATTCGTCGAGAATCACCGAGTGATTCTCGACGATTCCCTTGTTGATTCTCAACGATTTTCACTTGGTATTCATGACCTGCTCAGCGACGGGTTCGGCGAGAATCATTAGTGATTCTCGCCAAATCTTACTCGGCACCATTTTGAGGTAGCCGGAAGAAGTCTGCGAGAATCACTAGTGATTCTCGCCGAATCGGCGAGAATCACTTGGTGATTCTCGTCGACTTTTACTTAGACGAATTTTCGTCTTTCCACCCAAGAGCTGCTCCTTGACCCATCCTTGCTCCTTATCTTCTCTTGCATAACCATGGCCCTGTACTTGAAAGTAAGTGCACTCCAATAGAGAGAGTACACGTAGGCCAACACACTGATCTGCTCAACGAGGGATTACGTCGTGCAGACCCGTGTATATTGACCTACTGCACCCTGATATTGGTGTGCACTTAGCGTGGAATAACTGCAAGCACAACTTAAGAGGTTTCATCAGATACATTGTGAATTCATCTTAGCTTGACAGGTGGCTTCCTCAAATCCAGGAATTGTGGATACAATACCCAACAATCTCCCCCTATTTGACGAAGTCAAAACCCTACTAGCTAAGATGAATAACACCAATAAGAAATAAAAATAGCATTCAGAATCTAAGCATATAGCATAAGAGAATATAAGCAATCAGATCAGGACTTGAGTCATTCACAAATTCAAATATATATACCAATATATATATACAATCTCAGAATTGTTCATATCATAACAATAAGCATTAAATGTTTTTAGGAGAGAATGACAAGCTACAAGTTGTTGACTATCTTTCCTTAGCTAAGTCATCCTTGAGTTTTTGCGCCAAAAACTTCTTCCTTTGTCTCTCCATGTACTCTTTAGGCTTCAGATAGTATCTGGGAGGAGGAACTTTATCTGTATCCGTGTTGTTTCTGAAGAAGATGTTTCGTTTTGCTTCATACGTCTTGTACCTTTCCCACTCATACTGGCTGTAAACTTCGTTCCGATTGAGTTCTCCCTTTTCTTGTAGCCAGAAGGTGTCCAAGATGATGTTCTTTGAAACTGGACTCCACTTTTCGTTTCGAACTTCCTCCTCACTCATTCTGATTCTCTTCTCAGCTAGTGTCTCCTTGGAGGTCCCTTCCTGAGCTTTTCTCTTTCCCCTGGCTTTTGCTAGGGCCTCTTGGTCAAACATGCTCCTCAGTTTAGCTTTGGAGAGAGCCCTAGCATCAGCTTCACTTATGGGAACATCTGCTGCACTTGCACTTATTCCCTCAGCAGCACTTACTCCCTCAGCAGCCGTAAATGTCTCAGGAGCATGAATATCCGCAGGATTTTCAGGCACGGCGACGCCTAACGCCTGGTGGAGCATCCACTAGTTGTTGTCATAGACGTACTTGTTTGACTGTTCGAAGTTATTGATCATGACTTCTCGGAGCTCAGCCATCTTAGCAATGTAGTCCTTCTCCCCCTTTTTGGCTTCGACAGCGATGAAGTTTGCATAGGAGTGCAGGGAGTCATCAATATGCTTGGTGGTCCGGGAGAATTCAGTGACCAAGGCCTGCTGATTGACGTTGAGAGTGACCATATTACCGTCGAACTTTTGAATGTTGTTAGCTACAACATGTGCATTCTGATTTACTACAGCAAGAGTATCAGTGTTCTTTTTCAATCCGGCCATGAGAAGTGTGACAGCTTGGCCGGCCTCGGTGTACTTTTCTTCAAATTTCTTCTTCATCTCGTCCAGTTTATGGTTGATCTCCACCATATTCTTGAGCATGAGATTTTTAGATGTCTTAATCCTTTTCAGCAGTTTATTCTGAGCTTCATCAAAGGAGGCTTTAAGCTCATTCACGATGCCCTGAATGATATTTACAGTGTGAGTGGCTAGCTCATCTCGTAATGGAAGAGCCGGAGGCACTTCTTGGCCTTGCGCTTCAGCAGACGCATCTGTAGAGCTGGATACAAGCACAGTCTCTATTGGAGGAATGCTGGCGGCCTCGGTAGATTTATCTGACTCCCCCTCCACTGGTGCAGCAATGTTTTCAGGAACGATTTCTGGTGCATGCTTGTCAGATGGAGTTTCAATGAGATCCGGAGCCTCCAATGCTTCATGTCCCTCATGCCCGTCATCCTCTTCGTCATCATCCATGAACTCATCTTCATCAGCAGCCTCTTCCAATTCTTTGTCAGCAGTCTCCAGTACAGTGTCACTTTCTTCTTGAATTTCGGCCACAGCATCCCTGGCCACCTGGAAGATTTCAGATACTACATCAGTATGAGGGGGTAGAGGCTCCCCCTCGATTCCTGCAGTCAAGGTATCAGGAATTTCACTGGGGGTGACTGCTGGAGATACTCCCTATTGCTCTTCCACTACAGTCTGCCCAATACGCCTCTCCCATCGGTCAAACACACTTGAGTCCATCTTCTTCAAGTAGTGGAGAGGGACACCTTTACTCATGTCAAACCTGTCTCCATTTAGCTGGTTTAGATATAGACTTATGATGCGGCCAAAACTCGGAGAGCCCAAGGTGTCCTTGATCTTCTCGAACAGCAACTCCCCCCAGTTGAACCTTTTACGGCAGACAACAGCTATCAGGATCTTGAACATATCCGCTGAGATATGGTCATGAGAGCCCGGCTTGCAGATGAGCACCTTTCCAATAATATCAGACAGGAGCTTCCCTTCTTCATTCATATCCTTTCTCTTTATTGACCGAGTTCCTCGTGGGAGACCGCAGAATAAGAGAGTTCTGGTTTTGTCATCGTCCTCCAGATAGTCCTCATGCTCCGAGCTAGAAAGCTGTAGGAAGCGAGTCAGCTTGCTGGCAGACAGCTTGACCTTTGCACCAGCCACCTTGCTTTTTATTAGTGAGTCGCCATTTCGGAGTCTTGCGGTGGCGAAGAACTCCAGCACCTCTTTGTCCAAGATTTTGCAAGGGTGCTCCAGGACGAATGTTAGCCCAGCCTCTTCCAGCATCAGAATGATGTTGCGGAATTCGTCTGAGGCGTGAGAGAACCCAGTCCGAACAAGCTCGCAACCAGTGACCAACCCAGCAGTTGTCCTTGGAGCCACTGCAGATCTAGAGAGAGAAGCCCTACTCTAAGCTTTAATGAACATTCAAAAGGAAAGCATCACTAGTGAGAACGTCCAAGTACGGGTGAGGAAGAGGTTACCTAAGGGCGTAGACGGAAGTGAGTTGGTGAGCTTCCTGCGAGAACTCTTCCTAGAGCGTCCTTTGGGAAGACCTTCGGTGGATAGGAGAGTTTCCTGCGGGGTTCGGCGGGATTCGACGGAAGCCTGTGCGATTCGACGAGAACCTTGCGAGAACCTTGCGGGAACTTACGGGAAGACGATGGAGAAGCGGGATTCGTGTAGCGATGAGCTTCCTGTAGGGTTCGACGGGATTTTGCGAAGGCAGTGCGACGAGCTTCCTGCGGGTCGGAGGAAGAAACCTTGCGATTTGGCGTGTTTTCTGCGAAGGTCGGCGGGATTCGTGTAGCTTGCTCCTTCGGCGGGATTCTTAAGGAAGGTGAAGGGTCGGCGAGATTCCAAGTATATAAAGGGTCGGCGGGATTTCAACTCTGTGGTAAGTTTCCCGTGGAAATGAAAGATCGGCGGGATTTGTCTAAGTCGAAATTGAAAGGTTTCTTTACTAGGAATTTTCACGTTAAGAAGCATTGCAACATTTTCGAATTCATCTGATGTCAAGTCAATATAAAAATGATAAATACATATATATTTTAAAGCCAATCTATTTGGGTTTGAACGAGGCTTTTCCAAACACTTCTTGATGTCAATTGTGAGTTGTCGAGATTCACAATGACATATCTTCGTTAACTCTTTATTGATGTATAAAGGTTTGCATGTATCGAGTTAACCTATCCTTAGATGTGCACACATACATGTATAAGCATAAGTATAAATATACACATAGATAGAGATATATATGTAAATGAGGATGCAATATGACGCAAGTCCTTGAACTGATCAAAAGTACCTGGGATTATGAGAGTTAACAATAAGTCTCTCTGACTATAACATACCAGGTGCTCGATGTGAGTATGCTGATATATATATATATATATATATATATATATATATATATATATATATATATATATATATATATATATATATATATATATATATATATATATATATATATATATGTCACTTCTGTTATTCCAGATGCATGTTCCATTTCAGTCGTGGAACACCTACTGTCTAGTTCCCATCATATTTACGGGAACCTAGACTATCCTGCAAAAAGGAATTACCTTACCTTAGGAACCCAAATCATGTTGGGTCCTAGGTTCCTGTTAGCATAAGCACTTGACTGCCTTCCTTCAGAGAACCTGTCAGGAAGACTACCTCTGTCCCGTGAATGTGGATAAGCCCTTGCCGTTGGCACAGAGGGGTTGTACCAACAGTCGATGGCAAAGTGCCCCACTCTGCCACAACACCAACACGGGTGAATGTTGTATCGCCGTTTCCGACCTGATCTAGTGACTGAGGTAGTCTCGGTCCTAGATCTAACCGGGATAGAGCATGATCGCCTCACAAAATTTTCTCTTCCATCGTGACACGTGGAAGGGTGGAATGAATGCATGTTGTGAGCGTCATGAGGCCGGGAAGGTGGTGCCTTTCTCACAGGCATCCCCCTTCCAGAGGCCCCATGAAAACTAACACCATGACGTCTATCCTCCCTATTTTGTGTCCTCGGGTGGTGAGAAGTCTTCTGTGAGCAGGGACATGCAGATTCACACCGAGTTGAGGTCGTGGCAGTGAATACAAAGGGCTCAGAGTGAGCCTTAGGTATTCTCTCGTGGGTTGCCACAACGGCCCTTGCACTATGGGTGTCTCCACATGGGGACAGATCACCCTTGCAGTGACCACGACTATTCCTGTGGTCATACCTGAAGGCATGATGAGTTGCCTTCCTGCTTGGAGTGGGGGGTCGGAACACCGTTTCCCCATTTCTCCACGAATTGATAATCCGGGAGATCCACCCATTTTCTTGCTTTCTCTTTATAGCATCAACTTTGGAAAAATTTGATACTATTCGTTTCTCATTCTCTAGACTACTCTCTAGAGCTGAGATCTTAGAGTCCTTGACCTTGTTGGACTCCAATTGGAGAACCAACAAGATCTTCAGTCGAGCAATTTCTTGAGCTTGCTCCTCAGCAAGTAGGTTGCTTTTCTGAAGGGCTCTCTTCAGGGAATCAGAATCTTCTGAAGGAAAGCAGTTCCTGTCTTCAGAAAGTTCAAAAGATCTGGGGCAGGATGAAGAAGTTACCTGCTCTTCCGAGTTATTGTCATTAGAGCCAGTGACCATTGTTTCATCCTCATCAGAGCTACTTTCCTCACTGGCCTCTTCAGTCTCTGACACGGACACTGGAGCTCTGATGTTGTCCGAGAGATCCATGCCTTCATCTTCAGAGGTGAGGACCCCCACATAGGCTTCATCCTCTGGTTGACAGCAGATTCCAGCTTTCTCTGACCCCCCCATCAACTCTGAGATCATCACCTACATAGATTTAGTCGTCCTACATTTTTCCAATCTAGAGCGAGAGGCTCCAGACCAGATGTCCATAATAATTTGACGAATTCTCTGGTCCAATTTGAATAATGAAAGTTCCGTCTCTGACATCTCAGCAATGCACATGGGCACTTGGATTCCAGAGTCGGAGGTCTTCATGGGAGTAAACGGACCCTCTTCCAGGATGAAGGATGCTCGAGGATCGATAGCATCCAAGTGATACGACACTCTCATCCTCCAGATGGGATAACAATCCTTTGTGCATGCGGGGAGTTTGAGTGGCGGTATCTCATAATCCAGCTCCATGCTGTTGACACTGGTGGCAGGATTCTACTCAAGGTGTTAACCTTTTTGATGAGCAACCTCCCTCTGATACCACTTGAAAGTCCACCTAGTGTCAACTATGTTCACCTATGGGGGGGGAATAGGTGAAGTGCAGCGCTTTTGCGGAATTTAAGATTGTACCTGCACAATAAGAATAAAACGCACAGCACACAAAATACACAGGCAATTTATAGTGGTTCCCCGACTTGGGTACATCCACTTTCCCCCTTCGACCTATCTCCCAACAGGGGACGACTCGGTCACTTCTCCAACAGGATTGAAATCCAATCCTTGCACTAACGGAAGGAACCCTTCCACACGTAGGAGTCAACACTCCCACAAACCGGGTTGCACCCAACCCTTACAATACGGAACAATCGTTCCTTTACAACAAAAGTAAAATAGAATGTACACGAGATACAAACTTCGTTTGGAGACTACGGTGTTCCTCTTCGTTCGACGACGTGTTCGTGAAGTCAACGAAGAGTCTACAACCTTGGTCTCTCTTGGAAAGGATCTCCCCGGAACCGGCAGCGACAAGACGAGCGGCGGCTAGCTTCGGGATCGGCGGCTATGATGATGAGCGGCTGCTGAACTTAGAGATCCAATCTTCGTAGCGAAGCAAGCTAGGTCTACCAACGGTCGCACTAGGATCAATCGTCTCGATCGATTTGGATGGGGAAGATTTACCCGATCTACAAATCGAGAGACAAGAGATCTCCGGATAGACACGTGAGACGCTAAGCTTAG
Organism: Platanthera guangdongensis; assembly: GCA_039583875.1. Lineage (NCBI taxonomy): Eukaryota > Viridiplantae > Streptophyta > Magnoliopsida > Asparagales > Orchidaceae > Platanthera > Platanthera guangdongensis. The sequence continues at coordinate 11,733,574 of CM077156.1, forward strand.
CTAGGCTTCTGTCGCCGGAGATCGGGAAGAGAAACGATCAACAACGGCGACCAACTTGTCGCGAGCGGCGGCGGCGTCGGTGGAGCGGAAGCGACGATTTAGGGTTTGTCCGTGCTCGCGTATTTCTTGTCTTCTTCGCTGCTAGCACTGTTCAAAAATACCCATGTATTTATACACTGTAGACCCATACAATATGACCGTTGTGGGTCCCACACGTAGACCCCCGAAATCCGGTTCAAACTAGTCCAGCGGCAGAATCCGGTCCAGCAGCATCCAGAGAAAACGCCAAGTAAAATTCGTCGAGAATCATTGGTGATTCTCGACGAATCGGCGAGAATCAGTTAACGATTCTCGACGATTCCCTTGTTGATTCTCAACGATTTTCACTTGGTATTCATGACCTGCTCAGCGACGGGTTCGGCGAGAATCATTAGTGATTCTCGCCGAATCTTACTCGGCACCATTTTGAGGTAGCCGGAAGAAGTCGGCGAGAATCACTAATGATTCTCGACGATTCGGCGAGAATCACTAGTGATTCTCGCCGAATCGGCGAGAATCACTTGGTGATTCTCGTCGACTTTTACTTAGACGAATTTTCATCTTTCCACCCAAGAGCTGCTCCTTGACCCATCCTTGCTCCTTGTCTTCTCTTGCATAACCATGGCCCTGTACTTGAAAGTAAGTGCACTCCAATAGAGAGAGTACACGTAGGCCAACACACTGATCTGCTCAACGAGGGATTACGTCGTGCAGACCCGTGTATATTGACCTACTGCACCCTGACATTGGTGTGCACTTAGCGTGGAATAACTGCAAGCACAACTTAAGAGGTTTCATCAGATACATTGTGAATTCATCTTAGCTTGATAGGTGGCTTCCTCAAATCCAGGAATTATGGATACAATACCCAACAACGTCATTTTTATATATTGAGCATACGTGCTCCGAATTGAGTTTCGTTAATTGCAATGGGCTCATATAATCAATACGAGTGCAACAAAATTCGTTTCATTCCAATTCGAGATCAGATGAAGAATATGATCATTTTAAGTAGTGCATCACGATGATGTTGTTTTTGTATACTGAGCATAAGCGCTCCGATTTGAGTTTTGTCAGTTGCATGCATTAGACTCATATAGTTAATACGAGTTTGACAGAACTCGTTTCATTTTGATCTGAGGTCATATGAAGAATATAATAACTTCTCGAATATCTTTGAGATCCTAGTTAAATGACGTGATGAAAACTGAATATCGAATAACTTTGAGATCTTTAGTTTGGAAGGATTTTTCTGAAGGTGTTCGCATAGTTTTAGTGGACAAGGACCAAGTATGACTTCCTTATTACAAGGATAGGTCATATGGAATGGAAAAACCACTGTATTTGGTTTTTGAAAAATCTTTGATGCTAATTAGCCCTCTACCTAACACAAATTTGATTTTTGAATAACTTACAAAATTTGATTGGTTTTGTTTACCCATAAGCTGTTGAGAATAATCCTTATGTTTGCAAACTAGCATAATCGTGTGCACTTAAGGACACTGGGTGAAAGTTGTGCGATCAAGAACGAACAAAAGGTAGTCACTGGTTATGCATCTCATTCATATAATCATCTTGAGTTGTCTCCAGAAAACCCATTAGAACCATCCAGTGTGTCACATGGGCGAAATCGTGGCGAGTGCCCAGTACTCCCTGACACAGTCAAGCTCCACAAAATAACATTACTCCCCACAGCCTGCTGAGCTATTTATTTTTGTACTTGCATGCAGCTATTCCAAGAATCATCATCACTCCCAACATATTAATGTGGAATTGCTTGAGAACATGCTTCACAATGAATTCTCAGAGTGGTTTAAATTAAGAGTAAGAACTATTCACGCACGCATACACCAACATACTTAAATATAAAGTGCAAAAAATCTATTCCATTACTATCTTATGATGGTCACATGTTTTTCGTGAAGGAACAACTATCGATGATCAACAATTGCAGAAGTTAGCACTTGGACCCAATTCTATTGTCAACAAATACAAAGGATATAACATAAATGGATTTCCATTTCGAATAATTAGTAGCGAGGTTTGCAAGATGACACAAAATAGTGGAGTGGAAGTTATGTCTGATCATGGTGGATTAGAAGATATCAATTATTTTGGTAGACTAACTGAGATTTTAGAATTAGACTACTATGATACTGCAGAATTAATGCTTTTTAAATGTGATTGGGTGAATCCTACAAAAAATATTGGCGTGAAGAAAGATTCATTTGGGTTCACATTAGTTAATTTTAATCATTTGGTGCATACAGGGTATGTAATTGAACACGACCCTTACATATTTCCTTCTCAAGCAAGAATGGTACATTATATCTGTGAATCTAAACACTCAAATTGGCAAACAGTCACGAATATGGTGCCACGAGATGCATACGAAATGGGTAATAATGATGCTACAATTGAGGACCAATAAGATTTGATGCAATGTGTGAGCCAAGACATGTCGACTATGGAAAATTTATACCAAAATGATGATTTTAATATCGGGATGGTTAGAAAAGATGTTGAAACAACAATTGTTCAAAGAGAAACATAATGCAAATCAATATGATATTATATCTTTAGGTATGTATTTTGTATTTATTCATTTAAATCAAGTGTTTTAATTTTTTACTGCAAGTCTTTCTTTTTATTTATCTCAAAAATTATTTTGTGTTTACCTTGTAGATATTTTATGGCTCCTAAAAGAAAAGTTGATCCAAAAAAGTTATTTGTTTCAAAGGAGCAAAATTCATCATCAAATATGCGTAGTAATGAAAGTTCATCTGAGGTAGGGCATAAAGCTATTAGTGATGATACTCATCTGATCACTTAGTGCGCGCATGAAGAGCCTCTTCATGATCCCAAGAACATGCAGTATTTTTCATCGGATGGTAGCAGTGATGACGAACCTAATAATGATCAACAAGGAGATAATATTGATGCTGATATCCAAGTTACTCAAGGTATTGTTTATGTTGATATTCAATAGCACTTAATCAGGTATTGTTTATGTTGATTGTTGATATTCAAGCACTTTAATAATCTTAGCCCACCATTGTTTTTGTTGATATTATAGCACTTTATGTTGTTGTATATGATTTAATAGGACTTCAAGCACTTTAATCATTTTTTCATATCATTAGGCACTAGTGGAAGTAAAAAAACACGGGGACCCAAAACATGTAAGGATATTCATCTAATGTCATCTAATAAAATTATCCCATTGGAGAGAAATAAGTTTGGCCAATTTGTTGGAGATGGTGCAATACAATTTGCATCATTTGTAGGAATTTTGTCATGGACTACGTCATTATTTTCAATGACATCTCAATCATGGACACGTGTGTCCCCATATAGTAAGGAAACATCATGGAGTTTGATTAAGGTGCCAATCTTCAATGACTGACATTTTTTCATTTATTAACACTTTATTGTTTATTAAACCTTAGCTATTATGCACATGTAGCAACGATTTCTTGTTTTTAAGGTTGATAAGAAGTATATAATGAATCTACTCCGAGAAAGATTCAGGGATTACAAGGCACATTTTAAGAGCAAATATTATGACCTAACCAGCACTCCTGAAACAGTTATTGCTAAAGGTGGTCCAACTGATATGCCCATGAACTAATTCGCTGATATTATAGCTTATTGGTACTCTCCAAAAGGAAAGGTAATATATACATAGAAATCTTCATTTTTTTCTTACTTTTCTAGTTTACATTTTTTCATGTAAAGATGTTATGATTGTTGGAATGTGATAGAATATAAGCGAGAAGAATAAAGTATGTCACGATAAACAAATTGATGTACATGCTCTTGGTAGGACGAGCCTTGCCAATCAGAAGAAAGATTTGGTATGTTTTGTGAATGCATGTATATTTAAATCATTCATTAGTGTTGCAGGATGGAGGCCGGGCGGTCTAATGTTGTTCGGAGGCTGGGCGGTTTGGCGGTTTATCCTAGCCGGCCTATCTGCCGGGCTATTACTGTTTGGTATCCCAGGGGTCTGGCAGTTTGTCTCAGACGACTTGGAGACGGAGCGGTCTAGCGGTCTCCTATGGCGGCTTGCTCTCTATGGCGCTTGTTCTCTCTTACTGATTGTTGTCGGGCGGTTAGCCGTCTTGTCTATCCGCACGACCTATCCAGTTTGTCTCTTGTAAAGCTGCATATACTTGTAAATTTTTAGTCCCACATTGCTTAATTATAATCTCTCTCATCTCCTCCATTCTATAAAAGGGAGGTTATACCATTGTAATTGATACCTTTTTTGGATAATAAAGTTTGCCTTACTCTAATTTTTCGGTCTACTTTTTCCTGGTCGCATATAGTATCAGAGGACTCGGTCTTTTCCTCCTGATTTTGTGAGCCCTCTCTGACCGCGTGGCTTGTTTCTTCCCGCGACCTATCTTCGAGGCTTATTTCTTCTTCCCGCGACCTATCTTCGCGGCTTGTTTCTTCCTCTGGCCCTTGCCCTGTTTGCGCGGTTTGTTTCTCCCTATTACTGCCCTTTGTGTTTGCGTCCTCTTGCTTCCTCTTTCTTTCCGCGCACTTTGCTTAGTCGTCGGGTCCCCTTTTCTAGCCTCTCCTCTTCTTTGTCGTCGTGACTTGTTCTTAAGTCGCCGCGACATGTTCTAGCCGCTCCTCTTCTTTGTCGCCGCGACATGTTCTTAAGTCACCGCACTCTGATCTAGCAGCTCCTCTTATTTGTCGCTGCGACTTGTACTTATGTTGTCGCGACCTTTTCTAGCCGCTCTCCTTCTAGCGACTTCCTCCTCTAGCCGCAGCTTGTTCATCTCGCTGCTCTCTTCTATGACCAACTCTGATATCTCTACCGCTACTACTCTCGTTGTCGCTCAACCTCCTACACCTCCCACTCCTTCTGGTAATCTTGGCGCCGCTTCCAAGCTTATTGGACCCAACTATCCAAATTGGAGTGTCTCCTTCATCTTCCTTCTCCGCTCTCAACGCAAACGTCATCATCTTACACATGACCCTCCTCCGCATGATTCCCCTCTCTTTGACGACTGGGATGCCAGTGATGCTCTTGTCCGCACATGGCTGGTTAACACCTCTCTGATGAATGCCTCCATGTCATCCGTCATGATGAAACCGTCAAGGCAGCTTGGCTACATCTTGTCGCTCTCTACTCAAAGGGGGCTCAGACGTCTCGCATCTATACTTTATATGCGGACCTCTTTGCCCATCCCTCCATGTCTCCAGCGGCTTCTTACCAGCAGTTTCAAGCTCTCGGAGCCGAAATTCTACAAAATTGCCCCTTCTCTGCTGATCTCGCTGAGCAAAATAAACACTTCCAGGAGCTTCTGGTTGTGTGTTATCTTCTACGACTTCCTGAGTCATATGACATGATACGTCAACAGATCCTTGGTGAGGCGGAGTCTCCCACCCTGGATGCCACCACTGCCCACATCACCGTTGTTACATCTTTTCTCCAACGTCCGCGGTTATCCTCCCCTCCTCAACCAGACAACTCTGTTCACCATACTTAGCGAAGTGGCTCTGGTGGCCGCCACCTCCCCTCCAGCGACCGTGGTGCTTCCCGCTTTCTTTTCTCTCATTGTGGCCGCAGCTGCCACACGGTTGATCATTGTTGGAAGAAGCATCCTCATCTTCGACCATCTGGCAATGCTTCCACTTCCTCTTCAAAGCCGTCCGCCTCTATGGTCATGTCTTCAGGTAGTGCCCATGTCTCTACTCAAGGTAAATGGTTGATCGACTCTGGTGCTACTAATCATATGACTGGCAATCTGCAATATTTTTCTCTCCTAGAATAGCATGACCGGTTGCCCCCGGTCCTTATTGCGAATGGCTATCCCTCACAGGTTAATGGAACGGGTGTTGTTCAAGTCACTCTGTCTCTTTGCCTGACAGACACCCTCTACGTGCCCAAGTTCCCTTGCAACTTGTTATCTGTTACTTTGCTTTGCAAACAACTACAATGCTCTATCACATTCACTTCTTCTACTTGTTCTTTTCAGGATCCTGACACCAAGCGGATGATTTCTACTGGGACTGAGAGCGGCGGCCTCTACTTCCTTGACAACGTTTCCGTACTCTCCGCCTTCTCCACATCTTCTACTGATCTTCTCCAGTGGCACCTTCATCTTGGTCATGCTCCTCCATGTCTTCTTCGTCAGCTTCTACCACAACTTCCTCCGTAAGGCCCACCACACAACTGTGAAGCATGTCAGCTTGGCAAGCATCACCGCTCCTCCTTCCCACCAAAGTATGGTCGTAGATCTTCCCGGCTGTTTGAACTTGTTCACTCAGAGATCTGGGGTCCTGCTCCTACCCTCACCATAAGTTGGGGTAGTTCATATTTTGTAACGTTTATTGATTATTTCTCTAGATGTACATGGGTGTATCTTTTAAAGGAATGCTCCGAACTTTTTTTTGTATGAACATCTTTTTATAATATGATTAAGACTCAGTTTGATATGTCTATTAAAATATTTCGTTCTGACAACGCTAAGGAATATCTTAGCATGACTTTCTCTTCTTTTTGTGTGCAAAATGGTATTCTTCATCAAACTACCTGTGTCTATACCTCCCAACAAAATAGGGCGGCGGAACGCAAGAACTGTCACCTTCTCGATGTCGCCCGCACTCTAATGACACAAATGCACGTTTCTCGCTCCTATTGGGGCTACGCTGTCCTCATATCCTGTTACCTCATTAACTGTATTCCATCCACGGTTCTCCACGGACAAACTCCCTTCTCTCTTCTATATCCAGGCAAGGATGCGTTTCTGTTGGGTACATTAGAAAATGTGTACCAGATTTGGAGAAGCCTCACCTAACTCAATGATATTCATCAAGGTGTATTTGATGTTTTGTTGAGTTTCCATGTACAGGTTAAGGAAATGCAAAAAATGTTTCTAAGTACAAGTGTCGACACTTGAGAAGATTTGTGTCGACACCTGAGAAGAATTGTGTCGACACTTTGGAAGGCTGTGTTGGCACCAGGAGGCAGACTGTGTCGACACACAGGAATTGTGTTGACACACAAAAAATCTGTCGACAACAATTGTGTCGACACCAGGAGCCAGATTATGTCGACACACAGGAATTGTGTCGACACACAGAAAATCTGTCGACAACAACTGTGTCGACACCCAGGACTTGTGTCGACACATTCTAGAATTTTGTCGACAACAACTGTGTCGACACGCAGGACTTGTGTCGACACACACCAGAATTCTGTCGACACCAACTTTGTCAAGACAAGGAGTTATTGTGTCGACACATTCCACTGAAGTTGTGTCAAGAAGTTAAAGAGAAGCTGTGTCGACATTGTGAAAGCTGTGTCGACATCATCAAGAGTTGTGTCGACACTTGGACTATATGTGTCGACACATTTGAAGTATTGACTCGACACTTTTGTTGTTGTGTTAAAGTTCAATGAAGGATCAAGTATCACGACTGAAGACTTGACAGCAGTCATAACTGACAATACTGTTACATCTGTCAGAGCTGTCAGATGACCGTTAGAAACCGGATCAGTCGGTAACCTCAGATGAAGTCTATATAAAGACGTGATCTGTCATCAGAAAAAAAAATTAAGAATTGGACTAAATAAAAAGAAGAGAGAGCAGGAAGTGTCCAAGTGAAGAAAGAGACAATCATCAATAAGTCTCTAAGGGCAGATCCTGAACAAGTCTGCAAGAAGAATTCAGATTAAATTCTGAATAGAAGAAGGAAGCTGATTGAAGATCAACTTCAGAAGATCAATCTTACTTTGTTCAAATTCAAGAAGATTTGAAGAAGCTAAGACAGGTTGGATCTAAATTTGTCAGATCTATCAAGAACTGACAAAGAAACCTTCAACCCATTCTCTCTCTACCTGGGTGAAGGATTTATTCTTCTTAATATTAATTTTGTTGTATGATCTTTTATAGATCTGAGTTGTAAGCCTAAAACTATAAAGGTGAGATAGGGCTGAGTGTCTGAGGTAGGGGATTAATTTCCCTGAGTTATAGGCCTGTAGAAGAGGCTGAGGTAGGGCTTGATTTCCTGAGTTGTATGCCTGTGAAAGAGGCTGAGGTGGGGCTTAATTGCCTGAGTTGTAGGCCTTGGAAAAGGCTGAGGTAGGGCTTAATTGCCTGATCTGTAGGAGTATGGACTCACTCTGAGGTAGTGTTCTCTGGGAGAATATGAGTTGTAGGACTTGCTGAAGTCTGAGCTGTAGGGACCTTTCAAGGTTTTGAGTTGTAAGATTTGAGGATCTGAGGGAAGAAGAAGGAAGTTAGGCCGAATCTAGTACACTGCTAGATAGGCGAAGGGGGAAGTAGATGTACCCATCATTTGGGGAACCACTATAAATCTGTATGCAATCTGTGATTGGCTATGCTTGTATTATTCTGTGCTGTGTTTGTTTGAATGGTGTGCTGAATAAGTTGATCTAACAGACATATAATTGATCTGCCTAAGTAAAATGGAATTGAACCTATTCACCCCCCCTCTAGGTGTTTAGGATATCCTGAAACCAATTCTTTCAAGTGGTATCAGAGGGAGGTTGCTCAAAGAAAAGACTTGACAATCTGAGTTGATCTCTAAGGCAGAAATGAATTAGGCAGAATGGGTTCCAGTGAGAATCAAAAGGAATTTGGATCTATGAAACTTCCTATATATAGGAAAGAGAATTTTGGAATTTGGAAAGAGAGAGTCAGATTGTTCATGGAAGCATCTGATCCAAGAATCTATATCACAGTTCTAGAAGGACCATTTATTCCTATGAAGATATCAGTTCATGATGCTAACCTCAAGACTCTTAAAAGCTATTCTGAAATGACTAAGAAAGAGATCATCCTAGCAACTCTAGACAAGAGGGCACAAAACATAATTGTGAGTTCCATAGATAACTCTACATTCCAGAATCTGGTCCATTGCAAAACCTCCAAGGAGATGTGAGACACTTTGATTGTCTACATTGAGGGGACAAAAGAAGTGAGAGAGGATAGGAAGTCATTGTTAAATCAAGAGTATGAAAGCTTTAGACAAGCTAATTCAGACAACATAGCTGAATGCTATAAGAAATTCTTCAGAATTGTTAATGAGCTAATGACCTATGGAAGAGTGTTTAGCAATTATGAGTTAAATGACAAGTTTCTCAGATCCCTAACTAAGGATTGAGATACAAAGATATGTGTCATCAGAGAGGTGGCCAGGCTTGTAGATACACCTCCATCAACCTTATTTGGAAAAATGCTATCCTATGAGATGCAACTCACTATCATAAAGGAAGAGGAGAAAAGCAAGATGTCTGATTACAGAGAGAAGTCAGTTGCCTTCAAGGCTGAAGCTACAAGAAAGGGCGGGAGAAAGTCACCTTCACCTCCCAGGAGAATGACCGAAGATGAATATGAAAATACTGATATCAACACATCAGACAGTCACAATTCTGATGAAGACTTTGCTGCCTTCACAAGGCAGTTTCAAAAGTTTATGAAGAAAAAGAAGTGGAGAACAAAGCCATCTTCATCATTCTCCAAAGATGACTATTACAAGAAGATGAAAGCATCTAAGGATGACAGGTATGACTCTAACCCTAGTAAACAAACTTCTTCTAAGATTGTTTGCTATTGTTGCAACAGGTCAGGACATGTCATAGTTGATTGTCCTGATAAAAGAAAGGAGTCTAAAGATAAAAAGAAGCAATAACATAAGGTCAAAAAGGAGAAATCCTTTGTTGCAAAGAAGGAAAAAAGCTGGACTGATTCATCATCATCAGATTCAAGAGAAGAGACAGAAGCTGAAGCTTATATAGGATTGTTTAATATTGAAGAGGATTCAGAAGAGACTGAGTTCTTGCAACTGCTGGACTCAATAAATGGGGTAGAAGATCATCATTGCAAAGGGCTAATGACTTTGACTGAGGAAGATCAGTGCCAGGATCAGCCTGGTCCAAGTAAGGTCAACAATCTATCTACAGTTTCTGATTATTATACTGGATCAGAATCAGAAGCATCTGCATCAAGAGATATGGATGGATCTGAATCAGAAGGGGATGTTCATCAACTTATTGATGAGTATGGTGATCTGTTGCAAGCACTTAGGAGAAGCAGAATCCTTAACAAGAACCAGGCTAAGGAAATTACAACACTTAAGTTGGCTGCATCTGATTCAGAAAAATTACTGGATCAGAAGATAAATGAGGTTGCCAAACTGAAAAACATAACTGTTATTCAGATGTGAACAATTACATTAAAAAATGATCAGACCAAGGGTCTGGAAGTCAGACTACAAAGATAGAAAGTACTTGTGGCTAAATTCTCAAATCCAAAGTCAGTCTTACCCTTGATTGATGACTTCATTCCCCAAAAGGGTAAGACAGGATTAGGCTTCAAAGGGAGAACTAGGGTAGCTAATTCTAAAGGAAAAGGCAAAGCTCCAGTTCAGCCACTAGCCTTCAAACCCCCTATTGCTTTCAGGAAAGTGATGCAGCCAACCAACTAGTATGATCATGACATTACACATGGTCACTATAAGCCTAGTAATCTGAATCACAAGGGTGTAGCCCCAACACTCAAGAAAAGGTCCACTATACCAACAGTTTTTAAGACTGCTGACAGCAATGCTGTTAAGACTGTACCTAAATGAAGGTATAATAGATATGAGTGCTGGTGTTGTGACAAGGTTGGTCATTATGCCATTGATTGTTGGCACAACACCAGTGTCAGGAAGAATGTTAGCTTACCTGTAAGAAAGGTTGCTGGTAAGTATGTCAAATTTCAGTCTAACTTGAACCTAGAACCCAATAACCATTGAGTTCAGGCGGCCATACCACAATATGATACTTGGATAGTGGATGTTCTAAACACATGATTGGAACAAGAAGGATGCTGAAGGACTACTCTCCCATAGAGAATGGACCCAAAGTGATCTTTGGTGGATCTGAAAAGGGATCATCAAAGGGTTTGGTAACATTTCCACTAGTTCTACCACAATCACCCAAGTGGCTTATATAAAAGATTTGAAACACAACTTAATAAGCATAAGCCAACTGAGTGATCTTGGTTATGACACCTCCTTTATTAAGAATGAGTGTCAGATTAGAAGGACAAGTGATCAAGAGGTCATCTTGTCAGGATATAGGAAAGGAAATGTTTACTGTCTTAACCTTGATTATGAGAATATGAACTCTCCTATATATTTAGTTGCAGATGAGAAAGCATCTCATTGTGTCCAATGGCACAAGAGGCTAGCTCACCTTAACTATAAGACTATAGGTGTAACACCTCGAAACTCAAAAGAGCAACGGGAGGCATTTTGAGCCAAGTTTGGAATTTGGCAGGGGTCACACGGCCTGGGAAACGGGCATGTCATAGGCTGCGTCCTTGGAGAGTTGTGGTGTGGTTGACATAGGGCCTGTTGTGTCGAAACAGGGCTTGCTGTATCGACACAGGGCCTGCTGTGTTGACACAGGGCATGTTGTGTCGACACAGGGCCTACTGTGTCGACACAGGGCCTGCTGTGTCGACACAGGGCCTGCTGTGTCGACATAGGGCCAGCTGTGTCAATGCAGGGCCTGCTTTGTCGACACATCCCTTGCTGTGTCGACACATGGCCTGATGTGTCGACACAGGGCCTGATGTGTCGACACAGGGCCTGCTGTGTCGACACAGGGCCTTCTGTGTCGACACAGAGTGTCGACACAGGGGTCTTGGCAGGATATCATCTAATTATCCCGACACAGTTTGAGTTTGTCGCAGACGTTCCCTGTTCCGGTATGTGAACCGTGTGGTGTTTGGCCAAGTTCTTCCATGTCAAACCCGGATCTTAGCCGTACATTTCTTTATGTTGGGATCCGACGGCTGGAGGTTATTCCTATTGGGATATACCCGAGGGTAGGGTTTCAAAACCCTCATCTTCTATTCGTTGGTTCTCTGTCTAAGTTCTAGAGAGAGGGGAGAGTAACGAGGAAGAAGAAGTATATATTCGGTCACCGGCGGAGCTTCCGAGCTCCAAATCGTGAACCGACTTCGGATCTACAGAGGAAAGGAGAAGGCGGTGCTTTTCATCTGCATACTTTTCCATGGCGCCAAGGAAGAATGCTAGGGTAACGATTCTCTACTTGAGCATGTGAAGCTCTACTTCTTTTGCATTGGGAAGCCCTCTCTCGCGAGTTTATGGTGAGTTTGAGGCATTCCTTCGGGTAAACATGAATAGTACTCATTATGCACATGTAGAGTCCGTAATCGAGAACAGATATAGGCATGATGTGTGAAGCCTACCTGGACAAGTTGGTCTGGATCGGTGATGTTGCGTTGCATAAATGGTCGGAGAAGAATTCGTGCGAATGTTTGGTTTTCGGGTTTTCTACGTGGTAGATTGCAACAGGGAGCCTTGGGGATTAACTCTAGGGTACACCCGGAAAACTGGGCAGATGCGTGATTCTGCCAACATGGTGGCCTGGGAGCCAGCTTGAACATAACTGGGTTATGTGATGTGTGTGACGGAAACGGGACTCGGGGAAGTTTGACCAGTGCATATGGCTTAAATTATCGTTGCGATGTCAGCACAGGTTAGGCGGAACTATACCTGCTCTATGTCGTTCGGTTGGAGCCGTTGGCATAGATGAGGGTCTTCGACGGTCTATAGCTAAAATTGACGTGACCCATGACGGGAAGACTAAAATGCTCAAAGTTTGGCGGTCAAAGTGGCGGTGGTGAGACCGGAATGTCTATTGCTTAAATTGACGTGACATTGACCGGTTCACCGAGAATGTGCCCTGAGTGCATGAGGTGTGTGGCCGTGCGTGCCTACACCTGTGATGTAGTGCTTTTACTCTACTGCTTGGTTATACTAATAAAGTACAGGGAAGGAGCATCGCCGCCCCGAGTTTGGGGGCGGGATCGTTATAATTTGTTCAGCATAGCTGACCGTTGCGTTTGTTTGCCACCATTGTGGTGGATTGTTGCTTGCAGGTGCTGCAAGACCGAGCGATAAATAGCGGGCCAAAGTCCAAATTGCTGAGTCGGCCCTCGAAGGCCTAATTGGAATGTTTACCTGTTTTATTCATCTATGACCGGCCTGCGTGCCGCGGTTTGGAAAACATGTAATTTGAGAAATACAATTGTAAGGCCATAAGGCCAGTACTTGTGTATTTGTACTACATTCCTTTTGGCTTTATAGTGGACATTCAAGTTAGTGTTGGGTTCTTTATTATTGCAATAATTTTAATTGCTTCTGCTAGAATGCTCTATGTAGTACGTTGTTTAATGGTTGGATGGTTTCCATTGAGTAACCACCCGGTCTGTCTGTGGTATATGGCGTCGGGCCCCGACCGGACCTACTGCTATATGCTATGAGACAGATAGGGGTGTTACAATAGACCAACTCTATAGTATGGAGTTAATGAGGAATGATCATCAGTTCAAGTGCATAAAAGAGGGTGTATGTTCAGCTTGCCAAAAGGGCAAACAGACCAAGACCTCTTTTCATGGACATGATACCAAAGATTTTGTGAGGTGTTTGTACCTCCTGCATATGGATTTATTTGGTCCTATGCATGTTCATAGTCTAGGTAAGAAAGTCTATACACTTATGGTTGTGGAAGACTATTCTAGATTTACTTGGGTTTTCTTCCTGAGGCAAAAATCTGAAACCCCTACTATCTTCCACAATTTTGTTAGGCAAATTCAGAATGAACTTAACAGTTCAGTGGTTAAAATCAGAAGTGACCATGGAACTGAATTTCAGTCTGAATGCATGACAAGATTTTGTGAAGAACTAGGGATTCATCAAGAGTTCTACTCACCAATAACTCCTCAGCAAAATGATATTGCTGAAAGAAAGAATATGACTCTTATTAAGGCTGGTAGAACACTAATAAGTGACACTTCTCTCCCAGAATATTTCTTGGCTGAGGCAGTAAACACTACATGTCATGTTCTCAATAGAGCATCCATCACTAAGATCCACAAAAAGACACCCTATGAGATTATGAAAGGCAGAAAACCAAACATATCATATTTTAGAATCTTTGGTAGCAAGTGTTATGTACTTAACAATGGCAAGTCTTATTTAACTAAGTTTGTTGCCAAATCCCAAGAAGGGATATTTGTTGGGTACAACAATAACAGTAGAGCTTACAAGGTCTATAACTTGACTACTCAAATTGTAGAAGAATCTGTTCATATAGTCTTTGATAAAACAGAACTAATCAATTGAGAGCAGTCTAGTGTTTCTTGTAGCTCTACAAGTTTGAAGGACAAGATGGACAAGCTAACCATTAATGAAGAACAACCTGCAAGGCAGGATGAAGAAAATGATGGTTGTTGTCCAGGGGGAGTATAAGACCCACAAGCTAATATTGAAGACAATGAAGTACAGCTTGGTGAGGAGATTGAAGAAAATCAAGGTATAGATAGATTACCACCAGCAACAAGACATCTAAAGGATCATCCAACACACCAAATTATTGGTGATCCTAGGCAAGGTGTTCAAACCAGAAGCAAGAACATGAACACAGTTCTTTGCTCAAGTTTCCTGTCCCAAATGGAACCTAAGAAATTTGAAAAAGCCATACAAGACCCAAACTGGATTGATGCAATGCAGGAGGAGCTGAATTAATTCAGAAGATGTAAAGTATGAAAGTTGGTTACTAAACCAAAGAATCACAATCTCATAGGGATTAAGTGGATCTATAGGAACAAGCTAGATGAGAATGACATCATATTCAAGAATAAAGCAAGGCTGGTACACAAAGGCTACATACAGGAAGAGGGAATAGACTTTGACCAGACATTTGCTCCAGTGGCAAGGTTGGAAGAAATAAGGCTATTCCTTGTCTATGCAACATACCAAGGGTTCAAAGTATTCCAGATGGATGTCAAGTCAGCATTTCTGAATGGTGACTTAAAAGAGGAAGTCTGTGTTGAACAACCCATATGTTTTGTAGATTCTCTCTATTCTAATTATGTATATAGGCTTAAGAAAGCACTATATGGTTTGAAACAAGCCCCAAGGGCTTGGTATGAAACCCTGTCTACATTCCTCATTGAGAACACATTCTCAAGGGGGAAAATTGACAAAACTCTATTCTTAAGGGAATCAAAAGGCAAGATCATCCTAGTCCAAATATATGTTGATGACATTATCTTTGGATCAACTGAGAACAACGTTTGTTGGAAGTTTGCCAAACTTATGCAAGGGAAGTTTGAGATGAGCAGCATGGGTGAGCTGAAATTCTTCTTGGGACTCCAAGTTAGACAGACTGATGATGGCTTGTCCATATCTCATTCTATGTTCACCAAGGAGTTAATTAAGAAATATGATATGGAGTCATCCTCCACCATGAGAACTCCAATGGGGTCAAGTATGCCTATAGGCAAAGATGATGCAGGAAAACCTGTAGATGAGTCTTTGTATAGAGGGATAATTGTCTCCCTTCTTTACTTGACTGCTAGTAGGACAGACATCATGTATGCTACATGTGTCTGTGTTAGGTATCAAGTTAGCCCTAAAGAATCTCATTATACCGCAGTTAAAAGAATTTTGAGATATCTTAAGGGAACACCAAATCTTGGCCTTTGGTACCCTAAGAATAGAGATCTTCTACTAACAGGTTATTCAGATGCAGACTTTGCAGTATGCAAAGAAGACATGAAAAGTACATCTGGCACATGTCAGTTCCTAAGTGGAAGATTGGTGTCATGGAGCAGCAGAAAGCAGACAAGTGTGGCTATATCCACAACTGAGTTTGAATATGTTACTGTAGGTAGTTTTTGTACTCAACTATTATGGATTCAACATCAACTTGAAGATTATGGCATCCAGGTAAGTAGAACTCCATTATTTTGTGATTCTACTAATGCTATTTCTATTGCTAGAAATCTTATTTCTCATAGCAGAACTAAGCATATAGAAATAAGATATCATTTCCTTAGAGATCATGTTGAAAAGGAATATATAAGTTTAGAATTTGTCAATACTAATTTTCAAATTGCTGATAGTTCACAAAACCACTGGATGAAACTAAATTCAATTATTTTAAAATTGAATTAGGCATGCTGAACTTAAAATAAGAATGACAAATTTGACTAAGTAAATTTGTGTCGACACATAAAGACATAGGTGTCGACACATAGTAGATGGTGTTGATACATCAGAAAAATTCTATCAACATATCCAGAAGGTTATGTCGACACTCAGAATTTGGTGTTAACACATGGCTATCCTGATACTTAGTAGATGGTGTCGACACATCCAGTCATCTGTGTCGACATGTAGGATTTAGTGTAGACTCTTAAGATTATCTGTGTCGACACAATCCCAACAATGTCGACACATAGAACAGTTAAAGAAGAAGATGAAATATCATCTTCCATGACAAGTGAAGCACTCCAATGGTGTGGAAAGGATCCCACAACCAAGATTGGATCTTCAATGCAATGGTTACGAGCTCTCATGCTTGACTTAGGAGAGGTCTACAACTATCCTCTTCCTATGTTTTATGACAACAAGGCCGCGATATATCTCCAAACATCCGATCTTTCATGAGAGAAAAAAACACATATATGTCAACTGTCATTTTATTCGGGAAGAGATCTTGAAGAAACAGATATGTACTCCGTTCGTCACTTCCGATAACGAGTTGGCAGACATCTTCTCCAAGCCGGTGTCCGCTTCCTTTTTTCAAATTTACGACAAGCTGGGCATGATTGATATCTATGCTCCAACTTGAAGGGGAGTGTTGCAGGATGGAGGCCAGGCGGTCTGTTGTAGTTCGGAGGCCGGACGGTCTGGCAGTTTATCCTAGCCGGCCTGTCTGCCGGCCTATTGTTGTTTGGTATCCCAGCTGTCTGGCGGTTTGTCTCAGATGACTTGGAGATCAGGCGGTCTAGCGATCTCCTGTGGCAGCTTGCTCTCTATGGCGCTTGTTCTCTCCTACTGATTATTGTCGGGCAGTTAGCCGGCTTGTCTAACCGCATGACCTGTCCAGTTTGTCTCTTGTAAAGCCGCATATACTTGTAAATTTTTAGTCTCACATTGCTTAATTTTAATCTCTCTCATCTTCTCCATTCTATAAAAGGGAAGCTATACCATTGTAAATGATACCTTTTTTGGATAATAAAGTTTGCATTACTCCAATTTTTCGGTCTACTTTTTCCCGTTCGCACAATTAGGTTTTGCTAACAATTTTTTTAAAGGAAATCGAATTGGGTAGAGAGCCAAGCAGAATTGAATTATACCTAGATAGTCGTACTAGCAGGAAAAATGGAAAAAAATTTGGTGGATGATGAAGCAGTATCCAAAAAAGTAAAAGTTAATAAAATTTACTTAACTTTTGCATAATAAAATAGTATACAAATTACATATTCATAGTTTTTTTTAACATCTTAGGATGCATTGGAGAAGGCTATAGAGGAGCATAAATTGCAACATCCCCTTAACACACCAATTAGTGAAATTCACAAAGCTGCTTTTAGGTAAAAAAAATTTCATTTATGAATTGTAAAATATTATAACATTTTATTTTATTAGGTCCACATTTGGACCAAAATACTATGGTTGTTGTCGAGGTATGTGAATCAACATCATTGCTATTCAGATTTTTCCAGATTTATCACGTCACTCAAAAACAATTTACTCTAGCCATACTTGTCATGGGCAGACGCGCGAGATGGAAGAAATGAAATTGAAAATGTCAAATATGCAAAAAACGATAGATTTTCTTATGTCGCAAAAAATTCTAATAATGATTCCACTTCTACCAATGAGTCGTCAAGTGATCCAACAACAAGAGTTGAACACGATGATGGTAACTTAATTATCACTTTAATCATATCATATAATAAAATTTGACTTCTTAATATAACTATTGAATTATTGTATCTTAGGTGATCTGTGTGGTAGCTGATGTTTTTTGAATATTTTGTGAGCTCTCCGAGAATGTTGTTGGTGCTTCTTTTTTCTCCATCAATGGATTAACTTTGAGTATTTTTTATATAATTTTTATGTGCTATTGCTCTTTATCTTCTTCTGTGTAGACTTTAGAAGTCATGTTGTTTACGACTGCCACCACCCTGCCAAACGTAGCCCTAATCTATTTAATGATATCTTTTTAGCTGTGCAGCGGGAACCTGATTGCATAAAGCTGCACATAGTATTCTTCTTAGAAAATTTTGAGAGTAATTGTTATATTTTAAATAATGGTGAGTATTATTTAGCTTTGAAAGGATATCATTCGGTT
This sequence comes from Platanthera guangdongensis, assembly GCA_039583875.1. Lineage (NCBI taxonomy): Eukaryota > Viridiplantae > Streptophyta > Magnoliopsida > Asparagales > Orchidaceae > Platanthera > Platanthera guangdongensis. Next base: position 11,751,830 of record CM077156.1, read on the forward strand.
GGTTGACACGAGACTATTCACATGCTCTCACATTTTTAGGGAAGGTAATATGGTTGCTGACGAGATGGTTAAATTTGCATCAATGCAAAATATCAACTGTAGTTTTTCTAGAGAATTCTCTCCTTCATCAATCTATTCAAGGATGCTTATTAGATATAGCTTTGACCTCCAACGGATTAGAATTTAACCAAAATATTGGCTGTAGTTTTGAAAAGATTTTTAGTAAAACAGTGAATTTGGTTTGTATTGGGTGGTTTGGGGGTCATTCCCACACTCATTGTATTATCCTTTTGATGTTTTTCATATATTTATAAAATTGGCACTGCTTGGTTAGGCTTCCTTCCTCACCCATGATACATTCCAATATGTGTTTGTGTGTGTTTACAACAAATGTGGATAAACCCAAGATAAAATATCGGTGAAACCGAAGTTACTTTGACAACAGATCCATTTTGATTCCAGACCGAGGAAGTATGCCCAAATTGAATACCTTGTCGACCACTAGGTTGGGCAATTCCACAAGCAGCTTGTGTGCAAGTTTGTCAATTGTTGTTTCCAGAATCCTATCATCAATCGCCTCCTCCAGCAAATTCAGCAACTCCATGCATCATCTCCTCATCATCCAGTATATAAGAGTCCGCACTATTTCTTGTCACGGGCTCTACAAATTCGTCCTCAACTATGGCGACCCAATCTCCAACTGCTATTCTTTGCTCTACATTCTTGGAGAGCTCCCAAAATTAATTGCAGCTGGAGCATTGACTATGGTGGCTCCAACTACTGCCATTTTTCAAAAAACATCCAAGCTGGAGAGCTCCAACTCCAATTAGTTGGAGCTCTCCAGCTCCAATTCATTTTGTGATTAATCAAGTGATCCAACTCCTGTCAATGCTCAAACTCCAAGTACTTTGATAAAATATTCAAAAAACATCCAAGCCTCCAACTATTGCTATTTTTTCTCCATCATATCAATGCTCATCATGACTACTTCCAAGCTCCAACTTCTTTCATTTGTTTTATCACTATGAAATTAATTAACTAAATGAGAGATGGCCGGACGGATACTTATTTATTTCTTCTCTGGCGCTGTAATCATTCATTATGAAAATAAACAATTATAAATGTTTATGCTCATTTGAAGTAGCTCTTAGCCTCTTAGTGTAAAAAATAATCCAATAATGGGTCCACTCTTATGCATATATAAACAAAAATAGAAACAAAACTTGAGAAAATTACAACAACATTAAAGACAAAATATTAGTAATTACAAAAATTACGGTGTTACCGAAGATACTTTGGCTCTGTTTGGCACGGTGGTGGTCGTCATAAACTCATGTGTTAAACCGTCATTCGTTAAGGATCACCTAACAAACATCATCTGTTTGAACATAAAAGTGGACGAAGTTCCTTAGGTGCCCGTTAACGAATGACAATTTAACCCCATGTTCATGGCTGGCACCACCGTGCCAAACAAAGCATTTAGCTCACCGTGAATACTTTCATGTTCTAACCTGTCATTATCGAGCAGGCACTTATTTATTTCTTCTCAAGCCCTGCAATCCTGATAAAAATAGAATTATATTTGTAAAAAAATGATAGGAGTTTGAGCGCATTTGCAACAACAGTTCTTATTGTAAAAAAATTATGATTTAGGTAGTGCGCTGTCATTCGACTGGTTGACACTGCTATTTCTGAAATCCAAGCATTTATCTATCCACTCATATTGTAATTAGCTAGGGAGATATCCAAGCATTATCTTTTGTACAAAGTTAAATCTATGCCTTGAAAAAATATATTGTCATGACCTCATTATATTATGATTTCCCGCAGGCAATGCAATCTGGGGCAGGAGCAGTTGTACAGCTTATCGTACAATCATGGAGTAGATCTATAGTTGGAACCCAAGAATATTTTGCTATTATTATTGTATCTCTAGACATACAAAACTATCAACATTTTTATATGACAATTTATTTTATTGGTCTTAAATTTCTATATAAATGAAATGTGTTTGATGATTTTATGTTTTATGTTAATTATTGATCATCTTTCTCACTCTTTATATATGCACACTTCCATATTTTTATGTATATGCAGTAGGTGGATATAAAATATATCTTAGCTGAGCAAATGCATGTATAATTGATCTGAAATGACCTACATTAGGTTCACATTTCTAATTTTTTAAAAAAAAATATAAAACTTGTGGCATTGGTATTAAAAAGCACGGCGAAAGGTTCTTCTAGTTTGTTGGGTACATTGGAAACTGTGTACCTGATTTGGAGAAGCCTCACTTAACTCAATGATATTCATCAATGTGTATTTAATGGATGTTGAGTTTCAATGTGCATGTTAAGGAAATGCAGAAAATTTTCTAAGTACAAGTGTCGACACTTGAAAAGGAGATGTGTCGACACCAGAAGGCAGAATGTGTCGACACACAGGACTTGTGTCGACACACAGAAATTCTGTCGACAACAATTGTGTCGACATACAGGACTTGTGTCGACACACTCCAGAATTCTGTCAACACCAACTATGTCGAGACTAGAAGCTATTGTGTAGACACACATGATATGTGTCGACACATTTCACAGAAGCTGTGTCGAGTAGATAAAGAAGGGCTGTGTCGACATTATGTGAGTTGTGTCGACATCATCAAGAATTGTGTCGACACATGGTCTATTTGTGTTGACACATTTGAAGTATTGTCTCGACGCTTTTCTGCTGAGATAGAGTTCAATGAGGTATCAGGTGTCAAGGCTGAAGACTTGACAACTGTCATAACTAACAAAGCTGTTGCATCTATCAGAGCTGTCAGAAGGCTATTATGAACCGGAACAGCCGATAACCTCAGATGGATCTATATAAAGACCTATTTTATCATAAAAAAAGAGATCTAAGAAGAAATGACTTGACATATTTTACTAACAGTTGGAATCTTCATGTCATCTAGAGAAGGCAGATTCTGAACAAGTCTGCAAGAAGATTTCAGATCAAATTCTGAAAAGAAGAAGGAAGCTGGATTGAGGATCATCTCAAACTTCACAAGAAAATCAACCTTACTTTGTTCAGATTCAAGAAGCTAAGACAGGTTGAATCTTAAGCAGTTAGATCTATCAAGAACTGATCAAGAAGCCTTCACCCGTTTCTCTCTCTACCTGGGTGAAGGAATTATCTATTTTATAATCAATTTTTTCTGTAGGATATTTTATAGATTTGAGTGTAAGAGAGTTACCTCTCTGAGTTATAAGCCTATGTTTATAAACGCTGAGGTAGGTCTAAGTGCCTGAGGTAGGAGATTGATTTCTCTGAGTTGTAAGCCTGGTGGAAGAGGCTGAGGTAGGGCTTGATTGCCTAAGTGGTAGGAGTGTGGACTCACTCTGAGGTAGGATTTTCTGATAGAATCTGAGTTGTAGGACTTTCTGAAGTCTGAGCTGAAGGAACCATTCTGGGTTCTGAGTTGTAAGATCTGAGGATCTGAAAAGGAAGAAGGAAGTTAGGTTGAATCAAGTATACTGCTAGATAGGCGGAGGGGGAAAGTGGATGTACCCATCTCTTGGGGAACCACTATAAATCTATGTGTGTGTTGTGATTGGCTGTGTTTCTATTAATCTGTGCTATGATAGTTGTTGCATAGGTTGTCTACTAGCAATATAAATTATCTGCCTTAATAAAAAAGAATTGAACCTATTCACCCCGCCCCTCTAGGTATTTAGGATATCTTGAAACCAATTCTTTTAAGTGGTATCAGAGCTAGGTTACTCAAGAATAGACTTAACAGTCTGAGTTGATCTCCAAGGCAGTTATCAGTTAGACAAAATATGTTCAGGTGAAAATTACAAGGAACATGGATCCATAAAACTACCTATCTTTCGAAAGGAAATTTTTGGCATATGGAAAGAGAGAGTCAGATTGTTCATGGAAGCTTCTGACCCAAGAATCTACATTACAGTTAAAGAAGGACCATTCATTCCTATGAAAATCTCAGTTCTTGATGACAATCTCAGGACTCCAAAAAGTTACTCTGAAATGACAAAGGATGAGATCATCTTAGCCACTATGGATAAGAGAGCATAGAACATAATAGTTAGTGCTATAGATGACTCAACTTTCCAAAACTTGATTCACTGTAAAACCTCCAAGGAGATGTGAGATACTTTGATTGTCTACATAGAGGGATCAGAGGAAGTAAGAGAGGACAGAAAGTCTATGCTAAATCAAGAATATGAAAGTTTTAGACAGACCAAAACAGAGAGCATAACTGAGTGCTATAAGAAGTTTTTCAGAATAGTTAATGAGTTAATGTCATATAGAAGAGTCTTTAGCACATATGAGCTCAATGATAAGTTTCTCAGATCACTAACCAAGGACGGGAATACCAAGATATGTGCCATTAGGGAAGTGGACAAACTTGCAAACACGTCTCCTCCAACTCTATTTGGAAAACTACTATCATATGAGATGCAGCTTATGGCCAGAAAGGAGGAAGAGAAAAATAATAGGACTAAGTATAAAGAGAAATCTGTGGCCTTCAAGGTTGAAGCCCCAAAGAAGGAAAGAAGGATATCTCCATCTCCTCCTAGGAAAGATACTGAAGTTAACTCAGATAATTCTGACAACAACATATCAGATAACCCTAATTCTGATGAAGACTTTGCTGCCTTCACAAGGCAATTCCAAAGATTCATGAGGAAAAAATAGTGGAGAACCAAGCCATCCTCCTCACAGTCCAAGGATGACTACTATCAGAAAAAGAAATCTTCTAAGAAAGAAAGGTATGACACTAAACCTAGCAAAATAGCTTCTTCTAAGATTGTTTGCTATTATTACAATAGGTCTGAACATATTGTAGCTGACTGCTCTGATAAAAGAAAGGAATCAAATGACAAGAAGAAGCATCAAAATAAGGGCAAGAAGGAGAGATCATTTGTTGCAAAGAAGCAGAAAAGTTGGACCAACTCCTCATCATCAGATTCAGGAGAAGAGACTGAAGCTGAAGCCTATAGTGGATTGTTCACAACTGAAGAAGATTCTGATGAGATTGAATTCTTACAAATGCTGGACTCTATAAATGGGATTGAAGATCATCATTGCAGAGGGCTGATGGCTTTGTCTGAGGAAGATCAGTGTCAGGATCAGCCTGGTCCTAGTAAGGTAAACAACATATCTTAAATTTCTGATTATTATACTAGATCAGAATCAGAAGCATCTACATCAAGAGATGAGGATTCTTCTGAATCTGAAGGGGATGTTCATCAACTAATTGATGAGTATGGTTATCTGTTGCAAGCTCTTAAGAGAAGCAGAATCCTTATAAAAAAACAAGCTAAGAAAATTGCATCTCTTAAATTAGCTGCATCAAATTCAGCAAAAATGCTGGATTTGAAGTTGAATGAAGTTGCCAAACTGAAAAACATAACTGTTATTCAGATGAGTACAATTACCTTCAAAAATGATCACATCAAGAGTCTGGAAGTCAGAATTCAAAGAGAGAAGGATCTTGTGGCTAAATTATTAAAGTTAAAGTCAGTCTTACCCTTAATTTATAACTTCATCCTCCAAAAGAGTAAGACAGGATTAGGCTTCAAGGGAAGAACAAGGGCAGCTAATTCAAAAAGAAAAGGCAAAGCCCTAGTTCAGCCACTAGCCTCCAAACCCCTTATTTCTTTCAGGAAAGTGATGCAGGCTACTAACAGGTATGACCATAACATCACACATGGTCACCGTAAGCATGATGACCAGAATAATAAGGGTGCAAATACCAATAGGGCAGCCCATGAACAAACACACCATGTTCTTCAAGAATCATCAGTGTTTGATGCACCAGCCCCAGCACTCAATAAAAGGACCGATGTTCCTATAAGATTAAGTACTGCTGACAGTAATGCTGTTAAGACTGTACTTAAAAGAAGATACAACAGATATGAGTGCTGGTGTTATGGCAAAGTGGGTCATTATGCCACTGATTGTTGGCACAATACTAGTGTCAAGAGAAATACCAGCTTACCTGTCTAAAAGGCTGCAGGCAAGCATGTCAAGTTTCAGTCTAACCTGAACCTAGAACCCAATAATTATTGGGGTTCTAAGGTGAGGTAATTTTATTTAATGCAGGTGAGTCCAAGTGGCCATACCCCAATATATTATTTGGACATTGGATGTTCCAGGCACATGACTGGAACAAGAAGGATGCTGAAGGATTGCTCTCCCATAAAAATGGAACCAAAGTGATCTTTGGTGGATCTGAAAAGGGGGTCATCAAAGGTTTGGTAACATTTTCAATAGCTCTATCACTATCACCCAGGTGTCTTATGTGAAAGGTCTGAAACATAACCTAATAAGCATAAGTCAACTAAGTGATCTTGGTTATGACACTTCTTTTATTAAGAATGAATGTCAATTAGAAGGACAAGTGATCAAGAGGTCATTTTGTCAGGATATAGAAAAGGAAAATGTCTATTGTTTAAATTTTTAGAGTGAGAATAAAGATTCTCCTGTTTGTCTAGTTGCAGATGAGAAAGCTTTTCATTGTGTCAAATGGCACAAGAGGCTTGCTCACCTTAACTACAAGACTATAGGTCAACTCTTTACTAAAGAGTTAGTAAGGAATGGTCCTCAAGTCAAGTGCATCAAGGAGGGTGTATGTTCAGCTTGTCAAAAAGGCAAACAGACCAAAACCTCCTTCCACAGTCTTGATACCAAAGATTCAGTGAGGTGTTTGTACCTCCTGCATATGGATCTATTTGATCCTATGCCAGTTCATAGTCTAGGTAGGAAAGCTTATACATTTGTGGTTGTGGATGACTATTCTAGATTTACATGAGTTTTCTTCCTAAGGCAGAAATCTGAAACCACTACTGTCTTCCACAATTTTGTTAGGCAAATTCAGAATGAACTTAACAATTTAATGGTCAAAATCAGAAATGATCATGGGACTGAATTTCAGTCTGAATGCATGATAAGGTCTTGTGAAGAACTTGGGATTCATTAAGAGTTCTCCTCACCTAGGACTCCCCAGCAAAATGGGATTGATGAAAGGAAGAATATGACTCTTGTTGAGGCTGGTAGAACACTACTAAGTGATACTTCTCTCCCAGAATATTTCTGGGCTGAGGCAGTAAACACTGCATGTCATGTTCTCAATATAGCTTCCATCACCAAAAGTCACAAGAAGACACCCTATGAGATTATAAAAGGCAGAAAACCAAATATATCATATTTTAGGATCTTTGGTAGCAAGTGTTATGTACTTAACAATGACAAGTTTTATTTAACTAAGTTTACTGTCAAGTCTCAAGAAGGGATATTTGTTGGGTACATCAACGGCAGTAGGGCATACATGGTCTACAAATTGACTACTCAAGCTGTAGAAGAATCTGTCCATGTAGTCTTTGATGAATCTAAGCTAATCAACTGCGAGCTATCTAGCACTTCTTGTAGCTCTACAAGTTTGAAGGAAAAGATGGACATGATAAGCATTAGTGAAGACCAACATGCAAGACATGATGAGGAAAATGATGGATGTTGTCCAGGGGGAGTACAAGACCCACAAGCTGATGATGAAGACAATGATGTGCAGCATGGTGGAGAGATTGGAGGAAATCAAGTTGTGGATAGATTGCCTCCAGTAATAAGACATCTAAGGGATTATCCAGCACACCAAATTATTGGCGATCCAAGACATGGTGTTCTGCTAAGAAGCAAGAACTTGAAAACAGTCCTTTGCTCAAGTTTCCTGTCCCAGATGGAAACCAAGAAATTTGAAGAGGCCATACAAGACTCAAACTAGATTGATGTCATGCAGGAAGAGTTGAATCAATTCAGAAGATGTAAAGTCTGGAAGTTGGTCCCTAAACTAAAGAATCACAATATTATAGGGACTAAGTGGATCTACATGAACACGTTAGATGAAAATGACATTATAGTCAAGAACAAAGCAAAACTGGTAGCAAAAGGCTACAGACAAGAAGAAGGAATAGACTGTGACTAGATATTTGCCCCAGTGGCAAGGTTGGAAGCAATAAGGTTGTTCCTTGCCTATGCAGCTTACCAAGGGTTCAAGGTATTCCAGATGGATGTAAAGTCAACATTTTTGAATGGTTGCTTAAAAGAGGAAGTTTATGTTGAACAACCCTCAGGTTTTGTAGATCCTCTTCATTCTAATTATGTTTATAGGCTTAAGAAAGCTCTATATGGATTGAAATAAGCGCCTAGGGCTTGGTATGAAACACTATCTACATTCCTCATTGAGAACAAATTCTCGGGGGAAAATAGACAAAACTCTATTCCTAAGGGAATCAAAAGGCAAAATCATCCTAGTCCAGATATATGTTGATGACATTATCTTTGGATCAACTGAAAACAACATTTGTAGAAAGTTTGCTAAACTTATGCAAGGGAAGTTTGAGATGAGAAGCATGGGTGAGCTGAAATTCTTCTTGGGACTCCAAGTTAGACAGACTGATGATGGCTTATCCATATCCCAGTCCAAGTTCACCTAGGAGTTAATTAAGAAATATGGCATGGAGTCATCCTCCACCATGAGAACTCCAATGGGGTCAAGTATGCCTATAGGCAAAGATGATGCAGGAAAACTTGTAGATGAGTCTTTGTATAAAGGGATAATTAGCTCCCTTCTTTACTTAACTTCTAGTAGACCAGACATCATGTATGCTACATGTGTCTGTGCTAGGTATCAAGCTTACCCAAAAGAATCTCATTATACTGCTATCAAAAGAATTTTGAGATATCTTAAGGGAACACCAAATCTTGGCCTTTAGTACCCTAAGAATAGATATTTTCTACTAACATGTTATTCAGATGCAGACTTTGCAGGATGCAAAGAAGATATGAAAAGCACAACTGGCACATGTCAGTTCCTATGTGGAAAATTGATGTCAAGGAGTAGCAAAAAGCAGACCAGTGTGGCTATATCCACTGTTGAGTCAGAATATGTAGTTGTAGGTAGTTGCTGTGCTCAGCTGTTATGGATACAAAATCAACTTGAAGATTATGACATCAAGGTAAGTAGAACTCCATTATATTGTGATTCTACTAGTGCAATATCTATTACTGGAAATCCTATTTCACATAGCAGAACTAAGCACATAGAAAACAGGTTTCATTTCATTAGAGATCATGTTGAAAAAGAAGACATACGTATAGAATTTGTCAACACTAAATATCAAATTGCTGACATGTTCACCAAACTACTGGATGAAACTAAATTCAATTACTTTAAAATTGAATTAGACATGCTAAACTTGGAATAGAATGATAAATATGACTAAGTAAATCTAGGTCGACACATAAAGAAATGTGTGTCGACACTTAGTAGTGGATCTCGACACATAAGAAAATTCTGTCGACACTTCCATAAGATAGTGTTGACACTCAGAATTTGGTGTCGACACATAGATTTCTAGACACTTAGATATTGGTGTCGACACATATAGTCATCTGTGTCGACACGCCGAAATTAGTGTATACTCTTAAAGTTGTTTGTGTCGACACATCGCAATTGGTGTCGACACATAGTATTGCACTACCTTTAAAATCTCTGTCGAGACTTTAGTAGTCTTTGTCGACACCATCCTAACTATGTCGACACAATAACCAAATTTTCGCCTGCCTTTTGGCCTTCATTGTTTAGAAAAGTATAAATAGGTGGAAACAAGACCTTGTCGACTACGCTCTCAGAATTCTCGAGACCAAACCATTTGTGTCGACAAGACCTTCATCTTCCTTCTCCTCAATCTCTCTCTATCATCCCTAATGGCACCAAAAATGGAAGAGAACACCAACGAGGGATATGAACTGCTTCAAAATGCGTTTGAGACTGCCACACAAGAAATCCAAGCTGTGATTTCCCTAATCACCGATAATGGATTGGAGTACTTAGCCTCAGAACCTACCAGGATATGGAAGAAGGAGGTTCTTGAATTTTACTCGTCGGCATCACTGGATTCGAAGGGCCTGAAAATTAAATCATCTCTCCAAGGAACTAAGGTTAAATTAACACAAAAGAGTTTAAGTAAGACACTTCAGCTACCCAGGCTTAAGGAATAAGATGACATAGTATCTTCCATGACAAAAGATGCTCTCCAATAGTGTGGACTGGATCCCACTACCAAGATTGGATCATCAATGAATAGTAAGGGAATGAATTCTCAGGGCAAATTTCTGTCTGAGATAATATGCAAGGTTATTTTGTGCAAATCAGGAGTACATGATAGGATTTCAGCCTATATGTTCAATCTTACGATTAGAGTTATATTCAAGGTGAAAACTAACTGGTCTGCTGTTGTTTTTGAAAAGATCAAGTAAAGTATAAAGAATCCTAATATGGGTAGAATACTAAGCTTGTATCTGGCTTTGAATATTCCATAGGTAATGAATCAGACTACATGCTCTAAGATTAATCATATAAAGAAAATGAACTTAAGAATACTGTTCATATGAGATAGAGTATTGACCAAAGATGTCTCTACACCTCAAAAACACCAGAAACTGGTTCAGAAAAAGAAAACTCCACCCAAGACAGCTGAATCTTCCAGTGATTTAGAAGAAATTGTCTTCAGCTCAGATAATGATGAATCAGAAAGGACAAGAAAATCACCTGCTCTAGAAACTGTAATTGATGGTAAAGTGCAGGGGGACAGATTCCTGTAAGCAACATCCCAGTGGATCAAGTCCAGGAAGAGCCTCTTCAAGGGGGAGCTAATAAGCTTTTTCCAGATCCAGCTCATCAAGTGCCATCACCTTCAGGGGGAGCCAATGTGCAAGAACCAACTGTCCAAGCAGTTGCATTGGACAGTGAAGCAGCCAATCAATCTATACTTGAGATAGTACATGATATAAATCAAACTGCTATAGACACTGAGAATGATGCACTGGACGTGCTCATGAATGATGTTGAAAAAAATAACCAAGATAATGTCCCAGAACATGACATTACCATGGAAGAAACTTTTGACTTTGAAGGTGGTCCATCTGCTGAGAAAGAGAAAATTATTCCTCCAGTTCAAATGCAATAAGAGGTAGCATTAGAAGAATTATTTCCGGATTTACTAGGAGCAAGAACTGAGGGGGAGCTGGCAAGGATTGAGGGGGAGATGCTAATCATTTCCTCTAGTCTAAAAGACACAATGGACATAACACGTTCATCTGATTCTTCTAAAGATGAAGAAGCCTCTAGGACAAAGAAGAGGAAACTTGTGGAACTCAAGAAGAGGAGCTCAGGCTATAAGAAAGTTTTGTAGACTGTCCCACAAACACCAGCTCCAGTAGTAGACTTCAGTTCACTTTTGGTGAAACTGTAAGTAAAGATGGATGAGCAAAGACTTGCTCTTGAGAAATATGTTGATGAGAGCAATAAAGAATTACAATTTCAGCTGGCCCAAGATATTAAATCAATCAGATTTGAATTTAATTTGCATAAAAAGGAGATGACAGATTGCTTCTATAAGGGAGGTAATGTTGTAGTATATTTGGCAGAACAACAAAAGGAGGCACAGACTCAGATAGATGATGTTGCAGTAAAATAAGGTTATGTTCTGGAAAATCAAATAAGAATGAATGGCAATCTTATAGAATCCCATAATGTTATTGCAACAGAACTCAAGAATCAAGCAACTGCTGTCACTGTACACATGGTTCAAGCAAAGTCTGAGTTTGACAAACAACTCAAAGAAGAATTAGCTACTGTCCAAACCGCTATCTAGGCCACTCAAAAGGCAATTTCTGATTAGCTATAGAAGTTCAAATCCTACTATAAAGAGGGCACCAATTATCTAGCTGATCAGATAATATTTCAAAAGGATGATCTAAGAGACTGCATCGAAAGAGAAGTCATAAAGGGGGAGAGAGTATTAGTACAAGCAGGCTCAGATCATGCTAAATGGTTAACTAATACTATCAGAGCAACTCTTGGTTATCTACCCCTTTGTGATCATGACAACACTGCTGAATCAGGAATTCAACCTGCTTATATTGAAGGGGTTCAGCAGGAAGTAGCCCAAATTATTTATCCACCTTCAGATTTTGCTGTAACTCGGTATGCAGTACAACATATGTATAGTCCTCCAGATGAGACACATAATCTTTTTATTGAAAAGGTTGAAATGTCTGAAACTGCTTTGAAAAGAGAGCAAGAAGCACAAAGAGCTAGGGATGCTCAGAAAGAAGCTCAACTCTTTAATAAAAGGTTCAAAGAGCAAGCAGAATTAAAACCTAATTTTGAACAATGGAGTCCCACCTCCAGGAATATTATTCTCACTGCTTGGCAAGCTGTTAAAGATAATATACATGATAGAGGCAAGTGGTTTTCTGAATAGGAATGGAACAAATATCAGAAGAGGCAAGATGTCATATATCAGTTTAGAAGAGACCTCAAAGTTGGGAAAATACCTGCTAAATCTATGGAGCCTAGCAAATATTTCCTAAAGCCTTATCATTACTTTGAAAGGCAAAAGACCAATGATGCAGAGCTCAAGAAAAAGGATCTGAAAGGAAAGAAGCCGGCTGATGACATAGAAGCTAATGTACAAGCTAAGATTCAGTCTGGTAAAGGAATTATCATCAATGAGCCTGATCAATCCTAGGATAGATTGACTAGGTTTAGAACTATATAATCTTTTCTTCTAAAATCCTTGTAATGTAACAAACAAACAAAAAACTGATTCTTGTTCACTATATTTTATCATATTTTGTGATTATATTATATGTTATTTCTGTTTATGATTTACCCTGTCTGAGTAATGCTTTTATATATCATAATCTTTGTTTTATTATGAGTGATGTATATCATTGACTAAGGGTTATGACTTCTCCAAATAGGAGGAGATTGCTGGGTACATTGAAAACTGTGTACCTAATTTGGAGAAACCTCACTTAACTCAATGATATTCATCAATGTGTATTTGATGCGATGTTGAGTTTCAATATGCAGGTTAAGGAAATGCAGAAAATTTTCTAAGTACAAGTGTCGACACTTGAGAATAAGATATGTCGACACCAGAAGCCAGAATGTGTCGACATACAGGACTTGTGTCGACACACAGAAATTCTATTGACAATAATTGTGTCGACACATAGGACTTGTGTCGACACACTCCAGAATTCTGTCAACACCAACTATGTCGAGACTAGAAGCTATTGTGTCGACACACAGGACTTGTGTTGACACATTCCACAGAAGCTGTGTCGAGTAGATAAAGAAGGGGTGTGTCAATATTATGTGAGCTGTGTTGACATCATTAAGAATTGTGTCGACACATGGTCTATTTGTGTTGACACATTTGAAGTATTGTCTCGACGCTTTTCTGCTGAGATAAAGTTCAATGAGGTATTAGGTGTCTAGACTGAAGACTTGATAGCGGCCATAACTAACAAAGCTATTGCATCTGTCAGAGCTGTCAGAAGGTCGTTATGAACTGGAACAGTCGGTAACCTCAGATGGATCTATATAAAGACCTGTTCTATCATCAAAAAAAGAGATCTAAGAAGATAGGACTTGACATATTTTACTAACAGTTGGAATCTTCATGTCATCCAGAGAAGGCGGATTCTGAACAAGTCTGCAAGAAGACTTCAGATCAAATTCTAAAAAGAAGAAGGAAGCCGGATTGAGGATCATCTCAAACTTTATAAGAAGATCAACCTTACTTTGTTTAGATTCAAGAAGCTTTGAAGAAGCTAAGACAGGTTGAATCTTAAGCAGTCAGATCTATCAAGAACTGATCAAGAAGCCTTTACCCCTTTCTCTCTCTACCTGGGTGAAGAAATTATCTCTTTTATAATCAATTTTTCTGTAGGATCTTTTATAGATCTGAGTGTAAGAGAGTTATCTCTCTGTGTTGTAAGCCTAATTTTATAAAGGCTGAGGTAGGGCTGAGTGCCTGAGGTAGGAGATTGATTTCTCTGAGTTGTAAGCCTGGTGGAAGAGGCTGAGGTAGGGCTTGATTGCCTGAGTAGTAGGAGTGTGGACTCACTCTGAGGTAGGATTCTCTGATAGAATCTGAGTTGTAGGACTTTCTTAAGTCTGAGCTGTAGGAACCATTTTGGTTTCTGAGTTGTAAGATCTGAGGATCTGAAAAGGAAGAAGGAAGTTAGGCTGAATCTAGTATACTGCTAGATAGTCGAAGGGGGAAAGTGGATGTACCCATATCTTGGGGAACCACTATAAATCTATGTGTATGCTATGATTGGTTGTGTTTCTATTAATCTATGTTGTGATAGTTGTTGCATAGGTTGTCTACTAGCAATATATATTATCTTCCTTAATAAAAAAGAATTGAACCTTTTCACCCCCCCCCCCCCTCTAGGTGTTTAGGATATCATGAAACCAATTCTTTCATAGTTAAAAATAGCTACTCTGACGCTTATATAAGAAGCGTGCAGTAGCTTTATGAGATTCCACAATGCTTTTCTAAAAAGCGTGGTGGTAGCCTTGATGAGATACCACAAAGGTTCTTTTAAAAACACTGCAAATATCTATAGCGACGGTCGCAACCACCGTGCTCTTGCGACGTTTTTAAAAATGTCGCTATATCATTAGCGACGTTTTAAAAATGTCGCAAAAGACATTAAAAAGCGTGGCCGTAGAGCTAAAATGTTATAGTAATAACTGACAAAACTCAATTCAGAGCACGTATATATGTTTAATATACAAAACGGCATCATCGTGATGCACTACTCAAAATCATCATATTCTCCCTATGACCTCAGATTTGAATGAAAAGAATTTTGTTGTATTCATATTGACTATACGATTCTAATGCAACTGACATGACTCAAATCGAAACATGTATGGTTAGTATCCAAAGTCTAGGTTACCTCCTAATTTTTAGGGTACCCTACTAGTGATCAAATTACTATTATTTGGTCAACTATAGTTCTAGTGACCCAATAAAAGTTGGAATGTTAAACGCAGTCCCCCTCTAGAGCATGCATTCGATGCTCCAAGGAGTGCAAGCGAGAAAAATGGTCTTTCTCATCTGAAGCCCTCTCCTCCTAGAGCTTGCGAAAAAAGAATCCATATTTTAGTAGTACCACTGCCATGTGGCTTTTCAGCTCGGCGATAATGGAGGGGTCGCCCAGGAATAGGGCTGATATCAAGTCGATTTCGATCGATTCCAACTGGCTCGAAATCAAAATTTTTGACACAGCGGTAGCATTTGTAAAGTGAAAGTCTGAAAGGCTGAAAGAGACAATACAGTGCGTGTCGTGACAAGTTAACAAAATCGATGCACTGAAAGGTCCGACTTCCGAGCTTCTTTGCGTCAGCCGTCACTGGCTCTGCTTTGGAAAAAGGAAGATTTTTAAAATAATATTTTTGATTAAATTTTAAAACCGAGCTGTCTCGAATCATTAATCGAGTGATTCATATTAGGCTCAAAATCTCCACGAAATTCATTTCGAGTCAATTTTTATTCGATTCAATTTGATTCGATTATTTTATTTCGATTTCAAACCGAATAAAAACTCGAGCGATTTTCGAGCGACTATCGATTTTCGAAACAGGATAAAGGAAGAAGCGAGTACATTAACTTACCGTGCGATGTCTCGGCATCCTTCCCCTAGCGGTGGGTAGAGATCTTGTGGTGATGGCTGGGGGTAGACTTGGTGTCCCTCCAAATAGGTTAGTGAGGGGGGATTACTAGGGACTTCCCTGAATGCACACGTTGGAGAGCTTAGTCAGGGCCATACACTACAAGGGGAACGATAAGGTTAGGAGTATTACTCAATGAGGTGATAACTGTGCTGGTGAGCTCCAGTGCATGGTCTCAAGTAGGCGACTTTGGTGGCGGTGTTGTCCCTGCGAGGTCAATATAAGGGGGAATTGTGAATTAAAACATATGGCAAATGGTGCTCAAAAAGCGCGAGTCGAGCGCGAGGAAATGTTTAGTTACTTATCAGGCACCAAGGGGCGAGTGTTAGGGTTCATCTGGGTACTCAATCTGTCCTAGTTACTTCTATCATGGTTGACAGGATAGTGGTAGGTGTCGTGGTGACCTCAGTATGGGAAAGATTGGTACTGCGGAGGTCAAAGTGAGAATCCCATTGACCTGCTCTTGCGGATCTCAATGATTGTTAATAACGAAGGGCAAGCTAATATGTCTGCTCGAGGGACTCCGAGTTATGATAAACTACCTTAGTATGAATGTCAGATCAAAACCTTGACTGAAACCTGGTAGTGGTCATTGCTGGGTCATCTCAGTTTTTGCTCCTCATAAATAACTCATCAAAGTGATCCCTGTACTCAGCAACAGACATGGATCCTTGCTGAAGGGAAAATAATTGGTCGAGCAAGCGACTCGGATATGACAAAGGCAAATACCTCTGACACAATATACGCTCATCTCCACCCAACTAGTGATGCGACGAAGATGTTGTTGCTCGCGGGTCCTCTCAACACTAGTCCAATATGCTCTTGTCTTATCTAGAAGTCTAAGTTTTGCAAATTGGTCATGACGCTTACCAAATATCTCAAAATGATCAAGATAATACTCTATATCCACGAGCCAATAACTGAACGACTTGGGACTTGATGAACCGTCAAAGAAAGGTGAAATTGTACGAAACTTGCAAGAATTGGTTTCAAGATATCCTAAACACATAGAGGGGGGGTGAATATGTTCAATTCTTTTTATTAAGGCAGACAATATAATTTACTAGTAGATAACCTATGCAACAACTATCACAACACAGATTATCAGGAACACAACCAATCAAAGCATACACAAAGATTTATAGTGGTTCCCCAAGAGATGGGTACATCCACTTTCCCCCTTCGCCTATCTAGCAGTATACTAGATTCTGCCTAACTTCTTTCTTCCTTCTCAGATCCTCAGATCTTACAACTCATAATCTAGAAGGATTCCTACAACTCAGACTTCAGCAAGTCCTACAACTCAGATTCTTATAGAGAATCCTACATCAGAGTGAGTCCACACTCCTACCACTCAGGCAATCAAGCCCTACCTTAGCCTTTTCCCAGGCCTACAACTCAGAGAAATTAATCCCCTACCTCAAGCACTCAGCCCTACCTCAGCCTTTATAAATTTAGGCTTACAACTCAGAGAGAGAACTCTCTTACACTCATATCTATAAAAGACCCTATAGTGAAAATTGATTATAAAAAGAATAAATCCTTCACCCAGGTAGAGAGAGAAAGGATTGAAGGTTTCTTGATCAGTTCTTGATAGATCTGACTGCTTAAGATCCAACCTATCTCAGCTTCTTCAAAGCTTCTTGAATATGAACAATGCAAGTTTGATCTTCTTGTGAAGTTGGAGATGATCTTCAATCCAGCTTCCTTCAGAATTTGATCTGAAATCTTCTTACAGACTTGTTCAGAATCTGCCTTCTCTTGTTGACTTGAAGATTTTCAACTAATAGCAAAATAACAAGTCCTTTCTTCTCCTTCGATTTTGATGATAGAATCTTTATATAGAACCATCTGTGATTACCGGCTATTCCGGTTCATAACGGTCTTCTGACAGCTCTAACAGATGCAACAACTTTGTTAGTTATGACAGCTGTCAAGTCTTCTGTTTTGACACCTGATACCTCATTGTACTCTATCTCAATAGAAAAGTGTCGAAACAATACTTCAAATGTGTCAACACAAATAGACCATGTGTCGACACAATTCTTGATGATGTCGATACAACTCACACAATGTCGACAAAGCCCTTCTTTATCTTCTCAACACAGCTTCTGTGGAATTTGTTGACACAAGTTCTGTGTGTCGACATAATAGCTTTTAGTCTTGACATAGTTGGTGCTGACGGAATTTTGGTGTGTGTCGACACAAGTCCTGTGTGTCGACACAATTGTTGTCGACAGAATTCTGGTGTGTGTCGACACAAGTCCTGTGTGTCGACATAATTGCTGTTGATAGAATTTTTGTGTGTCGACACAAGTCCTGTGTGTCGACACAATCTAGCTTCTGGTGTTGACACAATTCTTCTCAAGTGTCGACACTTGTACTTAGAAACTTTTTCTGCATTTCCTTAACCTGCACATTGAAACTCAACATCCCATCAAATACACATTGATGAATATCATTGAGTTAGTTGAGGCTTCTCCAAATTAAGTACACAGTTTCCAATGTACCCAACAATCTCCCCCTATTTGGAGAAGTCATAATCCTTAGTCAATGATATACATCACTTATAATAAAACAAAGATTATGATGTAAACATTTATTTCAAAGACAAGATTAACCATAAGCAGTCATATCATGTAACAATATCATCACAGAATATGTAATAACATAATAATCATGCCTCACAAAATCAAATTAAGACTAAACCAAGGAATTTTATTAATATATGTTCATAATAACAAGGATTTAGTCAAAATTTTACATAGACCTAAGCCTAGACCATCTAATACTAGGATTGATCATGCTCCTTGATAATAATTCCTTTGCCAAACTAAATCCTAGCTTGTACGTTAGCTTCAGTGTCATCAGCCGGCTTCATTCCTTTAAGATCCTTCTTCTTGAGCTCTTCAGCCTTGACCTTTTGCCTTTCAAAGTAATGATAAGGCTTTGGAAAGTGTTTGCTAGGCTCCACAGATTTTGCAGGTAGTTTTCCAGCTTTGAGACCTCTTCTGAACTGATATATGGAATCTTGCCGCTTCTAATATTTGCTCCATTCTTATTCAGAATACCACTTGCCTCTATCATGCATGTTGTCTTTAACAGCTTGTCAAGCAGTGAGAATAATATTTCTGGAGGTGGGACTCCATTGTTCAAAATCTGGTTTTAATTTTGTCTGCACTCTGAATCTTTTCTTAGATAGTTGAGCTTCTTTCTGAGCATCCTAGCTCTTTATGCTTCTTGCTCTCTTTGCAAAGCAGCTCCAGACATTTTAACCTTTTCAATAAAAACATTTTGTACCTCCTTGGGAGGACTATATATTTGTTGTACAGCATATTGAATTACAGCAAAATCAGAAGGTGGATAAATAATTTGAGCTACTTCCTGCTGAACCCCTTCGTTGTAAGTAATTTGAATGCCTGACTCAGCAGTTTTGTCATCATCACAAAGGGGTGAATAACCAAGAGTTGCTTTGATAGAATTAGTTATTAATTTAGCATGATTTGAGACTGCATTGACTAATACTCTCTCCCCCTTTATGACTTCTCTTTCAATATGGTCTCTTAGATCATCCTTTTGAAATCTTATCTGATCAACTAGATAATTGGTGCCTTCTTTATAGAATGATCTGAACTTCTGCAGCTGATCAACAATGACCTTTTGAGAGGCTTGGATAGCAGTATAAACAACAGCCAAATCTGCTTTGAGTTATTTATCAAACTCAGACTTTTCTTTAATCATATTTTCAGTGAAAGCAGTGGCTTTATTCTTGAGTTCTGTGACAATAACATTATGAGATTCTGTTAGATTGTCATTCATTCTGATTTGGTTTTCCAGAACATAGCCTTGTTTAACTGCAATGTCATCTATCTGAGTCTGAGCCTCCTTTTGTTGTTTGGCCAGGTAGACAACAACATGACCTCCCTTTTAAAAGCATTCTGTCATTTCAGTTTTGTGCAGGTTTACTTCAAATCTGATGGATTTGATATCTTGGGCCAAGGTAGATTGCAGTTCTTTGTGACTCTCATCCATATATTTCTCAAGAGCTGCTCGTTGTTCATCCAGCTTGACTTGCAGTTGCACTAGAAGTGAACTGAAATCTACTACTAGAGCTGGTGTTTGTGGGACTGTTTGCAAGGCTTTCTTATAGCCAGAGCTCCTCTTCCTTAGTTCCACAAGTTTTCTCTTCTTTGTCCTGAATACATCTTCATCTTCTGAGGAATCAGATGAACTATCTAAGTCCACTACGTCTTTTGGACTTAAGGCAATGATGGGCATCTCTTTTTTCTGTTCTTGGCAGCTCCCTCTCAGTTCTTGATCCTAGTAAATCAGGAAACAACTCTTCCAGAGTTACCTCTTGTTGCATTTGAACTGGTGGAGTAGCTGTCTCTTTCTCAGCAGATGGTCCTTCTTCAAATACAAAAGCGTCTTCCATGGTAATTTCATGCTCAGGGACATTGTCTTGGTTATTTGTATCAACATCATTTATATGCACATCTAGTACATCATGCTCAGTCCCTTTAGCAGTTTGATTTATATCCTGGATTACCTCAAGTATAGATTGAGTGGTTGCTTCACTATCCAATGCAGCTGTTTGGACATCTGGCTTTTGCACAGAAGCTCCCCCTGAAAGTGATGCCACATGTTGAGCTGAAGCTTGAAGTGGCTCATTAGCTCCCCCTTGATGAGGCTCTTCCTGGACCTAATCCACTGGATGTTGGTGGCAGAAATCTGCTCCCCCTACATCTGAACATCAGTTATATTTTCTAGAGCAAGAGATTTGCTAGTCCTTTCTACTCCTTCTTCATCTGAGCTGAAAACAACTTC
Organism: Platanthera guangdongensis; assembly: GCA_039583875.1. Classification (NCBI taxonomy): domain Eukaryota; kingdom Viridiplantae; phylum Streptophyta; class Magnoliopsida; order Asparagales; family Orchidaceae; genus Platanthera; species Platanthera guangdongensis. The sequence goes on from CM077156.1 coordinate 11,772,267, forward strand.
TTCTTCTGAATCACTGGATGATTCAGCTGGCTTGTGTTGAGTTTTCTTCTTTGTCTGAACCTGTTTCTGGGGTTTCTGGGGTGCAGAGACATCCTTGGTCAATACCCTATCCCATCTGGACAGTATTCTTAAGTTCATTCTCCTTATGTGATTAATCTTAGAACTTGCAGTCTGATTCATCACTTCTGGAATAGTCACAGCCAGATACAAGCTCAGTATTATGCCCAGATTAGGTTTCTTGATTCCTTCTTTGATCCGGTCAAAGATAACAGCAGACCAATTTGTTTTCACCTTGAAGATTACTCTGATCATGAGATTGAACATATAGGCTGAAATCCTATCATGTCCTCCTGATTTGCACTGAATAACTTTTCTTATAATCTCTGACAGGAATTTCCCCTGGGAATTCATTCCCTTCCTATTCATTGAGGATCCAATCTTGGTAGTGGGATCCAGTCCACACCATTGGAGAGCATCTCTTGTCATAGAAGATGCTATGTCATCTTCTTCCTTAATCGTGGGAAGGTGGAGTGTCATACTTAAACTCTTTTGTGTGAGTTTTACCTTTGTTCCTTGGACAGATGACTTAATTTTCACGCCCTTTGAATCCATAGATACCGACAAGTAGAATTCAAGAACGTCCTTTTTCCATATCCTTGTAGGTTCTGAGACTAAGAACTCTAATCCATTGTCGGTGATTAGGGTAATCACGGCTTGAATTTCTTGTGTTGCATTCTCAAACACATGGCGAACCTGTTCATATCCTTCGTTGATGTTCTCTTCAATTTTTGACGCCATTAAAGAGAGAAGAAGGAAGATGAAAGTCTTGTCGACACAAAGGTTGGGTCTCGAAAATTCTGAGAGTGTAGTCGACAGGGTTTTGCTTCCACCTATTTATATGTTTCTAAAAAGAGAAGGTCAAAAGGCGGGTTGAAATAAGCTTATTGTGTCGACTTTATTGGGATTGTGTCGACAAAGACTACTACAGTCTCGATAGAGAATTTAAAGGTATTACAATACTATGTGTCGACACCATTTGCGATGTGTCGACACAGACAACCCTAAGAGTCTACACTAATTTCTGCGTGTCGACACAGATGACTGTATGTGTCGACACCAATATCTAAGTGTCAGGATAGCTATGTGTTTACACCAAATTCTGAGTGTCGACATAATCTTCTTGATCTGTCGACAGAATTTTCCTTATGTGTCGACACCAACTACTAAGTGTCGACACCCATGTCTTTATGTGTCGACACAAATTTACTTAGTCAAATTTGTCATACTATTCTATGTTTAGCATGTCTAATTCAATTTTAAATTAATTGAATTTATTTTCATCTAGTGATTTGGTGAACATGTCAGCAATCTGATAATTAGTGTTAACAAATTCTAAACTTATGTCTTCTTTTTCAACATGATCTCTAATAAAATGAAATCTGATTTCTATATGCTTAGTTCTGCAATGAGAAACAGGATTTCTAGCAATAGATATGACACTAGTAGAATCACAAAGTAATGAAGTTCTACTTATCTTGATGCCATAATCTTCAAGCTGATGTTGTATCCATAATAGCTAAGCACAGCAACTGCTTGCAGCTATATATTCTGACTCAGCAGTGGATATAGCCACACTTGTCTGCTTTTTGCTGCTCCATGACACCAATCTTCCACCTAGAAACTGACATGTGCTAGTTGTGATTTTCCTATCTTCTTTGCATCCTGCAAAGTCTGCATTTGAATAACCTGTTAGTAGAAAATCTCTATTCTTAGGGTACCAAAGGCCAAGATTTGGTGTTCCCTTAAGATATCTCAAAATTCTTTTAACAGCAGTATAATGAGATTCTTTAGGGCAAGCTTGATACCTAGCACAGACACATATAACATACATGATGTCTGGTCTACTAGCAGTTAAGTAAAGAAGGGAGCCAATTATCACTCTATATAAAGACTCATCTACAGGCTTTCCTACATCATCTTTGTCTATAGGCATACTTGACCCCATTGGAGTTCTCATGGTGGAGGATGACTCCATGCCATATTTCTTAATTAACTTCTTGGTGAACTTAGACTGGGATATGGACAAGCCATCATCAGTCTGTCTAACTTGGAGTGCCAAGAAGAATTTCAGCTCACCCATGTTGCTTATCTCAAACTTCCCTTACATAAGTTTAGCAAACTTTCTATAAAGGTTGTTTTTTGTTGATCCAAAGATAATGTCATCAACATATATCTGGACTAGGATGATCTTGCCTTTTGATTCCCTTAGGAATAAAGTTTTGTTTATTTTCCCCCTTTAGAATTTGTTCTCAATGAGGAATGTAGACAGTGTTTCATACCAAGCCCCAGGGGCTTGTTTCAGTCCATATAGAGCATTCTTAAGCCTATAAACATAGTTAGAATAGAGAGGATCTACAAAACCTAAGGGTTGTTCAACATAAACTTCCTCTTTTAAGTCATCATTCAAAAATGTTGACTTTACATCCATCTGGAATACCTTAAATCCTTTGTAAGCTGCATAGGCAAGGAACATCCATATTGCTTCCAACCTTGCCATTGGGGCAATTATCTTATCAAAGTCTGTTCCTTCTTTCTGCATGTAGCCTTTTTCTACCAGTCTAGCTTTATTCTTGACTATAACTTCATTTTCATCTAATTTGTTCCTGTAGATCCACTTAGTCCATATGACATTGTGATTCTTTGGTTTAGGAACCAACTTCCAGACTTTACATCTTCTTAATTGATTCAGCTCTTCCTCCATGGCATCAATCCAATTTGGGTCTTATATGACCTCTTCAAATTTCTTGGGTTCCATCTGGGACAGGAAACTTGAACATAGAACTGTGTTCAAGCTCTTGCTTCTGGTCAGAACACCATATCTTGGATCACCAATAATTTGGTGAGCTGGATGATCCCTTTGATGTCTTAACACAGGTGGCAATCTATCCACAACTTGATTTTCTCCAATCTCCCCATCAAGATGTACTTCATTATCTTCATCATCATCTTGTGAGTCTTGTACTCCCCCTGGATAGCATTCATCATTTTTCTCATCCTGTCCTGCAGGTTGGTCTTCACTAATGGTTAGCTTGTCCATCTTTTCCTTCAAACATGTAGAGCTATAAGATGTACTAGACAGTTCACAGTTGATTAGCTTAGATTCATCAAAGACTGCATGGACAGATTCTTCTATAGCTTGAGTAGTCAAGTTGTAGACCCTGTATACCTTATTGCTGTTGATGTACCCAACAAATATCCCTTCTTAGGATTTGACAGCAAACTTAGTTAAATAAGACTTGTCATTGTTAAGTACATAACACTTGCTACGAAAGATCCTAAAATAGGATATATTGGGTTTTCTACCTTTCATAATCTCATAGGGTGTCTTCTTGTGGCTTTTGGTAATGGAAGCTCTATTGAGAACATGACATGCAGTGTTTACTGCCTTAACCCAGAAATATTCTGTGAGAGAAGTGTCACTTAGTAGAGTTCTACCAGCCTTAATAAGAGTCATATTCTTTCTTTCATCAATCTCATTTTGCTGGGGATTTCTAGGTGAGGAGAACTCCTGATGAATCCCAAGTTCTTCACAAAATCTTGTCATGCATTCAGACTGAAATTTAGTCACATGGTCACTTCTAATTTTGACCACTGAATTGTTGAGTTCATTCTGAATTTGTCTAACAAAATTGTGGAAGACAGTAGGGGTTTCAGATTTTTACCTCAGGAAGAAAACCCATATAAATCTAGAATAGTCATCCACAACCATAAAGGTATAGACTTTCCTACCTATACTATGAACTGGCATAGGACCAAATAGATCCATATGCATGAGGTACAAACACCTCACTAAACCTTTGGTATCAAGACTGTGGAAGGAGGTTTTGGTCTGTTTTCCTTTTTGACAAGCTGAACATACACCCTCCTTGATGCACATGACTTGAGGACCATTCCTCGCCAATTCTTTAGTAAAGAGTTGACATATAGTCTTGTAGTTAAGGTGAGCAAGCCTCTTGTGCCATTTGACACAATGAGAAACTTTCTCATCTGTAACTAGGCAAATAGGAGAATCTCTATTCTCACTCTCAGAATTTAAATAATAGACATTTCCTCTTCTATATCCTGACAAAATGACCTCTTGATCACTTGTCCTTCTAATCTGACATTCATTCTTAATAAAAGAAGTGTCATAACCAAGATCACTTAGTTGGCTTATGCTTATTAGGTTATGTTTCAGACCTTTCACATAAGCCACTTGGGTGATGATGATAGAGCTATTAGAAATATTACCAAACCCTTTGATGACTCCCTTTTCAGATCGACCAAAAATCACTTTGGGTCCATTTTCTATGGGAGAGTAATCCTTCAGCATCCTTCTTATTCCAGTCATGTGTCTGGAACATCCACTGTCCAAGTACCATATTGGGGTATGGCCACATGGACTCACCTGCATCAAATAAAATTACTTAACCTTAGAACCCCAATAATTATTAGATTCTAGGTTCAGGTTAGACTGAAACTTAACATACTTGCATGCAGCCTTTCTGACAGGTAAGCTTGCATTTTTCCTAACTGTAGTGTTGTGTCAACAATCAATGGCATAATAACCCACTTTGCCACAGCACAAGCACTCATATCTATTGTATCTTCTTTTAAGTACAATTTTAACTGTATTGTTGTCAGCAGTCCTTTTATTGAGTGTTGCGGCTGGTGCATCAAACTTTGATGATTCATGAAGAACATGGTGTGTTTGTTCATGGGCTGCCCTATTGGCATTTGCACCCTTATCATTCTGATCACCAAGCTTACAGTGACCATGTATAATGTCATGGTCATACCTGTTAGTATGCTGCATCACTTTCCTGAAATAAATAGGGGGTTTGGAGGCTAGTGGCTGAACTGGGGCTTTGCCTTTTCTTTTGGAATTAGCTGCTCTAGTTCTTCCTTTGAAGCCTAATCCCGTCTTACCCTTTTGGAGGATGAAGTCATCAATTAAGGGTAAGACTGACTTTGGCTTTGAGAATTTAGCCACAAGTTCCTTCTCTTTTTGAAGTCTGACTTCTAGACTCTTGATTTGGTCATTTTTGAAGGTAATTGTACACATCTAAATAATAGTTATGTTTTTCAGTTTGGCAACTTCATTCATCTTCAAATACAACATTTTTGATGAATCTGATGCAGCCAATTGAAGAGATGTAATTTTCTTAGCTTATTGCTTGTTAAGGATTCTGCTTCTCTTAAGTGCTTGCAACAAATCACCATACTCATCAATTAGTTGATGAACATCCCCTTCAGTTTCAGAAGCATCTTCATCTCTTGATGTTGATGCTTCTGATTTTGATCCAGTATAATCATCAGAAACTGAAGATAGGTTGTTTACCTTACTGGAACCAGGCTGATCCTGGCACTGATCTTCCACATACAAAGCCATCAGCCCTCTGCAATGATGATCTTAAATCTCATTTATAGAGTCTAGCAATTGCAAGAATTCTGATTCTACTGGATCCTCTTTAATAGTGAATAATCTAATATAGGCTTTAGCTTCAGCCTCTTCTCCTAAATCTGATGATGAGGAATCAGTCCAGTTTTTCCGCTTCTTTGAAATAAAGAATCTCTCCTTCTTGCCCTTATTTTGATGTTTCTTTTTATCATTAGATTCCTTTCTTTTATCAGGGCAGTCAGCAATATGTCCAGTCCTGTTGCAACAATAGCAAACAATCTTAAAAGAAGTTAATTTGTTAGGTTTAGTGTCATACCTGTCCTTTTTAGAAGATTTCTTTTTCTGGTAATAATCATCCTTGGACTGTGAGGAGGATGGCTTGGTTCTCCACTATTTTTTCTTCAAGAATCTTTGGAATTTCCTTGTGAAAGCAGCAAAGTCTTCATCAGAATTAGGGCTATCTGATGTGTTGTTGTTAGAATTATCTGAGTTAACTTCAACAGCTTTCCTAGGAGGAGATGGAGATATCCTCATGTACATATTTGGGGCTTCAACCTTGAAGGCCACAGATTTATCTTTGTAGTCAGACCTATTGCTTTTCTCTTCCTCCTTTCTGGCCATAAGTTTCATCTCATATGATAACAGTTTTCCAAATAGTGATGGAGGAGTGGTGTCTGCAAGTTTGGCCACTTCCCTGATGACACATATCTTGGTTTCCCAGTCCTTATTTAGTGATCTAAGAAATTTATCATTGAGCTCATATGTGCTAAACACTCTTCCATATGACATTAACTCATTGACTATTCTGAAAAACTTCTTATAGCACTCAGTTATGCTGTCTATTTTTGCTTGTCCAAAACTTTCATATTCTTGATTTAGCATAGACTTTCTGTCCTCTCTTACTTCTTCTGATCCCTCCATATAGACAATCAAAATGTCCCACATCTCCTTGGAGGTTTTGCAGTGAACCAAGTTTTGGAAAGTTGAGTCATCTATAGCACTAACTATTATGTTATGTGCTCTCTTATCCATAATGGCTAAGATGATCTCATCCTTTGTCATTTCAGAATAACTTTTTGGAGTCCTTAGGTTAGCATCAAGAACTGATATGTTCATAGGAATGAATGGCCTTTCTTTAACTGTAATATAGATTCTTAGGTCAGAAACTTCCATGAACAATCTAACTCTCTATTTCCATATGCCAAAAATTTCCTTTCTACAGATAGGTAGTTTCATGGATCCAAGTTCCTTGTGAGTTTCACCTGAACCCATTCTGATTATAACTGATTACTGCCTTATAGATCAACTCATACTGTTAAGTCTATTCTTGAGTAACCTCCCTCTGATACCACTTGCAAGAATTAGTTTCAAGATATCCTAAACACCTAGAGGGGGGGTGAAAAGGTAAAATTCTTTTTATTAAGGCAGACAATATAATTTACTAGTAGATAACCTATGCAACAACTATCACAGCACAAATTATCAGAAACACAGCCAATCACAGCATACACACAGATTTATAGTGGTTCCCCAAGAGATGGGTACATCCACTTTCCCCCTTTACCTATCTAGCAGTATACTAGATTTGGCCTAACTTCCTTCTTCCTTCTCAGATCCTCAGATCTTACAACTCAGAATCTAGAATGATTCCAACAGCTCAGACTTCAACAAGTCCTACAACTCAGATTCTTATAGAGAATCCTACCTCAGAGTGAGTCTAGACTCCTACCACTCAGGCAATCAAACCATACCTCAGCCTTTTCCCAGGCTTACAACTCAGAGAAATTAATCCCCTACCTCAGGCACTCAGCCCTATCTCAGCCTTTATAAATTTAGTCTTACAACTCAGAGAGATAACTCTCATACACTCAGATCTATAAAAGATCCTACAGTGAAAATTGATTATAAAAAGAATAAATTCTTCACCCAGGTAGAGAGAGAAAGGGTTAAAGGTTTCTTGATCAGTTCTTGATAGATCTGACTGCTTAAGATCCAACCTGTCTTAGCTTCTTCAAAGCTTCTTGAATCTGAACAAAGTAAGGTTGATCTTCTTGTGAAGTTGGAGATGATCTTCAATCCAGCTTCCTTCAGAATTTGATCTGAAATCTTCTTGCGGACTTGTTCAGAATCTACCTTCTCTTGTTGACTTGAAGATTTTCAACTTATAGCAAAATGACAAATCCTTTCTTCTCCTTCGATTTTGATGATAGAACAGGTCTTTATATAGATCCATCTGAGGTTACCGGCTATTTCGGTTCATAACGGCCTTCTGACAGATCTGACAGATGCAACAGCTTTGTTAGTTATGACAGCTATCAAGTCTTCTGTCTTGACACATGATACCTCATTGTACTCTATCTCAGCAGAAAAGTGTCGAGACAATACTTCAAATGTGTCAACACAAATAGACCATGTGTTGACACAATTCTTGATGATGTCGACACAGCTCACACAATGTCGACACAGCCCTTCTTTATCTTCTCAACACAACTGCTGTGGAATTTGTCGACACAAGTCCTGTGTGTCGACATAATAGCCTCTAGTCTCGACATAGTTGGTGCTGACAGAATTCTGGTGTGTGTCGACACAATTGTTGTCGATAGAATTCTGGTGTGTATCTACACAAGTCCTGTGTGTCGACACAATTACTGTTGACAGAATTTCTGTGTGTCGACACAAGTCCTGTGTGTCGACATAATCTAGCTTCTGGTGTCGACACAATTCTTCTCAAGTGTCGACACTTGTACTTAGAAACTTTTTCTGCATTTCCTTAACATGCACATTGAAACTCAACATCCCATCAAATACACATTGATGAATATCATTGAGTTAGGTGAGGCTTCTCCAAATCAGGTTCACATTTTCCAATATACCCAACAAAACTAACTCTCAAGATCTCTCTTGGAACGACGATCCTCATAATAATCATCCCTATGGTAACTGAGTCGTGTCGAAGGATCAACACGATCCACTCGCGTGTATGGATATAAATGACAACAATAATGATATTGATCGTCTCTAGTATAGCGGGGTCGTGTCGGTGGGTCAACACGATCTCTAAAAGTGCCGTGTTGTGATCGAGAATAATCGTCGTAGTATTGTGAGGATCTCATTGACGGGGCTCTGTGAGAGTGGGTGCAAGTGGACTCGAGACCTCCAAAATATGGATAGAAATAACTGTGACACAACATAATGAAAAAATTTATAGACTCTACCACTACATATTGAAAAGTGTGTGTAACCTTGCAGCGCACAACCTCCCCCTAATACCAATTGACGCAAGGCAAATTTATAGGCGGTAGGAAATCTACGACCTAACCCCGCATGCTATGCAAATCTGACGTTTAGATCACATATTAGATAATAAAGTTCAAACATCTCACACAGTTATTTTACAGCAAGACAAAATAAATTACTAGGACAAATCAAGCTTAGGCTTTCCTCCGCGTAGAGGGTAAGCAAGAGCGCTCTGCGAATAAATCCTACAAATCACTATAATTTTCTAACAAACCGCCACAATACAAGATATCCAAACTAATATTGTGATCAAATCCAACATAAATATGCTGAAAATAATAACCAAGTATAATGAATTCTCACCAAATAGTGGACTGACCATGACACTGAAGAATCTAGAGCCGAAGATGCGTGGATGGCAATCCGGGGTGGAACCAGATGCGAGGAAAATGATGTAGGTGGCTGTCCTCGACGGCGGAAGGTGGAATCAGACTGAAAATGGATAGATCCGGCCACGTATGGATAAAGTCGGGAGGGGAAGTATAGATCCGACAATATGAGATCGGATCTGGGCAGAAAACTCCACATCAAAGATGATCTGGAAGGAGGGATTTTGATGGTGGTTTTATTTAAGGAAGGGTAATGGAGGGCTTGAAACAGGCAGTTGGAGTATTCGCTGGCTGTGAGGAGGGTTTTGGAGGGGGCGGTGGTGGCCTGTGAGGGACAAGCTGGGCGCTAGTGTCTTGTTGGGAGGGCAAAGGGGCCGACAAGTAGATCGGGGAGGGGTATACTATAGGCTAGGAATAGTTAATTTCATTAAATAGTAGATAGAAGAGGAATCAAAAATTTTGGACAGCAACATGCTGCTGTGTTTGGAGGAATTGGGTGGTTGTGGAGAGGGTTTGGTAGGGGAAAAAGAGGGCTAGGGTTAGGGGGTACTTGTGGAGGGAGATACAAGCCTAGAAGTCGTCACCTAGGGTTCCACGAAGTCGGCACCATAGAGGGATCGCCAGATTTCGGGACTTCTCTTCTCCAAAATTTGCAATGCCTACACTAGACCCCTATCACATCTATTTATAATAAAACAAGGATTATGACATCCCCCATCAACGGCCATGATTGGTTGGAGGTGAGGCTACATAAATACATCAAAATAAATGCAAAAATAGTAAAATAATATATCAAATCGATTTGCAACACAAATCCGGACACATATGTGGTGTCTGATTATCGATCCAGGCACACCATATATGGTAAGTGGTCAAATCCACTCCGAACGGGCCCAAAACTCATTCTCTTCTCTACTTTGCATCACAATGGTTATGATAGCCATTAAGAAAAGAAAACTATTTTGAGCATAAAAGTACATAAAGTTCTTTAGGTGTCGTCGGACGTTCACAAATGACAGTTCATAAACACCGTGTTCATGATTGCCTCTGTCATTCCAAATGGAGCCTAAATCTAGAATTAAGCTCTTATTGATGTACAACCCCGTGTTCACCGAGTGGGCCTGCCAGGCCAGGCGAGCGGACCAGGGGACCCGACACACACCGGAATAACATGGGGGCAGGCAACGGATGGCCAGCTCGCTCTCGCCTAAGTCAGGTGGGCGAGCCGCGCATGCTGGCCCCTTCCCCCTCTCTCACTCGCCTGGAGTTCGTCGAGCAGAGTTTGGGCTCGGCATTCGTCAAGCAGAGTTTGGGCTCGGCATTCGTCGAGCAGAGTTTGATCTAGGCATTCGTCGAGCAGAGCTTGGGCTCGGCATTCATCGAGCAGATTTTGTGTCGGCATTCGTCGAACTAACATTCGGGGTTGGGCTCGATGAGTCCAGATCAGCGAGCCCCCTTCCGAGGCTATACAGCGGTAGTTTGATACCGGGCCAGCCCGCTCTTCTACAAGCGACCTGGACGCCAGCCCGCCTCGGCAGAGGCATCGGCCGGTCGCAGTGGCCTAGCTCGCGCTCGCCTAAGCGGAAAAGGCGAGCTGCGGGAGCCAGGTCGCACCCGCCCCTGGGCGTGAAGAGTGGTGGCGAGCTGACCTCCATATCAATTGGACCTGCCCAGTGGGGCCCAGAGGTAAAATTACCTGGATGCCCCTCCCATGGGTGCGAATAGCTTATTAGAACAACGGAGTTGCGCTGTTGGCAGACCAAGTTGGGCTGTGCATAGCTTTTCAAAACACCGGAGGTTTGCTATTTGCAGGCCGTTTTCAGAATTCTATAAATAAGACACAAGGGGCACCTCAGAAGGCACGCTTTCATACTTACTTTCTCTTTAGTCTTTTAGCGATTTCTGAGGTAGTCTTAGCTAGGCCTTTACCTGAGGAGGGGAAGTACTCTAAGATCTTCTTGGTGTGTGGTGGGTCCTCCTCGCCGAGTCCTTGCGTTTGGTATTCTTTACTCCCCTTGTTATTCTGCTTGCAGGAGAGAAGTAGGTGTGCGATCACCGCTTCCCCACGGGTGAACTCTATAGAGACCGAATTTCGGTTTCAACATTTTGGTGCGGTGAGCATGGAGAGTGGTCAGAACAGAAAATTTCCAGCAGGCTCGATGACGAGAGGACAAGGCTCAGATAGGTCGGACTCACCTCCCCCGCCACCTCTGGACACGATGGGCATGTTTGAAGACTTCAGGAACGAGGTACTCAGCCTCGTCAAGTTTGCACTCGGCGCTCGGGACAAGTGCTCGACTCCAGCTGTTCTGATTGTTGTCGGCCCATCTCTGGGCGAGGAGGCCCCCTGCAGGCTAGCCTGGAAGGAGGTTGTAGAAGAAGGAAGGGGATGCGAGCTCCCCGGGCACATGATTTTCCCCGGCTCGGCGAGCAGAAGCCGGTTCGACGAAATAGGCGTGAGGGATTCCTCGGCTCGCCCGGCAGGGGGGCAGCCTGTTTAGCGAGCTGGTCTATTCCGCCCCAATTCCAGAAGGTTTCAGGGAACCCGAAATGTCTTACTACATCGGGAAGGGAGATTCGGTCCAGCAAGTCCAATGGTTCGAGGACGTGGTTTCGATCCGGCAAATGTCGGATGGGTTCAAGTGTTGGCTATTTGCTATCACCCTCAAGGAGAAGGCGAGGGAGTGGTTTCACCAGCTACCGGCCAGCTCCATCTACTACTTCGAGGACCTGCGCCGTGAGCTCATGTTGAGGTTCACCACCTCCAAGAGGAGGAAGAAGGAGTCAGAGTCTCTGTTCCACATAAATTAGGGGTGAATGAGACCTTGGGGAGTTACGTTGACCGGTTCCAGGAGGAGGTCACCCAGGTCTAGGAGATGTCGGGGAGTTACGTTGATGGCTTTCACCGTGGGGCTACAATAGGGATACTTTAGGATGGAGCTGAAGAGGGTGCCCCCTCTCTAAAAGAATTGGTTTCAAGAAAACCCAAACACCTAGAGGGGGGGGGGGGTGAATAGGTTCTAATCCTTTTTGTTCTAAGGCAGGTTATAATTACTGATTTTTTGTATGTTACTTAACTAACACAGCACACACATCACAGATAAGTAACCAATGACATAGTGCACATGATTTATAGTGGTTCCCCAAGTGTTGGGTACATCTACTTTCCCCCTTCGCCTATGTAGCAGTGTACTAAATTCGGCCAAACTCCCTTCCTTCTTCTCAGATCCTCAGATCTTACAGCTCAGAATCTCAAGCAGGTTCCTACAGTCTCAGGGTGAATCCATACCCCTATATCTCAGCCTAAACAACCCTACCTCAGCCTTCAAAAGGCCTACAACTCAGAGATAGATATCCCCTACACTCAGGATCAAAAGCCTTTAAAAGTGCAGCTAGATCTGATATACTCTAGAGGGGGTGAATAGAGTATATGGTGCTTGAAAACTTATTACAACAATTGTTGTAATATGAGTGAGCAGGGAAGCAATTATAAATCTAATCACAGAACTAACCTAATCACAAAATAATCACAGAACAATCACAGCCAAAAACAAAAATAAAGACAAGCAAACCAGATGACACAAGGAGCTATAGTGGTTCCCCTAAACTTGGGTACATCCACTCTTCTACCACCCTAGGTAGAAATCCACTGCAGGATGAGTTGATCAGGTGTCCTGGGCACCAATGAGCTTTTGATAAGGTGCTCAAAAACCAAATCAGATTTTTTGATCAGGTATCTTGCCACCAATGAGCTTTTGACAAGGTGCTCAAAAACCAAGCTCAAACTTTTGAAGGGAGTTTGAGAAACCCTTTACAGAGATGGGGGTGAGAGATTGATGGAAGTCTTCTCTTTCTCAAAGCAGCTGAGAAGACTATGTGGATTTGATGGTGTCAAAGCTCCCCCTGAGTCCTTGAGATGTTCAGGAAAAGAAGCTTTGTTGTAGGGTGATAGGCCTTCAGAAGTTGATCTCCAGCAAAAGATGATTTCAGCAATAGCTGAAATGTTAGGTGTCTGGAGTCTTGAAAGATGTTGGCCTTGAACACTTGAGACAAGAGAGATCAGAAGATTTCAGAAAAGTTGATCTCCTTGGATGTGTGTTCTTGAGAGAATTCTTTGAGACAGGGAATATTTTGTGCTTGTTCTTCTTGTCTGTGTTCTGAGGATTATTGATCTCTGTCTTAGAGAGATTCAAAAATTCTTGTCTTTTATTCTCTGGTACTGAATAGAAAAACATCCTCTGTCAAGAATAGTCGTTGGCCTGCATTAATTGCATCCTTAATTGCAAAATGTCTTCTGGAGGAAAGTCCACAGAAATATTCCTTGATAATCCCTTGAAACTTGGTCCAGAAATAAATTAAAACGGCTAGAAAATCTTCTGAATTAATTGCAGAATAACTCCTTAACTGATCTGAATTTGAATCTTGAAAAATCCTTGAAGTTATCAGAAAATCGTCGAACTGAGCTCTACTATCGTCGAACTGAGCTCAGCGATATGGACTTATACTGCAACAAAATATCATCGATCTGAGCTCAAAGATCGTCGAACTGAGCTCAGAGATAGAGATCCAATACTGAGTCAAAATCGTCGAACTGAGCTCGCCGATCATCGAATGGAGTTCGACGATATGTTGAAGTTGAGCTCAGCGATCGTCGAATGGAGTTCGACGATCTGTCGAAGTTGAGCTAGACGCTTGTCGATCGGAGTTCGACGAATCGTCGTGCTGAGCTCGACGATATGACTTAGTCTCAAACTGAAAGATTCTGGGTCTTGAGGGCAGCTTCCAAACCTAGACTTCTAACCCTTAGACTCAATACTAGTTGACCTTTTGAGCTATACATGAGGTCAAACATTGGTTTCCTAGAGACATAGTGATCCTGACCCAAATCAGTAATAGGGTGTTCCAACAGCCTTACCTCAGCTTTCAACAAAAGCCTACCACTCAGAGAATTATATCTCCTACACTCAGCCTTTATATCATAGGCTTACAACTCAGATCCAGTAAAGGATCCTACAGAACTTAGATAAAATTGTTTTACTTTTACCCTGGTTGAGAGAGACAGGATAAAAGTCTTCCTGATCAGTTCTTGATATAACTGATTGCAGAGATCAACCTTTTCTTAGCTTTCTCCAAAGCTTCTTGAATCTGAACTTAGTAGGGTTGATCTTCTATGAAGTTGATCTTCAATCAGCTTCTTCTTGATCTTCAGAAATAAATTTGAAAACTTCTTAGCAGATTAGTTCGGGATCTGCTTCTTAAGAGACTTGTAATATCTCCTTCTTAATTAACTTCAACAGCTGGAGCTCTCTCTCTCTCCAAATCTTCAGAAGTTTCTTCAGAATTCTTGTTGAATTCTCCTTAGACAAATGCTGAGTAGATCACTACTTCAGTTTGTCTTCTTAGATCTTCTCACGAAAATCTTCTCATGTGTGACTTGTGCTTTCTTGATCAATGATCAATACTTCATTAGTTTCTTATATTGTTGTTTTCGATAGAATCCATCTATATATAGACTTCACCCATGGTAACCGACTAATCCGGTTTATAACGAACTTCTGACAGTTCTGACAGCTTCAGTAAATCTGTTGGAATCCACAGCTGTCAAGTCTTCAGTCACATCTTGAACCTTTGTCTTTGTCAGCAAAGTGTCGAGATTGATCTTCATCTTGTGTCAACACAAGTAGATTAAGTATCGACACAAGTCTTGGTGGTGTCGACACAGCTCCTTTGGTGTCGACACTGCTTCTTGACACTGCATCTATAGAATGTGTCGACACTGCTTCTTTGTGTCGACACAAACACTTCTTCACTTCACAGCAATCAACTATGTTGAAACTCTGCTGTGTGTCGACACAAGTCCTGTGTGTTGACACAGTTGATGTAGACAAAGACTTCTGTGTGTCGACACTGCCTCCAGGTGTCGACACAGTTGCTGTTGGCTAAGCCTTCTGTGTGTCGACACTGCCTCCAGGTGTCGACACAGTTGTTGTCGACTAAGCCTTCTATGTGTCGACACTGCCTCCAGGTGTCGACACAGTTGTTGTCGACTTAGCTTGCCTGTTGTGTCGACTCTGCCTCTGGGTGTCGACACAGTTGCTTCTGGTGTCGACACAGCCTTTTCAAGTGTCGACACAGCTTTTCTCCAGTGTCGACACTGGCCTTCTTAAGTGTCGACACAGTTTCTCCAGGTGTCGACACATGGACTTAGAATTTTTTTTTGTATTTTAGCAAATTCTTAACCTGCACATATAAACTCAAAATAACATCAAATACACCTTGATGTATATCATTGAGCTAAGTGAGGCTTCTTCAAATCAGGTACACATTTTCTAATGTACCCAACAATCTCCCCCTTTTGGAGAAGTCATAACCCCTTTAGTCAATGATATACACCACTTATGATAAACAAACATTATGATGTAAATTAGCATTATATGATAGGGTTGCTTATAATCAAAACATATGCAAAAATGGCATCACAGAATAATGATGGAAATTAATAAGCATGTAACACTGTTTTAATTAAACTATCAAAAAAGTTTCTTTACAGTTGTTTACATAGATTTCATTAAAACTAAAGATTACATTTGTTTCTTATAAAATCTAGTAAATCTAAACTAAGGCTGAGCAAGCTCCTTGATAACTATGCCTTTGCCTGGCTTGATGTGAGCCTACACAAAGAGTTCAGTTTCTTCAATGGGTTGCTTTCCCTTCAGATCTTTCTTATTCTGAACCTCAGCCTTAATTCTCTGCCTTTCAAAATAGTGAAAAGGCTTGGGAAAATATTTGCTAGGCTCCTGAGCATTAGGAGGTAGCTTCCCCATTTTAGCCTTTCTTCTATACTACAAGATGGCTTCTTGCCTTGCTTCATATTTCTGCCACTCCTGCTCAGCATACCACTTACCCCTCTCATGGGTCTTATCCTTTACAGCTTTCCAAGCAGTCAAAATTATATTTCTAGAGGTAGGACTCCACTGCTCAAAATCGGGTTTTAATTCAGCCTGTTCTCTGAACCTCTTCATTGAAAGTTGTGCTTCCTGCTGAGCTTTTAAGGTAGCTTCAGACATTTCTACTTTCTCAATGATCACATTATCAACCTCTTGTGGAGGACTGTACATTGTCTGAACTTGTTGCTGAATCATCTCAAAATCTGCTGGAGGATAAATAATCTGAGCAACTTTAGGTTGACCCCCTTCAATATAAGCAGGTTGTACTCTAGATTCAGCAACATTATCCTCATCACAAAGGGGTGGATATCCAAGGGTGGATCTGACAGCATTTGTAACCCATTTAGTATGGTTAGAGCTGGAATTGACTATCACCCTCTCCCCCTTTATGACTTCTTTTGCCATATGATCCATGAGATCATCCTTCTGAAATCTCACATGTTCATCCAGAAAGTTTACTCCATCTTTAAAGAAGGATTTTAATTTCAGCAGTTGGTCAGAAATTAATTTTTGAGACTCAGTAATGGCAGTCTTAAATGAGGCTAAATCAGCTTTTAGCTTTTTATCAAACTCCATTTTCATTTGTTCTTTTTTCTGAAGCTAAAGTTGTGACAGCTTTTTGTAGCTCAGTCATTATGACATTATGAGACTCTATCAGATTATCATTCATTCTAATCTGATTTTCCAGAACATATCCTTGTTTTACAGTAATGTCATCCACCTGAGTCTTTATGCCTTCCTGCTACTTAGCCAAAAATACTACATCATTGCCCCCTTTGTGGAAGCAATCTGTCATCTCCCTTTTGTTTTGATTTACTTCAAATCTGATTGATTTGATATCTTGAGCCAGTTCAAATTGAAGTGACTTGTGGCTCTCATCCACATATCTTTCCAGAGCCAATCTTTGCTCATCCATTTTTACTTGTAAGGCCACCAGCAGTGAACTGTAATCCGCTGCTGGGGCTTGTTGTGGTACAGCAGTTTGTAAGGCCTTTTTGTAGCTTTGGCTTCTTCTTTTAAAGACCATTAGCTTTCTCTTCTTAGCCCTTGCAACCTCTGCATCCTCAGAATCTGTAGAACTTACTATTTTTACTCTATCTTTAGGACTAGGAGGCAACTCCTGTTCAGTCCTAGAGGGCTCCCCCTCAACTGCAGCTAGCTCCCCCTCAATCCTTGCTGGCTCCCCCTAAGTTGTTGCTATCTCAATGTCAGGGAATAACTATTCAAGAGTAAATTCTTGTTGAGTGAGGACTGGTGGTACTTCTATTTCAGGAGCATCAGCAACTACAGATGTATCATCTATGATAACATCTTGTGCTGGAATGTTGACATATGGTGTCTGTTCAACATCAATTGTTGGTTCAGTTAGGTCTTCTTTCTCAAAATATAAAGTAGATTGAGTTATATCTTGGATTACCTCAAGAATTGTTTGTGAAGCCAGTTCACTTTCCAAGGGAGTGGGCTCTTCCACTTGATGAGGCTCCCCCTGCACCTGTGCAACATTTGTAGTCTCCTGTGCAGGTGATTTCTCAGCAGCTTCTTGCCTCTCTACATCAGGCATATCCTTGGTTAACACTCTCTCCCACATGGAAAAGATCCTGATGTCCATTCTCCTCATGTGATTAATCTTAGTCCCAGCTGACTGATCCATCACCTCAGGTATAGCTCCAGCTAGGTATAAACTCATTATTCTTCCCAAATTAGGCTTCTTGAGGCCTTCCTTAATTTTCTCAAAAATTACCATAGACCAATCTGTGTTTAGTCTATAAGTAATTCTTGTCATTAGGCTGAACATATTGGATGAAATCCTATCATGTCCCTCTGGATTGCATATTATCACCTTGCCAACTACTTCAGATAGGAACTTTCCCTGTTGATTCATCCCTTTCTTGTTTATAGCTGATCCAATCTTTAAGGTGGGATCCAATCCACACCATTGGAGAGCTTCCCTGAGCTTAGATGCTGGTACATCTTCTTCTTCTTGTGTTCTTGGCAGATGTAGAGCTTTCCTTAAACCCTTCAGGGTTACTTTCACTTTTACTCCATGGACTAAGGATCAAATCTTGAGTCCGGTTGAATCCAATGTGGCTGTGCCATAGAATTCAAGTATCTCCTTTTTTCAGATCTTTGTTGGCTCAGAAACTAGAAATTCAAAACCATTTGCAGAAATTAGGGTTATTACTCAATTCTGCATCATCAAAGGCATGGCGAACCAACTCATAGCCCTCGTTGATGGTATCTTCTACCTTTGGCACCATTGCAATGGTGAGAAATCTGGTGTGAGGAAAGAGAGTTTGTCGATACAAGGTTTTGATCTTGAAAACCTGGAGAGTGTGTCGACAGAGTTTGTTCTTGACCTATTTATATCCTTCTAAACAAAGAAGGTCAAAAGGCGGGTCAACAAACTGTCTTAATGTGTCGACACTATTGAGATGTGTCGACACAAACTTCTAATGTCCCGACAACGGTGTTGACTTCTTTGTGTCGACACCTGATAGTCGTCGAACTGAGATCGACGAAGTGTTGTCGAAACTGCGCACAACGATTTCTATGTTGATTCTGCACTCGACGAATATTGCCCAATTTGCGCTCGACGAATGCTGTGTTGATTCTGCACTCAACGAATATTGTCGAATTTGCGCTCGACAAATTCTATATTGATTTTTTAATTAACAGAACTTGTATGTGTCGACACCTGAAAGTCGTCGAACTGAGTTCGACGAAGTGTTGTCGACACAAATATCCTTAACTGTTGACTCAGTATTTGAGTGTTGACACAGACATCTGCATGTGTCGACACCAAAATAGTCGACAGAACTTATGTGTCGACACTTATTCCCAGTGTCGACACAACTCCTGGATGAGTCGACACTAACACCCTGAAGTGTCAACACCACTTCTCTAGATGTGTCGACACCATTTTCCTGAAGTGTCGACATCACTTTTCTGTGTCGACACCATTTTTCTGAATGTGTCGACACTGTTTTACTTAGCCAATTTTTGTTAAAACTAATCTATGTTTAACATTCCTAACTCAATTTTAAACCTATTGAATTTAGTTTCATCTAGAGGCTTAGTAAACACATCTGCAATTTGATAATCAGTTTTGACAAATTCTAGTGAAATGTCCTCCTTTTCTACATGTTCTCTAAGAAAATGGTATCTAATTTCTATATGCTTAGTCCTACTATGTGAAACAGGATTATTTGCAATAGAAATAGTACTTGTAGAATCACAAAACAAAGGTGTTCTACAAACAGCGCAACTCCGCTGTTCTAACAAGCTATTCGCACCCATAGGAGGGGCATCTAGGTAATTTTACCTCTGGGCCCCACTGGGCAGGTCCCATGGATATGGAGGTCAGCTCATCACCACTCTTCACGCCTAGGGGGCGGGTGCGACCTGGCTCCTGCAGCTCGCCTTTTACTCTTAGGCGAGCGCGAGCTAGGCCATTGCGACCCGCCGACGCATCTGTCGAGGCAAGCTGGCGGCCAGGTCACTTGTAGAAGAACGGGCTGGCCCGGTCTCAAACTGCCGCTGTAGGAGCCCCAGAAGGGGGCTCGCTGATCTGGACTCGTCGAGCTCAACCCCGAATGTTAGTTCGACGAATGCCGACACAAACTCTGCTCAATGAATGCCGAGCCCAAACTCCGCTCGATGAATGCCGAGACCAAACTCTGCTCGACGAATGCCGAGCCCAAACTCTGCTTGACGAATGCCGAGCCCAAACTCTGCACGATGAATGCCAAGCCCAAACTTTGCTCGATGAACTCCAGGTGAGTGAGAGTGGGGGGAAGGGGCCAGCTCGCGCGGCTCGCCCGCCTGACTTGGTCGAGAGCAAGCTGGCCATCTGTGACCTGCCCGCATGTTGTTCTGGTGCGGGTCGGGTCCCCTAGTCCGCTTGCCTGGCCTGGCGGGCCTACTCGGCGAACACGTGGTTGAACAAAATCCCCGCTCTTTTTGAGCTTGACCAAGTTCGGAAAGAATCATCCAACCCGCGTGTTCGGTGAGTGCTGTGCTGACCTATCATAGAATCTTATGGTGGGACCCACTCCCTCGCTATAAATACACCACCGAGACCTCAGGGGAATCCCTACCTTATTTTGCCCTTCTCAGTGAACTGTGGCTGCACCATGCCTATCAGTGGAGAGGTGCGAGCCCGGCTGGCAGCTGCGAGCCAAAAGACCAAGGAAGAGGCCCTTGAGGCCACACTGTGGTTGGCGCGCAGGTCTCCCGGCCCTCTCTTCATGCCGGTAAAAGGAAAGATCGTCAGGTGATCTTCGGCGAATGACCCTCCGGGTTCCAGCTCGGTGATCGGAGTCGAGGCTGTTCACCAGGTATGTATACTTTCCATCTGACTTATCGCTTTATTTCTGACTTTTTCCCCGCAAGCTCTACCACGTGAAGATGGAGGCGGTGGGGAGGAGGATCGTTCCCTCCTGCTGTCAACCGAGCGGGTCGCTAGCCCCTCGGGCCAGGGGCGTCCCCCCTCCCCCCGGGTACCTCTCGGTCACCGATTCCTCCCGGGCTAGGGAAATCCATCGCAGCTTTTGAAGGGGAACCCTTCCAGGGACGGTCGGGTTCTTCTCGACCATCCACCGGTGCGGGCGATGTGCCGACCCCTGGTAAGCTCGTACTTGTGCCTGCTTTGTTCTCGCTTGTCCCCTCTAACTCTTTTCTTTGTAGGGTACAACACGGTCTCTTCTGCAACCGAGATGAGCGAGTGATATTCGCCTCCCCCTGATGTGGAGGGGGTTTCAGAGTATCTGGGTGACTCAGCGGACTTGGCAGGGATTGTTGAAACCGAAAACTCGGACTTTTGTGGATTTCACCCTTTGGGAAGGGATGATCGCACACCTACTTCTCTCCTGCAAGAAGAATGACAAAGGGAACAAAGAAGACCAAACACAAGGGCTCGGTGTAACGCCCCGAATATTGTATTTGAGATGATCGCGTCCAAATAGGATTTTTGAATTCTGTATAGAGGTACAAGGCCAGGGACACGGGCGTGTCCATGGCCGTGTCAGACTGGGTGTGTTGGCCGGATGTGTCCAGAGAAGGACACGATAGGGAACACGGCAGAGAACACGGGCGTGTCATCTGACACGGGCGTGTGCCTAGCTATGCCAATACTCGTGTTCCCAAGAGTCGTGTCGGTTGGCATGGCGGTTATATATGACACGCCCCCGATCACGGGCGTGTCGAGGACCCGACATGGGCATGTCAGGTGAGACACGGGCGTGTCTTTGCCCGTGTGATTGTTCTGCGTTCGACGATCGTGCCTCGATCAAGGCACACGGCCTGGGACACGGCCGTGTGCGAGGCCGTGTTCGGCTCAGGTCTGGGGATTTTTGTGCAGATCTGAGCCGTTCATTTTCTTTAAGTTAGATCCAATGGCTCAGATGGTTTCCTGCTCGGTTAAAGCCGGGAATGGTGGTTTAACTCCTCATTTCTCCCTTAAGCTTTCTCTTTCCAAGGAGTTAGAGTAAGGAGGAAGAGGGAGGAGGATTCCGGCCACCGGCAAAGCATCGGAGCACTGTTTAGAGAACCGAGAGCGGATCCATGGAGGAAATTCCATTACGAAGATTTCTATCCGTGTAGTTCTTCCATGGCGCAAAAGCGGACTACAAGGGTAACGATTCTCAACTTGAGCATGTGAAGCTCTTCCTTTTGCATAGGGAATCCCGCTCCCGCAATTGTGCGGTGTGTTGGAACACCCTATTACTAATTTGGGTCAGGATCACTATGTCTCTAGGAATCTGTGTTTGACCTTCTGTATAGCTTAATAGGTCAATTAGAATTGAGTCTAAGGGTCAGTAGTCTAGGATTGGAAGCTGCCCTGAAGACCCAAGTTTTTCTGGAGACTAAGTCCAATCGTCGAGCTCAGCACGACGTTTCGTCGAACTCCGGTCGACGATCGTCTAGCTCAACTTCGACAGATCGTCGAGCTCCATTCGACGATCGCTGAGCTCAAACCTCATAATATCGTCGAGCTCCACTCGACGATCGCTGAGCTCAACTTCTCAATATCGTCGAACTCCATTCGACGATCGCTGAGCTCAGGTCGACGATTTTGACTCTGCACTGGATCCTTATCTCTGAGCTCAGTTCGACGATCTTTGAGCTCAGATCGACGATTTCTTTGCTGCTTGCATTTTCCAGTTCGCTGAGCTCAGCTCGACGATAGCAGAGCTCAGTTCGACGATTTCAGTTATCTTTCAGAATTCAAATTCAAATCAGATAGAAGTTATTCTGCATTTAATTCAGAAGATCTGCCAGCCGTTTTCATTTACTTCTGGAGCAAGTTTCAAGGGATTTTTCAAGGAACAATTTAGTGGACTTTCCTTCAGAACAAATTATGCAATTAAGGCTGTAATCAATGCAGACCAACGGCTATCTTTGACAGAGTGATATTCTATTCAGACACAGAGAATAAAAGTATGGAATGTTTTTGAAACAAAATATAGAGAAGAACAAAAAGAGAGATTGACAAGAATAGGACACAACTCAGTATACAGAGACTTTTTGAAAATATTCTGTCAACAAGAATTCTGAAGAACACTCTTCAGAGAGATCAAGCTTTCAAACATTCTTCAGATCTCTTCAGCTCTCAAAGTGTTCAAGGCCAACATCATTTCAAGACTCCAGACACTCAACATTTCAGCTTGCTGAAATCATCTTTTGCTGGAGATCTATCTTTGAAGGCCTATCACCCTCAGCAAAGCTCATCTTCCTGAAGATCAAGGACTCAGGGGGAGCTTTGACATCAATCCACTTAGTCTTCTCAGTTGATTGAGAAAGAGAAGACTGCCATCACTCTCTCACCCCCACTCTGTAAAGGGTTTTTCAAACTCCCTTCAAAAGTTTGAATCTGGTTTTTGAGCACCTTGTCAAAAGCTCATTGGTGGCAAGACACCTCATCAAAAAATCTGTTTTGGTTTTTGAGCACCTTATCAAAAGCTCATTGGTGCCCAGGACACCTGATCAACTCATCCTACAGTGGATTCCTACCTAGGGTGGTAGAAGAGTGGATGTACCTAAGTTTGGGGAACCACTATAATTCCTTGTGTCATCTGGTTCTGCATGTTTTCTTTTTATTTCTGGCCTAGATTTTCTTGTGCTTAGTTTCTGCATAGCTTAGTTTTGTGATTAGTTTTATTTCTGCTTCCCTGCTTACACTCATTACAACAATTGTTGTAAAGCTTTGCAAAAGTTTTTCTTTGTGTTTTAAAAAGCACCATATACTCTATTCACCCCCCTCTAGAGTATATCAGATCTAGTTTCCCCTTTCAATTGGTATCAGAGGGAGGTTTGTTAAACATACCATATCTGTTTGGTTGTACAGGCTAACACCTGAACCCCAAAGATCCCAAACTAGATCCTTCTTTTGTATTTTATTATTAGATTTAGTTTGCACAAATCATGGCCCAAAACAAAGATTATGCTAGCACCAGACCTCCAGTGTGCAATCTGTCAAAGTTTGCACTTTGGAAAGCAAGGATTAGACTCTACATGAATTCTATTGACGAAGATATTTTTAATTCTGTCTTGACAGTGTGTCCAAGACCTCCAGAGAGCACAAGCACAAATGCTGTTCCACCTCCATCAGGAACAGATGCTGACATCAAAAAGTGGAAAGTAGCTGATGCCAAGGCAATGAACATTCTAGCTCAGACAATGTCAGATGACATTTTTCAAAAGGTAGCTGAATGTAATTCAGCCAAGGAGATTTGGGACAAGCTCTCAGAAATAGTTTCAGGCTCAGCTGATGAGAGAAAGGACAGAAGATCCCATCTCATCTCTCAATATGAGAACTTCAAGAAGGGAGAAACTGAGTCAGTGGGAGACATGTACAACAGACTGAGTCTAATTGTCAGTGAACTGAGGACATTAGACAAAGAGATCTCACTGACAGAACTTAATGACAAGATCCTAATGTGCTTCCCCAGCACTTGGGACTCAAGAATCTGGCCAATTAAAGATGCCAGAAGTCTGAATGAGATCACCACTGAAGCCTTGTTGGGTAAGCTCAAATCTTATGAGCTACTCATCAAGAACAGAGAAGAAGAACAGAAGGCTGCTTCACCAGCCACAAGAAAGGAGAAGACTATAGCATTCAAGGCAACTGAGGATCTGCCTGAAGAAAAAGGAACAGCCAATGATGAACTTCTCAGCTTGTTGGCCAAAAGATTCTATAAGATGGCCAGAAAGGACTTCAGAAGAAGATCATACAAGGAGCAGGATAAGCCAAGGTATGACAAGTCCATTGGCAATAACAAAGACATTATTTGCTTTGGTTGCAGGAAACCAGGGCATATAGTTCCTGACTGTCCAGAGAACAAGAACAAGGACAGAAGGGACAGAAAAGAAAGAAGAAAGGAGAAGGACTCCAAAAGGAATGGAAATAGCAAACCTTCCTCCAGCAAAAATAAGCACACAAGGAAAGGATTTGTTGCTGAATCCTGGAGTGAGACTGAAGAGGAGTCAGAAGCCTCTTCCAGCTCAAGTGATGATGAGGATGATGCAGAGGAAAAGGAGTTCTGCATGATGGCAATCAATGCCTCACAACACAACTCAGAGGAAGAGGAGTCAGAGTCAGACTCAGAGACTCAACCTGAAGAAGATCAGGTAATCAGCTCTTTTGATTTCACTTCAGAAGATTTTAAATTTGAATTTAAAGCACTATGTTTAGACCTGCTAAAGTCTGATAAAGAAATCATCTCTCTCAGAAATCAATTATCTGAACAAAATGCTTTAAAATCAGAAAACCTCAAACTCTCTCAGGAGTTGGAGAACTATAGGGAACAGATAGCTTCACTGAAGAGTGAGCTCTCTGAGGCCAAGAAGCTTGAAGAATCTCTCAATGGGAGAAGCATCAAGCTGATGGACATCACAAGCACAGTGAACTCAAGATTCAACAGTACACTGGGCTTGGGTGCCTCATCCAGCCAACCTATTGTTCAAACAACCCCTATCAAGTTCATTTCTGACAAGGGAAAGGGAGTTGTAGAGGTTGCCAGGAAAAATTCTGATCTGCCTCAGAAAACTAAAGTCCAACACAAATCGTCGAACGGAGATCGACGATCGCCGAATGAAGATCGACGATCGCCGAACGCAGGTCGACGATCTCAGGACAAATCGTCGAACGCTGATCGACGATCTCAGCCAAGATCGTCGAACGCTGGTCGACGATCCCATATACCTGACCTCAGCCATAGTCGACCGTCGAACGGAGCTCGACGATCTGACCCACGATCGTCGAACGCAGCTCCAAGATCGTCGAACAGAGGTTAGAGCTCTGGAAATTTTCTCAAGGGCAAGTCAAAATTGAATCCTAAGGGTTTTTCATCCCAAACCTTTAACCCTTATATTGAATGGATTATACCTCCAAGGAGATATCATCCTGAAGGATATAAGAGTCAGCCAGGGATATCTTTCATTTCTGAATTTAAAGGTTATCAACCTAGGCCCAAGGTAAACTGGGTCAAAAACAAGTGAATTGCTTTATGTGCAGGTGAAGACCTATCCAACATCTAACCAGCAATGGTATTTGGATAGTGGGTGCTATAAGCACATGACAGGGAACAAGGACAACCTAAATTCCTTTAGAGCCAAGCTTGGACCCAAGGTTATCTTTGGTGATTCCAACTTTGGACAAACTAAAGGATATGGAGCAGTCCAGATTGGTTCTGTAACCTTCAAGAAAGTAGCATATGTGGAAGGACTGAAGCACAACCTAATCAGCATCAGTCAGCTATGTGATGAAGGCTACCAGGTGACCTTCAGCAAAACCTTATGCAAAATCAAGTCAGAGGACAACACAACTGTGTTGACAGGTAAAAGGAAAGGTAACATCTACCTAGTAGATTTTCTTTCAACTACTATAGATATCTGTTTATTCAATTCAGTTTGTAGACCAAATGTTTTATGGCATAAGAGATTAGGACACCTAAACCTTAGAACTATTGCTAGGCTCTCCAAGGACAACCTTGTTAGAGGACTACCTTCTGGCCCCTACAAGAAGGAAGGACTCTGCAAGGCTTGTCAATTAGGCAAGCAAACTAAGAACAGTTTTAAGTCACTTAATAAGAGTGATTCACCTAGGATATTGTATCTGTTACACATGGATCTATTTGGACCCATCACAGTACAAAGCCTAGGAGGGAAATCCTACACTTTAGTGATTGTAGATGACTTCTCTAGATTCACTTGGGTGTTCTTTCTAAGGAAGAAGTCTGATAACTTTAAGTGTCTGACAGAGTTTCTCAAATGTATAAAGATTGAGTTCAATACTCACATTGCCCTGATCAGAAGTGATCATGGGATAGAGTTTGATTCTCTTCTTATGCAAGAGTTCTGTCAGAGTGAAGGGATCAGACATACTTTCTCAGCTCCTAGAACTCCTCAACAAAATGGGGTAGCTGAAAGGAAAAATAGAACCCTTATTGAATCTGCCACTACATTGTTGTCAGATGCTCATCTACCTCTATCCTTCTGGGCAGAGGCAGTGAACACCTCCAACTATGTGCTGAACAGAAGTCTGATACATAAACTGAAGGGAAAGACTCCCTATGAATTACTCAAAGGGAAGAAACCTAAAGTTGACTATTTCAGAATTTTTGGTTGCATTTGCTACATTCACAATAATGATAAGAAATATCTAGCAAAATTTCAAGCCAAAGCGGATGAAGGAGTGTTTCTGGGATACTCCATGATCAGCAAGGCCTATAGGGTTTATAATAAATCATCATTGAAAATTGAGGAATCTGTTCATGTTTCTTTTGATGAAACTAATATGTCTTTCAAGGAGAAGATTTCTTCTACCATAGAACCCTTGCAGGAACACTCTCTAGTTGAAGATATGAACAAGTTACAAGTTGTTCAAGAAGAAGAAAGCAGTGAAGATGAAAGCAATGCTCAACATACTGAAGCACAACCTGAAGAGCCAGTTGTTGTACCACAAGAGGAAACAACAACACAGGTTGGTGAACAATCAACACCCCCTGTTGATTTAGTAACATCAAGAGACCATCTAATTTCCCAGATAATTGGAGAAATCTCAGCTGGTGTGCAAACCAGAAATCAGGTCAACCAAAACCTGTTGCACACCTGCTTCCTTTCTCAAATTGAACCTCAGTCCATTCAAGATGCAGAGCAAGATCCACACTGGATCATTGCCATGCAAGAGGAGTTGCATCAATTTGAGAGGAACAAAGTATGGGAACTAGTGCCAAAGCCTAAGGATCATTCCATTGTTGGAACAAAATGGGTATTCAGAAACAAACTGGATGATCAAGGAGTAATAATAAGGAACAAGGCAAGGCTAGTTGCCCAAGGATATTCTCAAGAAGAAGGAATTGACTACGACCAGACCTTTGCACCTGTTGCAAGATTAGAAGCCATCAGGATATTTTTAGCTTATGCAGCTCACAAAGGCTTCAAGGTTTATCAGATGGATGTCAAGAGTGCTTTCTTAAATGGAGACATCAAAGAGGAAGTCTATGTCAGACAACCTCCAGGTTTTATCTCTCCAACTCACCCTGATTATGTTTTTAGACTAAATAAAGCATTATATGGTCTCAAGCAAGCTCCTAGAGCATGGTATGAGACCCTAGCATGCTTTCTCTTGGAGAATGGTTTTATAAGGGGTAGAGTAGACCAAACTCTTTTCATTAGAACCCATAAGTCCCATACCCTACTAGTACAAATCTATGTGGACGATATCATTTTTGGTTCTACTGACTCAAAATTATGCAGAAGGTTTTCTAACCTGATGCACTCTAAATTTGAGATGAGTAGCATGGGTGAGCTATCCTTCTTCCTAGGATTGCAAGTCAAACAACATGCTGAAGGCATCCTTATTTCTCAAACCAAATATGCTAATGAGCTGGTTAAGAAATTTGGCATGTCTGAGGCATCTTGTATGAAAACACCCATGCCTACCAATGTTGTATTGGATGCTGATGAACATGGGAAACCTGTTGATCAGACAACATATAGAGCAATGATTGGCTCTTTACTGTATCTTACAGCTAGTAGACCAGATATAATGTTTGCTACATGTATATGTGCTAGGTTCCAAGTTAGCCCTAGAGAGTCACACCTCACTTTAGTAAAGAGGATTCTTAGGTATGTTAAAAGTTGTCCAAATCTAGGTCTCTGGTATCCAAAAGATTCAGCATTTGAGTTAACTGGATTCTCTGATGATGATTATGCTGGATGCAGAATTGACAGGAAAAGCACCAGTGGAACTTGTCAGTTCCTTGGTGATAGACTTGTCTCTTGGTTTTGCAAGAAACAAACATCTGTGTCAACTTCAACTGCTGAAGCTGAATATATGGCTGCAGGCAGTTGTTGTTCACAAATACTGTGAATTCAAAATCAACTCCTAGACTATGGTTACAACTTAGAGAAGTCAAAAATCTTTTGTGACAATACAAGTGCTATCTCCATAGCTCAAAATCCAGTCCTCCATAGTAGGACAAAACACATAGAGATTAGGCATCACTTCTTAAGGGACAATGTTGAAAAGAATAAAATTGAATTGCAATATATCCCAACTGATTTACAAAGGGGAGATATTTTCACCAAGCCTTTGGATGAAAAGAAACACACTTTCTTCCTAAATCAGTTAGGAATGTTAGATGGAGGAAGTCTTAAATAATATCCAAGATTTTGAAAGCTAAAAATTGACCAAGACTAGGCAAAAATTCTGATTTTCCTTAGTGTCTAGAATTTTCTGTTCTCTGAACTGCGCTCGACGATTTTCCCAAAGATCGTCGAACGGAGTTCGACGATTTCCTGAATCGTCGAACGGAGTTCAGCGCTCCTCAGATAGTATGAACTATCTCTTCTGGTCAACGATCGTCGAACGGCGCTCGACGATTTTGTTCACTGAACGATCGTCGAACGGAGCTCGACGCCTTTCCAGATCGTCGAACGGAGATCGACGATGTTGGAGTCTCTTCAGATTCCTTTAGAAGCCTCGATCGTCGAACTGAGTTCAACGATCTTTCCATTTCTGCGTCGAACCCTAATATAAAACTCATTTTTCGCCGTCATTCTCTCTTGCGCTTTCAATTTCTCTGCAAAATTTTCTTCCCTCCAAACAGTTCTACCTTGGTCGTTTTGTTTGTTAAGTTTTTGCAGGTACCATGGCCGTCTCAGTTGCTGTACTCGCCGCAATGAAGTTTGATGCAGGGTTTGACATCGATCTGGACTCCTTCAACACCACTGATCAAATCTTCCAGGACATCCTGAGTTTATTCAAAGATCAGCATTTGTCTGCCCTCATGACCACAAGAATCAAACTTGCCTCAGATGAAATCAAAGAATGGGTATATACTGCACACAACCTTGACAACAACACCATTGTTGGATCTATTGCTGGCACCCAGGTACCTCTGACCCCAACAGTCTTAACAGAGGTTTTTGGTTTAAGAAATGGAGATGTCTCTGCTGAACTATCTGGAGAAGAGTTTTCTGATATACATGCCAGGATGGGTCATCCTGAGGGAAACCCTAGCAAGTTGTTTAAGAGGAACCTGTCAGTTGAATACAGGTTTCTAGCTGATGTTGTAGGCAAGGTGCTGTTGGCAAAACATTCTGCACATGACACCATCTCCAGACATCAGCTCTGCCTCATGGGAGCTCTGGTAGATAGGAAAAGCTTGAATTGGGGAGAGGTCTTCTTTGACCTGATAAAGAAAAAGATTAACAAAACCTTTGTGAATTTTGGAAGAATTCTGGGAGTTTTCCTTCAGGCAAAGTGCCCTGCTCTGCTGGTCTCCTCTGGAGTGCACATCAATGCCTCCAAGAGACTCACCTGTGCCCTATTTGGGAAGTGGGACAGGCAAATTAGCAAGCCCAGCAGGCCCTCTTCAACTGCCCCTTCAGGCACCAGGACTCAAAGAGTCACTCCCCCCCCCCAGGTCTCTGCTCCTGCAGAAGACCTGCCTGCTGCTAGTGCTGCTTCTCCTCCTCCTCCAATTCCAACCCTACCTATTCCATCCACCACTCCAGCTCCATCCACCATTACAATTTCCAGCCCATCTCCAACATCTATTCCATCTCCAGCAACCATTTCATCTCCACCAGAAGACCACTTCCACCCATTATTCTCATATCCACCACCAGATGTCACCTCATCCCCATCCATACCATCCTTCACACTTCTGGATGAATCCTACATGGATGATTCCCCCTCTTCTCCTCCAGAATTGCCATCCTCTTCAACATCTTTCCAAGACCTTCTCCACCACATCATTGACCAACCCACTTTCACTCCCTCCATATCCATCCCATTGTCCTCCATCTCCACAATCCCCTCTCCTGAGCCATTCATTCCACCTTTCAGCCCTCCACCTCCAGCTTCTTCAGCCATCCCTGTACCCTCTACCTCTGCTCCTCTTCTTGAGCAAGTAGATCTTTCAGCCCTTGCTGACAAGTTGTATGAGCTCATTGCCCCCAGGCTCTCCCTTCTCTTGGAGACCTCTTTGGCTCCTCTACACTTGTCAGTGGCAGCCCTCTCTGCCAGGCTTTCTTCTCTCCTTCCTCCAGCAGCCCCACCAGCAGTTTGCCTTGATACAGAGGTATCTGCATCCAGGCAGGGGGAGATGCCCTATGAAGCCAGCCTTCATGCTGCTGCTGCTGCTGCTCCTGTGTCTGCTGCCCCTTCTGCTCCAGTTGCTGCTGCTACTCCAGTCTTAGCAATAGACCTAAGGTCTTTGCTATCTGCATTTGATACTGCTTATTACAGCTACCTTCCAGAAGCTATTGCTGTCCAGCCCTCAGAAGATCTGTCTAAGGCAATGGTGCCCTTCTCTGGCTGTGACCCCAACATTCTTTCCTCCTTTATACTCTCAGTGATGACTGCTGCTGCTGATGATGAAGACAAGGCTGAATCTACCTCTGAAATTGTTCTTGCTGCTGTTGAAGACAATGTTCCAACTGCTGCTGAAAATCAAATTGTTTCTGATGAGCCCATTTCCCAGGATTCTCTGATGACAGAGGCTGCTGTTTTTGAGCCTGCTGTAGATGTTGTTGTTGTTTCTGAACCTGCTGCTGCCATAATTCCTAAAATAACCAGTGTTGCTTCTACTGCTGCTCCAGTATCTGTTGTTATATCTGCGGATGTATCTGTCTCTGTTGCTCCTTCTGCTTCTGCTTCTGCCCCATCTGCTGCTGTTCAACTGAAAGAAGATCTGATGAAAAGGATTGATGCTTTATATGATGCTCAAAGCTCTGAATCTGATGACTACAACACTGCTTCTGATGATTCTTCTGCCACCATTGCAAGGAAAAGGAAGGCAAGAAGTAAGGCACTGAAAAGGGTTCCACCTGCCAAAGTTAGAGATGATAATGATGTTCCTTACTATATTCTGCACAACTGCCCAATTACTGAACATTGGATGCAGTTCTCTAAAAATCAGCTAAAGGCAATGAAGAAGAAAAGGAAGTATGAGAAAGGTTCCACCCAGTCCAAGCACCCTCATCCTCCTCCACCACCTCCACCTGATGCAGGTGCAGGTGGCAGCTCTGCAAGTTCAGGCCCAGCTAGAAGCCAGGCTCCCTACCAACCTCATGCTAGAACATATCAAAGGGAAAGCCAGTCTAGGGGCTCTTACTCTAGAAGGGGAGGATATAGGGGAAATCAAAGAGAGACTCAAGTCTATTCTAAAGGGCATTCCAGGCAGCATCCTTATTCCAGGGGAGGACATGTTTCTTCTGATACATCTTCTGGTCCATTCCCCTATAAGCTCAAAGAAACTGTGACTGCCAGGACTCCTCAAGATACTTCTTCCAACAGGTATGAGCCACCTGTTCCATTTGAGGACCCTGAGAAGAATCCTGTTGCTTGGACTGCTAGAATGAAGGAGTTGGCTGCTTTAGACCAGATAAAGAAAGCAAGAGAGAAAGGCCTAGACACTTCCAATATCTCTACAATGTCAGAACAAAGACAGAAAGAACTAGAAAGATATGCCTCCAGTAAATTTTTTGATGCAGACAGGTACATGGAGTTGCATCCTGCTGCAGTAGTTCCCAGGACTTCTAAGCAAACATATTTGGGTGCAGCTGATGACACAAGATCCAACAAAGAAGCTTTAAATCCTAACAGAGAAATCAAAATGGTAAAAGGCAAAGAGAAAGAGTACTCTGTAAGGTGACAATTCTTGGTTTTTCTGACTGCTTTCTGGATATCATATTTATATATCTCTGTGATGGTTCTGCATTGTGTCTAGCTGCTATTGTTTTTATGTTTTTCTGACTGTATGATGTTGTTTGATTTTCAAAGTCTGTAAATAGTTTTCCTAACCCAAATAGGGGGAGATTGTTGGAACACCCTATTACTAATTTGGGTCAGGATCACTATGTCTCTAAGAATCTGTGTTTGACCTTCTGTATAGCTTAATAGGTCAATTAGAATTGAGTCTAAGGGTCAGTAGTCTAGGATTGGAAGCTGCCCTGAAGACCCAAGTTTTTCTGGAGACTAAGTCCAATCGTCGAGCTCAGCACGACGTTTCGTCGAACTCCGGTCGACGATCGTCTAGCTCAACTTCGACAGATCGTCGAGCTCCATTCGACGATCGCTGAGCTCAAACCTCATAATATCGTCGAGCTCCACTCGACGATCGCTGAGCTCAACTTCTCAATATCGTCGAACTCCATTCGACGATCGCTGAGCTCAGGTCGACGATTTTGACTCTGCACTGGATCCTTATCTCTGAGCTCAGTTCGACGATCTTTGAGCTCAGATCGACGATTTCTTTGCTGCTTGCATTTTCCAGTTCGCTGAGCTCAGCTCGACGATAGCAGAGCTCAGTTCGACGATTTCAGTTATCTTTCAGAATTCAAATTCAAATCAGATAGAAGTTATTCTGCATTTAATTCAGAAGATCTGCCAGCCGTTTTCATTTACTTCTGGAGCAAGTTTCAAGGGATTTTTCAAGGAACAATTTAGTGGACTTTCCTTCAGAACAAATTATGCAATTAAGGTTGTAATCAATGCAGACCAACGGCTATCTTTGACAGAGTGATATTCTATTCAGACACAGAGAATAAAAGTATGGAATGTTTTTGAAACAAAATATAGAGAAGAACAAAAAGAGAGATTGACAAGAATAGGACACAACTCAGTATACAGAGACTTTTTGAAAATATTCTGTCAACAAGAATTCTGAAGAACACTCTTCAGAGAGATCAAGCTTTCAAACATTCTTCAGATCTCTTCAGCTCTCAAAGTGTTCAAGGCCAACATCATTTCAAGACTCCAGACACTCAACATTTCAGCTTGCTGAAATCATCTTTTGCTGGAGATCTATCTTTGAAGGCCTATCACCCTCAGCAAAGCTCATCTTCCTGAAGATCAAGGACTCAGGGGGAGCTTTGACATCAATCCACTTAGTCCTCTCAGTTGATTGAGAAAGAGAAGATTGCCATCACTCTCTCACCCCCACTCTATAAAGGGTTTTTCAAACTCCCTTCAAAAGTTTGAATCTGGTTTTTGAGCACCTTGTCAAAAGCTCATTGGTGGCAAGACACCTGATCAAAAAATCTGTTTTGGTTTTTGAGCACCTTATCAAAAGCTCATTGGTGCCCAGGACACCTGATCAACTCATCCTGCAGTGGATTCCTACCTAGGGTGGTAGAAGAGTGGATGTACCCAAGTTTGGGGAACCACTATAATTCCTTGTGTCATCTGGTTCTGCATGTTTTCTTTTTGTTTCTGGCCTAGATTTTCTTGTGCTTAGTTTCTGCATAACTTAGTTTTGTGATTAGTTTTATTTCTGCTTCCCTGCTTACACTCATTACAACAATTGTTGTAAAGCTTTGCAAAAGTTTTTCTTTGTGTTTTAAAAAGCACCATATACTCTATTCACCCCCCTCTAGAGTATATCAGATCTAGTTTCCCCTTTCACGGTGAGTGCGTGGTGTTCCTTGGGGTTGATGTGAATAGTCCCCATTATGTTGTATATAGAGTCCGGAATCGAAGTACGGGCATAGGCATTGTCTGTGAAGCCTACCCGGACATGTTGGTCTGGATCGGTGATGTTGCATTTGTTATGATTTGCCGGAGAAGACTCCATGCTTTGGTTTTTCTAGTTTCTACGTGGTAGATTGCAGCAGGGATCCTTGGGGATTAACTCCAAGGCGCACCCGGAAAACTGAGCGGAATCGTTGTCCTGCTAACTTGGTGGTTTGGGAACCAGCCTTGAACATAACTGGGTTATGTGATTGTATGGAATGTTTAGGATCCAAGAGAAGCTTGGCCCGCGCGTAGGACTTAAGTTGACTAGGCGGTATGAGCAACGGGTAAGTGGAATTAGACCTGGGCTATGTGGTTCGGTGCGAGAGACCCATTATGGGGACTGGTCGTTGGCATAGTTGGGAGCCTTAGACAGTGGTCAGAAAGGCTAGAATGCTCATGTTGTTGCCATCCTGGGGGTGGTGGTGAAGCCACAGAATTGACCGGATTCACCGTTAATGTGCCTTGAGTGCACGGTGTGTTTGGTCGTGCGAGCCTACACCTGTGGCGAAATGTAATTGCACTTTATTGTTTAGATGGGCTAATGATATGCAGGGAAGGAGCACCGCCGTCACGAGTAAGGGTCGGGGTCGTTATAATTTGGTCGGCTTTTGCTGACCGTTGCATTGTTTGCCACCGTGCGGTGGAATATTGCTTGCAGGTGCTGCGGAGCCGAGTGCTAAATAGCGAGCTGGAGCCCATGATGCTGTGCTGGCCCTCGAAGGCCGTAGAGAATAGTTATTTTTATTTTGTTATGTGTGGCCGGCCTGCGAGCCGATGTATATAAGACACCATTTATTTAAGTGAACATTTGTAATTCCACAAGGCCGTATACTTTTCAGTGTACTTGGTTCTCATTCCTATGGTGTGGTTGTGGACATTCATTATTAATGGATTCAAGTTTTGGGTTCTTTCAACTGTTTAAAAACTTCCGCTAGAATGCTCTGTGTAGGACAACTAGTCTTAATTGGATAGTTTGGATATTCTCATGTAACCCTTCCGACTGTTTGTGGTATATGGTGTCGGGTTCCAGCTGGACCTTCTACTATATGTCATACGATGGATGGGGGCGTTACAATTTGGTATCAGACTTCTGGTTACGGTCTGGCTTAAATGAATTCGTGGGTGAATTCTTTTAAGGGGTGGTGAGCACATGTGTGCGTCATCGTTATAACATCAAAAAAGAACCCATGAATGTCCACTTAGGAATGAAAAATACACTTATTTTGTGGAACCTGAGTATTCTAATGATTGCTTTTAGCAATTTGTATGTCGTATAATCTAGGTTCTTTGCTTTTTTAGGCAGCTAGGAGCGGTGCTGGTCAATCGGAGTGTCCGCAATCGGCATAAAGTAGTACACCGAGGGATGTACCTAAAACACCTCCTTCAGCAGAAACCATCAGGTTGGTGGCTGAAGCAGTTTTTGCTATGATAAATGCCCAACCTACAGGGCAAATGCATCACGCACCTCCTACGAATGAGCAAGAACTGGTTAGGATGGCAGAGCCGAGAGTGGTGGAGTGCTTGGTGGTGGAGCGCTTGGTGGTGGATCAGGTAGAGCCGAGGAGGGCTACGGAGAGACAGCTCAAGCATGTAATGAGCTTTAATCCTCCGGTGTTCGACGGGACTGGAACGACAACTCAAGCTGAGGATTGGCTCTCTATGATAAGGAGGGTCTTGATGGCCACGTTAACAACAGAATGGCAGAAGACCACCATAGCGACCTTCCTTTTGGCTGGTGAGGTGAGGCTATGGTGGGATGAGTTAGAGTTTCATCTCTTAGTGGGAAGGCAACTTGCTGATGTACCGATGGAGGAATTCTCAAGACTGTTCTTTGCCAGATACCTACCCTCTGCATAGAAGTTGGAGATAGAGAGTTAGTATCTTGGGTTGACTCAGGGAGCCATAAGCGTGGATGAGTATCTCCACGAGTTTACACGGTTTGGTCGTTATGCTGGTGCTATGTTTACTGAAGAGGAGCGTAAGACCAACCGATTCTAGGAGGGTCTACGCGGCGATCTACAGTTACTCCTTGTTGGGCCTAAGGCGCAGGGCTTCCTAGCCTTGGTCAATTCGGCCCGGTCGTTGGAGAAGGTTGTGAAGAAAGTGCAAGAGAAGAAGGACCCAGGAGAAAAGAGGTCAGAGTTCAAAGTGCCAAATTCGAAGTCAGGATTCCGCAGATGGAACAAAAAACAGAGGACTTCGAACTCAGCCCCTCCGTCTGGTGCATCGGGGGCAACCACAAGTCGAGTCCCAGGAGCTTGCTACAATTGTGGGAAGACATGGCATTTTGCTCGGGAGTGTTGGAGCGGACGCGCAAAGTCCGAGAGGAATCCTGGAACAACTTATGAGGAGAAAGGGAAGGCGGTGGAGTCAACCACGTCCCACCATGCTCCAGCCCATCCTAGAGTTTACAACCTTGGTCTGCAAGAGGCCATACAGCAAGCAGACGTGGTGACAGGTATGAGTTAAATTACAGTGGTTTAACTTTATATAGTTGTTACCTTCGTATATGTTAGCTTACTTTTGTTGGTGCTAGGCTTTGTGTTTATTTCTGAGTTTCCGACGAGAGCCCTGTTTGATACGGGAGCATCGCATTCCTTCTTGTCCGAAAGGTTCATGTCGCACGTAGGGGTTCCTCGATGGCAAAAGACAGTTTGGATGTGTTGTTGCCCAATGGGTGCTCAATGCGAGCGGATAAGTTTTGTGTGGTAAAGATTCAGATTGGGGACCAGGAGTTTGATTTGTGAGCGTTGGTTCTATCGTTAGTGCAATTCGACGTAATCTTTGGTATGGACTGGCTCTCAGAGTAGCGAGCTTACATCTATTGCAATCAAAAGGAGGTTAAGTTGGGACTGCATACTGAACAGGAGGCTATGTTTGCGGGCATGAAGGGGTCGAGTAAAGTTTTGATGTCGGCTCTTCAAGTGATTAAGGCGGTTCGGTCTGGGGCAGAGCTTTTTGTCACTTTAGTGCAGACTTCGACGCCTAAGCCAAGTCTGGACAGGATCCCAGTTGTGTCTGAGTATCCTGATGTGTTTCCGAATGATCTCCCAGGAGCTCCTCCTCAGCGGGAGATAGACTTTACTATTGAGCTGGTACCGGGTTCCAAACCAGTGTCACGCTCCCCCTATCAGATAGCGCCAAGAGAGATGGCAGAGTTGAAGGTGCAACTTCAAGAGTTTTTGGAGCAAGGGTATGTGCGTCTAAGTTCATCGCCTTGGAGCGCACCAATTCATTTCGTTAATAAGAAGGATGGGAGCTTGCGACTCTGTATTGACTATCGGGAGTTGAAAAAGCTTACGGAGAAGAACAAATATCCGATCCCGAGGATTGACGATCTATTCAATCAGTTGGTTGGGTCAACGGTATATTCGAAGTTAGATCTGAAGTCCGGTTACTATCAATTGAGGATAAGGGAGAGCGACATCCTAAAGACAGCTTTCAGTACGCAGTTTGGGCATTACAAGTTCACGGTCATGCCGTTTGGATTGACCAATGCGACATCCGTGTTTATGGATCTGATGAACAGGACGTTCAGAGAATACCTAGATCATTTCGTCATAGTATTTATCGATGATATCTTGGTATATTCGCAGTGTGAGGAGGACCATTACAAGCATTTACACGTGGTGTTGGAGACCTTGAGGAGGAATCAGTTGTATGCAAAGTTCTCCAAGTGTGAATTCTGGTTATCCTCGATAGCGTTCCTTGGTCATGTTGTCAGTGAAGAATGGATAGCTGTGGATCCGGCGAAGATAGCGGCGATACGGGAGTGGCCTGCTTCGACTACAGTGGCAGAGGTCCGGAGTTTTCTGGGACTTGCTGGCTAATACAGGCGCTTCGTAGAGAACTTCTCCCGGATAGCGCTACCACTCACGACGTTGACTAGAAAGGATCAGAAGTTTGTGTGGTCTCCGGAGTGCGAACAGGCTTTTGAAGAGTTGAAGAGACGGTTGACCACGACTCCTATTTTATGTTCGCCAAGTGGAACCAAAGGGTTCGAGATCTATAGTGATGCTTCGGGCAGTGGTTTGGGCTGTGTTCTTCTACAGCATAGGAGGGTGATAGCCTATGGTTCATGACAACTGAAGGTTCATGAGAGGAATTATCTGGTTCACGACTTAGAATTAGCGGTCGTGATATTTGCTCTAAAGTTGTGGAGGCACTATCTGTACGGTGTGAAGGTTGATATTTACACCGATCATAAGAGCTTGAAGTACCTGTTGGATCAAAAGGATCTGAACATGAGGCAGCGGAGGTGGATGGAGTTCTTAGATGACTACACCTTCAAGATTCATTATGTGCCTGGGAAAGGAAATGCAGTGGTGGATGCATTGAGTCGCAGGACTCCTGCTCAAGCCAACTGGGTATCGGTACATGATGAGAGATTGGTCTGTGAGTTGGAGGCTTTGGAGATATCTTGCATCGACAAGCAGTCTAGTACTGAGGCGAAACTGTTTTGGACAGAGGTGCAGTGTGACCAAGCTGATAGAGTTCGACGGGCTTTGGTTCAGGATAACAACATGAAGCAGATCTTGGATGAGACTTTGGATGGGTCAAATTCCCAGTTTGCGGTTGAGGATGGACTGCTAAGGAAGGACGGTGGTCTAAGCATCCCTAGTGCGGATAATCTTCGGGAGGAGTTGATGTATGAGGCTCATCATACCAAGTACTCAATCCCCCCGGGTAGCACGAAGATGTATAGAGACATGAAGAAGTTATTCTGGTGGCCAGGATTAAAGTAGGATGTAACACTTTATGTGGCCAAGTGCCAAACTTATGCCTTGGTGAAAGCGGAGTGCCAGAAGCCCGGAGGCTTCCTAAAGTCCCTATCTATCCCAGAATGGAAATTCGACGACATTTCTATGGATTTTGTGCATAGTTTGTCGAAGTCGCAGAAGGGAAACGAAGCCATCTGGGTGGTCGTAGATAGATTGACAAAGGTGTCGCACTTTATCCCAAACAAGAAGGAAGATCCTGTGGAAATGTTAGCCAAACTCTATGTGGAGAATATTGTACGATTGCACGGTGTACCCCGCAGTATTGTTAGTGATCGAGATGGACGCTTCATGTCAAATGACTGGAGGTTGGTGCATAGTCTGTTGGTTACTAAGCTAAAGTTCAGCACAGCCTTTCATCCGCAGACGGATGGCCAAACCGAGAGGGTCAACCGGATGATAGAGTACATGCTTCGCATGTGCGTCCTAGATTTTGGAAAGCAGTGGGAGGATCACCTATACATGGTGGAGTTTGCGTATCACAACAGCTTTCAAGCGAGTATTGGAATGGCGCCTTTCGAGGCCTTGTATGGGAGAAAGTGTCGCATGCCATTGTCTTGGTTGGAGACGGGCGAGTCGAAGCTTTACAAACGTCAAGCGGTGGAAGGTGCCACTTCAGTGATACGGACAATTCAAGAATGTTTGAAGATCGCTCAGGATAGACAGTCAAAGTACTATAACTCCAAACATAGGAATGTGGAGTTCAATGTTGGCGACTGGGTGTACTTGAAAATCAAGTCGTTCAAGGGTGTCTCGCGGGTTCGACGCTTGAAGAAGCTGAGTCTGAGATACCTTGGACCATTTGAAATCCTGGAGCGTGTTGGTGAGGCAGCGTATAGGTTGAAGCTGTCGGTGGAGTTGAGTGGACTACATGACGTGTTCCACGTGTCGGTGTTGCGTAAGGCGGTGCAAGAGCCTTCGCAGATCATTGCGGACAATCAAGTATCGGTTGACTACGAGTTGACGACAAGGGTCAAGTTAGTATGTATTGAAGACGTTGAAGTCAAACGACTCCGCAACAAGGAAGTCTGAATGGTTAAAGTCCATTGGGACAATTGCGGTCGTGAGGAGCTTTCTTGGGAGCGAGAGCAAGCTATGTTGGAGGAATATCCCGAGTTATTCCACTCAGGTAACATTTAGTTATGTACCTTTACTAAATTTCGGGATGAAATTCCTTAACTGGGGGAGATTTGTAACGCCCCGAAAATTGTATTTGAGCTGATTGCGTCCAAATAAGATTTTTGAATTCTGTATAGAGGTACACGGACAGGGACACGGGCGTGTCCATGGCCCTGTCAGGCTGGGTGTGTTGGATGGCTGTGTCCAGAGAAGGACACGACATAGAACACGGGCGTGTCATCTGACACGGGCATGTGCCTAGCCGTGTCAATACCCGTGTTCCCAAGAGTCGTGTCGGTTGGCGTGGCGGTTATATGTGACACGCGCCCGGTCACGGGCATGTCGAGGACCCGACACGGGCGTGTCAGGTGAGACACGGGAGTGTCAGGTGAGACACGGGCGTGTCTTTGCCCGTGTGGTTGTTCTGCATTCGACGATCGTGCCTCGATCAAGGCACACGGCCAGGGACACGACCGTGTGCGAGGCCGTGTTCGGCCCAGGTCTGGGGATTTTTGTACAGATCTGAGCCGTTCATTTTCTTTAAGTTAGATCCAATGGTTCAGACGGTTTCCTGCTCGGTTAAAGCCGGGAATGGTGGTTTAACTCCTCATTTCTCCCGTAAGATTTCTCTTTCCAAGGAGTTAGAGCAAGGAGGAAGAAGGAGGAGGATTATGGCCGCCGGCAGAGCATCGGAGCACCGTTTAGAGAACCAAGAGCGGATCCATGGAGGAAATTCCATTGCGAAGATTTCTATCTGTGTAGTTTTCCCATGGTGCAAAAGCGGACTACAAGGGTAACGATTCTCAACTTGAGCATGTGAAGCTCTTCCTTTTACATACGGAATCCCGCTCCCGTGAGTGTGCGGTGAGTGCGCGGTGTTCCTTGGGGTTGATGTGAATAGTACCCCTTGTGTTGCATATAGAGTCTGGAATCGAAGTACGGGCATAGACATTGTGTGTGAAGCCTACTCGGGCATGTTGGTCTGGATCGGTGATGTTGCATTTGTTATGATTTGTCGGAGAAGACTCCGTGCTTTGGGTTTTCTGGTTTCTACGCGGTAGATTGCAGCAGGGATCCTTGGGGATTAACTCCAAGGCGCACCCGAAAAACTGAGTGGAATCGTTGTTCTGCTAACTTGGTGGTCTGGGAACCGGCCTTGAACATAACTGGGTTATGTGATTGTTTGGAATGTTTAGGATACAAGAGAAGCTTGGCCCGCACGTAAGACTTAAGTTGACTAGGCGGTATGAGCAACGGGCAAGTGGAATTGTACATGGGCTATGTGGTTCGGTGCGAGAGACCCATTGAGGGGACTGGCCGTTGGCATAGTCGGGAGCCTTAGATAGTGGTTATAAAGGCTAGAATGCTCATGTTGTTGCCATCCTAGGGGTGGTGGTGAAGCCACAGAATTGACCGGATTCACCGTTAATGTGCCCTGAGTGCACGAGGTGTTTGGCCGTGCGAGCCTACACCTGTGGAGAAATGTAATTGCACTTTATTGTTTAGCTGGGCTAATGATATGCAGGGAAGGAGCACCGCCATCCCGAGTAAGGGGCGGGGTCATTATAATTTGGTCGGCTTTTGCTGACCGTTGCATTGTTTGCCACCGTGCGGTGGAATGTTGCTTGCAGGTGCTGCGGAGCCGAGTGCTAAATAGCAGGCTGGAGCCCATGCTGCTGTGCTGGCCCTCGAAGGTCGTAGAGAATAGTTATTTTTATTTTGTCATGTGTGGCCAGCCTGCGAGCCGATGTATGTAAGACACTATTTATTTAAGTGAACATTTGTAAGGCCATAAGGCCGTATACTTTTCAGTGTACTTGGTTCTCATTCCTGTGGTGTACAACCCCGTACCCGGCCGAGTGGGATCCTCTCCAGGGAGCGGGCTCGGGACGTACTACGAGCGACGATTTGGTGCAGCCCTGTTCGAGGACGTGCGGGCTCTCATACGCGGGTGTGGAGTTTTTACTTTTTGAGTTATAAAAAATATATATATATGTACTATATATATATTTCTAGTTATAATATATATTTATTATATATATATATATATATTTATATATATGGAAGTGGAGGTATAAAGAAGAGAAAAAGGAGGCGGGGTAGGGCATCGGGCCGGAGGAGGAAAAAAGGGGGCCAGCCGCAGGTTTTTTCAGCCCCGATCTTCCCGATCTCTCTCTCTCTCTCTCTCTCTCTCTCTCTCGGTGAAGCAGCAAGGGAAGAAGGACCGGCCGCCTGCAGGTGGGGCTCGGCCGCCTGGAGAAAGAGCCGGCCGCCTGGGGCAAGGCACGACCGCCGGATGCCCGGGCACGGCCTGGAGCTAGGGCACGGCCTAGAGCCGGGGTCGGCCGGGAAGGGAGTCCGACCACCACCACGGCCGCTTGGAGCAAGGCATTGATCGTCCATCTACGGCTAGGCTCGGCCAGGAAAATGAAGATCGGGAGTCATTGTTCTCCTCCCTGCGAGGGCTCGGCCACCACTGGAAAAACGGAGCAAGAGGACGTATTTTTCCATCTCCTCCAGCAAGGGCTCGGCCAAGGAAATAGGGACCGGGTTTCTCCAGCAACGTTCGGCCACGAGAAGATTGTGATGAGGGTTAGGGCCGGCACCGCCATCAGAAAAATCAGCTAGGAGCCCTTCACCGGGCATCGAGCCTCGTGCAAGATACGCGGCCGTGACTCCGCCATTATCCGCGCCAAGGGTAACGAAATTTCTCCCTCGGGCATGTGAAGCCCTAAATTTACATATTTGCATGGAGGCCCCTCTTCACCAATGGGTGGAGGAAGGGTGCTCTCCGACGGGTTGACGTGTACGTCCCCGCAGTTTATTTCATTTAGTGCCTGGAAGCATGAGTACGGGTTTAGGCATGCTGTGTGAAGCCCATCCGGACGTATGAGCCGGATTGGTGATGTTCTGGGGTTCCCGGAGAAGACTCCGAGGAAGTTGTGCATTCTTTATGTAGCGAAAAGTGGCGGGCTTAAGCCCAAGTTTGTGCCGGCCCTAGAAGGCCTTTTTGTTTCTGTTACCGGCCTGCGTGCCGAGGTATGGAACGTACGTTCCTGTAATTTGAGATGCCCGCGATGTTTTTGCTAGCCCTTGGAGGCTTGTGTTACGTTGGTGGCGGTCCAAAAGGGGCTGCAAAAAAATAGAACTGCTAGGCGGGGTTATGCTGCTAGGAGGGCAGTTAAAGGGCGTTTTGCACAAACCCGAGGGGTCATCCTTGGTTAAGAGGGAGTGAATTTTGAGAGCCTCCCTAGAGGTTCTGGTCGGCCAAGAGAGCCTTCCAAAGGTGCCCAATCAGCTCAGCATTTGGCTTAGGAGGGGAAGAGCTCGTTAGTCTTCCGGGTGTGTGGTGGGACCTCCACGCTGAGACCTTGGGCCTGTCCCTTACGTTCCTAGTCTAGAGCCTCGATCGTTCACTCGAGTGTAGTAGGTGCGCGGTCACCCCTCTTTTGGGACCTCGAACTCCACAGGGACCGGTTTCCGGTTTCAACATTTATGGTGCGGTGAGCGTGGAGAGTGACCAGCACAGAAAAACTCAGTCGAACGTCATGGCTATAGAAGAGGAACCAAGTGACGGCCAAGGTCATGTGATGAAAGAAGTCCCCTCCCACTCCTCTTTTGTCGCTCCTAACCATCTTGACTTTTCATCTCGAATGTTTCTCAAATGACAAAGTATAGACTCTCACAGTTGAGAAGTAGCTCTTAAAATAATTTCCCACTAGCTAAAATTTTGAGGTTGGAAAGTGCACAGTCGAAAGGTTGAAGTGTTAGTACTAGCATACTGGGTTCAGACTTATGCGAGTCATCCAAGTTTCAGGAAACGCATATTAACAATTATTCTCAAATGTGTGTCTTATAATGAGAGAGGTGGGAGTAAAAAGAACAGTAAAACTAGAGAGTACCACTGCAGCCACGGACCATAACTAATTCATCTGTGCTAGGGGGTTTGCTTGCGAAACTGTAGAACGAAATCCGGAGAACGAAGATGGACCGGGGTTAAACTTGTAGCCCTTAATTTAGATGAATGAGCAGCACCTCCAGATACATCATGACTTTCCGGCGCAATAGTATCCTGACTGTATTTAGCTAAAAGTCCAGCATAGCATAACCGAAAGATATAGAAGGAAGTTGTAATTGTAAACATTGAAAACAATATTATCTATAGAACTTATGAAAACTCAAAATTATTTATGAGACAATGAGAATGTTTGTTTTGACAGTGAGAGTTGGAGCGGTAGGAATGAGAGTGTTGACAATTTAGCGGTGGAAATGAAGGGGGTGAGTGCAGAAGACCAGAAATAGAGTTTTGGAGTGGTGACACTGAGAATTGAAGGGCTACCAAACAGTTTTTCTTAGCATTGATGTTTTCCCTCCAACGGAGATGGGGCAAAATGGCCCAGACAAACAGAGCCAATTGAAAACTAATTCTCAAAGATAATTCCTGATAACTAACGAAAGTAAGAAGAACTGAACGTTTCTCTCTTGGCATTTAGCAGTCATAAAAAAATTCTCCTTTCTCCTTCTCTTGTTTTAAAATTGAACTAGTCTGGTATACATAATTTTTAGTTGTCGGTCAAGGGATGAAAATGGGACACACGGCAACTACTCTACAGTAAATGAAGTATAATCTTTGTGTGTTATTGTTGAGGTTCGATGGTCGCAGAGTAGTCTCCCTCGAGAAGAACCGGTGTGGCTGACAATACCATATGGACACCATTATTTGCATTCCGTTCCATATTA
This sequence comes from Platanthera guangdongensis, assembly GCA_039583875.1. Taxonomy (NCBI): domain Eukaryota; kingdom Viridiplantae; phylum Streptophyta; class Magnoliopsida; order Asparagales; family Orchidaceae; genus Platanthera; species Platanthera guangdongensis. Next base: position 11,816,945 of record CM077156.1, read on the forward strand.
TTTCTATCTGACCATCAACATTATCAAATAATGACGAAGAGATCACTATCTTATCTTGAAAATGATAATGAGCACTGCAAAGTCAAAAAATTTAGTTGTCATAGGAATTGTTGATAAATAACCACTGAAGGTGAGAAAAGGCCCAAACCTGACAAGAAAACAGTAAAGAAGGGCATGGAGGGGGTCTTCTTGGTCACGCCCGTATGCAGGGCAATGAATATTTTTGTACTTGATGTTTAGCTAGGTTTGAGCCAATGTAAAATATTCCAAAGTTGTCTGCCACAGAAATAACTTTGTTTTGTTTGCAACATTGACCGACCTAATGAAATTGCAAGACCTTGACAATGAAGAAATGACTGTTGTTGGGGTGGAGTGATGTTCTATGCCCATGGATAGTTTTTTTGGTACACAACTCACACCGTGAGAACCATACGTGAATAAATAGGCACTACCAATCATCACCACACTTGCTCATAACTCCCCGGAACACTTGTCATGGTTAAGCAAAGAGATGTTTGCTATGAGTGAAATGGAAGCATAATTTCGGTTTTTAGATTTATACAGGTAAAATTAGCAGATAACTAATTACTAGAGGCTCAATCGTTTGCCCTCCCATGACAAGCATATTTATAAAAATGAAGCGAAGAATACTTACCGAATTACCACGTAACACAGTACAGGTAAAGTGATGTGTATAATGAACCAAGCGAAGATTATTTACCGTGTTTCTCTTAGTTGAAATCGTACTTGAGGTTGGTTGATTATTTATAAATCTCTAATTGCAAGTATAGACATGAGAGCCCAATACATCAATGATGTTATAAGATTTTATTCTATCAAAAAATACCAAAGGGGATAAGATATGAGAACTGAGATTTTGAATTATGATTTAGAATAGTAAAACAAGAAAGATGCATGTAGATCACATAAGATGTTCTATCATGGAGATCAAAACGTGCTTTAGGGAAGCTTGTAGTAGATGCGCTCCTAATGTTTCTTGGAACGAGCAGGCAAAGTGGTGTGGATCAGTTCTTGCTAACAAGAATAGCAAATGATATCACACAATGTATTTGATTCCATATCAAATTCTCTTCCCTGGCTATCCTTTATAGCTGGTTGCACATGGATCTGTGTCAAATTGATATAGAGAAGCTGCTCTAGGTTGAGCCGTGTGGCTGGGCTAGTTCTGGAGTGCCGATTCTGTGCCATATAATGGAGCACTCCCACATGATAGTGAGTTTACAGGTTTTCTGTTCCATCATCTCCGAGCCTTCATCAGTGAATTCTAAAGGTGACAGATGATGCTAATTCTACATGCTAATCTGAGCAGTATTTCTGCTCAAAAACTGTAGTAGATCAATAAGAAAAATGACATCTTTAAGAAAAAGCACTTCAGTTGCGCAGCGAGATGGGGCTGTACCCATTGTTTATGAAGACTTGGATACGTCCTCGCATCCGAAGACATCTCATTCAAGAACCTATTTGATCTTAGGAAGAATACTGAATTCATTTTTGAGTTCCTTGGGTTTAGTTATGGAATCTGATAGAATCAAAACCGTTGTTTATAATATTTTCCATCTAAGATCTTCTAGGCCTGTGGAAAGGTCAAAAGTGAGAGGTCTATTCTTGAAGGGGGTTGTCTTTCGGTTTTTTATCTTCTTTTTGGTAGGGCTAATTGTTGGTTTCACCCCAATTCCTATTGTGGACCAATCCAAGAACAATTTGTCCAGACATGGGGCTTTTTCTTTTCAAGAGCCTGTGATTGGAAAATTTCAAACGAGTATAAATTCAGTGGACAATGATATTCTATTAACTCAGAAAAGTTTGCCAAAGGGGCACATAAACTTAGAAGCTTCAATGAAATTGGAGATGGAAAATAAGACTCTGAATGCCTCACACAGTCTTTACTCCTCTCATGATTTTGCACTAGTTTCTAGTAAGCTTTTGATAATTGTGACTCCTACGTATTCTCGACCGTTCCAGTCATTTTATCTTAATCGTTTGGCCCAAACATTAAGAAATGTGCCGCATCCTCTTCTATGGATTGTTGTGGAAATGTCATTGCAGTCTGATGAAACAGTAAAAATATTGAGGGATACTGGTGTCATGTACAGACATCTTGTTGGCGATCATAATGTGACCAGTGTAAAAGACACTGTCATCCAGTTAAGAAATGTTGCACTTTATCATATCGAGAGACATCAACTTGATGGCATAGTGCTTTTTGCGGATGATGACAAAATATATTCACTTGGACTCTTTGACAAAATGGTGGAAATAAGGCGATTTGGGACTTGGCCGGTTGCAGTGCTTACCGAGGACAAGAAAAGAGCTTTATTTGAAGGTCCCGTTTGCAAAGGAAGAGAAATTGTTGGATGGCACACCCATCAGACCAGGTTATCTCGAAGATTTCAGATTGACATGTCTGGATTTGCATTTAACAGCACCATCCTCTGGGATCCAAAGAGATGGCACCGACCAAATATTGATCTTATCAGACTGCATGACTCTGTAAGAGTGGGTTTCCAGGAAAGCAAATTTGTAGAGCAATTGGTTGAGGATGAAAGCCAAATGTGTTGGGAAAAATAGCACGATCCCGACCAGGGCACCTGTAGTGGATTTACAAGCAAGACAAATACAATCACAGCAATAATAAAGTGACACAATAATTTTTAACGTGGAAACCCAATAGGGTAAAAACCACGGGACTATCAGCGTCCACCCTTGAAAGCCTCCACTATAAGGCGTGAAAATCACGCACAACAAATTACAGGGCTTTCACTACCGCCACATACACAAGACACAATTTCCACCACCGATCCACAACGGATCGCCACCACCTACACAAGGTACCAGTTCCACAAAGGAATACAAAAATCTCACCTTGCTGCAAAAGCATAAATCTCTTCTTCCACAACCACACAAGGATTGACAAGAGAAAAATAAGCGAGAAAACAAGAAACCATTACCCAACGGATTGAAAAATCCGTTCCGAATGCCGCAAAGGAGAAAGGCTACACAAAGCCCCTTCTTCTTAGAATCCGACGATCCGATCTTCGATACTCTTCTCCAAGATCTTCTCTTGATCTTCCTCCACTCAAATCTCTCTTGGAATGAATGTCTTTGGCCTTGGAATTAGCTTCCATTTATAGGCCCCAAAGAAATGTTACCTAACTCCAAAACTGGTGGTAGGTGTTACCTAACACCTAATTTGGTGGTAGGTGTCACCTAACTCCGAATTGTGCTCATTTCAGCTCGTTTATGGAGCGCTGCTCGACGAACCCTGAGCCCAGGCAGCTCCAACATCGCTCCGGCCTCCAAACATAAACGTGTAACATCACGAGCAGCTACAAGCGTGCCCGGTGGTTTTTACCGACTCGTATGGGAACCACACCCTAACAAACTCCCCCTTCACATCGAGTCAGGAGAAACCGTCATCCCGGCGATTCTCACACATGTATCAAACTTCCCTCGGGTCACTACCTTGGTCAGCATGTCCGCCCCATTATCATCGGTGTGAACCTTCAGTAGCTCGAGCTCCTTCTTCTCCACAACATCACGTATCCAATGATATCGTGTGTCGATGTGTTTCGACCTCGAATGGAACATGGAGTTCTTTCCCAAGTGGATGGCACTCTGGCTGTCACATAGCAACATATAACGATCCTGAGTGAAACCAAGTTCTCTAACGAACCTCTTCATCCAGAGCAACTCCTTTCCTGCCTCAGTTACAACAATGAACTCAGCCTCTGTCGTTGACAGTGCCACACACTTCTGCAGTCTCGATGCCCACGAAACTGCTCCCCCTGCAAATAACATAAGGTACCCGGACGTAGATTTTCTAGAGTCCAGATCTCCGGCCATATCAGCATCAGTGTAGCCCAGAAGCTCGGGCTTACTGCCTCCAAATCTCAAACTCAGATCTGTCGTCCCCTGCAGGTACCTCAGAATCCACTTCACCGCGCTCCAGTGTTCTTTCCCAGGGTTGGAGAGAAACCTGCTCACAATACCAATAGCATGAGCAATGTCTGGGCGCGTGCACACCATAGCATACATAAGGCTTCCCACTGCAGACGCATAAGGCACCTTCTGCATAGCCTCTTTCTCCTCCGGTGTGCTGGGGCATTGATCAGCGGTCAACTTGAAGTGAGCTGCAAGTGGCGTGCTCACCTTCTTCGCCTGATCCATAGAAAAACGTTGCAACACTTTGCGGATATACCGCTCCTGGGATAACCAAAGGAATCTGGTACACCTGTCCCTGCGAATATGCATTCCCAGAATAGTCTTCGCGGGACCCAGATCCTTCTTCTCAAACTTCGAACTCAACTGCCGCTTTAATTCAGTAATGCGCGCAGTGTTCTTCCCGATGATCAGCATGTCGTCGACATAAAGTAGCAGAATGACGAAGTCTTCAGGAGCACACTGCTTCACAAACACGCAGTGGTCCAGGGTGGTCTTTGTGAAGTCGATCTCCCCCATAAAAGTCTCGAACTTCCGATACCATTGCCGCGGGGCCTGTTTCAACCCGTACAGACTTTTCTTCAAGCGGCATACATATCCTTCTTTACCCCTGATACAGTATCCATCAGGCTGCTCCATGTACAGCTCCTCTTCAAGATCGTCATGTAGAAAAGCGGTCTTCACGTCCATCTGCTCCACCTCCAAGTCTAGCCTCGCAGCGAGGCGTAGCACAACTCGAATGGAGGACATTTTCACTACGGGCGAAAATATCTCATCAAAATCAATGTCCTGTCTCTGTGCAAATCCCTTTACTACCAACCTGGCTTTGTAACGAGGAGGTGTAGGAGAAGCACCCTCCTTCAACCTGAAGATCCACCTGTTCTTCAAGGCCTTCTTGCCCTTCGGCAACCGTACCAGGTCGTAGGTATGATTTGTCCGCAGCGATTGCATCTCCTCTTGCATCGCTGCCATCCAGTGGTGCCTCTCCGCGCTCTCTACTGCTTTAGAATAGCTCTCCGGCTCCCCTGCATCAGTTAGTAGAACAAACTCTGATGCAGAATATCTGGCGGGCGGATGCCTAGCTCGATCTGATCTCCTCAACATAGGCTCAGGAGCTGGTGCAGGCTCCTCTTCTGCAACCTCCTCAGCAGCTCCTGGCTCCTCAACATCATCTTCAGCACCCTGTGCTGGAACTGGCTCCACAGTCTCCTCAACGTGGTCATCACTACCAATAGGCAACTCAGCAGAACGTGAGTCACTCCCAGACTCACCTTTTTTCTCCAGATCACCTCCAGTTTGCTCCTCGCAGAACACTGCATCTCGACTCCGCACTAACTTCTTCGCCACCGGATCAAAGAATCTGTATCCGAGCTCACCATTATGACCATAGCCCAAGAAAATGCACTTTCGGGTCTTCGATTCCAACTTCGATCGTTCTTCCTTGGGAATGTGGACGAAGGCCCTGCAGCCAAAGACCCGCAAATGACTATAGGACGGGTCCTTCCCATACCAGACTCGATCCGGAACATCCTCATCCAAAGGATAGCTCGGCGAGAGGTTGATGACATGCGCTGTAGTCAAAAGAGCCTCACCCCAAAACATCTCTGACAGCTTAGACTCAGAAAGCATGCATCGCACCCTCTCCATCAATGTCCGGTTCATCCTTTCAGCAACACCATTCAGCTGTGGTGTTTTTGGGGGGGTCTTCTCATGACGAATACCGTGGTCCTTGCAATACTCATCAAATGGACCCACGTACTCTCCCCCGTTGTCAGAACGGATACACAGCAGCTTCTTTCCAGATTGGCGTTCCATCTCAGCATGGAACCTTCTGAAGGTCTCAAGTACCTGGTCTTTGGTCTTCAACGGATAGACCCAAACCTTCCTCGACCAGTCATCAATAAAGGTCACAAAATACTGAGCTCCCCCTCGCGTTGGGACCTTCATAGGCCCGCAGACGTCTGTGTGTACGAGCTCCAATGGCTCAGATCTCCTGGTGGATTGATGACGACGGAATGAAACCCGATTTTGCTTCCCCGCCATACAGTGCTCACACCTCTCCAAGTGATCGGCCGATAGGTCACTGAGTAGCTTCTTCTTCTGTAGGCAGTCCAAGCCCTTCTGGCTAATATGAGCCAGTCTCCTGTGCCACAGGGAAATGGATCCCTCATCTCTCACGGAGTTCGCCTGTGGATCTTCAGGCCTCCCCTCCATGTAATAAAGGTCGGACTCCCTATAGCCCTTGGCCATAACCAGCGATCCTCGAACTAGCTTCCAGAAATCACCACCAAAGACACTTACATGTCCTTCATCTCCAAGCTTCCCCACGGAAAGTAGGTTGAAACGAATATCGGGCACGTGTCGCACGTCCCGCAAAATCAGCAACACTCCAGTGCTCGTCTTCAGATGCACGTCTCCACGTCCCAACACTTTGGACGTATTCCCGTTGCCCATTCGTAACACCCCGCATTCATGGGTGGTGTACGTGGCAAATAGCTCCCGATTGTGGGAGACATGCGCAGAAGCACCTGAATCTACAATCCATCTCCTGTCATCACAGGAGAGCGCTGTCGTGATTTCATCACCGACAATGACAACATCGTCCTCATCACTGGAGACAACCGCAGCAGTGTGGCTCTCCTCCTTGGCCTCAGTCGCCACACCCTTCTTCTGCTCATTCTTCCAGGCATAGCAAAACTTCTTGATGTGTCCCTTCTTGTGGCAGAAATGACACTCCACGTTCTGATATCGTGAACGTGACTTCCCTCTGCTCTGGCTTCTTTCCTCCTTCCGTCCTCGACTCTTGCTCCTGCCTCTCCCCCTGGATTCTGTAAATAGAACATCAGCTCGTGATGAAGAGCTTGACGTCCCTTGAGACTTCCGTCTCACCTCTTCATTCAAGATCCCACTCTTGGCAATCTCCATGGTGATAATCCCCTGGGGTGAAGAGTTGATCAGTGCAATCCTGACAATCTCCCAAGAATCCGGAAGAGACTTCAACAGCCACAGCGCATTGACCTCATCCTCAAATGTCACCTTCATCGCCGTCAACTGATCAATGATTCCTTGGAACTCATTGACATGATCCATGATCGGTGAGCCTTCCCGGTAGCGGAACTCTCCAAGCTTTGTCAGCAAAGCCAGCTTGTTGATGCCAGTGCTCTTGGCATACAACGTTTCCAGAGTTCTCCACAGCTCCTTTGCATCTGTGATGCTAGCCACGTGGTTGTAGACGTTCGGCTCCACGAACCGTCTAATGAAGCCACAGAGCTTCCGGTGCTCCACCTGCCATTTAGCTGGATCCATATCCTTCGGCATCTCTTCGAAGATAGGGGCATGCCAGCCCTTGACGTAGATGAGATCCTCCATAAGCAAGTGCCACTGATGATAATTTGCTCCATTCAACTTGACCATCTGTTCTGAAGTCAATTCCATCTTGCTAAACCAACTGGCCGGACTGACCACAGTTCTCTGAGCGCGACTCTCTCACGATAAGTCACTGAAGAGGATAGCCAGAGGACCAATAGTCGTAAACTACCGCACTCAATGCCAAACCTGAGAATACAATCGCCTCGTCTCGAAATCACAAAAGGTCAGCCCAGTATCGGCCCTGTTCTGACTACTGACCAGCAACCTGGCTCTGATACCACTTGTTGGGAAAAATAGCACGATCCCGACCAGGGCACCTGTAGTGGATTTACAAGCAAGACAAATACAATCACAGCAATAATAAAGTGACACAATAATTTTTAACGTGGAAACCCAATAGGGTAAAAACCACGGGACTATCAGCGTCCACCCTTGAAAGCCTCCACTATAAGGCGTGAAAATCACGCACAACAAATTACAGTGCTTTCACTACCGCCACATACACAAGACACAATTTCCACCACCGATCCACAACGGATCGCCACCACCTACACAAGGTACCAGTTCCACAAAGGAATACAAAAATCTCACCTTGCTGCAAAAGCATAAATCTCTTCTTCCACAACCACACAAGGATTGACAAGAGAAAAATAAGCGAGAAAACAAGAAACCATTACCCAACGGATTGAAAAATCCGTTCCGAATGCCGCAAAGGAGAAAGGCTACACAAAGCCCCTTCTTCTTAGAATCCGACGATCCGATCTTCGATACTCTTCTCCAAGATCTTCTCTTGATCTTCCTCCACTCAAATCTCTCTTGGAATGAATGTCTTTGGCCTTGGAATTAGCTTCCATTTATAGGCCCCAAAGAAATGTTACCTAACTCCAAAACTGGTGGTAGGTGTTACCTAACACCTAATTTGGTGGTAGGTGTCACCTAACTCCGAATTGTGCTCATTTCAGCTCGTTTATGGAGCGCTGCTCGACGAACCCTGAGCCCAGGCAGCTCCAACATCGCTCCGGCCTCCAAACATAAACGTGTAACATCACGAGCAGCTACAAGCGTGCCCGGTGGTTTTTACCGACTCGTATGGGAACCACACCCTAACAAAATGGAGGGCTTGTCAGAGAACTGTTCCAGAATTCTGGTCTGGCATCTTCATTTAGAGGCCCCTCAACTTTTATACCCTAGTGGCTGGTTATTTGAGAGGAATTTGGAAGATTTAATTCCTCTGATGCTGTAGCGGATAGGCCTGCTCATCCCCCGGGAAATAGGGGGAATCAGTACTTCTATGGACAGAGAAAAATTTATTGTTCAAGAACTAATGTGTGAAGTAAAAAGCATGATGTGGAACACAGAAGTAGCTGTTCGTTCATATATGATTGTAAGGCCAATATTTCTTCGGCCAAATGCCGCGAATACTTCAGATGGTGCCACTCCAAGTTCCAGCCCCTTGAATCAACTGTCAAGTAGTTCTATGGTGCCACACTATGATTTTTATAGTGGGTTCTCAAAGAGACCTTCTCCATTTTTGCAGTTTTCTCTTTCCCGCTTTGAAAAATACATTGCTGAATGTCGTCAGTGGATTGAAGAATTAGAGCAGCTTCTACTCCTGGATAGTGAAAAGAACTCTTCGAGTTCAGGCTCTACATCATTACAGTCTCTGCCTAACATTATTTCAAATGTTCATGATTTCTTTGTTCATATTGCAGCTAAGGTAAGACTAACTAAATCTGATATAGCTTTACGTCCTCATCTTCACATGCATTCCTATTATTACATGCGTTTATTCTCAGAGTGTACATATGCCTCTATTGCTGCATTGTAGTCATTTTTAATATGTCTGAACATATTATTCATATACTACTATTCATGTTGTCTTGTTTCCCAGCACTCAGTATTGTACGAAATAGCAACCACATCTCCTGGGAAGCCAACTCATATTTTAGATTGTTTTCTCTGTAGTTGACAAAGCATGCTGTAAACTTGATCGAGGTGTTTTGGAGAGGAGACCCCGAGCAGACCCGCTGACCAGGCTCCCATCTAGCTGGCAGGGCTGTAGGCTCACTCGGTGGTTGGAGGTGTTTTGGAGAGGAGACCCCGAGCAGACCCGCTGACCAGGCTCCCATCTAGCTGGCAGGGCTGTAGGCTCACTCGGTGGTTGAAGGTGATTTGGAGAGGGGACCCCGAGCAGACCCGCTGACCAGGCTCCCATCTAGCTGGCAGGGCTGTAGGCTCACTCGGTGGTTGGAGGTGTTTTGGAGAGGAGACCCCGAGCAGACCCGCTGACCAGGCTCCCATCTAGCTGGCAGGGCTGTAGGCTCACTCGGTGGTTGGAGGTGTTTTGGAGAGGAGACCCCGAGCAGACCCGCTGACCAGGCTCCCATCTAGCTGGCAGGGCTGTAGGCTCACTCGGTGGTTGGAGGTGTTTTGGAGAGGAGACCCCGAGCAGACCCGCTGACCAGGCTCCCATCTAGCTGGCAGGGCTGTAGGCTCACTCGGTGGTTGGAGGTGTTTTGGAGAGGAGACCCCGAGCAGACCCGCTGACCAGGCTCCCATCTAGCTGGCAGGGTTGTAGGCTCACTCGGTGGTTGGAGGTGTTTTGGAGAGCAGACCCCGAGCAGACCCGCTGACCAGGCTCCCATCTAGCTGGCAGGGCTGTAGGCTCACTCGGTGGTTGGAGGTGTTTTGGAGAGGAGACCCCGAGCAGACCCGCTGACCAGGCTCCCATCTAGCTGGCAGGGCTGTAGGCTCACTCGGTGGTTGGAGGTGTTTTGGAGAGGAGACCCTGAGCAGACTCGCTGACCAGGCTCCCATCTAGCTAGCAGGGCTGTAGGCTCACTCGGTGGTTGGAGGTGTTTTGGAGAGGAGACCCCGAGCAGACCCGCTGACCAGGCTCCCATCTAGCTGGCAGGGCTGTAGGCTCACTCGGTGGTTGGAGGTGTTTTGGAGAGGAGACCCCGAGCAGACCCGCTGACCAGACTCCCATCTAGCTGGCAGGGCTGTAGGCTCACTCGGTGGTTGGAGGTGTTTTGGAGAGGATGCCCCGAGCAGACCCGCTGACCAGTCTCCCATCAAGCTGGCAGGGCTGTAGGCTCACTCGGTGGTTGGAGATTGTTTGGAGACTTTTGCACTACCCCGAGCATGGCTCGGCCCCAGGTAGACCCGCTGCGCAGGCTCCCATCCAGCTGGCAGGTCCGTAGGCTCGACTGTGGGGGTAAGGGACCCCGAGTGCTGCTCGGCCCCGGGTAGACTGGCTGCTCAGGCTCTCATTAGCTGGGCAGGGCGGTAGGCACACCTGGGGGGAAAGGACTTGGGCTTGGAAAAGGTCTTGGAAAGGGTTTGATCTCATAGAAAAGCAAGATAGTGTGCAATGCTTCTGCAAAAGGAGAAGAATCATAGTTTAAACCATAGTTTAGATCAATAGTTTCTTTTTGATGAACTGAGTAGACTGATCTTAATACATCACTTGTTTCATGTCTTATGAAAATAGTTAAATTATTTGCAAAGTCTGCCAGATCAAAAACATCATCCTCTTTCGCGACATGAAAAATAACATTACCGATCTTATTTCTTTTAATGTTGACCTTGCTGATACATAAAATGTTTGGGAGGTAGCAAAATCATTGTATTTATAAGAGGTATGCCCGTCTGAAATATGCATCTCAAAACATGTACTGCCATTGACTTCCGCATCAATTGGTAATCTGGTTGGATTTTTAAATAGATTGGTCTTTATCGCATATTCATGATAGTGAGTTGATTCTTATTTAAGCCCTGGCCTGGAGCGCTTTTTATCTCCAAGTGGGGGATTCCCTCTAACTTTTTTGAGTCGGAACCCACTCGCCGAGTACTTGGGGTTGGACATTTCTTTTCGAGCTTGGACAACCTCGAAAAGAGCGGGGATTGTGTACAATCCCGTACCCGGCCGAGTGGGATCCTCTCCAGGGAGCGGGCTCGGGACGTACTACGAGCGACGATTTGGTGCAGCCCTGTTCGAGGACGTGCGGGCTCTCGTACGCGGGTGTGGAGTTTTTACTTTTTGAGTTATAAAAAATATATATATATGTACTATATATATATTTCTAGTTATAATATATATTTATTATATATATATATATATATATTTATATATATGGAGGTGGAGGTATAAAGAAGAGAAAAAGGAGGCGGGGTAGGGCATCGGGCCGGAGGAGGAAAAAAGGGGGCCTAGCCGCAGGTTTTTTCAGCCCCGATCTTCCCGATCTCTCTCTCTCTCTCTCTCTCGGTGAAGCAGCAAGGGAAGAAGGACCGGCCGCCTGCAGGTGGGGCTCGGCCGCCTGGAGAAAGAGCCGGCCGCCTGGGGCAAGGCACGACCGCCGGATGCCCGGGCACGGCCTGGAGCTAGGGCACGGCCTAGAGCCGGGGTCGGCCGGGAAGGGAGTCCGACCACCACCACGGCCGCTTGGAGCAAGGCATTGATCGTCCATCTACGGCTAGGCTCGGCCAGGAAAATGAAGATCGGGAGTCATTGTTCTCCTCCCTGCGAGGGCTCGGCCACCACCGGAAAAACGGAGCAAGAGGACGTATTTTTCCATCTCCTCCAGCAAGGGCTCGGCCAAGGAAATAGGGACCGGGTTTCTCCAGCAACGTTCGGCCACGAGAAGATTGTGATGAGGGTTAGGGCCGGCACCGCCATCAGAAAAATCAGCTAGGAGCCCTTCACCGGGCATCGAGCCTCGTGCAAGATACGCGGCCGCGACTCCGCCATTATCCGCGCCAAGGGTAACGAAATTTCTCCCTCGGGCATGTGAAGCCCTAAATTTACATATTTGCATGGAGGCCCCTCTTCACCAATGGGTGGAGGAAGGGTGCTCTCCGACGGGTTGACGTGTACGTCCCCGCAGTTTATTTCATTTAGTGCCTGGAAGCGTGAGTACGGGTTTAGGCATGCTGTGTGAAGCCCATCCGGACGTATGAGCCGGATTGGTGATGTCCTGGGGTTCCCGGAGAAGACTCCGAGGAAGTTGTGCATTCTTTATGTAGCGAAAAGCGGCGGGCTTAAGCCCAAGTTTGTGCTGGCCCTAGAAGGCCTTTTTGTTTCTGTTACCGGCCTGCGTGCCGAGGTATGGAACGTACGTTCCTGTAATTTGAGATGCCCGCGATGTTTTTGCTAGCCCTTGGAGGCTTGTGTTACGTTGGTGGCGGTCCAAAAGGGGCTGCAAAAAAATAGAACTGCTAGGCGGGGTTATGCTGCTAGGAGGGCAGTTAAAGGGCGTTTTGCACAAACCCGAGGGGTCATCCTTGGTTATGAGGGAGTGAATTTTGAGAGCCTCCCTAGAGGTTCTGGTCGGCCAAGAGAGCCTTCCAAAGGTGCCCAATCAGCTCAGCATTTGGCTTAGGAGGGGAAGAGCTCGTTAGTCTTCCGGGTGTGTGGTGGGACCTCCACGCTGAGACCTTGGGCCTGTCCCTTACGTTCCTAGTCTAGAGCCTCGATCGTTCACTCGAGTGTAGTAGGTGCGCGGTCACCCCTCTTTTGGGACCTCGAACTCCACAGGGACCGGTTTCCGGTTTCAACATGTGGTGTGGTTGTGGACATTCATTATTAATGGATTTAAGTTTTGGGTTATTTCAACTGTTTAAAAACTTCTGCTAGAATGCTCTGTGTAGGACGAGTAGTCTTAGTTGGATAGTTTGGATATTCTCATGTAACCCTTCCGACTGTCCGTAGTATATGGCGTCGGGTTTCAGCTGGACCTTCTACTATATGCCATACGACGGATGGGGGCGTTACACTCGGCGAGGAGGACCCACCACACACCCGGAAGATCTTAAAGCGCTTTCCCTCCTTAACCAATGGCCGATCCAAGGCTACCTCAGAAAGAGATAAAAGACTAAGGAGCAGGTGAGTACGAAAGCGTGCTTTCTGAGGTGCCCCTTGAGCCTTATTTATAGATTTTTGGAAACGTCCTGCAAATAGCCAACCTCCGTTGTTTTGAATAGCTATGTGCAGCCCAGCTTGGCCTGCTAACATCCAACTCCTCTGTTCTAACAAGCTATTCGCACCCATAGGAGGGGCATCCAGGTAATTTTATCCCTAGGACCCACTGCGCAGGTCCCATGGTCTTGGAGGTCAGCTCGCCACTGCTCTTCACGCCCAGTGGGCGGGTGCGACCTGGCTCCCACAGCTCGCTGTCTCCTCTTGGGCGAATGCGAGCCAGGCCACCGCGACCTATCAATTCCTCTGCCGAGGCGGGCTGGCGGCCATATCGCTTGTAGAACTGTGGGCTGGCCCGGTCTCAAACTGCCACTGCGGGATCTCCGGAAGAGAGCTCGGTGATCTGGACCCGTCGAAAATTAGTTCGACGAATGTCGAGCCCGAACTCTGCTCGATGAATACCGACCCAAACTCTGCTCGACGAATGCCGACCCAAACTCTACTCGACGAATGCCGACCCAAACTCTGCTCGACGAATGCCAACCCAAACTCTCCTCGACGAATGCCGACCCAAACTCTGCTCGACGAATTCCGACCCAAACTCTACTCCTTGCGAATTCCTAGCGTGTGAGAGAGAGAGGGGCCGGCTCGTGCGGCTCGCCCACCTGACTTGGGCGAGAGCGAGCTAGCTATCCGCGGCCTGCCCGCATGTTGTTCTGGTGCGGGAAGGATGCCCTGGTCTGCTCGCCTGGATTGGGCAAGTGTGAGCCGGCCATCCGCTACCTGCTCGCCAGTTGTTCTGGTGCGGGAAGGGTGACCTGGTCCGCTCTCCTGGCCTAGCATGACCACTCGGCGAACACGGGGTTGTACAGGGATGAAGAGACAAGTGACGCGACTGTTTCAGAAGCATACACTACTACTACAGGAGATCTTTAACAGGGTTGACCGGGACAAAATTGCAACAAAGGCGCGGCTTGCGGCCATGGAAGGAGCGCGGGGCCCAGCCGAAGGGGAGGAGGTTACTTCTCCCGCCGTGCATATTACGCGGCCCGAGGAGCGACTCAGGCACTCCATGGAGCAAGTTAGCCTGGCCCAGCAGGAGCTGGTGGCGGTTTGCGATTACCACTATCCTCGCATGCCACCCCGAACTGGGATGCAGAGGCGGGGCAGGTGGAAATGGATCCAGTACTGACCCGCCTACCCCCCCTACGATCTATCACCGGGTCGGGCCGCATCCGCATTCCAAACCAACTTATTTTGGAGGGTATCTCATCTTGGGTCATTTCAATGTCTGTAATAATTTGATACTTCTTTCGCCCGTCGACAGGCCTAATTCATGTCTCTTATTGCGTCTATTGTGTTGTTTTTTTTGGTTTTATCTGGGTGGAGATGGATGAAGCCATCTTGTTCACCCACCGCTTTTGTAAGCGGGTGCGAGGCCGTCGAATAAGCTTGCCCAGCCCGCCAATTTGATCTTGGCGGGAGCGGGCCGGGAACTCGCTGGTTGCGAGTCTCCCCGGCTCGCTTATGGTTCCGGGCGGGTGCGAGCCACAGCTCGGCCGCCTCTTGTGTGGACGTGGGTGGGCACGATCTGCTACCGGACGGTCCCTGTGGTGTGGTTGCGAGCTGGGAAGTTGAACTGTCATGCCTGATTTTTGTTATCCACACTTCTATAAATAGGCCCTGCCGACCCTTGCTCATCCATCATCTTTAAGCTCCTCCTTTCCTTCTCCTTGCGAACCCCGACTCACTTACTTCCTGCAGAGACTTCCTCACCCAGTCAGCAAACTTTCTGCGAGATGGGCAGCGACAGCGGTGACGCGGACGGGCGGTGCAAGTGTGCTTAGACCTTTTCTGAGCACGACTTTTCCCGCATCGTCATTTCTGAGAGTGAATTCCTCGATGTCATCAGAGATCACGTCCCGCATGGCTTCGTGGTAAGGCAGCCTGGGGAGGGGGATAAGATAAACGACCTCTCCAGAGGGGAGCTCGCCATTCCCTTAGCGCACTTTGAGACGGGCCTCCGGCTCTGTCTTTGGCCGGAGGTTCGCCAAATTCTGAAGTACTTGGGGGGTTGCCCTAGGCCAGATGACCCCGAACTCTGTGGCGGTCATGGTCAAGTTCACATGTTTCTTGCAGGAGGAGCAGGTCGAGTTCAGCCTCACGGTCTTCCACAAGTTGTTCTCTTTGCACGCGAATAAGGATGGGACCGCCTACTTCTCCAGCGCCTACCTCAAGGTGTAGGAGACCGTTAACAAGAGCCACAACTGGCTCAAGAAGTTCATGTTCGTCAAGAGGGACGTCGGTAACATCCCCTTCTCGCCAGTTCAGCTCAGCGAGGCGAGCTACCGCCCCATAGCCTGGGGGGACATGAAGCGGATCTGTGCGGGTTCTTCACCGAGAAGAACTTTGAGGTCACATTCCTGCGATGGAACCTGGACAACCTCACCACTGTCCAGTCCGGTGGAGGTAAGCTACTCGCGCTTCTCCTTTTTACTTCATTGCTTCTTATCGCTTTAACTTTCTCTTCTTGCAGGTGAGCGGGACATTCCCCTGCACCCCCCATATGAGAGTGCCCGGGTCACTCTCAGCGGGCTCGCCTGCGCTCAGGCCATAGACTCCGCACAGTGCGAGATCCCGGCGTCTGCCCCGAAGAAGCAGCCGAGCCACAAATAGCCTTCAACGCCCCCGCCCAAGAAGGCAAAGACTACGGGTGAGGCACCCACCGCGATCCAAAGGAAAGACAAGGCGAAATTCGGTCTCTGTGGAGTTCACCCTTGGGGAAGGGGTGATCGCACACCTACTTCTTTCCTGCATGCAGAATGACAAGGGGAGCAAAGAAGACCAAACCCAAGGGCTCGACGAGGAGGACCCACCACATACCAGGAATATCTTATAGCGCTTCTCCTTCTTAGCCAAAGGCCGAGCTAAGGCTACCTCAGAAAGAGCTAAAAGGCTAAAGAGCAAGTGAGTATGAAAGCATGCCTTCTGGGTGCCACTTGGGTCTTATTTATAGAATTCTGAAAACGGCCTGCAAATAGCCAACCTCCGCTGATTTCAACAGCTATGCGCAGCCCAACTTGGTCTGCCAATAGCACAACTCCGCTATTCTAACAAGCTATTCGCACCCATGGGAGGGGCATCCGGGTAATTTTACCTCTGGCCCCCACTGGGCAGGTCCCATGGATATGGAGGTCAGCTCGCCACCACTCTTCACGGCCAGGGGGTGGGTTCGACCTGACACCCGCAGCTTGCCTTTTCCGCTTAGGAGAGCGCGAGCCAGGCCACTACGACCTGCCGACTCCTCTGCCGAGGCGGGCTGGCGGCCTGGTCGCTTGTAGAAGAGCGGGCTGGCCCGGTCTCAAACTACCGCTGCAGGAGCCCCGAAAGGGGGCTCGCTGATCTGGACTCGTTGAGCTCAACCCCGAATATTAGTTCGACGAATGCCGACACAAACTCTGCTCGACGAATTCCAAGCCCAAACTCTATTTGACCAATGTCGAGCCCAAACTCTACTCGACGAATGCCGAGCCTAAACTCAATTGACGAATGTCGAACCCAAACTCTGCTCGACGAACTCCAGGCGAGTGAGAGAGGGGGGAAGGGGCCAGCTTGCACTGCTCGCCCGCTTGGCTTGGGCGAGAGCGAGCTGGCCATCCGTTGCATGCCCGCACGTTGTTCCGGTGCGGGCCGGGTCCCCTAGTCTGCTCGCCTGGCCTGGCGGTCCCACTCGACGAATACGGGGTTGTACACAATCTCTGCTCTTTTTGAGCTTGACCAAGCTCGGAAAGAATCATCCAACCCGCGTGTTCGGTGAGTGCTGTGCTGAGCTGTCATGGAATCTTCTGGTGGGTCGCACTCACTGGCTATAAATACACCACCGATCCCTCAGGGGAATCATTACCTTCTTTTGACCTTCTCAGTGAACTGTAGCTGCACCATGCCTATCAGTGAGGAGGTGCGTGCCCGGCTGGCAGCTGCGAGCCAGAAGACCAGGGAAGAGGCCCTAGGGGCGCACCGTGGTTGGCACGCGGGTATCCCAACCCTCTCTTCTGGCTGGTAAAAGGAAAGATCGTCAGGCGATCTCCGGCGAATGACCCTCCAGGTTCCAGCTCGGCGGCCGGCGGCGAGGCTGTTCACCAGGTATGTGTAGAATCCCAAATCGAAGATTGATGCCCTAGGGATTGTGCACCCAGCTAGGACGGATATAACATGGCAATATCAAAGATACTTAGCCCAAAGGAGGTAGAGGCTTATCTTTTGTTTATTGGGGGCTTGAATTTTGTTTATTGGGCAAAGTAATTATGGATTCGGGTTTCCCTTAGACCTCATCTAGAAAACTTTGCATCATGACAATAGTGAAATGGACGCAAACCGTATTTGTTGCTACTCGGGCGTATTCGTAGGGATAAGAATTTGATTGAGAAGTGGAGATTGTATAGAGTCATTGTCTACCCACACAAACGAGAAATTTAAACATCAGAAGTATGGTGTATCTCGAAACATGTATCCTCCCGAAGTGAAGGAAGACATCATGGATTTGGTGACGCACGGTGAGGTTTGTCGACTAATGAAGGCTAACTACAAGAGTCCTTGGGAACTATTACAACCACTGCCCGAGTTAGAGTGGAAGTTTGAGGATATAATTAGGGATTTTTCATACACAGGACTCCTCATCCCCACTCCGACACAATTATAATTTGAATAGCAAGGATAGACTGGCCGTGGTAGCTGGGGTAACCCCGACCCGAAAGAAAACTCCCGTGGGTATTTCATAAGATTTTTGAGTAGTTGTTCATTATCATGGTGTGCTCAAGATGGTCGTGTCGAATCAGGATGGACAGTTTACATATAAGGAGAGAAGATCAGTCCAGGCTTACCTGGGCTCGCGTCCGACATTCAACACAGCTCTCCACCCTTGTACAGAGGTGCAGGATTCCACTTTCATGGATATAGGACAAGGATCCAAAGGCACTCAACTCAAAATTTGAGGAGAACCCAGATACCCAGGCGTGACTGATTCGAGATAGAATGTTGGATGGCCCAGGAAAGACGGCCCAATATTATGATGCACTATATTGCCAAATATAGAGTTAAGGATGGAGACTGTGTATTCCTGAAGATACGTCTGGTGCATGGAGTCTCGCGGGTATGCGGGCGAAAGAAGCTCAGTCCAAGGAATATGGGGCGCTATAGGATCATGGAGCAGATCAGCCCATTGGCTTACAACTAGAGCTATCGCCGGAGTTAGCGGGTTTGCACGACGTCTTCCACGTCTCCTCTCTTAGGAAGGCTCTACTACAGCCGGAACAGCAGGTTCTTGGTATAAATAGCTCGACAGCTTTTGATCAATCGGTCTGCTGTGAGCGGTCAGGATAGCTGATATAGTGGTGCGGGTCTTGCGGCGCAAGAAGGTTCTACTGGTCAAGGTCCTGTAGAGGAACCATGAGCAGGAGGAGCTTACCTGGGAGCCATCAGATCTGATGCAGCAAAAGTACTCGGATCTCTTCGGGTAAGGTATACATTAACTTCCTATGTGATGTTACACTAAGTTGCTCTCAGTAGAAACTTTGCAGGCCTAACCTGAATTTCAGGGATGAAATATTTATTTTTATTTATTAGGATGTCTAACATCCCATTTCTAACTAGACCCATAGGAGTGGTTTTGTCATGACTAGGTCATGATAAAACCTAGGAAGCCCAAGAAGACCAAGTGAGCTTAGGCATGAAGTTGGAAATCACCATGGTCTGCAAATAGTAGAATTCTAAACAATAGTTTAGGATGACCATAGGGCTTCACCATGACTCCATGACCCCACCACAACATCCCTAACCAATTAGGAGGTCCATTAGATCCATAAGGATCCATTGGGGTCAACCCAAAGTGGTCAAATTGACTCTTAATTGGACAAGATGCCCTAACTAAGGGCAATTGTCCTCTAATATGCCCAATTGACCATATCTAGACCTTTCCAAACCCTAATGGAGGCCAATGGGTCATCAAGAACCCATTGTGGTCAATCAAAGAGACTAAGTTGACCCAAGTCAACCCTAGCCCTAAAAAGGTCAAAGTGCCCTAACTAAGAGTCAAGTGACCACCAAGGTGCCCAACCAACCCTACCCAATCCTACCTAGACATTAGGGGAGGCTAATGGGTCACCAAGGACACATTAGGGTCAACCCAAAAGGTCAAATTGACCTAGGTTAACTTTACCAAGTGTTAGGTCAAGTTTGTTCAAATGGGCTAACTCAAGCTCAAACCCAAACCCACTTGGGCTAACCTCATTTTTATTGATCATGTGGGTTAGATGGGCTGCCAATAGGCTAGGTATATGATAAAATTCGTTCATTATGACTAGGAGAGAGAAAGCTTCATTTGCCCTTTAATGGAGGAGAGAGAAAGTGAGAAAGAGAAGGCCATTCATGGTGGGGAAGGTGAATCACCCCTCCATTCTTCACCAATTAATTAGTATCCATCTCCCCTATCAATTTTGAGGAGTTTCCAAATGAATTGGGACCAAGGGGAGGTGAATTTCAAGGGATTTTTGTCATGGCCGAAATTCCCTTTCATGACCATAAATGGCTTTGAAGCCTAGACCCTCCCCCTCCCCCATTTGATGACCTTAAAAGCTTCCCTAAGCAAAGTGCATAAGATTCCACCTTTTTGCTGAATAAATCGAGCCCTCCCACTACACGGTTGTAACACACACGAAACTCCAAAATCCGGCCATGACGCCTACCACCAAACCCGTCAGCAAGCACGGTTGAAGGTCCTCCTCTACTCCTCTCTTCGTGGGCTAGAATCCTAGATCAATTTGGAGAGAATCGGGCTCAATTGAGCCCAATCGGGTGAGAAAAATTTTAGTTTTTAATGGTTTTTATACCTTGTGAGTTTGCCGGAAACCGCCCCTCCGGCGGCCGTGCCGTTGCCCGGCGATAGCCCCCACCTCAACGAAGGTGGTGGGTGGCAGTGGTAGCCGGCCAGGGAGGTGGCCGGGTGGCCGGGAAATGGTCTTGGAATAAGCTCCAGGTTCGGACAATCATGGCCCTTGGCTGGAGGAAGTAGATGACCCGGAGCCCCACGATTTTGCTTTAAGATCCGTGTTGGATCAGATTTTAATAATTCCTGTTTTATTAATTTCTGCCTCATTTCTGGGCTGTTTTTAAATTAAATATTAAAAATATGTAGATGTTGTTTCAAAAAGAGTTTTCAACATAAAAATTGTATCTCTATGAGTCTATTTTAATTTAAAATTGATTTGAACCAATTTGGGTAAGTGGTTTGACCAAAGCACCCATTTTGGTGAGGACTATACCTAGGCTAGACTAGAGACTATTTTGAGTGCCCCCATCCATCCAACCATCCAAATGACTTGAAATTTTGGATGGAGGTCAGCTTACCTATACCTAGAACATATCCAAAGTTGAGAATTTTTGGAAAACATTTTCCTAAAGTTTTTGTAGAAATTTAATAATTAATGTAGGAATTATTTAAAAAGTCCAATGACCTCTAAACCCTCCTAAATTTTGGTGAGTGGTCCTGAGGGTCTTCATAAGGCTATGGTTAAAATTTCATCTCATTTGGAGATGATTTGAGTTGAAATCATGCAAACCCTAGCCTTGTCATAATAAGGGTATTTAGGTCAAATAGTGCACTTTGGGTTTTAAGTGGCCAAATCACCTTAACAGAGGTTAAAATTGGGGTCACTAACTTGACATGGCTTGTAACACCTTTCCATGGAAGATGTGGTGGATTGGAATAAATTTGCCCTAGGACCTAAGACCAAACCCTATGGAGGGGCTTTTGTGTCTTGTGAAGGGCATGGGGTCAAAAGACCTTGTATGGACTTGAAACTTGGTAGGGTGGGTGCTAGGATAGCTAAAACTCTCTGGTAAAACTCTTAGGGGATTTTGGAATGGTTAGGCCCCACAAAACCCTAACCCTAGTTTAGGACACAAAATTTGTAGAGATAGAATAAGTTACTAAAACTAATTGAACAGTGATGAAATTTGGGTAGAGTAGTCTTAGGGTTAGTATGGACCTCTGGAAATTTAATTGAGAATTTTGAATCAATAATCTTAGTATTTCCTTTGTAACGCATGAGTAAGCCTCACTTAATCATTTGGTTATTGTGAACTCACTGTCCATTGGAAAGTAATCAAAATTTGGCAGAAGAAGTTTTAGACCCTTATGCTCATATGAATTTTATTAGAATTTTTGAATACTTAATTACAGTACCTACTTCACAAGCTCACTAATTTGAAAACTTGTTCAATATTTTATTCGGAGCTCATCATTTGTTGATAAATTACGAAACTTGACATGGAGTATTTATATGTCCTTATAATCATCCTTGAATTTTCTCAGAATTTTTGAAAGTATTCTTGTCGTACATGTCTCTTGAAAATAATTACTATATATTATATCTAAAATTAGTGTTAGAGACTTAAACCTTGCTGAAAAATTGAGATATTATGGATTCTGTGCTAAATAATCATATTGTATTTATCATAAATTTTGGGGAGCATTTTCTTGTCTGATATTGGTACTTCATGTTCAAACTTGGGGGTTTTGGATTACTAGAATAATTAAATAAATTATCAGATAAATTAGGAAAATTATGAATTTCTGGATTTAGGCCAAAAATATCATGATAGACTCCCAATAATTATTATAGGGATATTGGATGATTATTTTGAGTACCACCCATTGTACACATCATATAGCTTATGATGGTCTGTGTTTAGTAGAAACTGCAGAAGTCAGGGTATGGTGCCCAGTGAACTTAGGAAATTGAGATTTTAGTCTGATAAGGGAAATGTGACTATCAATAGAAGTCGTGATGAGTACTGAGGAGTTTGGCTAGTGTTAAGAGATGCTCGGGGTCGACGAAACATCGTATTTCCCGTAGAAGAGGAAGTGTTAAAATACTCTAGGGTTAGATCCTGTACAAGTAAGGGTTTGGAAAGTTCAATATCAATCAATACTAGTAAGTGTCTTGCTAAAGGGAGCTTTAGGCGTAATCACATCGTAGTTCCTAGTGCCCTCGGGAGCCCTTCACGTGGAATACCTTGGGTAGTCCTGGGTTAACCTAAACAGTAGGAATAATATATTTCAAGAGCAACTAGTATAATTAGGGTTACACATTCACACACCCTGGCAGTTCGAAAGGTGGATTATGTCATTTTAATTGCCATCCGGACGGTTCATTCGGAAGGTAGATGCACGGACGGATAGTCCGGGGAGCTAGTGACTCAAAAGGTTTTGGATACAAAATAGGTGGTGGGTCTTCGGTATCGGTCGGTTGTTCACACCGACGTCGGTGCGTTGACTCGGTGGTGTGGGACACTTAGCCAAAGAAAGTCTGGTGGATATGACCAGCATTAGTACAGGGATACTCTAGGTTGTGTTCTTCTAGGGGCGTACAGGAGGGCTAGTCCTGGTAGTGTGGATACCCGCCTAGGAGTGGGGGGCCCGACCCACTGTCTCCGTTTGCCACTACGGAGATTCCTGGGAGTGAAGCTAGCTGCCCAAATATGGGGAACTAAAGGTCTGTGTGCATAGAGTCGTGTGTGTGGGTTGCACTTGCATGAATCATGACATAACATATCACTACACTCATACTTGCATACAACCGACACCCCCAATATATAAATTAGTATGAGACATTTTATATGGTGGGAGCCCTGCAGAAGTCCCCTTAACTTATATGTTTGTATGAGCATTCATATAAGTTAAGGTTACTTAATTCTTATCTTGTCTTTCTTACATATGCTGCTTACTCTATCTGCTTACCTTACTGCATACTTTATAGAACTACTAGCTTGTTCCTTTCTTACTTGTCGTTTATACAATATATATAACTGTTGGACTAGTTTCACTGTCACCTGTCACTTTGTACTCTCCACCTTTGTAGTTTCCCTTTCCTCCTCCCCGTTTGGTGCCTAGGAGCCATAGGGGGAGGGGTAGGGGATGATAGGACTCAGTATTTATGACTAATAGTTTTCGGACCACAACATTACAGGGGCTCCGGATGGGAGACAGGGACCAGCAACACAGGGACTAGCACCAGCAGAGTACGGTGCGCATGGAGGTGGGCCAATCTAGTACTGGAGCACCAGCGACCAGCTCCGTGAGTGATAGTCTTTTTATAGCTTCCGCGAGAGATTGTAGTGAGGATCTGATGTACCGGGCTTAAGCCCGTTTATGTTTTCGTTATGTTACTTGCAGTACTCTCTCTTTTCTACTTATGGACATGTTGTGATTTCTCTATTATATATGACATTGTGGACTCAGGTATTTCATTCCTGATTACTGCTCTCTTTGTGATGATCGAAAAGGCCGGCGGAATCGACATTTTGTAGTGGCGGCTTTCCCGAGAGTCGGGGCCACTGCAAAATAGCGGTTCTAGCCATAAGACCCTGAGGTTTAAAAAAGAAAAAAAACGGAGGGGTCTTATAAAATTTAATGACACAAACTACCACCAGTGACACTTACTGATGGAAGATCTCATCTACATCAAGGGCTGACATGCTTCTATCTTTGAGGAGATGCCTAAAGACACATATCCAAATATGTGGAAGGTGGAGCACCACAAACTTTGTGGATTCATCAGACGGTTCATAGAACCAAACGTCTACAACCATGTTGCAAGTATCATTAATGCGAAGATACTTTGAAAGTCTCTTGATATGTTGTATGATAAGAGTACTGACATCAACAAACTATATCTATAGAAGAAGCTTGAAGAGTTTAAGTATAGAGATGGCTCGCATATCTTGGATCATGTGAATGAGTTCTAAGGTATTATTGATCAACTTACTGCTATGAAAGTGACCTTCGAGGACGAGGTTGATGCACCATGGCTGCTGAAGTCTCTTCCAGACTCTTGGGAGATGGTTAGAGTTTCTCTAATCAACTCCTCTCCCGGAGGCATTATTACTATGAAGATTGTTATGAGTGATATCCTGAACGAAGAGGTGAGAAAGAAGTCTCAAGTAATATCTGACTCTTCTTCACGAGATGATATCCTCTTTACTGAGCTCAGGGGGAGAGGCAGGAATAAGAGCAGGGAAAGGAATAATGAGAGAAGCCAAAACAGAGGGAAGTCAAGGTCCCGCTACCAGAATGCGGAGTGTCACTCTAAAGAATGACCAGAAGAAGAAGGGAGAGTCCTCAAATGAGAAGACAAATACACATACAGCTGCCACTGCCTCTACAGAGGAGGACTATGTCAACATTATTAGAGATGACGTCACAGATACACTCTCGTGCGATGATAGGAGCTGGATTATAGACTCATGTGCTTATATACATGTCTCCCACAATAGAGTGTTGTTTGTCACTTACACGACTCACGACCATGGAGTGGTTAGAATGGTCAACGGTGACACGTATAAAGTTATCAGGATGGGAGACATACATTTGATAATTAACACGAGAGGTTTGTTAATTTCAAAGGACATACGACATGTGTAACATCCCAACTTTATTGGGTCATCACAGCCCTAGTGAGCCCAATAAAAGTGACTCGTACCTCTACCTGTGGCCCGTACCAAGGTAGGGGGTAACCCTAGACGGGGATATCGAGCCAGTGAACTTCGATTTGAGTCCTGTCAGTTTTTGTGGCCTCGTATGACCAAAATGAGCGCATCAGAACTCATTGCATCGTAATTCGAGGCATAATGACGAATATATGCACTTTGACCATTTTAGCTCGCCACAACGCGCAAATTTTGGATTTTCGACAAACAGACTCTGATTCAATCCCAGACAGTGGCTCTGGACTCGTATGGTCAATACAAAGTCAACAGAAGTCATCCCGGGCAATTTTGATGATGAATAGTCAACTCGAGGTCAAATCAAGCATATTCGTGCACCGAAAAGCGTGCACGCATTAATTGTGACACGACACCCTAAATTTGACCCATCCACGATGTCTTGGACCCACTTTGACTTTGACCAATATGGGGGACTCACCCTAGGGTTGACTTTGGTCAAAACCCCTAAAAATTAAATTTTTGGATTTTGTGTCCAAAGAGGTGTTCACCCTTCTTCATTAATTGGCTAAGGCTATACCCCCTCACCACTTGGGCCACCTAAATAAGCAAGAATGGTGGGATTGGGCCATGGGACAAGGTAGGCCCAAGTTCCCTCTCCCCCTTCTTCTCTCCCTAAGGACCAAGGCCCAAGCCCACTCCTCCTCCCTTTGTTTGTTGTCACTTGGGGTCACCCTAAAGGTGCCACCTGACCAGCCCAAGTGGAGGGGAGGGGAAGAGCTCCTCTCCTCATGGGAATTTATCCCACATCGACTAGGGGAGGGATGACCACCCTCCCCAAGCCTATAAAAGGCCATGTCTGGCCTCCTCCCCTCCACACACACCAACCCGAGCTAAGAGAGCCCTCACTGGAACCCTAGCTCGCCGGAAAAGACCGACTGGAGCCAAGCTCCTCCGCCACCTTGCATGGCCGATCAAGTCGGGCCCTCCCGAGCCCCTCCTACATAGGTCGAAACTTTCTCCCCCTCCTTCCTCATCCTTTCGACGTGTTGTATGGACCTCCCAGCGGCCGGAGCGCCGCCGACACCGCCCGAGCCAAGCTCCAGGTCGGGTGGTGGCCGTGAGAGTCCATCCCCTCCCAGGGCCGACAGTGGTCCTTGGGAAAGGTTAAACCACCGAGAATGACATTTTCCGATGGTGGAAGGCCGGGGTGCTGCCGGAACGGCATTTTCTGGTGGCGCCCGCCCGAGAAATAGAGTTTTCTCTGTTTTATCTCCGGCGGCGGTCGGCGGCGGTTGGCCGCCGAACCACCACCAGAGAGAAGACTTGACCCCGGTGCGCTGGCCGAGGGTGGTGTCGTGACTGGGTTCAATGCCAGAGAGGCACGGTGGCACTGGGAGCAGAGCCACCACTACCCCGCTCTCGGGTTGACCAATTCAGGCGGTGGCCGGTGGCGTAAGGTCGCCAGGCCACCACCCAAGGTTTCGTCGACCCCCAGCAAACCGATCGAGGGTGGCGCCGGCGTCTAGCGGTGGCTGGCCGGCGGTAGCAGAGGGCCACTGTTGGGTACATTGGTTTAAATGTACCTGATTTGAAGAAGCCTCACCCAACTCAATGATATACATCAAAATGTATTTGATGTGTTGTTGAGTTTACTTGTGCAGGTTAAGTATTTGCTGGACTGAAGCAAAAAGTTTCTAAGTCCATGTGTCGACACCCAGAGGGAAAGTGTCGACACTTAAGAAGACTTGTGTCGACACCCAGGCAAGCAGTGTCGACACTTGGAGTCATTGTGTCGACACCTGGGATGCAGAGTCGACACCAGACAGAAAGTGTCGACACAAGGAGCTGTGTCGACACTCAGTGAAGAAAAGTGCAGAGAAGCAGTGTCGACACAAGGAGCAGTGTCGACACAAGAAGAATTGTGTCTCCACCAGAAAGTGTCGACACTTGGAGCTGTGTCGACACTCAGCAAAAGTCTGCAGAAACTAAGTATAAGTGTCGACACCCAGAACAATGTGTCGACACTCAATAGAAGAGTCAGCACTTGAAGTAAGTGTCGACACTCAGAACAATGTGTCGACACTCAACAGAAGAGTCAACACATGAAGTAAGTGTCGACACCTAGAACAATGTGTCGACACTCAGCTGAAGACTCTACACTTGAAGAAAGTGTCGACACATGGAGCTGTGTCGACACTTAGCAAAGAACAGCAAGATCATCAAATTATTCTAAGTACAAGTGTCGACACTAAGGGAATGTGTCGACACTCAGCTGAAGTCTCAACAGATGAATCAAGTGTCGACACAAGGAGCTGTGTCGACACTCAGCAAGTATCAACATAGAAGACTATGTGTCGACACCAAGAAGCAGTGTCGACACTTAACAGATTCAACACAAGAAGTTGTGTCGACACAAAGGAGATGTGTCGATACTTAGAAGAATTCAGCAAAAGATAGAAGATCAAGTACTTGTGTCGAAACTCAATTTCAGTGTCGACACATGAAGAAGAATCTGTGTCGAGACATAGTATCTACAACACAAGGAGTTGTGTCGACACCTTGTAGACTTGTGTCGACACTTACACAACTTGTGTCGACACTTAGTCTATAAGTGTCGACACTTAAAGACAGAAAGTCTCGACACTTTCAGACAGTTAGAGAACTTTCAAGAACTGACTGAATGACTTGACAGCTGCCGTTCCAGCCGGTCTACAGCACCTGTCAGAGATATCAGAATTCAGTTATGGACCGGACCAGCCGGTTACCATGAAGAAGGCCTATAAATAGGCTTATACAGTCTACAGAAACTGTGGTTCAGATAGTTGTTGAAGTAATTCAAAAAGTGGTTCACAGAGTTGTTCAAGTTATTGATCAAGTATCAAAACAAGAAGATCTAGCTGTCCAAGTGCAGATCTAAGAAGTTGGAGAGAGAGGGCTCCATCCAAGAAATCAGCCTCTGGAACTAGGCTGAGAAGAAGGGTTCAGATTTATTCTGAATTCTAAGTGGCAGAGGTCAAGGATCAACTGCAGAAGGAGACAATCTTATTGAGTTCTACTTTCAAGAAGCTTTGAAGAAAGCTAAGTCAGATTGAATCCAGCTGAGTTCTTCCAAGAACTCATCAAGAAACTCTCAACTCCCCTCTCTTGTTTCTGAGTTGTTGAGTTATTATTTGTATAAACATTTTTATCTTATAGGATCCTTTGGATCTGAGTAATTGTAAGCCTGTAATTATAAAGGCTGAGGGTAGGGCTTGAGAGCCTGAGTGTAGGAGATTGTAATCTCTGAGTGTAGGCCTTGTTGGCTGAGTGTAGGCCTTGTTGGCTGAGTGTAGGCCTTTGTGGCTGAGTGTAGGCTTTGGGAAAAGCTGAGTTGTAGGGCCTTGGGCCTGAGGTGTAGGAACCAGTTTGGGTTCTGAGCTAGTGGAGAAGTTTGGCCGAATCTAGTACACTGCTAGATAGGCGAAGGGGGAAAGTGGATGTACCCAAAGCTTGGGGAACCACTATAAAACTCTGTGTCTGCTGTGATTGTGCTGTGATTGTGAATGCTGTGTGATTGCTGTGCAAAAGTAGTATAGATTCTGTGTTATATACTGATTGTTGTCATTAAAGTGTAAAAAGTATTTGGTCACCTATTCACCCCCCCCCCCTCTAGGTGTTTAGGTACTATATCTTTCAAGTGGTATCAGAGCCAGGTTCCTCAAAAAGGACTAACTGTCTAAGGAGATCCTGATTGGCAGATTCAGTCTAAGTCAAATTACAGCTTCAAGAAAATCAAGAACCATGGGTTCCTCTGAAAATCACAAGGAATTGGGATCCATGAAATTACCTCTATGCAGGAAAGAGATATTTGGGATCTGGAAGGAAGGGGTAAGGCTGTTTATGGAAGCCTCAGACCCTAGGATATACATCACAGTAAAAGAGGGGCCATATGTGCCCATGAAGATATCAGTTCTAGATGCAAATCAGAGAACCCCAAAGGATTTCTCTGAAATGACTAAGGATGAGATTGTCCTAGCCATCATGGACAAAAGGGCACAAAACATAATAGTGAGTGCCATAGATGATGCAACTTTTTAGAATCTAATACACTATAAGACAGCCAAAGAGATGTGAGACACTCTTATTGTGTATATGGAGGGTTCTGAAGAAGTTAGGCAAGATAGAAAATCCTTGCTAAATCAGGAGTATGAAAGTTTTAGACAAGGAAAGGGTGATAGCATAACTGAGTACTATAAGAAGTTCTATAGGATAGTGAATGAACTCATGTCTTATGGAAGAGAGTTCAGTAATTATGAACTAAATGACAAGTTCCTAAGGTCCCTAACCAAAGATTGGGACACAAAGATCTGTGTCATTAGAGAAATGGCTAAGTTGGGAGAAATTCCTCCACCTACACTGTTTGGCAAATTGTTGTCATATGAGATGCAGTTGACAGTGAGGAAAGAGGAGGAGAAATCAACAAGAACTAAATACAAGGAAAGAACAGTAGCTTTCAAGACAGAAGCCTCCAGAAAGTGCAGGAATAAGTCACCAACTCCACCTCCAAAGGTTGCTGAATCAGAGTCAGATGAGTCAGTCAGCACCAAATCTGCAAGTAGTGAAAGTGATGAAGACTTTGCTGCCTTCACTAGACATTTTCAGAAATTCTTGAAGAAGAAACAGTGGAGGTCAAGGCCTTCAACTTCACAGGGAAAAGAAGACCTATATCAGAATAAAAAGGCCTCAAAGAAAGACAGGAAGAGGACAAAATCTAGCAAGGCAACTGGTTCAAAGATAGTATACTATTGCTGCAATAGACAAGGCCATGTGATAGCAGATTGTCCTGAAAAGAGAAAGGAGTCTAGTGACAGGAAAAAGACTCATTTTAAAGGCAAGAAAGAAAAGTCTTTTGTTGCCAAGAAGGAGAAGACTCTATCAGATATCTCTTCTTCAGAAACTGAGTCTGAGGCTGAGGCTTACATAGGGCTATTTGCTGAAAAAGAAGAAGAAGAATTCATGCAGATCATGGATTCTATATATGAACAAGAAGACACTCAATGCCAAGGACTAATGGCTTTGACAGAGAGTGACAAAATCCTGGAGCAGCCAGGACCCAGTAAGGTACAAAGTTCAACTTTAAATTCAGTTTCTTGTGTCAGTATAGAATCAGATTCATCTTCATCAAGTGATGAAAGTGTATCTGAGTCTGAGGATGATATTCATCAGCTGATAGATGAATATAAAGTACTGTTGCAAGTTTACAAGAAAAGAAAGTCCCTAACCAAAAGTCAGGCAAAGAAAATTGCTAATCTTAAAGCTGCTGCAACAGATTCTGAGAAGCTATTTGATCAAAAGCTTAATGAGATAGCCAGGCTGAAACACATAACAGTGATTCAGATGGGGACTATCACCTTTAAGAATGATCAAATCAAGAGTCTGGAGATTAATCTTCAGAAAGAGAGAGAGCTTGTTGCTACGTTTTCTAAACCTAAGTCAGTGCTACCTTTAATTGATGAATTTGTTCATCATAAAGGCAAGGCTGGACTGGGTTTTATTAAACCTGCAAGGACTGAGCAGTCCAAGTCTAAGTCCAAGGGCAAAGCCCCAACATTCAACAAGTCTGTTGTAGATAAGACAGCAAAGGCAGTACCTAAGCAAAGGTACAATAAGTTTGAATGTTGGTGTTGTGCCAAGGTTGGCCACTTTGCAGTGGACTGTTGGCACAATGCTAGTGTCAAAATGAGTAACAAACTACCTGTTGGAAAGCCAGTAGGTAGCTTTGTCAGATTGCAAACTAACAAGTACCAAGGACCCAAGAATACTTTGGGTTCTAAGGTTCATTAATCTGTTTTGCAGGTGAGTCCAAGTGGCCATACCCCAACATGGTACTTGGACAGTGGATGTTCCAGACATATGATTGGAACTAGAGGATTACTAAGGGACTACATTCCAATAAAAGATGGTCCAAAAGTCACCTTTGGTGGTTCTGAAAAAGGAATCATCAAAGGATTTGGTAACATTTCTAGCAACTTGGTTACCATTACTCAAGTGGCTTATGTTAAAGGGTTGAAACACAACCTAATAAGTATAAGTCAATTAAGTGATGTAGGGTATGACATCTCATTTGTTAAAAATGGTTGTCATATCAAGAGGTCAACTGATCAAGAGATCATTTTGACTGGTTATAGGAAAAGGAATGTCTATTGCTTAGACATTATGGTTGAGAACAATGGTTCTCCAGTGTGTCTTGTAGCTGATGAGACAGTCTCTCATTGTGTCAAATGGCACAAGAGGCTTGCCCATCTTACCTACAAGACTATTAGCAAACTCTTTAGCAAAGAGTTAGTGAGGAATGGTCCTCAAGTTAAGTGTGTTAAAGATGGTATTTGCTCAGCTTGTCAAAAGGGCAAGCAGACTAAATCCACCTTTAGAAGCATAGAAAACAAAGATGCTGTGAGGTGTTTATACCTCTTGCATATGGATCTCTTTGGTCCAATGCTAGTTCACAGCTTAGGTAGGAAGGTCTATACCTTTGTAGTTGTAGATGACTACTCAAGGTTTTCCTGGGTGTTCTTCTTAAGACAGAAATCTGAAACACCTAGTGTCTTCCATAGCTTTGTCAAGCAAATTCAGAATGAACTAGACAGTACAGTGGTCAAGATTAGAAGTGACCATGGTACTGAATTTCAGTCTGATATCATGACAAAACTATGTGAAGAATTTGGGATATTTCAAGAATTCTCTTCACCTAGAACACCTCAGCAAAATGGCATTGCTGAGAGGAAGAATAGGACCTTGATAGAGGCTGGTAGGACCCTACTAAGTGATACATCACTGCCAGAGTATTTCTGGGCTGAAGCAGTTAACACTGCATGTCATGTTATAAATAGGGCTACCATCACTAAAGGCCTCAACAAGACCCCCTATGAAGTTATGAAAGGCAGGAAACCAAACCTATCTTACTTCAGGATCTTTGGTTGCAAATGCTTCATACTTAACAATGGGAAGTCTTACTTGACTAAGTTTGCTGCCAAGTCCCAAGAGGGAATTTTTATTGGGTACAGCAATAATAGTAAGGCTTATAGAGTTTACAACTTGTCTACACAAGTTGTAGAAGAATCTGTACATGTAGTTTTTGATGAGACTAAACTTATTAACAATGAGTTGTCTAGTAGTGTATGCAGCCCCACAGGTTTAACAAAGAAGATGGACAAGCTTACTATAGAAGAAGTACCTGCTGCAAGACAGCAAGTAGAAGACAGTGGCTGTTGTCCAGGGGGAGAACTACATGTACCAATTGCTGAAGAAGTTCAAGGAGTTCAGCATGATGGAGATGCTGAAGAGGTTCAACCAGAAGTAAGGATGCATCCAGCCAACAGGCATCTAAGAGATCATCCAGTAGAGTAGATTATTGGAGATCCAAGACAAGGGGTACAAACAAGGAGCAGAAACCTGAATGCAGCAATCTACTCCAGTTTTCTATCTCAAGTTGAACCAAAAAGGTTTGAAGAAGTCATACTAAATCCACAATGGACTGAAGCAATGCAAGAAGAGTTTAATCAGTTCAAGAGGTGCAAGGTCTGGGAACTTGTTCCTAAACCTAAAGAACACAATATAATAGGAACCAAGTGGATCTACAGGAATAAGATGGATGAACAAGGGGTCATCATTAAAAATAAAGCAAGATTGGTTGCTAAAGGATATAGGCAAGAAGAAGGTATTGACTTTGATCAAACCTTTGCTCCAGTAGCCAGACTGAAAGCCATAAGGATGTTCTTGGCCTATGCAATCTATCAAGGATTCAAGGTTTACCAAATGGATGTCAAGTCAGCATTTCTGAATGGTAATCTTAAGGAAGAAGTCTATGTAGAACAGCCTTCAGGTTTTGTTGATTCAACTCTACCTCATCATGTCTATAGACTTAGGAAAGCTTTATATGGGTTAAAGCAAGCCCCTAGGGCTTGGTATGAAACCCTATCTAGTTTCCTCATTGAGAACAAGTTCTTAAGGGGGAAAATAGATAAGACTCTATTCCTTAGGGAATCTAGAGGCAAAGTTATACTAGTCCAAATATATGTAGATGACATTATATTTGGGTCTACTGACAACAGCCTTTGCAAAAAGTTTGCAAAACTTATACAAGGTCAGTTTGAGATGAGTAGTATGGGAGAGCTGAAGTTTTTCTTAGGTCTCCAAGTTAAACAGACTGAGAGTGGTTTATCCATATGTCAGTCTAAGTTCACCCTAAAACTCATAAGGAAGTATGGTATGGATTCATCTAGTACCATGAAGACTCCTATGGGGTCAAGTATGTCTCTCAGCAAGGATGATGCAGGGAAACCTGTAGATGAAACCTTGTATAGAGGGATAGTTGGCTCCCTATTATACTTGACTGCTAGTAGACCAGATATCATGTATGCTACATATGTCTGTGCAAGGTATCAAGCCTGCCCTAAAGAGTCTCATTTGACAGCAGTCAAAAGAATATTGAGATATCTAAAGAGCACTCCCTATCTAGGCCTCTGGTACCCTAGGAATGGAGATTTTGAACTAACAGGTTATTCAGATACAGACTTTGCAGGATGCAAAGAAGATAGAAAAAGCACTATTGGAACCTGTCAATTCCTAGGTGGGAGACTAATTTCATGGAGTAGCAAGAAGCAAACCAGTGTGGCTATCTCCACTGCAGAGTCAGAGTATGTGGCTGCAGGAAGTTGCTGTGCTCAACTTCTGTGGATACAACATCAGCTAGAGGACTATGGATTTCAGGTAAGTAGAACTCCACTCTTCTGTGATTCTACTAGTGTTATTTCAATAGCTAATAATCCTGTATCCCATAGTAGAACAAAACATATTGAAATTAAATATCATTTTCTTAGGGAGCATGTAGAAAGAGAAGATATTTTATTAGAATATGTTAAAACTGATAATCCAGTAGCTGATATGTATACTAAGCCCCTAGAAGAAGCTAAGTTCAATAGATTTAAAATTGAACTAGGAATGATAAACTTAGAGTAAGTTTACAGAATTGAAATTGGCTAAGTAAAAAGGTGTCGACACATAGACAAGTCTATGTCGACACAGAATAGTGGTGTCGACACTTCAGGAAAAAGGTGTCGACACATCTAGGAAGTTGGTGTCGACACTTCAGAATGTTAGTGTCGACACATGTCAAGTAGGTGTCGACACATCCAAAGTGGTGTCGACACTTAAGTTTTACTCAGAATTTTCTAAGTAACGTCTCGACTATGTGTCGAGTTATGTTGTGTCGACACATAAACAAGTGTCGACACATAATATCTGTTGACTAAACTTGTGTCGACACATATGTGTCGAGACATTATAAGTCAGTGTCGACACTTATTTCCAGTATCGACACTTATTGCCAGTGTCGACACATTTTAAGTCAGTTGTTCCGCCTGTTCATCTTCAAAATCAGAAAGGTATATATAGGGTTTTGTCTTTGTTTGTCGACACGCTTTCAAAGTTTCGAGACCAAACTTCTGTGTCGACACCTCTCTTCTCTCAAGACAAATTCTACAAACCATAATGGCGCCTAAACTTGAGGAGAATGTCAACGAAGGATACGAGCTGGTGCGCGGCGCTTTCAATGATGCTGATCAAGAAATCCAGGCGGTCGTAACCTTAGTTGCCGATTCTGGGTTAGAATATCTAGTTTCTGAACCTACTAAGATATGGAAGAAAGAGGTACTTGAATTCCTCAATGGAGCAAAGGTGGATGAATCTGGATACAAGATCAAATCCAGAGTTCATGGAACAAAGGTTAAAATTTCCCCCAAAAGCTTGAGGAAGATTCTACAGCTACCAAGAACTCAAGAGGAAGATGAGGTTACTGCTACAAAGACCAGGGAAGCTCTAACCTGGTGTGGAATAGACTCTAAGATGAAGATAGGTTCTGTTTTCAATAGGAAAGGCATGAACAATCAAGGCAAATTCATGTCTGAGATAGTTGGGAAGGTTATTTTAAGCAAGCCAGGAGGACATGACAGAGTGTCTGCCTCTATGTTCAATATTATGACCAGAATAATTTTCTCTCTAAACACTGACTGGTCTATAATAGTCTTTGAGAAGATTAAGGAAAGCTTGAAGAAGCCCAACCTGGGCAGAATTATAAGTCTATACCTAGCTGGTGTCATACCAGAGGTAATGCAACAAGCTGCAGGAAGCAAAATAAATCACGTGAGGAAAATGGACATGAGGTTGTTTTCAAGATGGGATAGGGTGTTGACTAAAGAGATGCCAACCCCTGAGAAGACAGTGTCTGAGAAAGAAATTCCTCCAAAGAAGAAAAGGAAGACTGCTCCAGTGGCACAAGAGTCCACTAGCAGCTCTGATAGTGAAGAACAGGTTATCTTCACTCCAGATGAGCATGAGGAAGAGCCTGCAGTGAAGACTCCTGCTCCTCAAGAGGTTGCTGAGATCCAGGGGAGCTTCCAGTTGTAGAAGAACCAACTACACTGGAAAGTGAACAAGCAACAAACATCATACTAGAGGTAATCACTGAACTAAATACTTTGGATTTTCCTATAGAAGATACTGATTTGTCTGATGTTCATCAGCAAATTCAGCTGGATAGCCAAGTCTCAGATGCTGTTATAGAAGACACATCTGCTGTTGTTCAAGTGGTTTCTGATCTAGTGGTTGAAGAACCTAGAATTTCTCCTGCACAGTCTCCACAAGAATACACCATGGAAGATTTATTCCTAAATCTGGATCAAGCAGATTTTGACAAGGAAACTGATGCTGCTGAGAAGGAGAATGCTACACTTGAGGGGGAGCAAGTGCAGATTCTGGAAGAGCCTATAAGGCAAGAACCTGACAAAGCAACAGATGTGCAACCTGAGAAGCCTCCAAGCCCTAAGGAGAGGGTTGACATAGCCAGCTCGTCAGAATCTGAAGATGAGGAGACTACAAGGGCTAAGCAAAAGAAACTTTATGTATTCAAGAGAAGAAGTCAAAGTTATAAGAAGGCTTTACAATCTATTGCACAACAGCCTATAGTTCAGCAAGCCCCATCAATAGATTATAGTGCTTTGATGGTTGCACTGCAGATTAAACTGGATGAACATAGAAAAGCCATAGAGACTTATGTGGATGAAGGGCAGAAATCTTTGCAATTTGATCTAGCCCAGGGCATAAAGTCTATCAGGTTTGAAATGAACCTTAACAAGAAAGAGATGACAGACTGCTTCCACAAAGGTGGAAATGCAGTGGTGTACTTAGCTACACACCAGGAAAAGATAAAGGCACAAGTGGATGACATAGCATTGAAGCAAGGGTATGTTCTTGAAAATCAGCTAAGGATGAATGCCAATTTAACTGCTTCCCATAATGTTATTGTCACTGAATTAAAGAACAAGGTTGCTGCACCTTCTACTTCCACTGCTACTATTAAAGCTGAATTTGATAAAGTATTCCAGGAAGAACTCTCTGCTGTTAAGACTGCTATCCAAGCCTCCCAGAAGGCCATATCTGAAACAACTTCAAAAGCTCAAACCTTTCTTTAAAGATGGAGTCAGATACTTGGATAATCAAATCAGATTTCAAAAGGATGATGTCAGAGATCATATGGCTAGAGAAGTCATAAAGGGGGAGAGAGTGTTAGTCAAGGCAAGCTCTGACCATGCTAAGTGGATATCAAATTCTATCAGAGCTACACTTGGATATCCTCCTCTGTGTGATGACAATGATGTTGCTGAATCTGGAATTAACCCTGCCTATCTTGGAGGTGAGCAACCAGAAGTAGCTCAAGTCATTTATCCTCCTCCAGATTTTGAAATGGTGCATGCTGATGTACAGACCATGTACAGCCCACCTGGGGGCAAGGACAATGTAATTATTGAAAAGTTTGTTCAGCCTATATCTGAAGCCATGCAAGAGGCATTGCAGAAAGAAGAAGAGACAAGATTGTCAAAGAAGAGGTTTAGGGAACAAGCTGAACAAAGGCCAGACTTTGAGCAGTGGAGCCCTACCTCTAGGAATATTATATTAACTGCCTGGAAAGCTGCCAAAGACAACAGTCATGACAGGAACAAGTGGTTCTCTGAAGCTGAATGGAGGAAACATGAAACTAAGCAAGAGGCAATTGTTCAATACAGAAGGAAGGCAAAGATGGGAAAGCTACCTCCTATAGCTCAGGAGCCTAGCAAGTACTTTTCTAAGCCATACCATTATTTTGAGAGGCAGAAGATCAAAGCTGAAGAGCTTAAGAAGAAAGATCTGAAAGGCAAGAAGCCTGCTGATGCTGAAACTGCTGTTGCTCCTGTCCAAGCGAAAGTTCAAGCTGGCAAAGGCATAGTGATTAAGGAGCCAGAACAAAAATAGATTTAGAATTTTCTTGAAGTTTATTTTGTAATCTTTTGGATGTAAACCATTTAGTGAACTTCTGAAATATATAAGACAGATATTAGAACAATATATGATTAATATATTTCATGTTTGTTCTGTGAATATGTCTATGTCTATTTCTTATTTGTTCTGTGATGATGTGTTTGTATACATGTAAAATTGATACATGTTATGTTTACCCTACTGTACATAATCCTGCTTTACATCATTTTGTAATTTTATTATGAATGGTGTATATCATTGACTAAGGGTACATTGGTTTAAATGTACCTGATTTGAAGAAGCCTCACCTAACTCAATGATATACATCAAAATGTATTTGATGTGTTGTTGAGTTTACTTGTGCAGGTTAAGTATTTGCTGGACTGAAGCAAAAAGTTTCTAAGTCCATGTGTCGACACCCAGAGGGAAAGTGTCGACACTTAAGAAGACTTGTGTCGACACCCAGGCAAGCAGTGTCGAAACTTGGAGTCATTGTGTCGACACCTGGGATGCAGAGTCGACACCAGACAGAAAGTGTCGACACAAGGAGCTGTGTCGACACTCAGTGAAGAAAAGTGCAGAGAAGCAGTGTCGACACAAGGAGCAGTGTCGACACCAAGAAGAATTGTGTCTACACCAGAAAGTGTCGACACTTGGAGCTGTGTCGACACTCAGCAAAAGTCTGCAGAAACTAAGTATAAATGTCGACACCCAGAACAATGTGTCGACACTCAATAGAAGAGTCAGCACTTGAAGTAAGTGTCGACACTCAGAACAATGTGTCGACACTCAACAGAAGAGTCAACACATGAAGTAAGTGTCGACACCTAGAACAATGTGTCGACACTCAGCTGAAGACTCTACACTTGAAGAAAGTGTCGACACATGGAGCTGTGTCGACACTTAGCAAAGAACAGCAAGATCATCAAATTATTCTAAGTACAAGTATCGACACTAAGGGAATGTGTCGACACTCAGCTGAAGTCTCAACAGATGAATCAAGTGTCGACACAAGGAGCTGTGTCGACACTCAACAAGTATCAACATAGAAGACTATGTGTCGACACCAAGAAGCAGTGTCGACACTTAACAGATTCAACACAATAAGTTGTGTCGACACAAAGGAGATGTGTCGACACTTAGAAGAATTCAGCAAAAGATAGAAGATCAAGTACTTGTGTCGACACTCAATTTCAGTGTCGACACATGAAGAAGAATCTGTGTCGAGACATAGTATCTACAACACAAGGAGTTGTGTCGACACCTTGTAGACTTGTGTCGACACTTACACAACTTGTGTCGACACTTAGTCTATAAGTGTCGACACTTAAAGACAGAAAGTCTCGACACTTTCAGACAGTTAGAGAACTTTCAAGAACTGACTGGATGACTTGACAGCTGTCGTTCCAGCCGGTCTACAACACCTGTCAGAGATATCAGAATTCAGTTATGGACCGGACCAGCCGGTTACCATGAAGAAGGCCTATAAATAGGCTTATACAGTCTACAGAAACTGTGGTTCAGATAGTTGTTGAAGTAATTCAAAAAGTGGTTCACAGAGTTGTTCAAGTTATTGATCAAGTATCAAAACAAGAAGATCTAGCTGTCCAAGTGCAGATCTAAGAAGTTGGAGAGAGAGGGCTCCATCCAAGAAATCAGCCTCTGGAACTAGGCTGAGAAGAAGGGTTCAGATTTATTCTGAATTCTAAGTGGCAGAGGTCAAGGATCAACTGCAGAAGGAGACAATCTTATTGAGTTCTACTTTCAAGAAGCTTTGAAGAAAGCTAAGTCAGATTGAATCCAGCTGAGTTCTTCCAAGAACTCATTAAGAAACTCTCAACTCCCCTCTCTTGTTTCTGAGTTGTTGAGTTATTATTTGTATAAACATTTTTATCTTGTAGGATCCTTTGGATCTGAGTAATTGTAAGCCTGTAATTATAAAGGCTGAGGGTAGGGCTTGAGAGCCTGAGTGTAGGAGATTGTAATCTCTGAGTGTAGGCCTTGTTGGCTGAGTGTAGGCCTTGTTGGCTGAGTGTAGGTCTTTGTGGCTGAGTGTAGGCTTTGGGAAAAGCTGAGTTGTAGGGCCTTGGGCCTGAGGTGTAGGAACCAGTTTGGGTTCTGAGCTAGTGGAGAAGTTTGGCTGAATCCAGTACACTGCTAGATAGGCGAAGGGGGAAAGTGGATGTACCCAAAGCATGGGGAACCACTATAAAACTCTGTGTCTGCTGTGATTGTGCTCTAATTGTGCTGTGATTGTGAATGCTGTGTGATTGCTGTGCAAAAGTAGTATAGATTCTGTGTTATATACTGATTGCTGTCATTAAAGTGTAAAAAGTATTTGGTCACAGATTCACCCCCCCCCCCCCCCTCTAGGTGTTTAGGTACTATATCTTTCAGCCACCGCCTCCTCCATCAATGGGATGAAATCGTCGCCGTCCATTCTTAGTGATGAGATGGACGGCGGGGATTATCTCAATTCCCTCCCCCGCCTCAGCTTCTGTGCCCCACCCCCCCCCCCCCCACAACGGATCTGCGGCTGATCCGCTGTGGGGAAATGATAGTGTATTGACCCATCTTGCACAATATCAGCCGCACATCCCCATTGATATACTAATTGCAGACCAAAAATCCACAAAAATGTTGGAATTTTTTGGGCCAAATCAAAGCCCCTGAGGGCAAAATATTCATCATGAAAAATATTCCCCATATTGAGGGTTTCCTCCACAAAAAATTTGAGAATTTTTAAAAATGTTTTAGTATTTTTAAAAAGCTTAAATAAAGTTTATTAGGCCAAATTAATGGCCCAAAACTTGGAAAAAATTTATGAAATTTTTTAGACTATTTTAGGCTCTAACAAATGTTATATCAAAATTTGAGGATATAGGGATAAGAAATGTATTTTTCCCAAATTTTAAGAGCCTAGGGTCGCGCTCGGGATTTATTTTGCGCATTTTTTTCCCAGAAATGAAAATTGGAGCGCGCGACTATCCATCCTAATTTAAATAATAAATTCAAGTTATACCACCAACGAGAGTGGCAAAGGCAAGTAGCAAGCTCCGGGTGTTCCGAGATTTCGTGAAAACCATCGAGCGTCTCAACTCTGTAGTAATATGGGCACTCTCGGAAGGTGATAGTACAAGTAGTGAGTTACAAACTATTCTCGACAAAAGGGGGGTAACTACTAATAAACCCTTGATCCGATTAATCCATGATTAACAATGCGCAACCAAATTATTATCAGATCTTAATAATGGGCATAACCTAGGGAAGCCTTTAAAAAATGAAATAGAATCAAATGTGTCTCCTAAGAATGGAGATGGAACTGAAGCCTCATGGATGGAGTGATTGGACTACTAACCATTTTCTTTATGATTATTCCAGTCTCGTTCTGGTCAAGTTCAATTCAGTACTTTTCATTCAATTACAATCTCGTACTGGTCAAGTTCAATTTAATACTTTCAATTCAATTTCAGTCTCGTACTGGTCAAGTTCAATTCAGTACTTTCAATTCAATTTTAGTCTCGTACTAGTCAAGTTCAATTCAGTACTTTCAATTCAATTCCAGTCTCGTACTGGTCAAGTTCAATTCAGTACTTTCAATTCAATTCCAGTCTTGTACTGGTCAAGTTCAATTCAGTACTTTCAATTCAATTCCAGTCTCGTGCTGGTCAAGTTCAATTCAGTACTTTCAATTCAACACCAGTCTCGTGCTGGTCCAGTTCAATTCAGTACTTTCAATTCAACTCCAGTCTCATGCTTGTCAAGTTCAATTCAGTACTTTTAATTCAACTCCAGTCTCGTGTTGGTCAAGTTCAATTCAATACTTTTGATTCAACTCCAGTCTAGTACTGGTCAAGTTCAATTCAACACTTTCAAATCAGTACTACTCCATCTTCGTACCGGTCACATATCTTTCCAGCACTTAAATTATGCAGCTTTCATTATCAGTAGCTCTAAACTACCTCTTTTTATTTCTGCAATTTACTGTCCTAAGCCTGGGTCCTGCTCTGACGAGCGGTTGCCTGTTAAGGTCGAGCCTTAGTTGGGGATAACTAGTGTTGAGGTATTCTTCCAGATTTAGTCCCAAATAAAGTGCCCCACTGCTCCTTGTCGAAAGTTGAGCTGAGCGTTACTGCCCGAAGATTGAATCATGGTAGGGAATGCCGCCACAAATGCGGTGCATGCTAATAAAATTGAATGTTTGATTGCTTGTAAATTACTTGCAGTGAACTATGGCGGGTCAGTCCCTCCCGCAGACTATTCGTATCGGTGCGGAAGGTCGACGACTCAAGGTGACAGGGAGATGAGTACCACAGGTGACTGGCTGTTATATTTTTTCCATTGGGTTTCCTCCGCTGGCCGGTCAAAATGTTGAATATCCGGATGTCGCTCACATTCAAGAGTACACATTGTTGTAAGTTAGGGTCTGGGCTATGTGGTACGACCACCCCCAGAAGTGGCTGGATTGGCCACTGTCACCGACAACCACATCGGTGAGGCCCGCGGGGCTAGCTACCCTGCTAAAACAAAAGCGGTCCATATAATGTCGACATAGGATGTGTGCGCGTGACTATGAATGTCTGTGCTAGGATACAAGATGTGAATACCTGATGTGCTAGTAGAGCCCTTATTATAACTGATATTTTTGCTACTATCATTTCAGTTATATCATGCTACCCTTCTTTATTTGTTGCTTCTAGTTTAAAAATATGAAATGTTGTACTAACCCTCTCATGCTTCGACTATCTTGTACTACTGGGTGCGTGTGTGCTCGTCCTTAGGATACGGATCCGGGGAGGAGATTTATTTCTACTAAGCCCTTTGACTGATGGTTATTTCAATAGCCATTCACAGAAAATGGAGCACCATAGTGACCCCCTACCACAGGAGAATGCGCCATCAGTTAGGATTACTCGAGCAGAAGCACCACTGACGTCTTCAGCATTTCGTGACGTGAGTACCAGCGAACAATATAGGGAGAGTGTATGAGGTGTTATTTGTAGAACTTGTACAGTCTGTGGGCTTATATAAGAACTTAAGCTATGGGCTTAGAACTCATGTAAATATATAAGATGTTATATATGTTTGATAGTATTTTCCTGTTAATGTTTCAACAAATCTCTCTGATGTATTGTGAATGTTGTGGTTCTAGCCGATCAAGGCGGCCAACTAGTGCTTAGATAGAGTGGATCGTTACCTCTAAGAGCACTAGGTGGACGTCTTGGGCAAGTAAGATCCCCTCCGACCCGACCTAGGGCAAAGGTTTTTGGGTGGGTGGGTGGGGGGGCCTTGCAGCATATACCCGACATCCGCTTAAACTTAGTTTCAGTTGGAAAGCTAGGTGATATGGGGCACTTAAGTGTCTTTGGTGGAGATTTTTGAAAGTTTATCAAGGGGTCTCTAGTAGTGACTAGAAACTATAGAGAGACTGGTCTATACTATATGGAGGGGAGACCTGAAGCTGCTCAGACCAACACTATCAGAGATGGTGTATCCACATCCATATGGTATAGGAGACTGAGTCACATTAGCCAGAAGAGCTCGAGATGTCTCACCAAGAAGAAGATGATATATGATCTAAATGTGGATCAATTGGAGAGATGCGACCACTGCATGACTGAGAAGCAGAATAGAGTATCTTTTCAGATCCACACTTCCACCAGAAGATCCGAGCCACTAGAGCTCATACATGCTGATGTTTGTGGACCAGTAAAGGTCCAAATGAGGGGATGAGCATCTTTGTGACTTTCATCGATGATCATTCAAGAAACTTTGGGTCTATGCTATTATGGCCAAAGATGAGGTTCTCGAAACTTTTCAGAAATTTCATATTGAGGTGGAGAGGCAATCAGGGAAGAAGCTAAAGTGCATCAGGTCCGGTAACGGGGGAGAGTATATTGGTCTCTTTGATGAGTACTGTAGAGAGAAAGAGACTAGATATAAAAAGACTCCACCCAAGACGTCGTGGCTGAATGACGTAGCCGAAAGAATGAATAAAACATTGATGGAGAGAATGTGGTACTTGCTGTCTGAGTCGAAGCTACCTGACATGTTTTGGGATGAGGATTTATACACAGTTGCACATGTCATCAACCTCTCTCCCAGCTATGCATTATAGGAGGATGTTCCTGATAGGGTCTAGTATGGGAAGGACCTTTCATATAGTCACTTGAGGGTTTTTGGCTGCAAGACATTTGTGCACGTCCCTCGGGATGGAATATCGAAGTTGGATTCCAAAACCCGATAATGCATGTTTTTGGGATATAGATGTAGTGGCGAGTTTGGTTGTAGGTTATTTGATCCAGTTATGAAGAAACTTGTACGCAGTCACGGTGCTATATTTTGTGAGTATCAGACTGTAGTTGATCCTAAGAAGACTGAGAAG
Organism: Platanthera guangdongensis; assembly: GCA_039583875.1. Classification (NCBI taxonomy): domain Eukaryota; kingdom Viridiplantae; phylum Streptophyta; class Magnoliopsida; order Asparagales; family Orchidaceae; genus Platanthera; species Platanthera guangdongensis. The sequence goes on from CM077156.1 coordinate 11,860,408, forward strand.
GCCGACTCTCACACTAATGTAGAGTCTCCTATGATTGAAAGCAGTCCTGCACAAAAAGATTATCGGGCCGGTCCGGGACTGGTCTTTTAAAAGACCGGTCTTTTGGCCGACCGGTCCCGGAGCGGTCCCTCTCAAACCAGTCCCGGTGTACAACCCTGTATTCGCGAAAAGTGGGCCTCAAACAAGGTGTGCACGTTTTTAAGCTCTTTAGGAGTTTTGCACTCTTGGGGGGCCAATTTTTGGTGGACCCGCGTAATATACTAGTAGGGGGAGGAAATATCTCTCCACCCGCGGCCCCTTTGAAGAGTCGCCCGGGCCACAGCCTGCAAACAGGCCGCCCCAGCCCACAAGCAGGCCAGCTCGCCAGGTCGCGGCTCGCCTTGCCCCGTCTCGCCAGACCGCCGCCTCTCTCAGGCCGCCGTCTCGCCAAGCAGGCCAGATCGTCAAGTCGCGGCTCGCCTTGCCCCGTCTCGCCAGACTGCCACCTCTCCCAGGCCGACGTCTCGCCAAGCAGGCTAGCTCGCCAGGTCGCGGCTCGCCTTGCCCCGTCTCGCCAGACCGCCGCCTCTCCCAGGCCGCCGTCTCGCCAAGCAGGCCAGCTTGCCAGGTCGCGGCTCACATTACCCCGTCTCACTAGACCGCCGCCTCTCCCAGGCCACCATCTCTCCAAGCAGGCCAGCTCCCCAGGTCGCGGCTCGCCTTGCCCCGTCTCGCCAGACCGCCGCCTCTCCCAGGCCGCTGTCACGCCAAGCAGGTCAGCTCGTCAGGTCGCGGCTCGTCTTGCCCCGTCTCTCCAGACCGCCGCCTCTCCCAGGCCGCCGTCTTGCCAAGCAGGCCAGCTCTCCAGGTCGCGGCTCGCCTTGCCCCGTCTCGCCAAACTCAGCTCGCCAGACCGCCGCCCCAGTCCCTGGCCGCCGAGTTCACCCAGCCCCAGGTCGCCGAGCTCGCCCCTAGCCGCCTACTCGCCCAGCATCAGCTCGCCTTGCCGCCTGCTCACCCGGCTCGAGGGGCTGCCCCTGGTGGACTGCATTTATCTGTTTAGAATAGCGGGATTTGGCTGTTGGTAGGCCAATCCGAGGGAATTTCGGTAATTTCCAGAGCAGTGGAGGTTGGTTATTTGCAGGTCATCCCCAAAAAACTATAAATAGGCCCTTAGGGGTGCCTTGGAGAGGGGGACTTCATCACTTCTTCACTCTCTCTTCATCTTCCAAGGCACCCTAGCTCTGCATTGGCTAGGGAGGGGGAGATCTCCAAGGTATCCCGGGTGTGAGGTGGGACCTCCGCGCTAGAGCCGAGGGTCTGTTCCTAGTTTTCTGAGCCTTTGGTCCGTGGCATCCCCCTGAGTGTAGTAGGTGTGAGGTCACCCCTTTCAAGGGACCCCAAAATCCATGAGAGACCAAGTTTTTGGTTTCAACATTTTGGTGCGGTGAGCATGGAGAGTGAACAGCATAGAAGATCTTGGGAGTGTCATGACTAGAGGTCAAGGAGGTAGAGATGATCTCGACGAGCTCCCCAGCCCAGGACCATTTGTGGGGAGAGAAGAGTTTATGGCGTCCGTCCAAGGCATCATGGTGATGCTTTGAAGTATTTCTCCTCGAGGTAACTGCTCAACTCCCACCCCTCAAGACTTAGCTCTCAGGGGTCTTGGCGAGACTACTCCCAGGGCTCTCGGCGAGCTTTCTCCCAGGGACCTAGGCGAGATGACCCCAGTAGGGGGAGAAGGAAGCGTGCCCGGAAGAAGGCCCGGGAGGGAGAGGATGGGAGATGGGGTCGAGCGAAACCTATCCGGCCGGGAGTTGTTCTCCAGCCCGGCAAGTGCCAGCCTCCCAGGCGAGCAGGTCGCACGGGTGGACCAGGCGAGACCCCCCCTCAGGGGGTCACCCTTCAGCGAGCTGATCATCTCAGCTCCCATTCCCGAGGGATTCCGAGAGCCTGACATGGCTTACTATACCGGGAAGGATGACCCCGTCCAGCACCTGTAGTGGTTCGAGGATGTCGTCTCCATCAGGCCGATGATGGATGCCTTTAAGTGTCGCCTCTTTGCGATCACGTTGAAGGAGAAGACAAGGGACTGGTTTCATCAACTCCCTCCGAGGTCGATCTATAGGTTCGAGGACTTGAGCTGGAGCTTTCAGCTTCGCTTCTCTACCTCCAGGAAGAGGAAGAGGAGTCCTGAGTCCATCTTCCTAATAAGGCAGGGGGCCGAGGAGTCGCTGGCCCGTAACGTGGACAAGTTCCAAGAGGAGATCCTGGATATCCAGGAGATGTCGGCGTATGCCCTCCAGATGGCGTTCACGGTGGGGTTGTGCGAGGGGTTCTTCAAGATGAGCCTGACTCGAAAGGCCCCCCTTTCCTTTGAGGAGCTGATGGAAAGAGCGGCAGAGGAGATAGCCATGGAGGCGGACAACCCGAAATTTGTCAAGAAGTTGGCAAGATTGACAGAGCCAGAGTCGAAACATCAAGGGGGCTCGAGACATCAGGAAGGGAGAAGGAGAGAGGATCAGAGAGCTCAAGGGATCCAAGGACCTCAAGAAGGTCAGGAGCCAGGTTGGAGGCAGCATGGAGGACCCGTTCAGGGTCCTAGAAGAGGTCACATCCAAGGTGGGGGGATTTTCATGAAGGCCGAGGGAGGTTCAACTTCCAAAGGCAAGCCCCCATGCAGCTCCTACCCCCACCACAGCAAGCGATGCAGATTGGTCGAAGGGAGAGGAGGAACCGCCAGGGAAGGAGAAGAGTTAGGGTAGAATTACCCTACTGTGAGTTCCACCAGGAGGAAGGCCATGTCATATCTACTTGCCCCGAATTTCTGGAGTTGAGAAGGACAAGAGCTCCAGCACTGCAGCCTCATCAGCCTCAACAAGTGCAAGATCCGGTGCGGATTGAAGAAGTCCAACCCGAGGCGGCGGGGGAGAGATGTGAGGACAGAGTTGATGTGGGCACCCGGGGAAGGATCTAATGATTCGCGGGGGAAGAGGGAGGTAGGAAAGGAGTGAATCATCTCTTTGTAATGAACCTTGCTTGCATTATGTCAGCTATGATTAATGATAGGAACCACCGAAAAATATTTGTGGCCCATGAAAGGTCTCACTCCGAGATGGATTCCACTGTCAGGCTCTCACTAGCTGGCAGGGCAGGTTGATCTCTCGTGGAGGCTAAGTCCATTTAGCTCCGGGATGGATTCCGCTGCCAGGCTCTCACTAGCTAGCAGGGCAGGTTGATCTCTCATGGAGGCTAAGTCCTTTTAGCTCCGAGATGGATTCCGCTGCCATGCTCTCACTAGCTGGCAGGGAAGGTTGATCTCTCGTGGAGGCTAAGTCCTTTTAGCTCCGAGATGGATTCCGCTGCCAGGCTCTCACTAGCTGGCAGGGCAGGTTGATCTCTCGTGGAGGCTAAGTCCTTTTAGCTCCGAGATGGATTCCGCTGTCAGGCTCTCACTAGCTGGCAGGACAGGTTGATCTCTCGTGGAGGCTAAATCCTTTTAGCTCTGAGATGGATTTCGCTGTCAGGCTCTCACTAGCTGGCAGGGCAGGTTGATCTCTCGTGGAGGCTAAGTCCTTTTAGCTCCGATATGGATTCCACTGCCAGGCTCTCACTAGCTGGCAGGGCAGGTTGATCTCTCGTGGAGGCTAAGTCCTTTTAGCTTCGAGATGGATTCCGCTGCCAGCTCTCACTAGCTGGCAGGGCAGGTTGATCTATCGTGGAGGCTAAGTCCTTTTAGCTCCGAGATGGATTCCGCTGTCAGGCTCTCACTAGCTGGCAGGGCAGGTTGATCTCTCGTGGAGGCTAAGTCCTTTTAGCTCCGAGATGGATTCCACTGTCAGGCTCTCACTAGCTGGCAGGGCAGGTTGATCTCTCATGGAGGCTAAGTACTTTTAGCTCTGAGATGGATTCCGCTGTCAGGCTCTCACTAGCTGGCAGGGCAGGTTGATCTCTCGTGGAGGCTAAGTCCTTTTAGCTCCGAGATGGATTCCGCTGCCAACTCTCATTAGCTGGCATGGCAGGTTGATCTCTCGTGGAGGCCAAGTCATTTTAGCTCCGAGATGGATTCCGCTGTCAGGCTCTCACTAGCTGGCAGGGCAGGTTGATCTCTCGTGGAGGCTAAGTCCTTTTAGCTCTGAGATGGATTCCACTGTCAGGCTCTCACTAGCTTGTAGGGCAGGTTGATCTCTGGTGGAGGCTAAGTCCTTTTAGCTCCGAGATGGATTCCGCTGCCAGGCTCTCACTAGCTGGCAGGGCAGGTTGATCTCTCGTGGAGCCCAAGTGTTCTTTTGCCTCGAGGCCATCTCGTCATCCAGGCTCTCATTAGTGGGCATCACATATTGGCTCCTCTGGGAGGAGCCAAGTATTTTTGGCTCTAAGAAGGCCACTCCGCGAATACGCTGGGTTGGATGTTTCTTTTCGAGTTTGTGCCAACCTCGAAAAGAGAGGGGATTGTGTACAACCCCGTATTCGCGAAGAGTGGGCCTCAAACAAGGTGTGCACGTTTTTAAGCTTTTTGAAAGTTTTGCACTCTTGGGGGCCAATTTTTGGTGGACCCGCGTAATATACTAGTAGGGGGAGGAAATATCTCTCCCCCCGCGTCCCCTTTGAAGATTCGCCTGGGCCCTAGCCTGCAAACAGGCCGCCCCAGCCCAAAAGCAGGCCAGCTCGCTAGGTCGCGGCTCGCCTTACCCTGTCTCGCCAGACCACCGCCTCTCCCAGGCCTCTGTCTCGCCAAGCAGGCCAGCTCGTCAGGTCGTGGCTCGCCTTGCCCCGTCTCTCCAGACCGCCGCTTCTCCCAGGCCGCCGTCTCGCCAAGCTGGCCAACTCGTCAGGTCGTGGTTCGCCTTGCCTCGTCTCGCCAGACCGCCGCCTCTCCCAAGTCGCTGTCTCGCCAAGTAAGCCAGCTCGCCAGGCTGCGGCTCGCCTTGCCCCATCTCGCCAGACCGCCGCCTCTCCCAGGCCGTCGTCTCGCCAAGCAGGCCAGCTCGCCAGGTTGCGGCTCGTCTTGCCCCGTCTCGCCAGACTCATCTCGCCAGACCGCCTCCCCAGTCCCAGGCCGCCGAGCTCACCCAGCCCCAGGTCGCCGAGCTCGCCCCTAGTCGCCTACTCGCCCGGCCTCAGCTCGCCTTGCTGCCTGCTCGACCAGCTCGAGGGGCTGCCCCTGGTGGACTGCATTTAGTTATTTAAAACAGTGGGATTTGGCTGTTGGCAGGCCAATCCGAGGGCATTTCAGTAATTTTCAGAGCAGTGGAGGTTGGTTATTTGCAGGTCATCCCCAGAAAACTATAAATAGGCCCTTAGGGGTGCCTTGGAGAGCGGGACTTCATCACTTCTTCACTCTCTCTTCATCCTCCAAGGCACCCTAGCTCTGCATTGTCTAGGGAGGGGGAGATCTCCAAGGTATCCCGGGTGTGAGGTGGGACCTCCGCGCTAGAGCCGAGGGTCTGTTCCTAGTTTCCTGAGCCTTTGGTTCGTGATATCCCCCTGAGTGTAGTAGGTGTGAGGTCACCCCTTTCAAGGGACCCCAAACTCCATGAGAGACCAAGTTTTTGGTTTCAACACCCGGTCCGAGACCGGTTTTCCTCCTCTGGAGGACCGGCTGGGACCAGAGGACCGGTCTTCACCGGTCCCGTACCGGTCCCGGACTGATCTTTTTTATAGGTCTTTTGTCCGGTCTTTTACTAAAATGAATAAAAATGATCTGTCTCTTTCTAAAATTACTAAAATGACTGTTCTTTTACCAGTCTTTTGACCTGTCCCGATTCGGGACCGGTCTTTTACCAGTCCCGGTCCGAGACCGGTCTTTTACCAGTCCCAGTACGAGACCGATCTTTGATGGAAAAAGGGGACCCCTTGGGACCCATGAGATCGGTCCGGGACCGGACCGGTCCTCACCGGGACCGGTCCCTAGCCAGTCCTAACCGGTATGGTCCCAATCGGACCTGTTAGTACCGGTTTTTTGTGCACCCCTAAGATTTGAAAGTGATGATACTGAGGATGTTGTAGAACCTGAGCCGATACAGGGCACTGAACCACTTCAAGATCATGAGAATGTTATTGATGGAGAGCCTACAGAGGACATCATTGATGATGTTCATATACCAGTAACTGAGCATGCTCCACGAAGGTCTGATAGAGTTAGACACTCATCTTCAAGATACTCTACTAACGAGTATATTTTGTTGACTGATGATAGGGAGCCTGAGTGCTTTGATAAAGCAGTGTAGAGATCGGAGAAGAAAGAATGGATGGTTTCTATGTATAAGGAGATGCAGTCTCTACAGGAAAATCATACATATTATTTGGTGAGATTTCCTAAGAGCAAGAATGCTCTGAATAATCGATTGATTTTTAGAGTAAAGCAGGGAGACCTCTCGACACCACTCGGATATAATGATAGATTAATGGTGAATGGCTTTAGTCAAAAACAAGGAGTTGATTTTGATGAGATCATCTCTCCTATTGTGAAGATGTCATTATCCGAATAGTTCTTGGCCTTGTTGGGAGGCTAGACCTAAAGATCAAGCAGATGGATGTTAAGACCGTGTTTTTACATGACGATCATGAGGAGGAGCTATATATGGAGTAGCATGAAGGTTTTAGGGTCAAAGGGAAGGAGAGCCGAGTTGTCACCTGAAGAAGAGTTTGTATGACCTGAAGTAGGCCCTACGCCAGTGGTACAAGAAGTTCGATCCTTATGGGGGAGATTGACTTCAAGAGGACCACCCTGACCCCTTTGTGTTTGTGAAGCAATATGCTCTAGATGATTTCATCATCTTACTCCTATATGTAGATGACATGCTGATGGTTGATAGGAGCATTGCTCGTATTGCCGTGCTGTAGTGACAATTGAGCTCCATATTTGCAATAAAGGACTTCAGAGCTACGAAGATCATCTTAGGGATGCATATTCAGATAAATAAAGACTCGAAGTTACTTTGGTTATCACAAGAAAAATATATCAGGAAGGTGCTATAGAGATTCAATATGGATCAAACGAAGAAGGTTAGCACGCCGCTTGCAGCTCACTTCAGACTTACTACTGACCAATGCCAAAGCATACCTGAGGAGAAAGAGGAGATGGAGACGGTCCCCTATGATTCTGTAGTTGGCAGTATTATGTACACAATGGCGTGCACCCGCTTTGATATAGCACATGCGGTTGGCACTGTTAGTATGTTTCTCTCCAACCCCGGGAGAAAGTATTGGAATGCTGTGAAGTGGATTCTAAGGTACTTACACGGGACATCAGACTTGATATTAAAGTTTAGAGGTAGTGAGCCAGAGCTACTAGGCTACACTGATGCTGATATGACTAAAGATTTGGACTTCAGAAGATCGACTTCTGGGTACCTGATCTTGTTTGCAGGGGGAGCTATGTCGTGGCAGTCTAGACTGCAAAAGTATGTCGTACTGTCTACTACAAAGGTCGAGTTTATAATAGTCACTGAGGAAGGTAAATAACTTCTTTGGATGAAGCGTTTCATCAAGGAGTTGAGTTTCACTCATGAGCGCTACACACTCCTATGTGACAGTTGGAGTGGAATTCATTTGGCGGAAGAACCCCACCTTCCACTCGAGGTCCAAGCATATTGACATGCGATATCATTGGATACGCGATACTCTAGAGCGAAAAGAGATGGATTTGCAGAAGGTGCACAAGGATGACAATAGAGCATATATGCTTATAAAACCGTGTCAAAAGGGAAGTTTGAGCACTACGTGAGGATCGCCGGCATGACGGTTCCCTTCACATAAAGCAAAAGGGAGAATAAGTTGTTGGATACAATTCTCATCCTTTGTGGAGAAAACTGTTGAGTTCGAGTCTCAATAACTCGAATTTGGTGTTACTAATCGAATGTAGAGACATGTTGTTGGAGGACTTGATAGGAGGCAAATTAGAGACTTTGGGGAAGATTGTCAGAATGACATGTTTTTTCACTTAGTCGAAAATGGGAAGATTTGTTAAGATAATTTTCTCATAAGTGTGAAAGAGACTAGCCAACTTTGACCATGTTTTTCAAACATGTGTTTCACGACAAATGTGAAAAGGAGAAGCCGTCTTTGACCTTTAAACTAACAGGTGTTTTTTGACCAAAGAAATCTTTATGTAAGCTTCATCCACATGTCATCTACCACATCTACCTTCTTTGTTTTTATCTTGTAAATAAAGATGGAGGAGTAAGACATCCACTTCTCTCCAAACTTAAGCGTTGAAAGATTTCTAGAGAGGCCTTTACGATGATCGTCTTAGTTTAAGAGAGCTTTCGGATGTCGTTGTACGACATTGACGAGAAGTACTTTGCCTGTACGGATTGGATCTGGAGCAAATTTGGGCAAGGATTCAAAGAGGCATCTTGAAGAGAATTCGTGTAATCCATCTCGTCTGCTGCTGTCCGTAACTTGCAGTTTTTTCATTATTATCTATTGTATTGTGTAATGTGAAACTAGTGAAGATCCTATAATGCTTGAGGAGGGAAAGCCTTCTAATTGTGTATTATTACATACATTTTAATGATGACTTTCCGAGTTGGACTCCGATCGTCCCGTGGTTTTCACCCTATTGAGTTTCCGCGTTAAATCACTGTGTCACTTTTATTATTCTTATTTTGTGTTGTGTTTGTATATCAGCATACCGCTAAGTGGCCGTGCATGTATTTGCTCGAACTAATTTGTAGGTGCTCTGGTAGGACTTGCGTGCTCTCTAGCCCAACTGTAACAACACCAGAACTAGTGGAGGTTTGGTCAGAACAGACCCGACCACGTGATTTTTCACTCATTTCCGGGATTTTCAAATTAATAAATTGTCTTGCTATTTGCTTCAATTTTTGTGACTTTTTGCGCGCTGGACCGCTCCCGATCTAGACGGTGCACTTTAAACCAATCTGCAGATGCCTCGAATGATCCGCAACAAAAATATATGATAGTGATCGATATACTAACAACAAAAGACTAATATAATGACAAGCATTTATAATAAGACTAATAAATTAGACAAATATGACTCATAAAATACTAATGCAATATTGAAAGCTAGGATAAACAACATGTATACAACAAAGTAAATAGGGAATGAGTTTTTAATCTAGGAGACCTTCTCTTTGACTATTCGTCCAATTAAGATTTACTTATTATTGAAATGAAGATGCAAGATGTGCTAACAAATTATAGCAAGAACAAAGCAATTAGACAAGGCATCATAGTGAAGTGCATATAACAAACTTAGGCTTTATGTGGCGCAGCGGGGCGGGCTCATCCGACGGTTCCCCCCTGCGACGATCGAATTGGAGGCGGGGAGATGAGGATCAAAACATAGCGATTTGCAACATTTTTCGGAGGGTGTCGGGGGAAAACGGAGCAAACATCGCCGGAAGGCGTTTGTTTTCCCGCCGTCCGACGGCGTTTGGCCCAAACGGCTGGCAAAAACGTCCACGCCAAAGAATGCCTTACAAGATAGAGATAGCAAAGAAATACTAACGATGAAAGCACCACATTAGTCAACGAAACAAACGCCTTCCGACGGTATTTGCTCCGTTTTCCCCCGCCACCCTCTGAAAAATGCAATTTGAAGGTAAGATGCTCATACAAAAAAAGAAGCAAAATTTACAAGCACAAACTCGAGCTTGAGCAACTTATTTAGAGGTCGAGCTAATTATTTTGAGCTCGGACTTGAAGAGCTTGTATTGTATGACATGAGCTCTAGCTGCTCACGAGCTCTATTGACTATCCAAATTTCTTATATATTTAATTAGCATTTAGAAAAACTTTAAAAAAAAGTTGTGATAAAGGTTGAGAGTTGATGAATAGAGAGACATATTAGCCCGAGTTCGTCTAATGGTAGAAATGAGGTGGAGGTGAAGACAAAGTGCATGATGTGTGGTCAAGGCGAATTGCTAATGCTATGTGGGGATTAGGAGAGCTAGAGAGGACAGAATAAGGAGAAAAAATTTGGTTCGTTTACCATAAATGAGGGAGAAAATAATCCCTGCAAACGGAGCCTAAATCACACGAGAAATGCTAGTAATATGATTGTTAGGAATGAGATCCATCTTTATAAGTATGTGTGTGCACATAACCACACCACATGATCTCAACCCAAAAGTAGTGGGATCATGAGTTTGACTGCACATGCGTTCACCGCGCCCAATCCCCCCGCGCACTGATCTCATCACGCGTAATGAATGAACCGCCGTAGACGCCGCCTCGTCGATGTCGGGCGGCCTGCCTCCTCCTCGAACGTCGACCGCCCCCACCTCTCGCTGCGTCGGTCGCTCCCCTCGGGCCACCGGCGCGTGGCCGAGGGGGCAGCCCCGGCAACCGCTCCCCCCCGGCCACCGGCGCGCAGCCGAGGGGGCAGCCCCGGCAGCCGCTCCCCCCCGGCCACCGACGCGCGGCCGAGGGGGCCGCCCCTGCAGCCGCTCCCCCCGGCCACCGGCGCACGGCCGAGGGGGCAGCCCCGACAGCCGCTCCCCCTCGGCCGCCGGCCGCGGCCGAGTGAGAGGCAGCGCGGACCGCTCCCCCACGACCGTCGGCTGCGGCCGAGAGAGCGGCCGCGCGGGCTGCTCTCCCTCGGCTATCGGCCGCGACCGAGAGAGAGGTTGTGAGTGTCGCTCCCCTTCGGCCACCGGCAACGGCCGATAGAACGACCATGCGGGCCGTTTGTAACACCTCCCATGTAATGACCGTATAATATGGGTCCGGTCGGGGCCCCACAACATACAGACACCACAGTTTTAGTATTATAAGATGATATAACTACCCAATATCATAACTCATAGCCACAACACAGCGAAAACAACAAACAAGACTAGAAGTTATCCACATATATAGGAGTATCGAAACGGCCTTAAGGCCTTACAACAAAAGTGAGTCAAAAGCTCAAATAATAACACCAGTCATAAATGTGCATAAGCACCGCTAGACTACCTCGACATGCAAACCGGAAACAAGAGCATCAAACATACAATGTCATAAAAGTAGAGCTAAAGCAAAGTGGTAACTCTTCATGAGACTTAGGCCTTTTTGGCCGGCGAGCTAGCTCCTGCTTGCGATCCTTGCCCTGTAAAAATTGGTGCTAACGTAGGTCAGCAAAGGCTGACCTCAAACTGTGTAACAAACACATCTCCTCCCGGCCGCCCCTAACGGACCCCGGGATACTCCTCTAACCTGCAAGTCATCACTTCGTATACAATATACTTAAGCAAGTAAAACACTAAGGAACAAGCTTGGATGTCTCAAACATCATACTCGTTCTCCATTGTTGAGCATATAATAAAAGTGGCCTATCATGCAACATGAATGCAAAACCCGGGTTTCACCCAAGGCACCCTATAGCGTATGCATCTAGCACAACATCACATCATCTGGGTACTCACCATTTCCACATTGGCATAAAACCGTAAACAAAGGAGATACCACAATTCCCCCAACGGCATACAAGCTGTCACACAGAACTCTTGCCAAGGCCCCACCTGCTCATGGTCTTAAACACAGGCTTGTCTGCAAGCTCTGACTTCTCATGTCAGGATTCCATCTAAAACAAAGACTGATTCTAAGAACCCCTGCTGGACCCCACCCGCTCATGGCTTCATTGCCCGTGCTTGCCCCATGCATGGAGTTCTCGTCAGTCACATAGAAGGGGACTAGTCTCGCCGGGACACTCACCACCCATGACGTGCACGTCACGGGATAGCCGGCCGACCACGGAGACACAGCCACGCCTTGGCACATCACAGTCCAAGATAATTCTACCATAATCCCTCATTCGTACTGCAATGTCCCCACGCACCAAGGAAACCATCTACCGCCAATGCGGAGCTAATCTTGTCCACCAAGGAAACCATCTACCGCCATTGAGGAACTAACCTTGTCCGGTTCCGGCTATATGTACTTACTCGAGAAAAAGGGGAAAACATCACAAACATCACAAACGTCATCTTGCCGCAACAAATTTCTACCAAATCCTTAAAGCTCGTATGCAACATCATCGGGTCGGACTAACGGTCGCAACCGCGGCTTCACCCACCATGCCTAATCCACTAACGGAGCGGATCTCTAATGCAAAGTCATGATGGAGACGGACTCAATCGACCCGGAGGTTCCTCTTGAAACCTGGCGACCCAAACCCCTCTCATTTGAGAGATTGGTGCCAAAAATCCATGAAAATAAGAGATGTTAAACACGCATCCTAAAACCAAGAGGAGAAGTGTCGTTACGTTCCGACCCCTCTTCCTATCCATGGAAACTTTGATAGATGAAAACCTTCGCAACGGATTTGCCTCCGCGGATCCGGACTCGGCTCGCGATTTGGAGCTCTGAACCTTCTCCGCCGGCCGGATCACTTCTTCTCCTACTTCCTTGCACTCCCCTCTCTCTAGGACTTAGAAAGAGAGTTCTTGGTGGAGAATGAGGGTTTCCAAACCCTATTCCTTACCATTACTCAGCAAGGATAACACTGGACTATCAGATCCCAAAGGAAGGAAACGAACGGCCACGATTCGCACTGAAAATCAAAATACCTGGGCCGAACACGGTTTGCGACATGCCCGTGTCCAAGGCTGTGTGCCTCAATCGATGCTGAACCGTCGCGCCCAGTAAAGGACATGGGTAGGTGACACGCCCGTGTCACATTTGGCATGCCCGTGTCACACGCAAGCATGCCTGGGCTCCAGGCCGTATTTATTCCCTCACACGGTGCGGCTCACAACCAGCGCAGGACACGGCATGGGACACGCCCGTATCTCAGGTCGTATTCGAAATCTCGATGATCGTCGGCCGCCAATGTGTCGACACGCGAAAGATCGTCGACTCGAACACGACACGGCCATTGACACGCCCGTGTCCTAGGCCGTGTTCACTGTCTCGACACTTCGTCGAGCGCAGAATGTCGACACACGACACGACCATGGATACGCATGTGTCCTAGGCCGTGTTCACTGTCTCGACACTTCATCGAGCGCAGAATGTCGACACACGGCACGGACCATGGACACGCCCGTGTCCTAGGCCGTATTCACTGTCTCGACACTTCGTCGAGCGCAGTTCATCGACACACGAACTCTACGTCAAACCCGACCAGGACACGGCTTGAGATACGCCCGTGTCTCAGGCCGTGTGCCTCCTTTCAAAACCCAGTTTGGCCTCCCAATGTTGTCTGCCACTCTTTCGAATTTTGGGGCGTCACAACTATCTCCCCCTTAAAAGAATATCGTCCCGAAATTACTGAAAATAAAAGGTACACAAAACTTTAAATGGTACCTGAAAGAATAACTCTGGATACTCCTCCAGCATGGTCTGTTCTCTTTCCCAAGAGAGCTCCTCACGACCGCAGTTGTACTAACAAACTTTCACGAGTTTGACCTCCTTATTCCGCAACTGCCGAATTTCTGAATCCTCTATAGCAACAAGATGAACTCGCGTCCTCAAGTCCTCCTCTATCGGCACCGACGCCGATTCAATCACCACACTAGCCTCCACTAAGGCTTTTCTCAAAACGGAGACATAGAATACGTCGTGTAATCCACTCAGCTCTATGGACAACGTTAATCGGTACGCTGCTTCGCCCACTCGTTCAATAACCTCGAAGGGTCCCAAAAATCTCGGACTCAACTTCTTGAGTCGGCGAATCTGTGAAACGCCTTTGAATAGCTTGATCTTTAGATAGACCCAGTCGCCTACCGCAAACTCCAGCTTCCTGTGGTGATCATTAAAATATTTTGCTTGCCAATCTTGAGCCACATTCACGCGCTCTTGAATGGTCCGCACCAACTCACAAGCATCATCTACCACTTATTTTCCCAATAGTTTGGTGTCTCCCGCCTCTGTCCAAGACATCGGTGTTTGACACCGTCTCCCATACAAAGCTTCGTATGGCGCCATTTTTATACTTGCTTGGTAACTGTTATTATACGCAAACTCCATCATGAAGAGGTGATCCTCCCACTTCTTGCCGACGTCAAAAATGCACATTCTCAGCATATCTTTCATAGTACGGTTCGTTCTTTCGGTTTGCTCGTCAGTTTGAGGGTGGAAAGTCGTACTGAACTTGAGCTTCGTGCCCAAACTCTTCTGAACCAATCTCCAGTCCTTGGACGTAAATCGTCTGTCATGATCGCTGACTATACTCTTAGGAATCACATGTAGTCGCACAATGTTGCGAACATACAACTCCACCAGCTTCTCAACGCTGTCCTCCTTTCCATTTGGGATGAAGTGAGCCACTTTGGTTAAGCGATCCACAATCATCCAAATCGCGTCGTTACCCTGTTGCGATCTAGGTAACCCATGCACAAAATCCATGGAGATATCATCGAATTTCCACTCGGGGATTGGAAGGGGTTTCAGGAACCCACCCGGCTTCCGACACTCGGCCTTCACTAAGGCACAAGTTTGGCATCGACTCACGTACAAAGCGACGTCCCGCTTCAGACCAGGCCACCAAAAGGATCTCTTCATATCCAAGTACATCTTTGTACTACCCAGGTGAATGAAGTTCTTTGTGAAGTGAGCCTCAAACATCAGCTCCTCACGGAGCTTGCCAGACTGCGGTACATAAATCCGTCCGTCCTTCCTCAAAATCCCATCAATCATCTCCCAGACGCTGCTCTCGCCCTTTTGAGCTTCCACCACGTATGGTTGAAACTCCACATCCAAACGGGTCGCTTCCCGAATACGATCGGACAAGTCGTTCTGCATTTCAATCCAGTTCAACCGAGTCATGATAGACTTGCCTCTCGCTACACATGTCATGTCAAGGGACTCCCAGTCCTGCACCAATCGCTCATCATGAGTTTCTATCCAATTCCCTTGCCCAGAGTATTTTCTACTCAAGGCATCTGCCACCACATTGGCTTAGCCTGACGTATACTGAATCACCACCTCGAAGTCTCCAAGGAACTCGACCCACCTGCGCTGCCACATGTTCAAGTCCTTTTGATCTAGGAGATACTTCAGGCTTTTGTGGTCTGTGAAGATCTCCACCCTCGCACCATAAACATAGTGCTGCCACAATTTCAACGCGAAAATTACCGCCACCAACTCTAAGTCATGGACGGGATAATTCCTCTCATGAGGCTTCAGCTGCCTAGACCCAAAAGCTATCACACTGCCATGTTGCACCAAAACACAACCCAAACCGCATCCTGATGCGTCACTGAAGATCTGAAATCCTTCAGTACCTTTCGGTAGACTTAGGATTGGAGCCATCATCAATCTTTCCTTCAGTGCCTCGAATGCCTGACTGCACTCCTGAGTCCACACAAACTTCTGATCCTTTCGAGTTAGTGAGATGAGGGGTAGAGCTATCCGCGAAAAGTTATCCATGAATCTCCTATAATATCCGGCTAGTCCAAGAAAACTTCGGACTTCCGCCACGGTCCTCAAAATCGGCCAATCTCTAATGGCTTCCACTTTTGTTGGATCTACCGCCACCCTATTCCCACTAATCACATGGCCTAAAAATGCCACCTTCTCAAGCCAAAACTCGCACTTTGAGAACTTTGCATAAAGCTGGTTCCTCGCAATACTTGCAAGACTACCCTCAGATGAGTCTCATGCTCCACCTCCGATTTGGAATACACCAGAATGTCGTCAATAAAGACAACTACAAAAGAATCCAAGTATTTCCGGAATACCCGATTCATCAAATCCATGAATACGGATGGTGCGTTCGTCAGCCCGAACGGCATCACCGAGAATTCAAAGTGACCATGCCTCGTACCAAACGTTGTCTTGGGTATGTCCTCATCCCGAATTCGCAACTGATAGTACCCTGACTTCAAGTCCAATTTTGAATACACCACCAACCCCCACCAACTGGTCGAACAGGTCGTCTATCCGAGGAATGAGATACTTATTCTTGACCGTCAATTTATTCAGTTCTCGGTAGTCTATGCACGGCCGCATACTACCATATTTCTTCTTCACGAACAACATCGGCGCGCTCCACGGTGAAGAACTGGGTCTGATATACCCCTATTCCAACAGTTCCTACAACTGCATCTTGAGCTCAGCCAACTCTGTTGGTGCCATCCTAAACGGAGGTCGTGACACTGGTCTAGCCTCTAACACTAACTCAATCGAAAAGTCGATCTCCCACCGAGGAGGCGCTCCAGGAAGATCATCAGGAAACATGTCCTCGAACTTTGCTACCACTGGCACTTCCCCAAGTGATAGCTTGAAGAGGCGAACCTCCAATAACGCTACAAGCGCTACTCCATCCTGGTTAACTGCCCGCACCTACTGCATGACCGAAATCAGGGAACAGGCCACTCCATTCAGGCCTTCAAACTTGACTTACGTCTGCCCCTTGCTCCTTAGGGTCACCACCTTGGATAGGCAATCAATACTGACACGATGTTCTGCAAGTCAGTCCATTCCCAATATCACATCAAACTCAACCAATGGTAAGACCGCTGTTATCAACACGAAGTCAACTCCGTCTAGCTCCCAACAAATGCACCCCTTTGCCCCGGTGGTCATGAACGACCCATTAGGCATGCGCACCTTCAGCTCTGCGTCCGCCGAGAATGACTCAACTCCAATTATCCGGATGAAGCTTTCCGCAAGAAACGAGTGTGACGCTCCCGTATCAAACAATATACTGACAGGGTATCCAGAAACCAACATAAAGCCTAAAACATAGACATCACACATAATGGTCTAAAAGTATGAAACACAAGGTTAAACTTAAACTTCCTCATACCTGTCACCACATCGGGTTGACGAATCGCTTCCTGTTGACCAAGGTTGTAGGTCCTTGGTTGCACCGGTTGGAACCGAGAAGCGCTAGACTTCGCCATCTTCCCTTTCTCTGTGGCACTGGGGCCGGAGCACACTGTTTGCTCCTGCCTTGGCTCCTGCTCTGCACCTCCTTGCGTACAAAAGCGAGCTATGTTCCCCACCTTACCACAGCTGAAGCATGTCGGCGGTCCCCTAGAGTGAGACCCTCCGGACTTCCACTTGCTTTTCTCACCGGACTTGAAAGTGTAAGGCTTTTTCCTACACCTATTCCCTTCAGACTTTCCTTGGTATTGGGAAGGCTTCCCTTCCCCTTGCTTGGGAGTGAAACCCTTACGACGTTGGGTTCGCTCCAGATCACTCTCCAACGTCCTAGCCGCCTCAACTAGCTCATTAAAACCAGCTCTCTTCATGGCAATGAGGGGTTGCCTTAGATTCTCCCTCAGCCCCTGATAGAAGAGGTTATCCCTCTCTTCATCATCTATCATTATCGTTCCCGCGTAACGACCCAAACAGGTGAACTCCTGTACATACTCGTCTACCGTCTTATCTCGCAGCATCAAGTGCAGAAATTGCATCTGAAGGGCCAACCTCGTTGAAACAGGAATGTACTTCTTTAGAAAAGCATCCCCAAATTCTTCAATGGACAGGGTGCGTCCAGGAAATTGGCGGCCGCTATGGCACACCCACCATAACTTTGCGTCTCCCTCCAACATGAAAGTCACAAACTCAGATTTCTTCTCTTCTGGCGTCTCTTCCGCCCTCAGAAGCTCTTGCATCCGTGCCCACCAATCCTCAGCATCAGTCGGAGTACCGACTCCCTTGAACGTTGGAGGATGGAAGCTCAGAAAATACTTCATCTGTCGGTCTCCATGCCCGACAACCACCCTTTCTGCCAAAGGATCTGCTCGCCTGGCTTCTCCGCCTGGCACGGCCGTCGCCGTATCCGGGGTAGCAAGAGGCGCTACCTGAGCAACAAGAGTTGCTACTTGGGTTATCGCTGCAGCTTGGGGTGCCACCATTGCTTCTGCAAGCATGCGACAAAAATCGGACGGGTTTACACCCAAGCCCAAAGGACCCTGAGCCGTAGCGCTGCTCGCTGACAGCTCTTCTCTTGGTCTCGATGTACCCGCCTCGTTGCTTGCACTCTTAAGAAAAGCAAGATAACAAGGAATCGGTCTCTTAATCACAAGACTCAAACACAAAGATGTCCATGGTCTTGTATTACTCCTATGTGGATAACTTCTAAACGCAATACAATTACGTTAAATCGACCGCCCTAACTGACATTAGTCGTAACCTGGCTCTGATACCAACTTGATGAGTACAAAGGCCAAGGCTTGTAGTGTGGATGCCCGCCTAGTAGTGGAAATCCCATTCCATAGTCACCGTCTGGCCACGATGGATGATGCCTGAGATGTTAGCTACTATTGCAGATTAGAGACTGGGAGGTCTGGCTGTCTGACTCTGGCGGGTTGCAGTCCAGGCGGTCTGTCGATTTCTCTCCTGTGGTTTGGTTGCTGACCTGTTGATGTTGGTGCTCTGGTGGTTTGCCAATCTGTACCTAGCAACTTGAAGACCGGGAGACCTGGCAGTCTATTATGGCGGCTTGGTGTCTTCCTCATATGGTTGTCGGGCAATTTGCCCATTCATCAAACCGCGC
The DNA here is from genome assembly GCA_039583875.1 of Platanthera guangdongensis. NCBI lineage: Eukaryota > Viridiplantae > Streptophyta > Magnoliopsida > Asparagales > Orchidaceae > Platanthera > Platanthera guangdongensis. Next base: position 11,878,790 of record CM077156.1, read on the forward strand.
GGCTTGGTCGGCTTGTATTTATGTTAAACCGCTTGTACATGATATTTTTTAGTCCCACATTGTTTATTTGTAATCTCTCTCATCTCCTCTGTTCTATAAACGTTAGGCTATACCATGTAATTGATACCTTTTTTGGAATACAAAAATTTCTGTTGGTCCAATTTTCGGACTGTCTCTTTTCTGTTCGCACATGGTATCAGAGCCCACGATCTTGTCCGCCTAATTCAGTGCCTTCCTCTGTCCGCGCGACTTGATCTCCTTCTTGCCACTTGTTCGCGCGACTTCTCTTCCTTTGTACCTGCTCTTTGTTTGTGCGTCCTTCTTCTTCTTACTCTTTCTCCGCGGACTGCTTTTGTGGCTTCTCGGTCTTTTGTTCGTGTGGCCTGCTCTCTTCCCGCGCGACTTCTCTCCTTTTTCTCATAGCCATAACACAGCGGAAACAACAAACAAGACTTGAAGTTATCCACACATATAGGAGTATCGAAATGGCCTTAAGGCCTTACAACAAAAGTGAGTCCAAAACTCAAATAATAACACCAATCATAAATGTGCATAAGCACCCCTATACTACCTCGGCATTCAAGCCGGAAACAAGAGCATCAAACATACAATGTCATAAAAGTAGAGCTAACGCGGGTCAGCAAAGACCTCAAACTGGTAACTCTCCCGACTCATGAGGCTTAGCACTTCGCCTAAAGCACTTTTGGCTATTGTTGAACGCCTATCATGCGAGCTACCTCCTGCTTGCGTACTCACCATCCTTGCCCTGTCACACGGAACTCTTGCCAAGGCCCCATTGTCTTAAACGTGGTAGCTCTGACGCGGGTCAGCAAAGAACCCTTGCTACCCCACCCGACCTGCCCGGGCAATGCTTGGACTGTGTCACACAGAAACAAACACATCTCATATAACGGTGGGTCCCGACTGCCAAGTGAAGTAATCCGTGTGGAAATAATGGACCCATTTTTCTTGTTAGGAACTCAAACCAGGTACTTCTCCAACCTGCAAGTCAGCACTTCGCCACACATATACAATATACTCAAGGACTAAGCAAGTAAAGCACTAAGGAACAAGACCCTACCCCCTACCCTTGGATGTCTCAAACATCATACACGTTCTCTATTGTCACAAACGCTGAACGCTCCGTGCATACCTTCTTGGCGTAATACCGCTGTCTCTCGAAAGGGGCCTATCATGCAACATGACTGCAAAACCCGGGTTTCACCCAAGGCACCCTATAGCGTATGCATTTAGCACAACATCACATCATCTGGGTACTCACCATTTCCCCATTGTCATAAGGCCGCAAACAAAGGGGATACCACAATTCCCCCAACAGCATACAAGTCGTCACACGGAACTCTTGCCAAGGCCCCACTCGCTCATGGTCTTAAACGTAGGCTTGCCTGCAAGCTCTGACTCCTCATGTCAGGATTCCGTCTAACACAAAGACCGATTCTAAGAACCCTTGCTGGACCCCACCCGATCATGGCCTCATTGCCCGGGCTTGACACGGCAGCCGACGGCCGTGTCCTGGGCCGTGTGCCCCATGCTCCCGCGAAAATGGAGTTCGACACAACCCGACACGCCCTGCGACACGCCCGTCAGTCACACACGCCCTGGGAAGGGGACTAGTCTTGCTGGGACACTCTCCATACATGACGTGCACGTCACGGGATAGCCAGCCGACCACGGAGACACAACAACGCCTTGGCATATCACAATCCAAGGCAATTCCACCCTAATCCCTCATTCGTACTGCAACATCCTCGTGCACCAAGAAAACCATCTACCGCCAATGCGGAGCTAACCTTGTCCACCACGGAAACCATCTACCGCCATTGAGGAGCTAACCTTGTCCGGTTCCGGCTACACGTACTTACTCGAGAAAAAGGGGAAAACATCACAAACATCACAAACGGCCTCTTGCCGCAACGGATTTCTACCAAATCCTTAAAGCTCGTATGCAACATCACCGGGTCGGACTAACGGTCGCAATCGCAGCTTCACCCATCATTCCTAATCCACTAACAGAGCGGATCTCTAATGCAGAATCATGCTGGAGACGGACTCAATTGACTCGGAGGTTTCTCTTGAACTATGACGACCCAAACCCCTCTCATTTGAGAGATTGGGGCCAAAAAAACCATGAAAATAAGAGATGCTAAACATGCATCCTAAAACCAAGAGAAGAAGTGTCGTTACCTTCCAACCCCTCTTCCTAGCCATGGAAATTTTGCCGGATGAAAACCTTCGCAACGGATTTGCCTTCGCGGATCCGGACTCGGCTCGCGATTTGGAGCTCCGAAGCTTATACGGCGGCCGGATCACTTCTTCTCCTACTTCCTTGCACTCCCCTCTCTCTAGAACTTAGAAAGAGAGTTCTTGGTGGAGAATGAGGGTTTTCAAACCCTATTCATGACCATTACTCAGTAAGGATAACACTGGACCATCAGATCCCAAAAGAAGGAAACGAATGGCCACGATTTGCACTGAAAATCAAAATACATGGGTCGAACACGGCTTGCAACACGCCCGTGTCCAAGGCCATGTGCCTCAATCGACGCTGAAACCATCGCGCCCAGTAAAGGACACGGGTAGGTGACACGCCCGTGTCACATTTGACACGCCCGTGTCACACGCGAACACGCCTGGGCTCCAGGCCGTGTTTATTCCCTCACACAGTGTGGCTCACAACCCGGGCAGGATACGGCCTGGGACATGCCCGTGTCTCAGGCCGTGTTCGAAGTCTCGACGATCGTCGGCCTCCAATGTGTCGACACGCAAAAGATCGTCGACTCGATCACGACACGGCCATTGACACGCCCGTGTCCTAGTCCGTGTTCACTGCCTCGACACTTCGTCGAGCGTAGAATGTCGACACACGACACGGCCATGGACACGCCCGTGTCCTAGGCCGTGTTTATTGTCTCGACACTTCGTCGAGCGTAGAATGTCGACACACGACACGGCCATGGACAAGCCCGTGTCCTAGGCTGTGTTCACTGTCTCGACACTTCATCGAGCGCAGTTCGTCGACACACGAACTCTACGTCGAACCCGACCAGGACATGGCTTGAAACACGCCCATGTCTCAGACCGTGTATAACAGCCCAAGTGTACTTTTGGGTTCAGGTCTGGTTGACACGGCCTGGGACACGGGCGTGTCCCAGGGCGTGTCGTTCACGGGTTGATGGTTGGATTGTGTGGTCGACGAAATTCGGTCGACAAAGTTTTTGGGAGGTCACGCCCTTGGTCACGGGCATGACATAGGGCGTGACAGGGTATGTGTTTCCTCTGTTCGTCGAGCTTCGCTCGACGATTGTCGCTCGACGATCTGCGCTCGACGATTGTCGAGTGGGTTACACGCCCCGTATCACGGGCGTGACTTGGCCGACATGGGCGTGTACCCTGGTCGTGTTCTATTTTGGATAAGCTTGGATAGGTCGGTTCGTAAGCTGACACGGGCATGTCAAAGGGCGTGTCAGGGCCGAACCATGATTTTTCAGTGTTTTTCTGGCCGTTGATTTTCTTTGTCCTAGATCCAAGGGTTAGGCTTTATCCATGTGGATTCTGGCCGAGAATTGGAGCGTAAAGCCCTTCCTCTTCTTCTTCTTCTCTATCTCATTTCAAGAGAGAGAAAGAGAAAGGGAGAGCAAGGAAAAGGAAGGAGGAAAGCAAAGCCAGCTCCTGGAGGAGTTGCGGAGTGCGGAGCGAAGATCGGAGGGCGGATTTATGAAGAAAAAGCCATGGTGGTGACTGCCATCCAGCTACTTCATGGCGCCGAAGCGATCTTCGAGGGTAACAATCTCCTTCTTGGACATCGAAGACCTTTCTTTATGCATGTGCTTGGAATCCTCCACCAAGAGGTGGATTTCGTAAGCGATTCCTTGGTTGAGTTTGCATCTAGAGACGGAAAGTATGGAGTACGACATAGGCATGATGTGTGAAGTCCATCTGGACATGTAGTCTGGATTGGTAATGATCATGGGTAAATCAGAGAAGACTCTGTGGATTTGATGTGATGAAAGGGTTCTCTTGTGTTTTGAAATGAATGTATGGTTGGCTGTGGATTATGGATAGATGGAGGCTTTGGTTAAGCTCCTGGTTGTGATGAGAGATCAATTGGTAGCACGCCTCAGGAAGCGAACACCCGGCCTGTTACACCACAAGGGTGGGTTGATCTAGTTAGAGAAGGGATCGATTGATGGCATGCCCGGGAAGCGATCACCCGGCTTGCTGCACCACAATGGTGGGTCGATCTGATATGGTTATGGATGTTGTAAGGTAAGTACCTCTGAGTGGTTTGGGCGGGATGTCGTCGGTCTGCGCGCTGGTGGACTAGGACCGGTCAACCAACAAGTTAAAACCTTTGAACGGCGGTGTACGACTGGGATATCTGGTACACCAAGAAGGTGCCCTGAGTGCACGAAGCGTCTGGTGGATGCCAGCGTTTGTGATATGATTGTGATTGGTAGTTTTGATAGATATGTTGATGGCAATGCATATAGGGAAGGACTTGCTGCCCCGGGTAAGGGGTAGGGTCGTTATAATTGGTCAGCTAAAGCTGACCGTTACTTTGTTCTGCCGCTCTTGGGTGGATATGGTATTGCAGGTGCTGCTACTTGAATTGAAATGAGCGGAATGGATGGCTGGCTGCTAAAGGCCCTCGAAGGCCGTGTGAAGCGTGTTTGGATTTCATGTGTGGCCGACCTGCGTGCCGATGTACGAAAATGTATTTGTGTAAAGAGTAACATGTAAGACCTTAAGGCCATGTGTGTGTGAGTTGTATACATTCCTGGTGTTGTAATACATAAATGTAGAGTTCATATAGTAGTAGTGGACATTCTTTGAGTTGAATTCATATAACGTAAAATGCTGCACTAGAATAGATTGAGTTAAGGATGCGAATAGAATTTGATTTCCACAAGTAATTTCCTCGCTTGTCTGTGATATATGGCGTGGGGCCCCGGCCGGACCCACCGTTATATGCCATGTGACGAGTGAGGGCGTTACAAAGTGGTATCAGAGCCAGTTTAGATTTTTTGGGGAGGAGCGAATCTAAATGAACTCACGAATGTCCACTTGGAATGTATTCATGTATACAAGAGGCATGAGTGTGTAGTCAATGTATAATTACTGTTATGAATTGGCTGATAATGGTGTTTTGTACATTGATAGGTGGCGAGGAGTGGTGCTGGGCAGTCAGATCCCCAGCGGTCCGATGAGAGTGCGACACCAGTTGAAGCGCCTACACCTCCTTTGGCGGAGACTATACGTATAGTGACTGAGATTATGCTCGCAGTGTTACAGGCACAGCCTACTGGGCAGGCAAGGCCTGCAGGGGTGCCAGTATGGCCTGGTGCAAGGCAAGGGTGCGCGGAAGGTGTCATGGCAGAATAAGGAGAGGATGAACAGTTGAAGCGGTTTATGGATTTTCATCCACCTACATTTGGTGGAGCACTTTCCCCAACGCAGGCGGAGGATTGGTTGGCAAGAGTAAAGAGAATTCTGAATGTACTCAGGATTGCGGAGGCACAAAAAGTAACTTTAGCCACATTTCTGTTGGAAGGCGATGCATGACTGTGGTGGGATGAAGTGGAAGTGCATCATTTGATAGGCCGAGGATTGGAAGAAATATTGATTGAAGAATTCTCTCAGTTATTTTTGGCCAAGTGTGTGCCAGTGTCGCAGTGGATTGCCATGGAGAATGAGTTTTTACGTTCAGTGCAGGGGGAGGGTGATATTGACACTTACTTGCATGAGTTTACCCGACTGGGACGCTATGCGGGGTCTACCTTCACGGAGGAAGCACGAAAGACTAATCACTTTTACGAGGGATTGCGTGACGAGTTGAGGTTGACATTCCCAAGCTTGGTGAATCAAGGCTTCCAAGCATTGGTAGATACAGCCCGGGCATTGGAAAAGAATCTAAAGTGGGTACAAGAGAGGAGGAGATTGATGGTGGAAAAATAGGACTTTCAAGTTCCGCAGTTGGAACAATCAGAGTTTAAGAGACGAGAGAAGAAAAAGTTCAGGAGTGGACCAACTCTGTCTACTGTTTCGTCGGGGGCAACTGATGGGCTAGAACGCAATGAAAGACGCACATGTTTTAAGTGCAGAAAGCCGGGACATATAACACGTGATTGCTGGAGTGGGCTTTCAAGAAGTGAGAAAACGATAGATGCATCATATGAAGAAAAGGGAAAAGCAGTGGCCGAGTCATCTGCAGCCCGGACGCAGCCTCGATTACATAATTTGGAAGTACAAGAGTCGCAAAGCTCATTTAGTGAAATTCAGCCTCGCGTGTTTAATTTGACTCTTGCGCGAGAGATGCAAAATCGGGAGGCTGAGAGGAGATAAAAACTAGTGACTTGTAACACTTTGGGGCTGTGAATAATGTTGTTGTGAATAATGTTTGATATAAGAGGACTAATGTGCTAGCTGTGTGCATATATGTTGACATGTTGGTGCACTTTTGGTGCAATTGAAGGGCTCGATCGATCATGATATATGTATATGTTGTTTGAGGCGTTGTAGCGAGAGATTATGAGCTGAAACTGTGGAATAATATGTACTTGTGGAGGCTGTACAGTATAAAGGTTGGTGTAACATATGATTTTGATGTCATCACAAGTTGGTTGTTGTTTGTATTCCTCTGTGCAATTTCGTGGACGAAATTTCTTGAAGGAGGGGAGGATTGTAACAACCCAAGTGTACTTTTGGGTTCAGGTCTGGTTGACACGGTCTGAGACACGGGCGTGTCCTAGGGCGTGTCGTTCACAGGTTGATGGTTGGATTGTATGGTCGACGAAATTTGGTCGACGAAGTTTTTGGGAGGTCACGCCCTTGGTTATGGACGTGACATGGGGCGTGATAGGGGACGTGTTTCCTTTGGTCGTCGAGCTTCGCTCGATGATTGTCGCTCGACGATCTGCGCTCGACGATCTACGCTCGACGATTGTCGCTCGATGATCTGCGCTCGACGATCTGCGCTCGACGATTGTCGGGTGGGTTGCATGCCCCGTATCACGGGCGTGACTTGGCCGACACGGGCGTGTACCCTGGTCATGTTCTATTTTGGATAAGCTTGGATATGTCGGTTCGTGTGCCGCTTATGGTACACGGCCTGTGACACGGGCGTGTCACAGGGCGTGTCAGGGCCGAAACATGATTTTTCAGTGTTTTTCTGGCCGTTGATTTTCTTTGTCCTGGATCCAAGGGTTAGACTTTATCCATGTGGATAATGGCCGAGAAATGGAGCGTAAATCCCTTCCTCTTCTTCTTCTTCTTCTCTATCTCATTTCAAGAGAGAGAAAGAGAAAGGGAGAGCAAGGGAAAGGAAGGAGGAAAGCAAAGCCAGCTGCTGGAGGAGCTGCGGAGTGCGGAGCGAAGATCCGAGAGCGGATTCGTGAAGAAAAAGTCGTGGCGGTGACTGCCATCCAGCTACTTCATGGCGCCGAAGCGATCTTCGAGGGTAACGATCTCCTTCTTGGACATCGAAGTCCTTTCTTTATGTATGTGCTTGGAATCCTCCACCAAGAGGTGGATTTTGTAAGTGATTCCTTGGTTGAGTTTTCATCTAGAGCCAGAAAGTGTGGAGTACGGCATAGGCATGGTGTGTGAAGCCCATCTGGACATGTAGTCTGGATTGGTGATGATCATGGGTAAACTGGAGAAGCCTCCGTGGATTTGATGTGATGAAAGGGTTCTCTTGTGTTATGAAATCAATGTATGATTGGCTGTGGATTATGGATAGATGGATGCTTTGGTTAAGCTCCTGGTTGTGATGAGAGATCAATTGGTAGCACGCCTCGGGAAGCGAACATCCGGCCTGTTACACCACTAGGGTGGGTTGTGTAACACCTCCCCTGTAGTGAACGTATAATATGGGTCCGGCCGGGGCCCCACAACATACGAGCGCCACAGCTTTAGCATTATAAGTTGATATAGCTACCCAAACTCAAAACACTTTGACAACACAGCGGAAAAGAACAGGACTAGAAGTTATCCACCACTAAAAAGTAAAACAAATGGTCATAAGGCCTACAACAAGAGTCCAAAGAAAAGTAGTACAACAAACATGAATGTGCTCAGCACTCCTAGTCTACCTCGGCATGCAAGCCGGACAAAATAGTCTCAAACAAACATCATCATAACTGAAGTGCTACAAAAGAGGAAAAACACTTCTTGGGGCTTAGGCCTTTCTGGCCGGCGTGCTAGCTCCTGCATGCGATCCTTGACCTGTAAAAATTATTAGTAACGTGGGTCAGCAAAGGCTGACCTCAAACTGTGCAACAACACATCTCCTCCCGGCCGCCCCTAACGGACCCCGGGGAACCCTCCAACCTGCAAGTCAGCACTTCATATGCAATATAAACATCTATAAATAGGAAAGCATTAAAACAGGCTTGGATGTCTCAATCATCAAACATGTTCTCTATTGGTTGAGCATATAAATAAAGGGCCTACTGTGCAACATGAATGCAACACCCGGGCTTCACCCAAGGTACCCTACTGCGTATGCATCTAGCACAACATCACATCATTTGGGTACTCACATTTCCCCATTGGCATAAAGCCGCAAACACTAAGGGAGACACCTCTCCCTCAAACGGCTCACAGGCCGCCACAAGGAATTCTTGCCAAGGCCCCACCCGCTCGTGGGCTTAGCCCCGGGCTTGCCTGCAAGCTCTGACATCTCACATCAGGATTCCAACAAACACAGACCGACCGATTCTAAGAAGCCTTGCTGGACCCCACCCGCTCATGGCCTCTTTACCCGGGCTTGCCCCAAGCTTGGCATTCTCGTCAGTCTCACAGAAGGGGACTAGTCTCGCCGGGACACTCTCCACACATGACGCACATGTCACGGGATAGCCAGTCGACCACAGAGACATAGCCACGCCTTGGCACAACACAAACCAAGACAAAATACATCATAATCTCTCAATGTACTGCAGCGTTCCCGCGCACCAAGGAAACCATCTCCAACTCGTGCGGAGCTAACCTTATCTCTCAAGGAAACCATCTACCGCCACGAGGAGCTAACCTTGTCCGGGTCCGACTACACGTACCTTTCGAGCAAACGGGACAATCACCACCGCAACACAATCGGCATCTTGCCGCAACGGAAAATCTCTACGAATCCCTAAGTTCGTATGCAACATCACCGAGTCGGACTAACGGTCGCGACTACGGCTTCACCCACCATGCCTAATCCACTAGTGAAGCGGATCTCTAATGCAAAATATGTCGGGGATGGACTCAATCAACCCGGAAGTTTCTCTTGAAACTTGGCAAACCAATACCCCTCTCATTTGAGAGTTTGGTGCCCAAAATTTAGAGAGAAAGAAAACTAGATGATGCTAATACGTGCATCCTAAGGACCGAGAGGAGAGATGTCGTTACCTTCCGACTCCTCTTCCTTGCCATGGCAAAAATAGCCGGATGGAAAACTTCGCAACGCTCCAAGCTTGACGGATCCGGACTCGGCTCGCGATTTGGAGCTCCGAAACCCTTCCTACAGCCCAAGACTTCTTCTTCTTCCTCCTTGCTCTAGTTTTCTCAAGAACTTAGAAAGAGAGGACTTGGAAAACAAATGAGGGTTTCCAACCCTAGAATCGGACTTAACTTCCCAAGAACAGTCCTGAGCCGTCAGATCCCAAAATCTGGGAAAGAAAGGCCACGATTCGCCTGGAAAATAAAAGACCTGGGCCGAACACGGCCTGGCACACGCCCGTGTCCAGGGCCGTGTGCCTCATTCGCCGTCTCAAATCGACGCGCCTGGAACCGCACACGGGCATCCGACACGCCCGTGTTCAACCCGACACGCCCGTGTCCCCAGTGACACGGCCGTGTGGCCGGCCGTGTGCCTCCAACAACACGGCCCCGAAACCAACCCGAGAGATGACACGGCCTGGGACACGCCCGTGTCCCAAGCCGTGTGCCAAGTCTCGACACCCGTCGACAGGCCTTGTGTCGACACCGCGGAAAAACGTCGAGCAAAGATCGTCGACCAAGCGGGACACGCCCTGTGACACGCCCGTGTCACAGGCCGTGTGCCCCAGTCTCGACACTCCGTCGAGCGAAAGTGTCGACACTTGGGCCGAGTGTCGACACGGCCTCGACACGCCCTGCGACACGCCCGTGTCGCAGGCCGTGTGCCCCACTCTCGACACTCCGTCGAGCGAAAGTGTCGACACTTGGGCCGAGTGTCGACACGGCCTCGACACGCCCTGCGACACGCCCGTGTCGCAGGCCGTGTGCCTCCTGCCACGAACCCAAAAATGTCCAGAACTGCAGACTGAACCTCTTGCAAAAACTGGGGTGTTACAACTCTCCCCCACTTAACAGAATTTCGTCCCGAAATTTCAAAACAAAAGGGTACAAAACTTAAATTGTACCTGACACGAAGAGTTTTGGATAATCTTCTAGCATAGCCTGTTCTCGTTCCCAAGAGAACTCCTCACGACCGCAGTTGTCCCATCGAACTTTCACGAGTTTGACATCTTTATTCCGCAACTGACGAGTCTCTGAATCCTCTATAGCGATTGGGAGGACTCGCGTCCTCAAGTCTTCCTCAATCGGCACCGATGCCGGCTCTATCACCACGCTAGCCTCCACCAAGGCTTTCCTCAAAACGGAGACGTGGAAGACGTCATGTAATCCACTCAAGTCTGCGGACAATGCCAACCGATATGCTGCTTCTCCTACCCGCTCAACAATTTCAAAAGGGCCCAAAAACCTTGGACTCAGCTTCTTGAGTCGGCGAATCCGTGAGACTCCTTTGAATGGCTTGACCTTCAGATAAACCCAATCACCAACTGTAAATTCCAACTTCCGGTGACGAGCATTAAAATATTTTGCTTGCCTGTCTTGCGCCACCTTCATACGCTCTTGGATGGTCCGTACCAACTCACAAGCGTCAACTACCGCATCCTTTCCCAAAAGTTTGGTGTCTCCCGCCTCTGCCCAAGACATTGGCGTTCGACACCGCCTCCCATACAAAGCTTCGTAAGGCGCCATCTTAATACTAGCTTGAAAACTATTGTTGTACGCAAATTCTACCATGAAGAGGTGATCCTCCCACCTCTTGCCAAAATCAAGAACGCACATCCTTAACATGTCCTCCATAGTACGGTTCGTTCTCTCCGTTTGCCCATCAGTTTGAGGATGGAACGCCGTACTAAACTTTAGCTTCGTGCCCAAGCTCTTCTGAACCAATCTCCAGTCCTTGGACGTAAATCGTCCATCTCGATCACTGACTATGCTCTTAGGAACTCCGTGCAGTCGCACAATGTTGCGAACATACAACTCCACCAGCTTCTCCACGCTGTCCTCTTTCCGATTTGGGATGAAGTGAGCCACCTTGGTTAGGCGATCCACGATCACCCAAATAGCATCATTACCATGCTGCGATCTAGGCAAACCATGCACAAAGTCCATGGAGATGTCCTCAAATTTCCATTCAGGAATTGGAAGGGGCTTCAGGAACCCGCCCGGTTTCTGACATTCGGCCTTCACCAAGGCACATGTTTGGCAACAACTCACATACAAAGCTACATCTCGCTTCAACCCCGGCCACCAAAAGGATTTCTTCATATCCAAGTACATCTTTGTACTGCCCGGGTGAATGGAGTACTTTGAGAAGTGAGCCTCAAACATCAACTCCTCACGGAGATTGCCAAACTGCGGTACACAAACCCTTCCATCCCTTCTCAAGATTCCCTCAATCATCTCCCAGGCGCTGCTCACGCCCTTTTGAGCCTCCAACACAAAAGGTTGAAACTCCACATCCAATCGAGTCGCTTCCCGAATACAATCGGACAAGTCGCTTTGCACTTCAATCCAGTTCAACCGAGCCACGCTAGACTCGCCTCTCGCAACACATTCCAACCCAAGGGACTCCCATTCCCGAACCAACCGCTCATCATGAGCTTCGATCCAATTTCCTTGCCCCGAGTACTTCCTACTCAACGCATCCGCCACCACATTGGCCTTACCCGGCGTATACTGAATCGCCACTTCGTAGTCTCCAAGAAATTCAACCCATCTGCGTTGCCGCATGTTCAAGTCCTTCTGATCCAAGAGATACTTCAGGCTTTTATGGTCCGTGAAGATCTCCACCCTTGCGCCATACACATAGTATCGCCAAATTTTCAACGCGAAGATTACCGCCGCCAACTCCAAGTCATGGACGGGGTAATTCCTCTCATGAGGTTTCAGCTGTCGAGACCCAAAAGCTATTACCTTGCCATGTTGCACCAACACGCAACCTAAACCGCATCCCGATGCGTCACTGAAAATCTGAAATCCATCGGTCCCTTGCGGTAAACTCAGGATTGGAGCCATCATAAGCCTCTCCTTCAGTACCTCGAATGCTTGACTGCACTCTTGGGTCCACACAAACTTATGGTCTTTGCGAGTGAGTGAGGTAAGGGGTAGAGCTATCTTCGAGAAATTCTCCACGAATCTCCTATAATACCCGGCTAGTCCAAGAAAACTTCGGACTTCCGCCACGGTCCTCAACACCGGCCAATCTCTGATGGCCTCCACTTTCGCTGGATCCACTGCCACCCCATCACCACTAATCACGTGGCCCAAAAACGTCACCTTGGCCAACCAGAACTCGCACTTTGAGAACTTTGCAAACAATTGGTTCTCCCTCAACACTTGCAGGACCACTCTCAAGTGGGTCTCATGCTCCACTTCAGACTTTGAGTACACTAAGATGTCATCAATGAAGACAACCACAAACGAATCCAAGTAATCCCGAAATACTCGATTCATCAGGTCCATGAACACCGATGGTGCATTCGTTAACCCGAACGGCATCACCGTAAACTCAAAGTGTCCGTACCTTGTCCCAAAAGCAGTCTTGGGTATGTCCTCATCCCGAATTCGCAGCTGATAGTAGCCTGACTTCAAGTCCAACTTCGAATATACCATTGACCCCACCAATTGGTCAAACAAATCGTCTATCCGAGGAATCGGATACTTATTCTTGACGGTCAATTTATTCAGCTCTCGGTAGTCTATGCATAGGCGCATGCTACCGTCTTTCTTCTTAACAAACAACACCGGTGCGCTCCACGGTGAAGAACTGGGTCTAATATACCCTTGCTCCAACAGTTCCTGTAACTGTACCTTAAGCTCCGCTAACTCCTTTGGTGCCATCCTAAATGGGGGACGCGACACCGGTCTAGCCTCCGGCATTAACTCGATCGAGAAGTCGATCTCCCGCCGAGGAGGCGCTCCAGGAAGTTCATCCGGAAACACATCCTTGAACTCTGCCACCACAGGCACTTCCTCAATCGAAAGTTGGGAGAGACGAACCTCCAACAACGCTACCAGCGCCACACCTCCCTGGTTAACCGCCCGCCTCATTTGCATGGCTGTAATTAGGGAATGGGCTACTCCACAAAGGCCCGTAAACTTGACTTCTGCTTGCCCCTTACTCTTTAGGGTCACTACCTTGGATAAACAATCTATGCTGGCGCGCTGCTCTGCAAGCCAGTCCATGCCCAAAATGACATCGAACTCTACTAACGGCAACACTGCCGCTTCCAAAACGAAGTCAACTCCGGCTAGCTCCCAACCGATGCGCCCTTTAGCCCCGGTGGTCATAGATGACCCATTGGGCATACGAACTTTCAGTTCAGCGTCCGCCGAGAAAGTCTCGACTCCTACCCTTCGGATGAAACTCTCCGCAAGAAAAGAGTGCGAAGCCCCAGTATCGAACAATACCCTAGCGGGGTATCCAGAAACTAACACGAAGCCTACAACAAGACAACACACGGAAAAGGGGGGGGTCTAAAAGTATGAAGCACAAATGCAAACTTAAATTTTTCTTCATACCTGTCACCACATCGGTTTGGCGGATCGCTTCTTGCTGTCCAAGGTTGTATGCCCTTGGTTGCACCGGTTGGAACCGAGAAGCGCTCGACTCCGCCATCTTTCCTTTCTCTGCAGCACTGGGGCCCGAGCGCACAGACTGCTCCTGCTTTGACTCTTGCCCCGCTCCCCCTTGCTGACAAGCACGGGCTATGTGCCCAACCTTCCCGCAGTTGTAACACGTCGGCGGTCCCCTAGAGTGAGAACCCCCAGGCGTCCAAGTGCTCCTCTCACCCGACCTGGCAGGGTGAGGCTTCCTCCTCCACCTGTTCCCATCAGACTTTACATGAGATTGGGAGGGCTTCCCTTCCCCATACTTGGGAGTGAAACCCTTTCGACGCTGGGTCCTCTCCAGATCACTCTCCAAACTCCTGGCGGCTTCAACCAGCTCATTAAATCCCGCCCTCTTCATGGAGATGAGTGGCTGTCTCAGATTCTCCCTCAAACCTTGGTAGAAGAGGTTATCCCTCTCTACATCATCCGCCATTGTCGTTCCAGCATAACGACTCAAACGGGTGAACTCTTGCACGTACTCATCTACTGTCTTGTCCCGCTGCATTAGATGCAGAAACTGCCTATGTAGGGCCAACCGTGTTGAAACTGGAATATACCTCTTAAGAAAAGCGTCCCCAAACTCTTCCACTGACGGGGTGCGCCCCGGGAACAGGCGGCCGCTATGGCTCACCCACCACAATTTGGCGTCTCCTTCCAACATGAACGCCGCATAGTCATCTTTCTTTTCCTCTGGCGTCTCTGCCGCCCTTAACAGTTCTTGAATACGAACCCACCAATCCTCCGCATCCGTTGGCGTTCCAACACCCTTGAAAGACGGGGGATGGAAACTCAGGAAATACTTCATGTGTCGGTCTCCATGCCCTACCACCACCCTTTCTGCCAAAGGCTCCACTCGCCTGGCTTCTCCGCCTGGCACGGCCGTCGCCGTGTCCGGTGTAGCAGGGGTTGCTACCTGGGCTGCAGCCGCCGCTTGCGCTGCCACCATCGCTTCTGCAAGCATACGGCAGAAGTCAGCCGGGTTTACACCCGTGCCCAGAAGACCTGGAGCAGTAGCACTGCTCGCCGAGAGATCATCCCTTGCTCTTGATGTGCCCGCCTCGTTGCTTGCACTCTTCAGGAAAACAAGAAATAAGGGATTAGTCTCCAATCGCAAGACTAAAACATAAGGACACTCACGGTCCCGCATTACTCTTATGTGGATAACTTCTCTACGCACTGACCTTGAATCTAACCTCGCTTTGATACCAAATTGTAACACCTCCCCTGTAGTGAACGTATAATATGGGTCCGGCCGGGGCCCCACAACATACGAGCGCCACAGCTTTAGCATTATAAGTTGATATAGCTACCCAAACTCAAAACACTTTGCACAACACAGCGGAAAAGAACAGGACTAGAAGTTATCCACCACTAAAAAGTAAAACAAATGGCCATAAGGCCTACAACAAGAGTCCAAAGAAAAGTAGTACAACAAACATGAATGTGCTCAGCACTCCTAGTCTACCTCGGCATGCAAGCCGGACAAAATAGTCTCAAACAAACATCATCATAACTGAAGTGCTACAAAAGAGGAAAAACACTTCGTGGGGCTTAGGCCTTTCTGGCCGGCGTGCTAGCTCCTGCATGCGATCCTTGACCTGTAAAAATTATTAGTAACGTGGGTCAGCAAAGGCTGACCTCAAACTGTGCAACAACACATCTCCTCCCGGCCGCCCCTAACGGACCCCGGGGAACCCTCCAACCTGCAAGTCAGCACTTCATATGCAATATAAACATCTATAAATAGGAAAGCATTAAAACAGGCTTGGATGTCTCAATCATCAAACATGTTCTCTATTGGTTGAGCATATAAATAAAGGGCCTACTGTGCAACATGAATGCAACACCCGGGCTTCACCCAAGGTACCCTACTGCGTATGCATCTAGCACAACATCACATCATTTGGGTACTCACATTTCCCCATTGGCATAAAGCCGCAAACACTAAGGGAGACACCTCTCTCTCAAACGGCTCACAGGCCGCCACAAGGAATTCTTGCCAAGGCCCCACCCGCTCGTGGGCTTAGCCCCGGGCTTGCCTGCAAGCTCTGACGTCTCACGTCAGGATTCCAACAAACACAGACCGACCGATTCTAAGAAGCCTTGCTGGACCCCACCCGCTCATGGCCTCTTTGCCCGGGCTTGCCCCAAGCTTGGCATTCTCGTCAGTCTCACAGAAGGGGACTAGTCTCGCCGGGACACTCTCCACACATGACGCACATGTCACGGGATAGCCAGCCGACCACAGAGACATAGCCACGCCTTGGCACAACACAAACCAAGACAAAATACATCATAATCTCTCAATGTACTGCAGCGTTCCCGCGCACCAAGGAAACCATCTCCAACTCGTGCGGAGCTAACCTTATCTCTCAAGGAAACCATCTACCGCCACGAGGAGCTAACCTTGTCCGGGTCCGACTACACGTACCTTTCGAGCAAACGGGACAATCACCACCGCAACACAATCGGCATCTTACCGCAACGGAAAATCTCTACGAATCCCTAAGTTCGTATGCAACATCACCGAGTCGGACTAACGGTCGCGACTACGGCTTCACCCACCATGCCTAATCCACTAGCGAAGCGGATCTCTAATGCAAAATATGCCGGGGATGGACTCAATCAACCCGGAAGTTTCTCTTGAAACTTGGCAAACCAATACCCCTCTCATTTGAGAGTTTGGTGCCCAAAATTTAGAGAGAGAGAAAACTAGATGATGCTAATACGTGCATCCTAAGGACCGAGAGGAGAGATGTCGTTACCTTCTGACTCCTCTTCCTTGCCATGGCAAAAATAGCCGGATGGAAAACTTCGCAACGCTCCAAGCTTGACGGATCCGGACTCGGCTCGCGATTTGGAGCTCCGAAACCCTTCCTACAGCCCAAGACTTCTTCTTCTTCCTCCTTGCTCTAGTTTTCTCAAGAACTTAGAAAGAGAGGACTTGGAAAACAAATGAGGGTTTCCAACCCTAGAATCGGACTTAACTTCCCAAGAACAGTCCTGAGCCGTCAGATCCCAAAATCTGGGAAAGAAAGGCCACGATTCGCTTGAAAAATAAAAGACCTGGGCCGAACACGGCCTGGCACACGCCCGTGTCCAGGGCCGTGTGCCTCATTCGCCGTCTCAAATCGACGCGCCTGGAACCGCACACGGGCATCCGACACGCCCGTGTTCAACCCGACACGCCCGTGTCCCCAGTGACACGGCCGTGTGGCCGGCCGTGTGCCTCCAACAACACGGCCCCGAAACCAACCCGAGAGATGACACGGCCTGGGACACGCCCGTGTCCCACGCCGTGTGCCAAGTCTCGACACCCGTCGACAGGCCTTGTGTCGACACCGCGGAAAAACGTCGAGCGAAGATCGTCGACCAAGCGGGACACGCCCTGTGACACGCCCGTGTCACAGGCCGTGTGCCCCAGTCTCGACACTCCGTCGAGCGAAAGTGTCGACACTTGGGCCGAGTGTCGACATGGCCTCGACACGCCCTGCGACACGCCCGTATCGCAGGCCGTGTGCCCCACTCTCGACACTCCGTCGAGCGAAAGTGTCGACACTTGGGCCGAGTGTCGACACGGCCTCGACACGCCCTGCGACACGCCCGTGTCGCAGGCCGTGTGCCTCCTGCCAGGAACCCAAAAATGTCCAGAACTGCAGACTGAACCTCTTGCAAAAACTGGGGTGTTACAGGTTGATCTAGTTAGAGAAGGGATCGATTGGTGGCATGCCCGGGAAGCGAGCACCCAGCTTGCTGCACCACAATGGTGGGTCGATCTGATATGGTTATGGATGCTGTGAGGTAAGTACCTCTGAGTGGTTTGGGCGGGATGTCGCCGGTCTGCGCGCTGGTGGACTAAGACCGGTCAACCAACAAGTTAAAACCTCTGAACGGCGGTGTACGACTGGGATATCCGGTACACCAAGAAGGTGCCCTGAGTGCACAGAGCGTCTGGTGGATGCCAGCATTTGTGATAAGATTGTTATTGGTAGTTTTGATAGATATGTTGATGACAATGCATATAGGGAAGGATCCGCTGCCCCGGGTAAGGGGTAGGGTCGTTATAAGTGGTTAGCTAAAGCTGACCATTACTTTGTTTTGCCGCTCTTGGGTAGATATGGTATTGTAGGTGCTGCTGCTTGAATTGAAATGAGCGGAATGGATGGCTAGCTGCTAAAGGCCTCGAAGGTCGTGCGAAGCGTGTTTGGATTTCATGTGTGGCCAGTCTGCGTGCCGATGTACGAAAATGTATTTGTGTAAAGAGTAACATGTAAGGCCTTAAGGCCATGTGTGTGTGAGTTGTATACATTCCTGGTGTTGTAATATATAAATGTGGAGTTTATATATAGTAGTGGACATTTTTTGAGTTGAGTTCATATAACGTAAAATGCTGCACTAGAATGGATTGAGTTAAGGATGCAAATAGAATTTGATTTCCACAAGTAATTTTCTCGCTTGTCTGTGACATATGGCGTGGGGCCCCGGCTGGACCCACCGTTATATGTCATGGGACGAGTGGGGGCGTTACAAAGTGATATCAGAGCCAGGTTTAGATTGTTTGGGGAGGAGCGAATCTAAATGAACTCACGAATGTCTACTAGGAATGTATTCATGCATATAAGAGGCATGAGTGTGTAGTCAATGTATAATTACCGTTATGAATTGGCTGATAATGGTGTTTTGTACATTGATAGGTGGTGAGGAGTGGTGCTGGGCAGTCAGAGCCCCAGCGGTCCGATGAGAGTGCGGCACCAGTTGAAGCGCCTACACCTCCTTTGGCGGAGACCATACGTGTAGTGACTGAGACTATGCTCGCAGTGTTACAGGCACAACCTACTGGACAGGCAAGGCCTGCAGGGGTGCCAGTATGGCCTGTTGCAATTCAAGGGTGCGCGGAAGGTGTCATGGCAGTACAAGGAGCGGATGAACAGTTGAAGCAGTTTATGGATTTTCATCCACCTACGTTTGGTGGAGCACTTTCCCCAACGCAAGCGGAGGATTGGTTGGCAAGAGTAAAGAGAATTCTGAATGCACTCAGGATTGCGGAGGCACAAAAAGTAACTTTAGCCACATTTTTGTTGGAAGGCGATGCATGACTATGGTGGGATGAAGTGGAAGTGCATCATTTGATAGGCCGAGGATTGGAAGAAATATTGATTGAAGAATTCTCTCAGTTATTTTTGGCCAAGTATGTGCCAGTGTCGCAATGGATTACCATGGAGAATGAGTTTTTACGTTTGGTATAGGGGGAGCGTGATATTGACACTTACCTGCATGAGTTTACCCGACTGGGACGCTATGCGGGGTCTACCTTCGCGGAGGAAGCACGAAAGACTAATTGCTTTTACGAGGAATTGCGTGACGAGTTGAGGCTGACACTCCCAAGCTCGGTGAATCAAGACTTCCAAGCATTGGTAGATACAGCCCGGGTATTGAAAAAGGATCTAAAGCGGGTACAAGAGAAGAGGAGATTGATGGTGGAAAAATAGGACTTCCAAGTTCCGCAGTTGGAACAGTCGGAGTTTAAGAGACGAGAGAAGAAAAAGTTCAGGAGTGGACCAACTCCGTCTACTGTTTCGTCGGGGGCAACTGATGGGCTAGAACGCATTGAAAGACACACATGTTTTAAGTGTGGAAAGCCCTGACATATAGCACGTGATTCCTGGAGTGGGCTTTCAAGAAGTGAGAAAACGATAGGTGCGTCGTATGAAGAAAAGGGAAAAGCAGTGGCTGAGTCATCTGCAGCCCGGACGCAGCCTCGATTACATAATTTGTAAGTACAAGAGCCGCAAAGCTCAGTCAGTGAAATTCAGCCTCGCGTGTTTAATTTGACTCTTGAGCGAGAGATGCAAAATCGGGAGGCTGAGAGGAGATAAAAACTAGTGACTTGTAACACTTTGGGGCTGTGAATAATGTTGTTGTGAATAATGTTTGATATAAGAGAAGGACTAATGTGTTGGATGTGTGTATATATGTTGACATGTTGATGCACTTTTGGTGCAATTGAATGGCTCGATCGATCATGATATATGTATATGTTGTTTGAGGCGTTGTGGCAAGAGATTATGAGCCGAAACTGTGGAATAATGTGTACTTGTAGAGGCTGTACAGTATAAAGGTTGGTGTAACATATGATTTTGATGTCATCACAAGTTGGTTGCTATTTGTATTCCTCTGTGCAATTTCGTGGACGAAATTTCTTGAAGCAGGAGAGGATTGTAACAACCCAAGTGTACTTTTGGGTTCAGGTCTAGTTGACACAGCCTGAGACACGGGCGTGTCCCAAGGCGTGTCGTTCACGGGTTGATGGTTGGATTGTGTGGTCGACGAAATTCGGTCGACGAAATTCGGTCGACGAAGATTTTGGGAGGTCACGCCCTTGGTCACGGGCGTGACATGGGGCGTGACAGGGGACGTGTTTCATCTGGTCGTCGAGCTTCGCTCGACGATGGTCGCTCGACGATCTGTGCTCGACGATCTGCGCACGACGATGGTCGCTCGACGATCAGTGCTCGACGATCTGCGCTCGACGATTGTCGAGTGGGTTACACGCCCCGCGTGACGGGCGTGACTTGGCCGACACGGGCGTGTACCCTGGCCGTGTTCTATTTTGGATAAGCTTGGATAGGTATGTTAGTGTGTCGCTTATGGTACACGGCCTGTGACACGGGCGTGTCACAGGGCGTGTCAGGGCCGAAACATGATTTTTCAGTGTTTTTCTGGCCGTTGATTTTCTGTCCTGGATCCAAGGGTTAGGCTTTATCCATGTGGATTCTGACCGAGAATTGGAGCGTAAAGCCCTTCCTCTTCTTCTTCTTCTTCTCTATCTCATTTCAAGAGAGAGAAAGAGAAAGGGAGAGCAAGGGAAAGGAAGGAGGAAAGCAAAGCCAGCTGCTGGAGGAGCTGCAGAGTGCGGAGCGAAGATCCGAGGGCTGATTCATGAAGGAAAAGCCGTGGCGGTGACTACCATCCAGCTACTTCATGGCGCCGAAGCGATCTTCGAGGGTAACGATCTCCTTCTTGGACATCGAAGTCCTTTCTTTATGCATACGCTTGGAATCCTACACCAAGAGGTGGATTTCGTAAGCGATTCATTGGTTGAGTTTGCATCTAGAGCCGGAAAGTGTGGGGTATGGCATAGACATGCTGTGTGAAGCCCATCTGAACATGTAGTCTGGATTGGTGATGATCATGGGTAAACTGGAGAAAACTCCGTGGATTTGATGTGATGAAAGAGTTCTCTTGTGTTATGAAATGTATGTATGATTGGCTATGGATTATGGATAGATGGAGGCTTTGGTTAAGCTCCTGGTTGTGAGGAGAGATCAATTGGTAGCACGCCTCAGAAAGCGAACACCCGACCTGTTACACCACTAGGGTGGGTTGATCTAGTTAGAGAAGGGATCGATTGGTGGCATGCCCGGGAAGCGAGCACCCGGCTAGCTGCACCACAATGGTGGATCGATCTGATATGGTTATGGATGCTGTGAGGTAAGTACCTCTGAGTGGTTTGGGCGGGATGTCACCGGTCTGCGCGCTGGTGGACTAGGATCGGTCAACCAACAAGTTAAAACCTCTGAACGGCTGTGTACGACTGGGATATCCGGTACACCAAGAAGGTGCCCTGAGTGCACGGAGCATCTGGTGGATGCCAGCGTTTGTGATATGATTGTGATTGGTAGTTTTGATAGATATGTTGATGGCAATGCATATAGGGAAGGATCCGCTGCCCCGGGTAAGGGGTAGGGTCGTTATAAGTGGTCAGCTAAAGCTGACCGTTACTTTATTTTGCCGCTCTTGGGTGAATATGGTATTGCAGGTGCTGCTGCTTGAATTAAAATGAGCGGAATGGCTGGCTGGCTGCTAAAGGCCCTCGAAGGTCGTGCGAAGCGTGTTTGGATTTTATGTGTGGCCGGCCTGCGTGCCGATGTACGAAAATGTATTTATGTAAATAGTAACATGTAAGGCCTTAAGGCCATGTGTGTGTGAGTTGTATACATTCCTGGTGTTGTAATATATAAATGTGGAGTTTATATATAGTAGTGAACATTCTTTGAGTTGAATACATATAACGTAAAATGCTGCACTAGAATGGATTGAGTTAAGGATGCGAATAGAATTTGATTTCCACAAGTAATTTCCTCGCTTGTCTGTGATATATGGTGTGGGGCCCCGGCCGGACCCACCGTTATATGCCATGTGACGAGTGAGGGCGTTACAAAGTGGTATCAGATCCAGGTTTAGATTGTTTGGGGAGGAGCGAATCTAAATGAACTCACGAATGTCCACTTGGAATGTATTCATGCATTTAAGAGGCATGAGTGTGTAGTCAATGTATAATTACCATTATGAATTGGCTGATAATGGTGTTTTGTACATTGATAGGTGGCGATGTAACGGCCCAGCCTAGGACTCAGAGGCTGCCGCACCCACGCATGGGCCGCACAGCTTGGACCACCCGTGACAACGTTACAGGGCAGCAACCCAATACACCCCAACGCATCCTCGGCCTGTTTCTCAGCACGCCGCGTTGTTGGCGCTAGGTATCGAACCCGCAACCCTTGATAGCAACTCATCCAACAGTGCTCATCACCAGCTGAGCTGCAGCTCAGTTGGTGATGAGCACTGTTGGATGAGTTGCTATCAAGGGTTGCGGGTTCGATACCTAGCGCCAACAACGCGGCGTGCTGAGAAACAGGCTGAGGATGCGTTGGGGTGTATTGGGCTGCAGCCCTGTAACGTTGTCACGGGTGGTCCAAGCTGTGCGGCCCATGCGTGGGTGCGGCAGCCTCTGAGTCCTAGGCTGGGCCGTTACATAAAAAGTGCACTTTTTATGTAACGGACTCAGAGGCTGCCGCACCCTTGCATGGGCCGCACAGCGTGGACCGCTACAGGGCTGCAGACCAATACACCCCAACACATCCTCGACCTGTTTCTCAGCACGCCGCGTTGTTGGCGCTAGGTATCGAACCCGCAACCCTTGATAGCAACTCAGAGCCCCAGCGGTCCGATGAGAGTGCGACACCAGTTGAAGCGCCTACACCTCCTTTGGCGGAGACCATACATGTAGTGACTGAGACTGTGCTCGCAGTATTACAGGCACAACCTACTGGGCAGGCAAGGCCTGCAGGGGTGCCAGTATGGCCCGGTGCAAGGCAAGGGTGTGCGGAAGGTGTCATGGCAGAACAAGGAGCGGATGAACAGTTGAAGCGGTTTATGGATTTTCATCCACCTACGTTTGGTGGAGCACTTTTCCCAACGCAGGCGGAGGATTGGTTGGCAAGAGTAAAGAGAATTCTGAATGCACTCAGGATTGCGGAGGCACAAAAAGTAACTTTAGCCACATTTCTGTTGGAAGGCGATGCACGACTGTGGTGGGATGAAGTGGAAGTGCATCATTTGATAGGCCGAGGATTGGAAGAAATATTGATTAAAGAATTCTCTCAGTTATTTTTGGCCAAGTGTGTGCCAGTGTCGCAACGGATTTCCATGGAGAATGAGTTTTTACGTTTGGTGCAGGGGGAGCGTGATATTGACACTTACCTGCATGAGTTTACCCAACTGGGACGCTGTGCGAGGTCTACCTTCGCGGAGGAAGCACGAAAGACTAATCGCTTTTACGAGGGATTGCGTGACGAGTTGAGGTTGACACTCCCAAGCTCGGTGAATCAAGGCTTCCAAGCATTGGTAGATACAGCCCGGGCATTGGAAAATGATCTAAAGTTGGTACAAGAGAAGAGGAGATTGATGGTGGAAAAACAGGACTTTCAAGTTCCGCAGTTGGAACAGTCAGAGTTTAAGAGACGAGAGAATAAAAAGTTCAAGAGTGGACCAACTCCGTCAACTGTTTCGTTGGGGGCAACTGATGGGCTAGAACACATTGAAAGACGCACATGTTTTAAGTGCGGAAAGCCGGGACATATAGCACGTGATTGCTGGAGTGGGCTTTCAAGAAGTGAGAAAACGATAGGTGCGTCGTATGAAGAAAAGAGAAAAGCAGTGGTCGAGTCATCTGCAGCCCGGACACAGCCTCGATTACATAATTTGGAAGTACAAGAGCCGCAAAGCTCAGTTAGTGAAATTCAGCCTCGCGTGTTTAATTTGACTCTTGCGCGAGAGATGCAAAATCGGGAGGCTGAGAGGAGATAAAAACTAGTGACTTGTAACACTTTGGGGTTGTGAATAATATTGTTGTGAATAATTTTTGATATAAGAGGACTAATGTGCTGGATGTGTGCATATATGTTGACATGTTGGTGCACTTTTGGTGCAATTGAAGGACTCGATCGATCATGATATATGTATATGTTGTTTGAGGCATTGTGGCGAGAGATTATGAGCTGAAACTGTGGAATAATGTGTACTTGTGGAGGCTGTACAATATAAAGGTTGGTGTAACATATGCTTTTGATGTCATCACAAGTTGGTTGCTGTTTGTATTCCTCTGTGCAATTTCGGGGACGAAATTTCTTGAAAGAGGGGAGGATTGTAACAACTCAAGTGTACTTTTGGGTTCAGGTCTGGTTGACACGGTCTGGGATACGGGCGTGTCCCAGGGCGTGTCGTTCACGGGTTGATGGTTGGATTGTGTGGTCGACGAAGTTTTTGGGAGGTCACGCCCTTGGTCACGGGCGTGACATGGGGCATGACAGGGGACGTGTTTCCTCTGGTCGTCGAGCTTTGCTCGACGATTGTCGCTCTACAATCTGCGCTCGACGATCCGCGCTCGACGATTGTCGCTCGACGATCTGCTATCGACGATCTGCGCTCGGCGATTGTCGAGTGGGTTACACGCCCCGTGTCACGGGCGTGACTTGGCCGACACGGGCGTGTACCCTGGCCGTGTTCTATTTTAGATAAGCTTGGATAGCTCGGTTCGTGTGCCGCTTATGGTACACGGCCTGTGACACGGGCGTGTCACAGGGCGTGTCATGGCCGAAACATGATTTTTCAGTGTTTTTCTGGCCGTTGATTTTCTTTGTCCTGGATCCAAGGGTTAGGCTTATCCATGTGAATTCTGGCCGAGAATTGGATCGTAAAGCCCTTCCTCTTCTTCTTCTTCTCTATCTCATTTCAAGAGAGAGAAAGAGAAAGTGAAAGGCAGAGCAAGGGAAAGTAAGGAGGAAAGCAAAGCCAGCTGCTGGAGGAGTTGTGGAGTGCGGAGAGAAGATCCGAGGGCGGATTCGTGAAGGAAAAGCCGTGGCGGTGAGTGCCATCCAGCTACTTCATGGCGCCGAAGCGATCTTCGAGGGTAACGATCTCCTTCTTGGACATCGAAGTCCTTTCTTTATGCATGTGCTTGGAATCCTCCACCAAGAGGTGGATTTCGTAAGCGATTCCTTGGTTGAGTTTGCATATAGAGCCGGAAAGTGTGGAGTACGACATAGGCATGCTGTGTGAAGCACATCTGGACATGTAGTCTGGATTGGTGATGATCATGGGTAAACCGGAGAATACTCCGTGGATTTGATGTGATGAAAGGGTTCTCTTGTGTTATGAAATGAATGTATGATTGGCTGTGGATTATGGATAGATAGAGGCTTTGGTTAAGCTCCTGGTTGTGATGAGAGATCAATTGGTGCACGCCTCGGGAAGCGAAGACTCGGCCTGTTATACCACTAGGGTGGGTTGATCTAGTTAGAGAAGGAATCGATTGGTGGCATGCCCGGGAAGCGAGCACCCGGCTTGCTGCACCACAATGGTGGATCGATCTGATATGGTTATGGATGCTGTGAGGTAAGTACCTCTGAGTGGTTTGGGCGGGATGTCGCCGGTCTGCGCGCTAGTGGACTAGGACTAGTCAACCAACAAGTTAAAACCTCTGATCGGCGGTGTACGACTGGGATATCCGGTACACCAAGAAGGTGCCCTGAGTGCACGGAGCATCTGGTGGATGCTAGCGTTTGTGATATGATTGTGATTGGTAGTTTTGATAGATATGTTGATGAAAATGCATATAGGGAAGGATCCGCTCTCCCGGGTAAGGGGTAGGGTCGTTATAAGTGGTCAGCTAAAGCTGACCGTTACTTTGTTTTGCCGCTCTTGGGTGGATATGGTATTGCAGGTGCTGCTGCTTGAATTGAAATGAGCCGAATGGATGGCTAGCTGCTATAGGCTCTCGAAGGTCGTGCGAAGCGTGTTTGGATTTCATGTGTGGCCTGCCTGCGTGCCGATGTACAAAAATGTATTTGTGTAAAGAGTAACCTGTAAGGCCTTAAGGCCATGTATGTGTGAGTTGTATACATTCATGGTGTTGTAATATATAAATGTGAAGTTTATATATAGTAGTGGACATTCTTTGAGTTGAATTCATATAACGTAAAATGCTGCGCTAGAATGGATTGAGTTAATGATGCGAATAGAATTTGATTTTCACAAGTAATTTCCTCGCTTGTCTGTGACATATGACATGGGGCCCCGGCCGGACCCACCGTTATATGTCATGTGACGAGTGAGGGCATTACACCGTGTGCCTCCTTTCAAAACCCAGTTTGGCCTCCCAATGCTGTCTGTCATTCTTTCGAATTTTGGGGCGTTACACCGCTCTCCCTCGACCGCTTGCCGCGGCCGAGAGAGCGGTCGTGAGTGCCGCTCCCCTTCGGCCACCGGTAACGGCTGACAGAACTGTCGTGCGGGCCGCTCTCCCTCGGCTGTCGGCCGCGACCGAGAGAGCGGTCTTGCGGGCTGCTTTCTCCCACGGTCACCGGCCGCGGCCAAACAAGCAGCGACACCGGGCGCGGCGGAGAGAGCGGCTGTGCCAGGCCTCGGCCGAGAGAGCGGCCACACAGGCCGCTCCTCCTCGGTCGCCGACGCGCGGCAGAGGAAGCGGCCGCACCGGCCGCTCCTCCTCGGCCACCGGCGTGCAACCGAGGAAGCGGACTCGCCGGCGCGCGACCGCGCCGGCCGCTCCTCCTCGGCCGCCGGCGCGCGGCCTAGGAAGCGGACGCATCGACCGCTCCTCCTCGACCGCCGACGCGCGACCGAGGGAGTGACCGAGCCGGCCGCCCCTCCTCGGCCGCCGCCGACGGTCCTCCTCTCGCCGACAAACTCGGCGTCGAGTTCGCCGGCCGCCCGTGGGGTTCCGCCCCCCGCCGTCCGATCGTTCCGCCCACTAACCGCCGGGTTAGTGGGAGGAATTTTACTAATAATTTAATAATTTATTTGGGTGCAAATAGCAGGATTCATTATCATAAATGCGCACCCCTAAACCATTGGAAAGATATTAATTTTGGGTGGTTTTGGTGTGCGGATAGACGCATAACCACCATAACGACCCCTTAGAGTCTATAAAAGGAGACTCAGACTTTCTCATTTCTTACCTTTTTTCCTTTGAGTCCCCTTCTCCCTAAGGCCAGAGCTCTGCCAAATTTCTCCTACGAGCAGCATCCGAACCGCAATCAAGCCGCGTTCGAGCCACCTTCCAGCCACCGGACGAAGTCCGATCTCTCCGCTTCCAGAAGGCCACCGTGACCACAAACTCAAGCGCTCCGCTCCCGCGTTCAGTGCCAGCGTGACGCCCAACAAAGCCCATCACTGCAAAACACAATTTGTAACAAACGTCGGGCGAGATGACGTGTCGTCCGCCAAGTGCTAAGTGCTCTCTCATCTCCAAATTGTAACGAGAAGCGATATGTCGCGCTCGATTCAACAGACAAGCTGTAACAACAAGGAAATAGTGGATTTTGACCGTCACAGATCCGGTCACGTGATTTTTTACCCGATCGAGGAGTTTTTCCACGTTAAAACTTCGTGTGTACGATTGACTCGTCTCATTGACTATTTGCACGCTTGACCGTTCCGAGAGCTAAGGTGCTCCAAATTAATCCGGTCCGACCGGGACGTCGAGTTAGGCCGCAACAATGATAATGCAAATGTTGGTTTTATGTATATAAAATCGGAGTGAGACATTCTCTCTTTGGCGGGGTGGCGTTCGTGAACGCCCTACGTCAACATCATCGTTCGTGTTCATATTCAAAATTAGTTTTTTTTTTCTTGATGGTGATCGTAACCGTTGCCGTGGCAAATATATATTCTGACGTTTTTTATTCAACTTACTAGAGCAAAAACATCAAGCTAAAGACTATTGTAGTGTTAAATAAGCTTATTCATAGAGTTTTGATGGTGCTTCACCTTTGTACCAATCAACTTTGATAGTGCTTCACTTTTGTACATAAATTAAAATTTTTAATCAAATGTTTTCATAGAATTTTGATGACGTTTCATTTTTTTTGTGTGCATAAATCAACTTAATTTCCTCAGCTAATTCACAGAGACAACACCATTGAACTTGTGTGTGTAGAGCCAGATACTATCCAAATAATTCATAAATTTTTTGAGCTAATGAGAGTAGGGTTGAGCATATTATTAGAAACTCGAAAGCCTTTTTGAAAATTGTTCGAATATTGAGTCTAATCAGAATCGCTTAATTGATTTGAATCAATTTGAGCAGATTCAATTTGACTCAAATCTGATTTCGAGCTAGTCCTTAATCACACAAAATAAGATTTGAATCAGCTCGAGTTGATTAAAAATATTATGTATTTATTAATATATTTTTATTTTAAAAATAAAAATACTAAAATTTAAACCCAAATAAAAAGTGAAGATTTTAATTGTTTCATTTATTAAATTAAGAGACTATCAAATTTAATTTTCAATCAACTTGAAATAAAAAGAAAAATTACTCAATTTCAAACTAATTCAATTTGATTTTGAGCCGAATCAAAATCGAGTAATTTCGAGTCTAGTCAACTTGACTCGAAATCGATTTCGTGTCGACTCAAAAATATCGATTTCGAACCGAGCTCAAATCACTCGAACTCGATTAGATATTAACCCTCAGTAATTTTTTTGTACGCCAACCATATATGAGTTATATACGTGCAGTTAAAAAAAATTGAATTTCTCACTTTCCTTTTGTTGTATTTTACCCAAACAAAATACAGATTCTTAATTAATACATTTTTATAAATAATTTAAGATCTAATTTGTCTAAAAAATTTGATTTTTTATTTTAGTTTTTCAAAATCATCCGACTGTAACCACTAACCAATCTCACTGCCCAAAATTCAGTCGTCCATTTCAAGATCTGATGTATAAGATTAAAGCACAGTACTTTTAATAATGACTTATACTTTTTTTGCTTAAAAGAAAAATATAAAAATTTGAAAAAATTGTATCTGTCACATCTTCCACTATTCTATGTGGACCCTGATATTAATAAGGTGGTGATATTGGTACATCATATATGGCTATTTATAACCCGTGACTGTTTGTACACCTTAAAAATATATTTGTACATTCACTCGCTATTTATATCACAAGTTTAAAATTTTAAATGGTAACATACGATGCCTAATTAAAATACTAAGAATCACATGTTTGCAATAAAGGTAATATATTGATTGTCATCATTTAGCTTTCATTGTTGCACAAAATATATCGCTACAAAATTGCATTGGTGCAACATGTACAAAAAATTAAAAGTCATCAATTAGCCATCACTCAAAATGTATTGCGACACAAATTTAGTTTCCAACGTAGTGAGTATAACATCCGTAAGCGTCCGCTCAAAAGTTGATGTCCCTGCAACATAGTGAAGTCAAATTTAAATTATCAAGAGAAATGAAGAAGAAGAAGCGGAAACCTGGAGCAGCGGAGCGGAGCAGCGTGAAACCAGCGGCGGGCACAGAGCAGCGTGAAACCTGGAGCAGAGCGGCGGGGCAGCGGAGCGGAGCAGCGTGAAACCAGCGGCGGGCACGGAGCAGCGTGAAACCTGGAGCAGAGCGGCGGGCACGGAGCAGCGGCGGGCACGGAGCAGCGAGATCAGCGGGAGCAGCGCCTGACGTCGGATGAGAAGGAAGTACAAATATTAGATTTAGGATTATAAAAAAAAAATTTAATTTTTAAAATGAGATATCAATAGTCATATATGATGTATCAATATCACCACCCTACTAATATAACATAGGCTGCCTACCTCTACACACAATTTTTAACCATTGCTGAACTTGCAATATGATTCCCTCTTCAAGTCTCTCTCCCAAATTTACTGTAGCCATTGCTTTAACCTTCTCCCTAACACTCTCATCCTCTTCCCACTCTCATCTCCTCTCTCACCCCAAATTCCCACGTAATCTCGCCGTGAAGCCCTTCTTCTTCCACCCTTCGCGCCATTGTTCGCCCTCTGATGCGCAAATTCTCGCCGGAGACCTTCTCTCCCTGTTCGGCAGCAAGCAGGACGCCGGCCGAGTTCCCGACGACGAGGCGCGGCAGCTCCGGGCATGCCTACGGTTCCTTGTTCCTCCATCACCCCCCTCGTCAATGGGAAGGCTGAAAATATCGAGTAAGCCGAGAAGGAAGATGGAAAAGGAGAATGAGATGGTGTGGTGGCCGCCATTGCCGGTAATGGAGTTGGCCAGCCTTGCCGTTGATTTTGGCGGGTATCCTGGAATTATCCAGCGGGCGTTGGATCCAACGCTGCTGCCTGTGAGTATGCTTATAGTTTTGATGAAATTTCGTTTTAAGTGACCTTTCTTTTTCACTACTTGACCTAGGGACTTTTTGCACTTTGCATTCCCGAAATTTTAAAACTAGCACTTTGCACCTCCCAATTACAGTTTTTTTTTGGCACATTGCATCCCAAGATTGAAATTTTAGGGATATTTAGGCCCACTCACCACCCTAAATACTTATTTTGGCTATTTGCAAAGTGACAAAATAAGCTTTTTGGGTTGTGCCCAGACCTAAATACTCGTAAAATTTCAGCATTAGGGTGAAAAGTGTCAAAAATCTATAATTCAGGGGTAGGGGTACAGAGTGTCAATTTTAAAATTTCAGAATGCAAAGTGCCAAAATAGAATAATTTGGGGTGCAAAGTGCCAAAAAGACTGACCGAAAGACTGACCTGGGGAATATGAAAGTCTGATGTAGGATGTTGATTACAGTGTGAGATTTTTGGCTGCTACAAAAGCTGTAGTAGCTTCTTTTTGGTAGAAATTCTTATCGATTTTATCAAAGTGATAAATTTTCTTTCCTTTTGGGTAGAAATCATCATTTCCTTTCATAATTTTGGCAAAATACATCACCTTAAGAAATAAATAGTGTAGGTACTATTGTTCAAATCAAGCTTGTCAAGGCGACAAGACGACCAAGGCGTTAAAGAGTGTGCCAAGGCGAGGCGACGTCTAGGCGTCGCCTAGGCGACCAAAGCGTTTAATATGCTCAGTAAAGTGTAACTCCCTTTTAAACCACAACATGCAAAATAATTGGAATGATTATTTTCACTCTCACTCACATGAGATAACTGAGCTAAAATCACTCTTCAAATAGTCAATAATTCTCTACATTATCAACAAAATATTAGCATTCGACAGTAAATATTGAACACCCTAAATAAATTTCTAAATTTCATACAAATCATTCACAACCACTACAATATTAGTGGTCACAAAAATAAGCCAACTATGATATTACAAAATTATACTTAAACAATGTAAAAAATATATGCATTTGAAAAGCATGAATGTGGGAAAAAACACACGTGATTATATCTTTATTAGTGATGATGTAAGTTGATTTAAATGAAAGTAAATGTAACACAAAATCACCCATCTGTAGGAAAAGCCGGAGGGAGCGAGCCTGCGGGAGACAGGAAAAGCCGGAGGGAGCGAGCCTGCGGGAGACGGGAAGAGCCGGAGCGAACCCGTGGGAGACGGGAAGCAGCCCTAGCGTCGGGAGAAATAAAGCATACGCGAGAAATAAAAAAAATCGCTATCCGAGAGAAATAAAACATACTCGAGAGAAAACAAGCATACTTGAGATAAAGTTTTTGCGCCTAGGTGTTCAGGCGTCGCCCTGGGCGCCTCTAGGCGGGCGCCTAAAACAAGTGCTGCTAGGCGTGCATCGCATAGCGCTCTTGTGGGTGCCCGGGCGCCTAGGCATCGCCTAGGCGACGCCTTGATAACATTGGTTCAAATCTATCAAGAAGCTTTTGTTATAAATTTCTCTTCCATAATATAAACCTTGTATCCTTTCTTTTATTGTTGATTGTATTTCTTCATCAGGTTCTATGTTATCATATAATGTTGTAATTTTTATTCCAATTACATATGATGTTAGAACCTATGCATCAAATTGGTTATAGGTGACCCATAATCTTTATTAAGCGATATTTCATGAGCTCTCTGATGTGGGTTTATATTCTCGGAACACGCACACGTGAAAATTTTTCCCAGGTTGAAGGGGAGCATTGACGCACTGGTTAAGGTATCGCCATGTGACCTTTAGGTCGCTGGTTTGAGTCCTGGACGCAACCTCTTGCAAAAATGCAGAACAATGTTTGCCTACATTTTACTCTTGTGGTGGGACCCTTCCCGGACCCTCGCTGCGCGGGGATGCTTTGTGCACCGGGCTGCCCCTTTTTTTGTTCTGATATCACATTAGAATCTATGCTTCCAACCTAAAAACCAACCAACTACGTTCTGGGACCATATACTCAACCATATTGTACAATCCATGTCATGAGATAAGGGTAAAAGTTCTTGAGAATATGTGATTTTTCATATCAGTTTTAAGCAATAAATGTAATACATAATAAGTTATTTTGGCAGTTTTAGACTTCGTTTGATGCAACTTTTTTGCTCGGGTGAGTTTGGACAAAAATTCTACCGTCATAGAATATATGTTTGGCATAACAACGGTTATGACCGCCATAAAAAAAAACTAATTTTGAACATAAAAAGGGATGAAGTTCCTTAGGTGAGGTTAGACATTCACAAACGACGATTCATAACCACCGTGTTTGTGACCGCCACCGCCATGCCAAATGGAGCCTTAGTGTTTCTGGTTATCTTCATTGTTTGATGGTTAACGGTTAACGTACACTTTAACCATGTTTAACCCAATGTTATAAATAGCGGATACCGACAATATGTCAGATTGAGTTGTTAAATGTCGGATATCGAAAGTCAGAGATACGTTGAAGTCATTTTAAAATATTGTATTTCTAGATATCATTAATTTAAAAAATATATACTAAGTATGATTATATGTTCTAAAATTAAGAATTAGCATAACAAGTTTGCGAACACTGAGTCATGTATATACAACAACCACAACAACACTCAAGTCTTTATCCCACTATAGTGGGGTTAGCTATGCGGATCCTTTGTCGCCATTGTGCCTTATCTTTAGTCATAATCTCACTAATGCCTAAGTACATCATGTCCTTATAGTTTCATCCCAAGTTTTTATTGGTCTACCCCTCCCTCCTTTAACATACCTAGTGACTAGACTCTCACAATGCCTAATAGGTGTCTCTAATAGTCTCCTTTGTGCATGTCCAAATCATCTTAGTCGAGCTTCTCGCATCTTCTCTGCAATTGGTTATACTCCTGTCTTAGTCGAACATTGAGTCATGTATATAACAAAATAAATTCAAAGAGTATTCAAAATTAAATATTAGTAACACATTACGACTACTATTAATATGCACAAATAGATACATTGAGATATTTAATATTTTAGAATAATTTTATTTAAATAACATTGAGTTTTATGCAACACCCCAACCTAGTTTAACAACAAATCAACAATTTGACCTGACCTCATGATTAAAAGTAAACTAAACAACAATATTTAAATTAGTAGATAGCAGGTAAAAATAAAAGTACTAAAAAAACTTACAGCGGAAGTGGTAAATGAAGCTAAGGATAAAAGTGTATCTCAAATTTTTTGAATTCACAGAGCCAACTAGAAAAGACAATGAACCAAACATCTGAATTTCTGAAATGCTATATATTGTTTGATACATAGAGAATCTTAAATACTAGGTTACATTGAGTTTATGAGAGTAAAAAGTACAGTACTGAAAGAGAAAAATAAAACAACTGAACGATAATGAAAACTAATAATGGAGGTCCGCAGACCCTTATCCTAGGCGCAATTTCCCACCTGTGACCCCTGTAATGAAATGCTCAAAAATGAATCAGCCCACTAGAGAGTAAGAAAAATCATTCTTTTTAGTGACACTAAAATAATCTTAAATAACATGAGTGCATGTTTTTTAAAATAATATTTTTATACCGAGTGAAAAATTCTACTATGCTATGCATATTTTTCTAACAAAATGTTGTAAACATAAATGTCTATTCTAGTTTAATCAATTAGACATTTTTATTCAAGTTCTGAAAATGTTACACTATAGGGATTTTTAAATTTTGGCATATACTTGAATTCTATGTGTCTCAAGCTTATCATTCTTCATATTCTAGGTTGAGTATCTTCTTATGTGCAATTCTAACGATCCAAGTCCCTACTAACGAACACGTGTTCCAGTGTCACGCAGACACATACTCACATCTACTAATCTTCTGACCGAGTGACTGGGGTGTCGTCTCCCCAATTTTGAGGCTCATACGGTCTACTACGCCCTATGAGTAAGATAGTGCGTCTCTATCTATCACAAGAGAAAGTCTCGATCGTGCCTCCTAATCATTTTCTGTTAAGTATTGGATTATATACTTGTTCATCTGAAAGCCTTGGGTAGTGCCTCTTACTAGTTAAACACCTTATAGACATATTCATGTGATTTAGTATTTTAGCGTGTTCTATAGAATCATGTGATTTCATATTTTGTTTATTTTCACGAAATTCGTTGAGGACGGGTCTAACTGAAAGAAAAAAAAACATTACTTATATTTAGACAATTCACTCACATTGTTTGGACGCTTGCTGGGTTTATAGTTTCTTAATTACTAATCCTCTGACTGGGTTGTCGTCTCCCCAACCTTAAGACTCATACGGTCTACTACACCTATGAGTAGGATAGTGCGCTTCTATCTATCATGAGAGAAAGTCTCGATCGTGCCTCCTAATCATTTTCTGTTAAGTGCTGCGTTGTATTGCATACTTGTTCATCTGAAAGTCTTAGGTAGTGTCTCTTACTAGTTAAATACCTTATGAACATATTCATATGATTTAGTATTTCCGTGCGTTCTATAGAATTAGGTGAATTCATATTTTGTTTATTTTCACGGTGACGGGTTTAACTGAAAGAAAAATACATTACTTATATTTAGACATAATTCACTCGCATTGTTTGGACGCTTGTTGGGTCTATAATTTCTTAATATTGCTTACAAGTACATCATATGATTTTCCATAATTACATGCATCCATCTAATTATATGAGAATAGTTTAATGCAGTAGACCATGTGATATGTCTAGCCAAAAGAAATTATTGTTTCTTACCTCAATGGTGTGACGCTTGTAAACGCGGTGAAGTGCATGATTCCAATTAGATTATTCTAATTGCACAGATTTGTTCTCCGATTAACAAAAATGTTCACTTCCTCAAGAGACCTAAAAAGGGCAATTAACACACGTTTATTTCTTCTAAATTTCAAGAATGTTATTTCATAATAAGGAAAGGAACTTACCACATCTCTAATAGTGAAGGGTTATGATTTCTAAAACGAAAATGCCCCGCCTAAAGTTGGAGTTGCTGAAACAACTACGGTTATGAGGATCCAATCCCTAAATAAGATTCCACAATGCTTAGTTGAAAACCCTATACGCGTGGTTACACAAATGATTGCTGAAAATGAAAAAAATGGGAAAACACGATACCTGCACAAACTGAAAGCAAGGGTCTATCAACCACAAGTCTCTATTGTGGAGTCCCGATTAAGACTCCTAAAATTTCTGGCATAGAAAACCCTTGTCTAAAATTTTTGAGATTTGGGGAATAGGAGGAGCCGACTACATACAAGAAGGGCTCGATTGAATGAAGAGTAGAAACCAAGGAAGGGTCTTACCTTGCTGGAAGAGATGAGAGGAAGTCTCCAATCGGCTGTCCAAAGCACAGAGCCCAAACCCAGATGCTGTCTAGAGTTGCTGGTGGGTGAGGAAGAGGTCGACGGGTCTCCGCAAGTGCGAGGTGATGGCGCCGAGGGTTTCTGGAGGATTCGATGCAGCCCGTGCCTTCTGTCTACGACGAAGACAAGAGGAACAAGCGCCGCGCCATCGAAAATCGGGAGCGAGAAGTGGGGTTGCCTTAGTCTTATCTAGATCGAGCCGCGAGGGAGAGGAAATAAGTGTGCGATTGATTTTGTCGAGCGCCTAATGGATTTAAGGAAACACGTATACGGTGCTGTTATGCAAATCGTGTGGGGGGGGGGGGGGGGGGGAGGAAGGATGCCGTGTATCAATTTTTAATGCGGGGAATTCAATTTTTTTAGAAAATAATTCCAATAACATCAATTCCCTCGACAACACTTATTATTTCGAGTGTAAATACTCTCGTGAACGTCCAAATTGTGCCGTACAGAATTTCTATAACTTAATTTAGATGTCTTTATTTAATTTATTGATTAACGTGCACAAATGACAAAGTAAAATCATACCTCGCCACGACGATGGTTCGATTAATTTTGCTTGCGGTCGGACCATGAATTTAAAAGAACGCGACACATTAATTTTGGATGTTACATTTTATAGAAAGTAAAGAAGTTTTAAAAAATAAATATTTTTGATTTATTATAAGTCTTTTTATGCTTAATATATTTATATTAAAAATATAAAAATAATCAACTAATAAATGTGTCAAAAGTTCTAACATTTTTTTAATTCTAAATAAGAAAGATATATTGAGAAATAATAAAAAAATGATTGCAAGACTAACAAATATTATTGAGAACCAAACAGTAAGTTCAATTAATTTAAGCTTATATAATATAATATATATTGCTAACATAATATAAAATAAAATAGCGGATGATATGTTCAAAAGTTGTGTTGACCGAGATATTAGAAAAAATAGGATATGTTGGCGATCGGCCTATATTTTACAAAAGGATAATCAATTATTCTAGAAAAAAAATCGTTGTACATTCAAAAATCAACCCTAAAGGACATTTAAAACAATGGTTTAAAACAATAAGTTCAATTAATTTAAGCTTATATAAATTTTGGAGGAAAATTTTCAGTCTTTTTTAGCTATGAGCCGATTGATTCTGGTGGTCCCCTATAATATTTTGTTGTTGTGACACTAAATAGGCTTATTTTTTCATTAATTTCCGTGGGCTGCACAATGAAGTCAAATTCATATCAGATTCAAGTCGGACCCACCATTTAGAGAAAGGCTCAATTTCCTGTTTTATTTATTTATATATTTAAATTTCGTAGGCTCCAGATGTTGAGGGTCTCAAGAAGGATAAATGCCAACTCACAAGAACCCCAAATGGGTATCGCTTCGCAAATAAGGTTTGCATAACAAAGCATGTACTTTTATCTTTGCAATGGTCAAAATAGTTTGTTAAACTGTATGAATGATTGAAACAGGATTTGAACTCTTACTTTGAATTTATATTTGAATTGATTGTGGAGCGGGCACCTTCTATCGGTATAAATGTGTCACTCAGCCGATATGATTTTTTTCATGGGCATCTTTTTCTTGCCAGTGGCTCCAGAAGACTTGGTATATTGTAAGTTTTAATAAATGGGTGATTTTGCATAGCTGAAAAGTCAATTTCTGTAGTGAAATTCTTTAGGAGCTTATTATGCATTTACGTGTAAGAGATATTTTAATACACTGTTGAGTGGATACAATGTAGCTTACTCTTGAAGTTTTTTTAGTTATTAGCATTAACCTTGAGCAATAATTTCACGATTATGTTTTTATTACTTTTTAAATATCTATGATGGAGTATTATACTCGCTCTAAAATATGTTTTGCAACCACTTTTTCATAATTATTTTCTTTCAAAATGTATAAACTACAACTAGAATTATTGTGAGAAACATGCAATGAAGTGTGTTGACATAATTTTTGATGCCTTCCCTTCCCCTTCCCATCAATCATTATTCAACCACTAACATTGAGCACAAAGTTTAACTCCAACCCTTTGTCTGGTTCAGCTGTCTCCCGTTGGCAACATCTTTAACAACCTCAATTGTCATGTCTCTGGCCAAAGTTGCAGCCTTGCAACTTCCACTCATTTAAAGGCCTAGAACTTCTCTTGCTTCTGCAACTCCCTTGTCCCTCCACTAAGAAGCTCATATCCCCAAAAATCAAAATCTTCTCAAACTTCTAAGCTACTACAAACTGAGATCTTTTCCTGTATCTGCAATTCTATCATGCAGGTTGCATCCCCTTTCGCTTCCCTCAGGCTACTGCAGATCGCGATCTTCCCTTAGAACCAAGGTTGTAGTTGTCGGATATCAGAGGCTCGTTGGTTTAGGTTTTCATGTCGGTTTTTAATATGTCAGAGGATATATCAGAGATATTTCATTTGTCGAGTTTTAATATTTAATTATTTATGTTTAATTATATATAAATTTAATTATTTTTTAATATATATATATTAATAATTTGATATTCATTGAACAACTAAATTTATCAAACTAATATAACCATTTTGTGTTACACAAATAATAACGCTATATCGCGTGAAATAAAATAAGAGGAAGCAGAATGTCAGAAAATTGTCGATGACAATGGAAGATAGATAACCTTTAGTTCATAATTCAATAACCATGCATAATTGAAGTCGATGACGGACTTAAGCAAGGAAGAATACTTGAGTAAGAGAAAAAATAACCTAAATAATGAAATAATTTTGGTCTATTGTCTATTAGATCATATACACTAATTAAAATAAATTGAAAAAATCAGTCGATAAAATACCGGGATATATCGGTCGATATATCATTGAATATATCAGTCAATAACAAATATATTGGAGGATAAATTACAAAATGATATTTTGCAAAAAATATTGGAAACATGTCGTTTTGTTCATGAAACCTTTATGTCGGCCGACATGTCGGGCATGTCGGAGGATATCCACAACATTGCTTACAACATGTACAACCTATTTACCCGAAATCTTGCGACCGCAGTAGAGTTCAAAATCTTCATCATAGTAGTCCGTTTGGACAGTGTTTGGGTGTTCACTCGGTTCCTCTTTTCTATTATTGGTAAACCAAACAATCTTCTTGATGCAGTAGCCCCGAGTCGCCCCTCTCGGTCGGCCCTACTCAGCCTAGCCAGAGGACCACGTTCTGGCGACCACTGCCGGGCTGCAGCCCAAGCACCCCACCCATGACCGCGCCTATTCTCAGCGCGACAGGATGTTGATGCGGGGTCTCGAACCCAACCCCCTTGATAAATTCCTTTCCTAACAGGGACTATCACCAACTGAGCTGCACTTTTTTGATGCAGTAGCCCCGAGCCGCCCCTCTCGGTCGGCCCTACTCGACCTAGCCAGAGGACCACGTTCTGGCGACCACCGCCGGGCTGCAGCTCATGCACCCCACCCATGACCGCGCCTATTCTCAGCGCGGCGGGATGTTGAGGCGGGGTCTCGAACCCAGCCCCCTTGATAAATCTCTTTCCTAACAGGGACTATCACCAACTGAGCTGCATGGAGGGATGTTGAGGCGGGGTCTCGAACCCAGCCCCCTTGATAAATCCCTTTCCTAACATCCCGCCGCACTGAGAATATGCTATCACCAACTGAGCTGCAGCTCAGTTGGTGATAGTCCCTGTTAGGAAAGGGATTTATCAAGGGGGCTGGGTTCGAGACCCCGCCTCAACATCCCGCCGCACTGAGAATATGCGCGGTCATGGGTGGGGTGCTTGGGCTGCAGCCCGGTAGTTGTCGCCAGAACGTGGTCCTCTGGCTAGAACGAGTAGGGCCGACCGAGAGGGGCGGCTCGGGGCTACTGCATCACTTCTCCTTTAGAAGCCAGGGCGGTCACCTATTAAACCTTCACCCAACCCATTCGTTCAAGTTGTCTTCAAGCCATATAACCATGTTTCCTCAGCAGTCTGGGGGGACAGGTCTTCAGCGCTTGCGCAACCCAATATCTCCAGTCATTACAGGATAGACGACCACTTCCTTGTCAGTTCGGGCGGTCATCCTTCAGAACCTGCTCCTCCTTGCAGTTAGCTTAGTTTTATTCTCTTAGTGTTATTCTCTTCTTAAGCTCGCGTGAGCACCGTTGTGGTGCAAGTGTGATCTAACTTTCTGGCTATTTGGGCACCATGTACTCTCTCATCTCTGCCCGTTTCTCCTGTAACCGGGTATCCTGTTTTTTTTCTGCCCACTCTTTCTGGCAGACCCCCACTAGTATAAATAGGGGTGAATAATACCTTGGAAGAGATTCGAGCTCCCAGCTTCTTCCTGCTGCGGACCCTAGGTTGTGCCCTTCTAGCGGTTTTGAACTCCTACTAGTGGCTTCCTCTTGTGTAGCTGTTTTTAAGTGATCAATAAAATCACCCACAACAAAGAGTTGCCGTTGTGAGAAGCCTGATCTTGCCGCTTGCAGCACCTCTCGCTCTATTTTAGCTTATCTATAATGACCTCAAAGTAGCTGACCACTCACAGTGTCCCCTCCGTTCTGTTCACAGAGCCTTAAGTCATGGGAGCAATTTCTATACCAACACAACCAACTCCCGTAGACGATGTTCTGAACCTCAAATAATACGCCTTAAACCTAAGAGCATAAATCACTCATATTGCCTTGTTAGGAAGAATTATCTTCAATTTTTGTAAATTGTGAAGACTTTCCTTATGGGGAAATCAGTAATCTATTCATCTTTAATCTGTCGACTACAAAAAATTTCTTGCTTGGGATGAAGAGGATTCAATGATCATGTCTTGTCTCTGAAAATTGGTGCAACCTGAGATCAATAGGAAATTCATGCTTCTCTCTACTGCTAAAGATATATGAGAACCATATGTGAATCATACTTAAAATTGAGGGATGTTGCTATAATATATCGATTTGATAGAACAGAGGACATGTGATAGAAGAAAGGGGGAAGAAACACACGAGAAGCACAAAGAAGACAATGACTTTAACATTAGAGAGACATACTCTTGTCAAATATAATAGAGGGATGGTTCTCTCGCCCAACACAAGGCTGATGACTCTTCCAAAATATGAGCTGATTCCTAACAATTTCAATTCACTACTTATATAAACTATTAGTCTCCTAACTAAGGAAGATTAGCAATCTTTTAATATATAAGGAAACTCATTAATATTTGCGATGGACCACACTATGCCAAGTGACTGTACAACCCCGATTCGTCAAGGGTCAACGGTTAACAAATAATAGTCAACAAGTCAACGAGCAACACCAGTACATGAAAACCCGATCAACATTTAATGGCCAGCAGGGGGTGCAAGGGGACTTTAGACGCAAGCGAGGATCATACTCGCCAGGTCGCACGACCACCCAACAACGCAGACGAGCTTCAAAGACTTTTTAGTACTGTGAGCTCCAAACAGTACCAGTGGCCGAGCAACAACAATACTCGCCTAGCAGGCGTCTTCGACCAACACCACAAATAATCGCCATCCTATACTCGCCAGTAACCGAAGCCAGGTCACCAGAAGACTGCAATCGATGATCGCAGGGCTGAGTCTCCTCGTCCAGAGCCCCCCCCCCCCCAGGTTTTTTGACTATAAATAGGATCCCAGAGGTACAAGAATAGGGACTTCAAAATCTTGAAAAAGATCTTGACCACCTCTTTCATTGGAATTTTAGCCGAGCCTTTGGATCCTTTCTTCGAAGAGACAAGTCCCCAACTAGTTTTCCCCTTATACCGTGCTCGCGCTCGACCATCTTTGGTTGTGGAGGGGAAACTTCTTCTAAGAATCCGGGTACATGTTGGGACTTCCCTGCGGCAACATCTGGCGTTCTTTTTGTTGCCTCTATTTCTGTGTTCTAGCCTGTTTAGCTGTCGAGCCCGACCGCTGGACCAGTAATCTTAGACTGCATTGATCCGAATTTTAGAGTAGGGATTTTCCCGGTTTCAACATTTTGGGTGCGGTGAGCGTGAATCATAGCCGTGGAGGAAAGTTTCACGAATATGCGAGATGGTGAATGGAGGCGAGAATGAGGAGATAACTGACAACTCGGTAAGAGTCAGCAACTCGACAAGAGCAGGCGACTTTGCGACCATGGCAGTTTTCGAGGAGTTCGCGAGGAGGATCGAGAAGTCCATCCTAACGGGGTTCCTTCCTCGCCCCGATGTCACGACGACCTTGCCCCGTCGCGTGACACCGTCGGAGAAGGAGCCGCCTAGACGAGCAGGGAAGGAGCGAGCAAGAGATGAGCGGGAACGACCAATGCAGTCGCATTGCCATCCGATGAGCTGGCAGAGGATCAGGTTCCGAGATGCGGATCATCCGACGAGGTTCCAGGATACTCGATCGGGTGGCGAGTATGAGGAGGATAGTCGCGAGTATGAAGCCCATCATCTCCAAGGAGGGAGGAGCCCCTTCTGTGACGAAGTTCTAGCCTCCCCCAGTTCCTGAAGGCTTTAGAGAGCTCGTCCTGAACTACTACATGAGCATTTCTTTTTTTAGGAATGCATTGTAGGCATAATTATATTGCATGCATATCATAACTTATTTCACAAGTGTTAAGCTGAGAGCAACAAATGACGATTGTACACACATGGACTTTGCAATCATAGTTCTATCGCACGCGAATCTATCGTCGCATTTGCATTTGCATGGCTTTCACCTAGAGTTGTCCACTGAAAATGCTGTAACTATTACACGATTTTCGTATCCAACAGTGTTAGAATACTAGAACCTGTAGTCTCGATCCGTTATGCTTATCCTGACTGTTTCTCTTATTCAATTCTTTTATGTTACTTTTAGATGGCTTCTAAGCGATCGCAGCGAAAGAAGGCTATCCCTTCTGCGAGGGAGGCCCCTAAAGATGAAACTGCTCAGCTTTTGAGACAGCTTCTGTAGCGTGTCACCCATCTGGAGGGTGAACGCCAAACTCCTGATCTAGCCTCTGGTTCCGGCAGCACAGGGACTACTGGAGTAATTGTTACCATCGCCCCTCCTGCACACGGATCTGGAACCGGCTTGCTTGATGGCACCATGGAGGTCCCGCTCGTGCCAAGTCCGACTGCTCCCCCTGTAGTGATGACAGACACTCTGTCTTTCAAGAGACTAAATCCGCCTACCTACAACGACAACCGTGATTACTTCGTGATCACTGAATGGATCTCCCAGATGGAGAAACACTTTGAGTATGCTGTAGTTCCCGAGGACCAAAAGGTTCTCCTTGCGGCCTATCAGCTGATCGAGGATGCTTACACTTGGTGGCTTTAGTGCCGCAGCCTCTCCGATTCTACCACCTTGACTTGGGGACAGTTCAAGGATGCTCTTATGGAGAACATCCTCTCTTCTGTGGAGTGAGACAACTTAGCTGAGAAGTTCCTGTCCCTTCAACAGTTTACTAGGACAGTGATCGAATATGCGAGAGTTCTCCTGCCTATCCCTCCTTGCCGCGGAGTTCGTGCCAGATGAAGCCAAAAAGATCAGCCGTTTCGTGAAGGGGCTCTGTCATGAGTTCCAGCAACATGTGGTAGCCCATGGCGTCACCACCTACGCAAAGACCGTGGGAGTCGCCTTGAAGGTAGAAGAAATTGAGCTGGATCATTCTGCCAAGAAAGTCCAGTATGGCACCTGCAGTGCCGCAACATCCGACCTCAAGCGCAAGAGTGCTCCATCTCAGGAGCAAGGTCTCATGTCCAAGGAGGTGTGCGCCTTCTGTCGCAAGGTGGGTCATGTTGCCCAAGTTTGCCATTCTCTCCTGAAGAAGAAAAAGAAGGATATCCTTGCTCCGACGCCTCAGATGACGCTTGCCTCTACCTCCATCGTTTGTGCGTACAACAAGAAGCTGGGCTACCAGTTGAAGGACTGCCGTCGTAGACAGAAGGCCTGTTTCAAGTGTGGGCAGATTGGACACCTCAAGCTAGACTACCCTATGAAGGAAAGCCCGGTTCCCACTCAGCCACTGCAGGCTGCCCCCGGAGCTCAGGATATGGGAAAGGTCGTGCTGAATGTCATCACTCAGGGCGAGACACTCACATCTACCTCCGTCATCTCTGGTATGTTTTAAGTAAAGTTTTAAATTTCTGCATCCTTTAATTACCTACCTTTAGTATTGATAATCTTGGAAAGTGTTTATGATGTTTAATTCTAGGGAATTTTAGGGTCAAGAATAAGTGGATGCAAATCCTTTTCGATTCCGGGACATCTCACTCTTTTATAGAGCGT
Source organism: Platanthera guangdongensis (assembly GCA_039583875.1). Taxonomy (NCBI): domain Eukaryota; kingdom Viridiplantae; phylum Streptophyta; class Magnoliopsida; order Asparagales; family Orchidaceae; genus Platanthera; species Platanthera guangdongensis. The sequence goes on from CM077156.1 coordinate 11,922,843, forward strand.
CATATCGTGAATCTCCATGGTTGGTCTACTTCGCCACTCGAAGTCCCTTTCGAGATCTCTGTGCCCGGTCATGTGCACCTTTCTAACAGGGGTATTCACAATTGTCCGATCCTGCTTGGCGAATTGCAAGTCTTCGCCGACCTCATAGTCCTGGATATGACAGAATTTGACGTAATCTTGAGTATGAACTGGCTGGTCGCGTATTGAGCAAAACTGGACTGTGTGGCAAAGATGGTCAATATCAGTATCGATGGGAAGGACTTCGACGTGCATGTTCAGACCACCCGCAGCCACCTGAAGGTAATTTTTGTTGTGCGTGTCACTCGGCTTCTTAGCCTGAGATGTTTTGCTTGCTTTGTTTATGCTTCACACTCGGATGCTGTCGCACCTTAACTTGAGTCTATCCTGATTGCTTCCGAGTTCCCCGACGTGTTCCCCGCCGAGTTGCCTGGAATGCCTCCCAATCGTGATGTAGAGTTCTCCATTGATGTAGAGCCTGGAATGCGCCCCATATCTAAAGCTCCATACCGTATGACACCACGAGAACTGGAGAAGCTTAGATCGCAATTGGATGAATTGCTTGAGAGTGGGTACATTCGTCTCAGCTCTTCTTCTTGGGGAGCCCCCGTTCTCTTCGTTAAAAAGAAAGACAGATTCATGAGATTGTGCATCGACTATCGAGATCTGAACAATGTAACCATCAAGAATAAGTATCCCCTCCCGCGCGTCGATGACTTATTTGATCAGCTCAAGGGTAGTACCGTCTTCTCCAAGATCGATCTTAGGTCAGGCTACCATCAGTTGAAGATTAAGGAATCCGACATCCCCAGGACAGCCTTCCGGACTCGGTATGGACACTTTGAATTCTTGGCGATGTCTTTTGGGTTGACTAACGCCCCTTCTGCATTTATGGATATGATGAACCGTGTCTTCCGCAAGTACCTGGATAAGTTTATCATCGTCTTCATTGATGATATCTTAGTCTACTCCAAGACTCATGAGGAGCATGCAACCCACCTTAGACTCTCTCTCTCCACGCTTCGCCAGCACCAACTCTATGCCAAGTTGGCGAAATGTGAGTTCTGGCTGGATCGTGTTGCCTTTCTGGGGCATGTCATTTCGGGTGACGAACTTTCCGTTGACCCTGCCAAGATCTCTGCAGTTATGGACTGGAAGCAGCGTTCTACCCCTACTGAAATCCGCAGTTTTCTTGGTCTGGCTGGCTATTACCGGCGTTTCATCAAGGATTTCTCCTCTCTTATTGCTCCTCTACCTAAGCTAACTCAAAAGCATGTCAGGTTGGAGTGGTCAGATCAGTGTGAGTAGGCTTTTTCTGAATTGAAGCAATGTTTAAGTTCAACGTCAATTTTAGCTCTTTCGTTAAAGGTGTTAGACTTCTCAGTTTATACCGATGCTTTTGGAGTTGGGTTGGGCTGTGTCCTGATGCAAGAAGACCATGTTATCGCTTATGGGTCGAGACAGTTGAAGATTCATGAACGCAACTACCCCACTCATGATCTGGAGTTCGCTGCAGTAGTATTTGCTTTGAAGCTTTGACGTCATTATCTCTATGACGTGAAGTATCACTTCTTCACTGACCATCAAAGTTTGAAGTACATTTTTGTTCAGAAGGACCTCAATCTTCGTCAGAGGCGTTGACTTGAATTTATAGCAGATTATGACTTGCAGCTCACGTATGTGTCCGGTAAAGCCAATTCAGTGGCGGATGCTTTGAGTCGTCAGACTTATGTTGCTGCCTGTGCACCTATGCCAGCTTCTCTCGCAGCCCTGGGTGATGACCTCGAGCGGATGGACATATCCTTCTCACCTAGAGGTTAATGGGAAGTATCTGGCCCGTTATGGGTAGAACAGGTAAAAGACCTGCAGCCATCTGATCCCGCACTTCTGCGCGTTCGCTGACAGGTTAAACGCGGTACTCTTCCAGATTTCTCCATCTCTGATGATGTTCTGCGTTTTCGAGGCCACCTCTGCATTCCCGGTGTTCCTGAGTTGCTGGATTGTATTTCCCGAGAAGCTCACGAGTCCCGCATATCTGGCCATCCTGACAACAACAAGATGTATCATGACTTGAAGCAGTTCGTGTGGTGGCCTGGTATGAAGAATTATATTGCACGCTTCATCTCTCGATGTCTGACGTGTCAGAAGGTGAAAGCTCGGCGTCAGCGTCCTGGTGGTCTTTTGCAACCTTTGCCTATCCATGAATGGAAGTAGGAAGATGTTTCTATGGACTTCATCACTGGATTGCCTCGCACTCCGAGGGGGCATGATGCGATTTGGGTTATTGTGGACCGCTTGACTAAAATGGCTCATTTTATTCCGTATGAGGGTCATTCCACCGAGAAGATGGCCCGGATCTATGTTTCAGAGATTGTTAGACTACATGAGATTCCTCTGCGAATCATTTCTGATCGTGACTCGAGATTTGTATCGCACTTCTGGAAGGGATTTCAACAAGTTTTGAGCACTGATCTCAACCTAAGCACTGCTTATCACTCGACGACTGATGCCCAAACCAAGAGAGTTAATCAGATTCTTGAAGATATGTTACATTGTTATATTTTGGACTACAAGGGAGCTTAGAATGAACATCTACCCTTGGTTGAATTCGCCTACAACAATAACTATCAAAAGAGCCTCAAGATTGCCCCCTTCGAAGCACTGTACGGGCGTCGCTGTAGGACCCCGCTCTACTGGTCAGAGGTTGGTGAGAAGGTGGTGTTGGGCCCGGAGTTACTTCAGGAAATGGAAGAAGCCACCAAGAAGACTCGTCTTCAGCTCATTCGTGTCATTGAGAGACAGAGAAAGTATGCAAATCAGCGCCGCCGTCCGTTAGAATTTGTCGTGGGTGATCAGGTGTTTCTTAAGGTTTTTCCTACTCCTGAAGTGAAACGGTTCGGTTGCCATCATAAGCTCAGCCCGAGATTCGTGGGACCGTACGCCATCTCAGAACGTATTGGGGGATCTGCCTACCGTCTGGAGCTATCTGCTTCTTTGGCCGGTGTCCATGATGTCTTTCATGTCAGTCAGCTTCAGAAATATATCCACGATCCTAATCGTGTTCTTGAAGAAGTTCCAGTGATTCCTGAAGCCAATCTGTCCGATACAGTTGAGCCCGCGAAGATCGTCGAATATCAAGAACGCAAGCTTCGCAAGAGAACTATTCCTATGGTGAAGGTACTTTGGGTGCATGACAAGTCCGAGGAGTACACTTGGGAACTCGAATCTGACATGCACAGCAAGTATCCGCAACTCTCTCTTAATCTTGGTACGTCTCTGAGTCTGACTTGTTATTTCTGTACCTTTTATAGTTAACTTTTATGCTTTATGTGACAAACTGTTGTTGAAGTGCATGTCGTCTAAATCTTCGTTGTTTTGGCACCATTCAGAGAATCTTCAGGAAGTTTCAGGACGAAACTTCTTAAGTAGGGAGAATGTAATCTCATTTTTTCTTTATAATAATAATAATAATAATAAACAAAACCTAAGCCTTATAAGTGATAACCCGAGAGAAGTCCCCCCCCCCTCCCCGCCCCCCGATATTTCTCTCCCGGTCCAAACCTTCTCCCGCACAGCCGCAACCCCGTCTCCGCGAGACGCGCTACTCACCTCTCCCGATCCCGCCTCCGGGTGTCCCGATCCCCCTTCCCGTGGCCGGAAACCTCCTCCTCTAAGGCCGACGCATCTTCCCCTTGCTTCCCGTCGTCTCCGGCTCTTCCTTTGGCCGACAATCTCGCAGCAGCACCTCCTCTCTTGGCCGGCTGCATCCAGGGGCGGGGGGCGACAACTTTCTCCCTTCCTCTTCTACTCCTCCGGCCAGTGAGGGCAAAGACAACGTTCTTCTCCGACAACCCTAATTCTCCGTTTTGGCCGGTGGATCTCTAAAGGAACTCCTAGGGTTTCGCTTGAAACCCTACTTCGTGGATTTATGAGCCCAGATCTGGCCTTCTTGGGTAAGGAACCCCGCCTAACTCTCATTTTCAGTTTTGCCCTAATTTATTTGGGAGGATTTCCGCCCTCCGAACGACATAATTTCGTCGTTCCCTCTTGTGTTTGTCGTAAATTCGACTAATTTCATTTATGTTTGTGTTTCCGGTGCCGCTCATCAGATCTAGCGGTGGAATTCACTCCGAACCCTCTTCGATTTAGGGTTTCCGACGTCTAGAGCCGCCAAATTCTTGATCCTTGTAGTAGCTCCTCTCCCCTCGCTCTCGAGGGAGGTAACTTCCTTCTAACCACATTTTATGTGAGTTTTCTTTTGCAAATATTAAATGCCTATGTAAGAGTAGGAATCTCGGTTATGATATTGTGTTCGTGTGGTCTTAAAGCAGGTTAAAGGAATTTAAAATTCCTAAGCGTTTGCTAACACCGCTTAGCCGCCGTCATCCGTTCAGCTTTACCTTAAAGCGAGTAGAGAAACCTCTCTTACTTGCAAACATGAAAAAAATCTATTTTTACTTCACTTTTTGTTATGAAGTAGACCCTTATAGACTGGAATCGTCTAATTAATAACTTGTTCCAAATTAATTATGAATCCCTGAAATTGTTTAATATCATAGACAAACATTGAGAGAAGAGTGTTGGTTTGGTGTGACGCGTTGAATCGAGCCCCCGCCTAGCTGGTAACAGAAACCACTAGACGACTTTTGCAATCATAGTTGTTGATAAGTCTTGCATCAATTTATTCACTAGAATCCTGTACACCAAATGACAACACTTTCACCCTTCATTGTTTTCTGCTTTTGGTATGACAACTAGACTAAACTCCGGAGTAAGCCATTAAAGTAAAATTATCTTGTTAGACCTGACTACTTGACCGGTAGTAGGTTGCTATGTGTAAAACTAGTTCACTGAGATCTTATTTCCTCTGCTTTCTTTTTGTGCAGGTATTAACTTGAATATTTATGTATATTTTTTTTCATGTTCTGAGACATTTTCCTTCTGTTTGAATTTGCCTTAGAGTTCGTGACTGCGCCGCCCGGTTCCCGAGTATTTTTCATCCAACTTCAACTTTTCTTAGAGGTTTCATTTTGGTTTAATGTATCAGCAGATTCTATGTATTTTATTTTAGTTACTGTTGGATTTTATTATTCATGTATTAGTTATCGTCAGACATTTTCTCTTGTATCGTGGACAACTTTTTTAAGTGAAGCATCGTACTAGTTCATTTCATTTATGATATTTCTACCTTGGTGACTAGTTGTATTCATTTAGTTTCAGTACTGCTTGTGGCTTCATTTTTATAAAAAAAACATGCACAATAGATTTTTATTTATTTGCGGTTTTCGCACCACTTTAAAATCAACTAAATCCCTTTCAAAAATAACAATTTAAAACTAGTTGTAGAATCTCTGTTTCTGGCTTAGCAGACATGACTCCTCTCTGCCTGCCTTTGACATCACTTCCCGCCCGAAGCGCACTCTGATCTTGTTAAGACAGGTCGTGACAGGTCGCACGACCACCCAACACCGCGGGCAAGTTTCAAAGACCTTTTAGTACTGGCGAGATCCATACAGTACCAGTGGTCGAGCAACAACAATACTTGCCTAGCAGGCGATTTCTGACCAACACCACAGATAATCGCCAGCCTATACTCGCCAGTAACCGAGCCAGGTCGCCAGGAGGCTGCAGCCGATGATCGTAGGGCTGGGTCTCCTCGCCCAGAGACCCCTCCAGGTTTTTACCTATAAATAGGACATCATGGATACAAGAATAGGGACTTCAAAAATCTTGAAAAAATCTTGACCGCCTTTTTCCTTGGACTTTTAGCTGAGCCTTTGGATCCTTTCTCCGTAGAGACAAGTCCCCAGCTAGTGTCCCCTTGTACCCTGCTCGACTATCTTTGGTTGCGAAGGAGAAGCTTGTTCTAAGCATCCAGGTACGTGGTGGGACCTTCCTTCCGCAACGCCTGCGGTCCTTTTTGTTGTCCCCCTATCTGTTTCTAACCCGTTTAGCCGTCGAGCCCGACCGCTGGACCAGTAACCTTAAGCTGCATTGATCCGAATTTTGGAGTAGGGATTTTCCCGACTTCAACAATGACGGTTCTAGGTTCTTCTCTTGTCGTGGGGTGGTATCCTTCTAGAACATGTGTAACAATATACCCCTCTTAAAAATAGACCTTGTGATGCAGAGCAGAGACGAGGATGCACTTTGGGCCCATTCGGGGCTGATTTGACAACTTTCCATATATGGCGTGCCCGGATCGACGATCGGACTCCGCGATTGCGTCCGGAGCGTCGCCGCAAGTCAAAATCTTATATTACTTTATGTTTTTTGTACTTTTATTTCATGTATTTTGAGGCATCTCCCGCCGAACAATCATAGCCGTCGAATGGGATGCCCTAGCATTTATTTTCTTATAAATAGGAGCTATGAGGGCTGGAATGATTCATTGTTGGATTTGGAGAAGAAACATTCCCGGATTCCAGCGATCCCTCCCCGGCGTCGACGTCGTGGAACCCTAGGTGACGAATCTTAGACCGACAAACTCCTCCCCAAGGTACACTCTGCCCCCACCACCGTTTTCCACCTCCCCCCCCCCATATTCAGCCACCAGATTTCCCAAAATTCCCCTCCCAACAGCCTCCGGCCTGTAGTCCAGCAAAACGGCCGACCCCCCCTGTTTCCCCCCTTGTCCGCCGCCGCCTGCTTGCCCGGAACAGGCCGCCGGCCTTGCTGCCAGCCACCCAACCCCCACCGCCCTACCCCACCTCAAACCGGCCACCTCCAAGGCCCTCTTTGCCCTAGCCGACCACTCCTCCTCATTCCTCTCCGTGGATCCACTTCCCACCGCTCCGAAAATCCCAGATTTATCTTGATCTAGTGCTACCACCCTCTGATCCATCATTTTCCCCAATATTCATCATCTCGTAGCCCGGATCCGCCGTCAAAACATCGGATCTATCCACCTACACCCGGATCTAGTCCCTAGTGGCTGGATCTCTCCGTTTCCGGCCCGTTTTCCCTACTTTCCACCGTGGGCAGCCCCCTCACCGTCACCGTACCACCGGGTTCACCTCCGATCGCCCGTCTACACATCCGGCCCTTCAAATTCTCCAGTGCCTCGATTCAGCCCTCTACGTTGTGAGCGTTTGTGATATTGTATTCTTGGATTTGACATTATCATTTGGTGTTTTATTGTATTTTGCTGAGATTATTGTTGCGTGAAAATTGGTTTTATTTTACTAATAATTGCAGGAGGAATCATTTGTCGCACGCTTGCTTCGGCCCTCCGAGCGGAGGAAGCCATTACTTAATTGCTGAAATTAATTGCTTGCTTTTATTTCAAATATTTGCGTGGTGTTTAATTCTCATTGCTCATTTTAGTTGTCGTCTTCACCGACGGTCGCATTACATATAAAGTTGCATTAATGTGTCACACACGCACCAGCACTTAGAGTCGTAGTCTCCGAGCACCACTAGTCTATCCCTACATCACCTTGTCCCCAAGATCAAACAAAGGAAATATTGTTCTAGAAGAAATATTTCATTGCATGGGAAAGAGAAGGACAAGATTAATTCAATATTCAAATGGCAGTGAAATACATTTTTCCAAATCTTTAACAATTTATGCAATGCTGATATTATGGACGATGAGTAGTGTGCGATGTCTTGACAAAATGTTGCACATAAGGAGGGTTCTTAAGTCAACTACAAGGATGACACTGCGGTAGTATGTGCTGAAGACACAAAATGCTTGGTGGAAAGACAGCTTGTGGGAAGTAGAAATTAGTTGGTATTGCGAGAGGCGTCGAGGCATTCATTGATGCAAATGTTCATGAAAGTGGTGAGGAGGCGTGATCGATGATAGAACAACCATGATTTGTGGAGGCAGGGTTGCATGGAGTACTATATCTAGTAGCATGTTGGTGGTGAGATCGTGGGTTGACGGGGCTCTGTTGGCGTCCATTGGCAGGGAAAGGAAAATAGGGTACATTTGGCTCCTATGCGTTGGATTTGGGTAGTGGTAACATGCATATGCGAAATTGTGTGACGAAAATGAATGGATGGATGAAGTTTGGTGTCCTTTAAGTTGGTGAGGCCTATGGGTGGATTGAATGATTTTGAATTGGAGTTTGGTGGGTGTGAAATAGGGTGCGAGTAGGTGGAGTTGGGCATAAATTTGTCTGTAGTTTGGTGCAATTAGCAGAATTTGGGGGGCCGTGGGTGCGAGCCGTTTGGGCGGCGAAGAAAAGGGAAAACCAATGAAAATTTTGGTGCGGAGTGGGATGTATGGGCTAGATGAAAGGTAAATGCAAGGGCTCGATGGTAGGCGGAATGGTGTGTATGTTTTGGGAAAAATAGTATTTGTGAATTGGGGAAAGCGGACCGGGATGGGGCCTTTGAAGGAGAGGAAGATGGGAAAAAAATTGGGGCCATATGGTAACTAGAAGCTTGTGGAGCAGGTAACATGGTTTGTGCTATAGGAGAAGAAGAAATGACATGTGAAGCACATATCGATATTCTGTAGGCTTGACTGTGAATGAGATAAGGTAATTGGTTGGTCGATGTTAGGAATGTGGTGGTGCGCTAGTGACGGAGGGACGATGATGAAAGCATAGCTATCGTAAGAGATGGAAGGTGTGAAAATGGCGAGGAGAACCATAGTCATGAGCACTTGGGGCTTAGGGGCGGGGATGGTATCGGTTGTGTAGGTGGTATTGTGCGATAGAGGGATGTGCTCAATGCATGGGGTGGAGGTAGGCTGGTATGGGGAGTTGTTGGAGTATTTGTAGGGAGTATCATTGTCATGCTACATTGGGCCTTACTGACCAATACAGATGCCCTGGACGCAATAGAGGCCTGAAGTTCGTTGCAAATGAATGATAGTTCACGTGCATGATAACCATATCACGTGGGGGAATACGAGGGAAGTGGACTGTGAAATGGTTTGATCCATTTCAATGAATGCGACGCTAGTCCGTGGCCTGACAGCTGATAAAGTTCAGTAAACTGATCAGACCAATAGATATTGATACTAGAAAAAGGGAAGAAATTCACGAGAACGGCGAATAAGACAATGGCGTTAAATCGAGAGACATGCTCTCTCCAAATATTCTTCAAAAATATGAGATGGTCTCTGAACATTACAACTCGTTCTTTATATACACTCTTGGGAGAATTAAGGAAGACAATAGTAATTATTTAATAAATAAAGTAACCCATTAATATTTGTTGTTGGCCCCACTTTGCCAAATTGGTGCTCAGAGTTCTGCTCTTGTCGTGGGGGCATCCGTCTAGAGCGTATATGCAATAAGATTTAAGAGAAATATCTCCATGTAAAACCAGATGCTATTTTTATTATAGAACAATATAATCTGATGAAATGTTTCTGTTTTGAACTTGTTCGTCACCAGAATATCAAGTTACAGTGTAGGGAAGACACTCGCCTCGTCTAGAATCTCATGGAGATAAGTCATACCTAAATATGGAGTCCGACTAAGTCAAGATTCAAATCCTCAGAGAAGATAACTTGACTTCCTTGAAAGCAATATTCTCCATCATTCTAGTCTTCCTTCAAAATAATATTCTCCATCATACTAGAAAGATGGAAGAACGCCATACTTGAATCACAATCTCTAAAAGGTTGTCTATAATCTCCATATGGTTGGTAGAAAAACAAAATCAAGCTAATTTTACAAATAAAAAAGGTGAAAGATCCTTTATGAATGATTCATTAACTTTAACAAAGAGAAAATTTGAGAAACTTCGAGGCTCCGTAACTTTGTTTTCTTCTATTAATTTCATGAACGTTAGCTCAATCTGATAAGCACCAGCATTATGGTTTTTTTAATGCCTCTTGTTCGTATCAGTCCTGGGATCTTGACTCATGAGCAGCCGATCATATGCCATATAACTATATAAGGTGTCTCGCTTTGAGACCTATAGCACATCCACGGACAATAAGAAAATCAGTGTTGCCATGCATCTCTTATTACCATGAATAGCCAAGGAAATGTAAACCTATTGCCAAAACAATCTGAATTTTTTTTTTCATTTCCTAAATTATCGACATACCTATCACCAATACTTACCATGGTCCATAATTGCAAAATCACATTTTCGGAGACTCTCATTTTTCTTTTAGGGATTAGACAATGGGAATGATGATTTAATCTGCTAAAGAGAACATACTCTACCACCTTAAAACAAACAACTACCTGAGAAACCATGGTAACTGGTTAACACTATCATGTGCAACATCTTTGTGTACTACCTAAAATATGACTCCACTTTCATCTTGGTGTTCACTATTAGCTTACTTGAAAACATGTTTCCATTAGCATTCAAAAATATTGATAGTAATATACTTCATTATAATAATTATGAACTTGCTAAACATCATTGACTCTCTTTTATTTTTAGTTATAAAAGAATTTCCAAATCATTTTCCTGATACTTCATTGACTCTCTTTATTATGAAACAATAATCTGAAATCAGCTCTGCTGGTTATTCTGTGAGTTCAATCCCAAGGTAGAAAAAACAGTAAAAGTAGAAAATGACACTGTTTTCCTTATTTTTTTCGTTTCCTTTTATAAATGATCTAAAATAATTTCAAATTTTCATTGCACAAGTGACTTTGGGCTGTGCGAGAGATTTTTTTATTGGGTTATATATGATTCATCACAAGTTGATACACCTCAGCAGAATGAGGTCCTCAGCGGAATGAGGTCCTCAGCGAAATGAGGTGCTTGAGTGAAAAAAAATGACATTTACTTTACATCACTCAGACGCTCATTTTTCATGAAAAGTGTCCACAATATCTGGGATGGGAGACAATTGTCATTATTTACTGTTACTTGGTATTGAAATATTTGGTACCTCCAATAGAGGTCCAAGGGGAAAATATATATTAAGTAGGGAACAACGTATAACCAGAATACACGATATGAGACTAATGTGTCTAACACTCCCCCTCAAGTTGGGTCGTGGGAACTTCCCAGACCTAACTTGTTACATATAAAATTCATTCTGACCCCCGTAACTCCCTTGGTAAGAATGTCTGCAACCTGATCTCTGGTCTTCACATGACTTAGAGAAATAAGGCCTTCTTCATACTTCTCTCTTACAAATGGCAGTCGACCTCTATGTGTTTTGTGCGTTCATGAAACACAGGATTAGTGGTTATCTGTATCGCAGTCTGATTATCACACCTAGAAGAGTGAGATCTTGAACAGAGTATCCGATTTCATCAAGAATCTATCTAACCCACATGATCTCTGTAACAGAGTGGGACATAGCCCGATATTCCGCCTCAACACTAGATCTAGCAGCCGTGGTTTGTTTCTTGCTCTTCCAGGAAACGAGATTTCCACCCATAAAGATAGTAAATCCCGTGGTTGACTTTCGAGTGGCTAAGCAGCCTGCCCAGTCAGAGTCACAATATGCCTCTATATTAAAATGACCTCGATTCTTGTATGATATCCCGAGACCAGGATCCTTCTTTATGTACCTGACGATTCCGAGAACAGATTCCCATTGAGAGGTAGTTGGAGCAGCCATGAACTGACTGACCTTACTTACATCACAAACAATATCAGGACGAGTCATGGTAAGGTAGTTCAGTTTTCTAACTATTCTACGGTACTTCTCTGGTGAATCAAATGGTTTGCTTTCGACATGGAGACTTTTTTCCCCTGGTTCAAGTGGAGAGTCCATAGGGCCATAGTTAGACATTCCAAGGTCGGATAGAAGATCGAGAGCATATTTGTGTTGACAAATAAAGAGAAAATCATCATAATTAGCAACTTCAATCCCTAGGAAGTACCGTAATGGGACCAAATCTTTTGTCTGGAAGTTAGAGTGTAAGAATGCCTTGAGATTTGTTCTCCCTTCAGAATTGCTGCATGTGATGACAATATCATCGACATAAACCACTAGAAGAACAGTACTAGCCGAAGATTTCTGATAAAAGAGAGACGAGTCTTTTGTACTCTTGGTACGCCCGAATTTAGTGACCACAGATCGAAAACGAGCAAACCATGCTCGAGGGGATTGCTTTAATCCATATAACGACTTCCGGAGATGACATACCTTGTTACGCTCCCCCTCCGCAACAAACCAAGGCGGTTGTTCCATATGCACATCTTCATCTAAGGACCCATGAAGAAATGCATTCTTGATGTCCAACTGGTACAAGGGCCACTGATGAGAGGCTGCAAGAGAGAGGAGGATGCGGATAGATGACATCTTTGCAACGGGGGCAAATGTTTCATCATAATCCATGTCATAAGTTTGAGCATAGCCTTTGACAACTAAGCGGTCCTTCAAGCGATCGAGGGAACCATCCGCATTGACTTTGATAGAATAGATCCATTTGCATCCAATAGCCCACTTGCCAGTAGGTAAGGAGACCAAGTCCCAAGTGTTGTTAAGTTGAAGAGCTGTCAATTCATTGTGCATAGCAGTGAACTAGCCAGGATGAGCTTTGACCTCCGCAAAGGTAGAGGGAAGACAATATTGATCCAAAGTGGAGTGCATGACAATATGAGAGGCTGACAATCCTTGGTAAGAGCTAACATATACAGGTTTATCCCGACAAGTCCGACTTCCTTTCCGGACAACAATTGGGAGATCTGGACTGACTGACATGAGAGCAGCAGGCACGCTAGCAGGTGCTTTCGTAGGAACAATCAACATATCATCGGTGGGAGAGGTAGGCTGAGTTGGTAGCACTAATGTACTATCAGAAGAGCGTCGAGAGTAAACTTGCCCCCAAAGGGGACACAAGAGGTCGGTCAGAGAGAGGATTGCAGGTGCAGGACGCGGGACCAAGATGACATCAAGAGATGGGTCAGGACATGGTGATCCACTAGAAAGGTAAGGGTCCGATTCTCGGAAGACAACATCCGATGAGATAATGTATTTGTGGAGATCAGAAGAATAACACTGATATCCTTTAGTAGTCCGAGAATAACCAAGAAAAATACATTTCAAAGAGCGAGGATCAAGTTTCGAGACAGAGGAACGAGCATCCCTAACAAAGCAAACACACCCAAAGACCTTCAAAGGTAGAAGGGGACCAACAATGTCTGGGTAAAAAGTGTGGTAGGGTGTCTCCCCCTCAACGATATGAGTGGGAAGATGATTAATGAAGTGTGTTGCGGTAAGAACTGCATCACCCCAGAAGTGTTTGGGTACGAGCATATGGTGAAGGATGACCCGAGTGACCTCAAGGAGATGTCAATTTTTCCTTTCAGCAACACCATTTTGTTGGGGGGTATCGGGACAGCTTGTTTGATGAATGATACCTTTATTAGAGAGAAAGTTAGACATAGACTGAGATAGGTATTCCGTATTCTTGACCATTATCAGTTCGAAGACACTTAAAGCGAACTGAGAATTGAGTAAAGATTTCATTGCATAGGTTTTGAAAAATAGACGATACCTCAAAACGGTTTTTCATTAAGTACACCCAAATCATTCGAGAGAAATCATCAATAAAAATAACATAATATTTGTGTCCTAACAACGTAGGGACATGACACGGTCCCCAAACATCAGAATGAAGTAAATCAAAAGATGCAGAAGCATGAACATCAAGACGAGGAACATAACTAACTTTGTGGAGTTTAGCAAACAAACAAGACTCACAACTGAGACGTGAAACCTTCCCAAACTCAGGATACAAACGACGCATGACCTGCATAGACGAATGACCATGACGGTAGTGAAAATCCCAGAATTTGGTGGAAGCAGCAGAACAAGAAAGATGTGAGACTTCGTCCAGAACATAGACGCCACCACACAACTTTTCTCTACCAATAATACGACTCGTCGACTGTTCCTGAAAAATGCAGCCAAAAGATGTGAAGGTAGCAGTACAATTTAAATCACGAGTAAGCTTACTAATTGACAATAAGTTGTAAGCCGATTGAAGAACATGAGCAACGGAGGATAGAGTCATGTCAGGTGTCACATTGCAGCTACCAAACCCGACAATAGGTGCAGTTGATCCATCTGCAACTGTAATTGAAGACCCACTATAAGATTTGTATAAGTGTAAGATACCTGAGGTACTTGTCAGGTGATCAGAAGCACCAAAATCTGCCAACCACTGGACTGGACGCTGTGAGGTGCAAACAAGCTTAATATGAGGCTGAACGGTTTGGATCACAACAACATGATGAGTCGAAGAGTCAATCTGGAGGGCCTGCAAGCGACGATACTCATCCTCAAATATTTCCACAGTTCTCGGATTCGGAGATGTAGAAGTAGAGTCGGCCAAGTGCGCAGAGCCAGATGAAGGAGGAGGTTTGGAGGCCCAGTCCGGCTTCCCATGAACCGCCCAACATGGATCCTTCGTGTGGCCCCGACACCCGCAATGGGTACAATGTCTCGTGTCGGTATCACGAGCACAACCAGAGCGCCCCCCTCGACTAGTTCCTCTTCCACCCCGAGAAGCAAGAGCCATTGATTCTCCAGAGGAAATGTGCAGAGCAGATGGAGCACATGCTGAACCGGCTTTAGTCAGACGATGGTACACACTAGCAGTTTGCAGGGTAGAAGGACTTGCTAGCATTTCAGTCTTCGTTGTCGAGAAGTGTGGATGGAGCCCATTTAGAAGCCAAAGAAGGAGAAGATGCTCACGTTGAGTCTGATGCTCTTCCCTAGTAGAGGGGATCTCCCAAAGATCCAAGATTTCATTAGCAAGAACCTTCCATTCCGCGAAATACTTGGTGACAGGGCGCGCCCCTTGTCGCTGCTCAACCATCTTAGGGAAGAGCTCACCAAGATGAGAGAGATTGTTTGCTTGAGAGAACATCATATGCAGAGTATCTCATAGTTCCTTAATGCTGTCACAATTCTTGCACATTTGCTGAACGGATGGATCCATGGAGCTCAGGAGAAGAGCAAAGATGCGACAATCATCACTATACCAATCTTCATATTTTGTACTTCCCACGACATGAGTTGGGAGACAGGTAAGATGGTGCGTACGTCGGATGCCCGACAGGGACATAGTAACCCCCTTTTTCCATAACTGGAAGTTGGAGGAGGTAAGGATAGTAGTAGCAAGCCTCGCATTAGGTGGAAAGGTATTGGTAGAATACCTTGAGGGAACGATCGTTTGAGTGGTGCTCGTGACTGAGGAACCCATGACCTAGATCAGCGGTACAGGAAGACGGGATGCTGGACAACAACAAAGATCAGTGGAAGCAGGAGCGGAGAAGCCGCGACATCTAGGTCGACAACATCATAGGGGAACCCGTAGGAGCATGATCGATGGCAACACGGGCATCATCAGGAGAGTCCGACGATAGGAGTAGGGAAGCTGACGACATGAGCGGAGAAGTCGACGCCAGCAGGAGCATCAACAGGAGCGGAGAAGCCGTCAACAGACAAAGATCATGGAGAGAAGCTGACGGTAGGCGGCATCGTCACTGAGGCACGCCTCCGTCAAGGCCGTGCGATGTCGCAGCGGCGCGCAGAGACGATGTCGCAGGCGGGCGGGCGAGCGACGAGAATGACGAAGCGGAATCGGCGAGACGCGAGCGAGACGGAGCGGAAGCGGCAGGTTGTGAGACCGAGTGAGCGAGAAAACCCTAAATTTCCTCTGATACCATGCTACTTAGTATTGGAATATTTGGTACCTCCAATAGAGGTCCAAGGGGAAATATATATTAAGTAGAGAACAACGTATAACCACAATACACGACATAAGACTAATGTGTCTAACATTTACTATTTGATAAATTTAATCCCTTCTCAGATAAAAATCATTTTCAATTGTTGTCTGAGTCTAATCTCATTGACACTTCTCCAATAATTTTTCCCCTCGTGTGTTTGTGTATTTCTTTTTTCCCATGTTAACTGACAACATTGAGGTATGCAAAGCTGTAAAATGTGTGTTCATAATGAAATATATAGTATTAAAAAGTGTAACAGCGGCTATCATCCTGCAATCTGAATTTTTTACTCATGAATGTTACCTTTAATGAAACTTAGTTATATATTTCTTCTCAATAGTTTTATCTTTTGGTAGAAAATTTATGGCCATGTGAAGATATGGATTGAAAATTTATGTTTGAATTACCACCAACTCAGCTTGTAGCAGTCATTCTGCAGTCAACCCATCCTAAGATTTATCTAAAATCATACAAGAGACAAACTGGCAAAAATCTAACTATGGGACCTCAATTTTGCTACATTGTTTAAGAAGGAAGAAGTTGAGTCCTACTTTGATGCAAAGTCATGAATCTAATTTGAAGCTATGTATTAAAAAATCTTTATCCTCCATAGTAATCTTTGATCAAACTTCTGTTACCTAGATTTACCAGTTGCACTAAGAAAGACCTCTAGAAACTCATAATAGTAATAACTTCATTTGACATTTTGTGCATTGCCATAGTTATCCCCTCAACAAAAAAATTCCCAACAACCTTAAAAGTTTCATTAATATTTCCTATAACCACCCGAAAGGCATTAAAATATAGAACTACTTACAAGTTATGAAAGAGGAAATGAATGCATTATAAGGGTGACGATTCTCTTGAAAGGCACACAAACAGTCTTGTTGCAAAGGAGTGCACATATACCCATAAAATAAACTATCATATAAGTTTCCTCAAATTTGCAAAACGTGAATATGGTAGAAAATTTCTCTCTTAAGCCTTGGTTGATTGGAATCTATAACAATTTGATGTGAAAAATGTGTTCCCATGCAAAAATTTGGAATCTACCAAATAACCACTCGGTGATTGTCGAACCTGCCTAACAGGCAACCACTCAGCATCAGCCAATCCCGCCTAGCAGGTAACCGCTCGACAATCGCCAATTTCGTCCAGCAGGTAACCACTCAACAATTGCCGATCTTGCCCAACAGGTAACCGCTCGGTGATCACCGATCCTGCCCAGCAGGTAACCGGTCGGCGATCGCCGACCCTGCCTAGTAGGTAACTGCCCAGCAATTGCCGATCCCTCCTAGCAGGTAACCGCTCGTTGATCGCCTAGTAGGTAACTGCTCGGCAATCGCTAATCCCGCCTAGCAGGTAACTGCTCGGCGATCACCTTGTGGAAGTTGGATATATACCTATTTATCGTGTATTGGATTTTGAATATTAATGGAGTGGCAAAGTTGTTACCCGCAACAACTGTGTCACACTGAATTCAGGGCTTCCAATGGTGCAGCAGGCACAAAATAGTCACCAATTCAACAAAGAAAAATTAACAACCAACTTAGAACTCACACAAATATAGAGTAAGAGGCTTGGTGGGCTTTTCATGGGTTGACGTCGCACTGAATTCAGGGCTTCCAATGGAGCAGCGGGCTGCTGGACAGCACAAACTGTGTCTGGAAATGTACTTTCAGGTACTGGAAATTACTGGTCGAAGCTAGTGGTTGTGGAGGAAGAAGGCGATGGCAGGCAAGGGTAGTTGGGGGCACGAAACATCATAGAACAGTGGGTGGTTGCACGTGATAGGAAGGCCTGCAGGCCGTGACAACTCCCAACAGTGGCTTGAGGACCTCTAACAGAGAAATGAAGAAGAAAGTTGCAATTCTGGAGAGTTTGGGAGCAAGGGAATAACACAGGGCAGTGGGAAATCCTTCCTTGGGGCTGACAACAATTTCTGGAGGCAAGGAGGGCAGAGGTGGGGGAGAACAATTAGATGGAATGAAATTACTGTACCAGGAATTAATGTTGCTTCCCCCAGGACAAAATACAGTAGCAATGAATGGGGCCGATCATATTCTGTAAGGTTGAGGGAGCGGGAGAGATGGAACTTGGAAGCCTCCTGACTGGGAGAAGTGGGGCTCAGTTTGGACTGCAGAAGGTGGATCCAAGCGAGAATGTTTAGGTCTTAGTGGGGGGAGTGGGGAAATAGGAGGGGAGGAAATTTAGGAGAGTGGCCTAAATTTTAGGATGGTGGAGAACATGGGGTAGTGGGGTTAGTGGGGAGGTGGTATGGTAGTGTCGGTGGTGGTGGTGGTGGTGTGTGTGGAGGGGCTGGCTGGCTGGACGGAGGTGGCCGGAGTGGATCACCGAAGGTGGTGGTGGTGGCCAGATGTGTTTTTTGGCGATCACTAAAAAATTGAAAATGAAAGATTTAAAGTGGTGGTAGGGGGAAGTTTTTAGGTGGTGGTGGTGGTTTAAGTGAGGTCGCTCAAGGTGTTTTCTAATGATCGTTGGAAACTGAAATTGAATGGAAATACGTGATGGTGGTGGTGGATTTTGGGTGAGGATGAGGTGATTGGCCCTTGGGTGGTGGAGGGAGAGGAGTGTGACCAACCCTTTGGTGGAGGGAGGGAGTTGGGGAAAATGGTTGGCTAGTGGTGGTGGGGAAGGGGTGACAGGATAAATGGAGGAAAAGGGGAAGGGGTGACCGGCTAGATGGAGCAAAAGGGGGAGGGGATGACCGGCTAGATGGAGGAAAAGAGGAAGGGGATGGTTGGCTAGATGGAGGGGAAGGGGACGGATAACTTCCAAGTTTCGTACTTGGATTCCTTCTTCGACATCGGGTGATCAAAAAGAGGATTTTCTTCTTCACTCAAACTTTGAATGCCTCCAAAATGAACCCCTATACCTATTTATAGATTAAGGAGTCATCATGGACGATCATGATGACCCTCAAAATTAATGAAAATAAAAATAAGAAAAATACAGAAAAATAATCAAAAATCTCGAATCGTCGATCCGCATAAAATGGATGGCTTTGATCATCGGGTTGGCCTGTGTGTTGTGATCCCCATCAAACTTTTTGGTTGTGGTTATGTATCAATTAATAGTAGTTATGGGTCAGTTAATTAGTAATGATTCTTACTTAAGGCTATGTCCTCGTGGCTGTAAGGGTATATATGCTCGTGTAATGTGTTTTGAAGATTATGATGAATGAATTGAATGTTTGTGTTTGTGTGTTATTTCTTCCCTTTTTCTTGTTATGTATTTCTACTGCTCTACATAATACCGTTGTCACTTCCTATTCAAACTAATATCGTCCATCATAGTTATTAAACGCTCAAGGTGCAAAAAGATCCTGGAGCCTAGGCTCAAGGTGCAGGCGCGCACCTGATTAGTGCATGACTCAACCACATTCATTTTAAATAATCAGCACCAAACATCAGTTCATATTATTGATCAGATTCTTCATCATTCTACTAATTAATCATTCATTACTATCACTTAAACTCTTAAAAATAGAATCAATGTGGTCGTCTGCACCATATCTAAGTCTCAACGCTCGATTATATTTCACAAACACTAAATCATGCAAAAATAATTGAGTTGTTACATTATTTTTCTTTATTTTTTTTTTAAAAGTTAACATCATAAATCTTACCAAGACGTGTCTTTTATACTTCTAAGGTGCAAAGCTCTGAGTCTGGTGAGCCTTGAGACTTAGGCATGCCTTTAACAACCTAACGCCCATCTGTCCTCGATCTAAATTAGAATCGTATCAGTGGTATTAGAGCCATGGAACCTCCAGCCACCGCTGCAATGGAAGACGAGGAAGCTGAGTGCTAGGCGTTGCGATGGGACATCAAATAAATGAAGGAAATGATGCAGGAAATGTACTTGACGCAATCAAGGATGATAAAAGAGCTTCACGACATGATCCTAGTGTGTGGTGTACATGTACCCTCAAAGTTTGCATCTTCCTACCATCTGTTCCTAAAGAAGGATCAACAACATTACTTCGATCCTGGCTTCATACCACTTGCAATAGTAGTGGCAAGATATGAGACTGCTTCCCCTTCCTCCCAACCAATTTTGGTGGAGACTCGCCAACAACATCATGGATCCGAATTCCTATTAATGGGAAGCGACTAATTTTTCAATGATGTAAGAATGCTGGGCAGCCGCTCATCCTCTCCTACTAGCCAACAATCAGGACACAACAATATGAATTACGGAATGTCGAAAGGAGTAATCACAACAAATTGGAATTATTTCCAAATTGTCCACCGCAATCCACCTGCTAAAGTTCTGAATATGCCTCGCCATTTAAATGCACACAAGTCGTTTATATAGGGTAAGGCCAGTGGTGGGTGCTGTGAGAGGCACAACTACGCATGCCCCATCTTGGAAACATCTGAGGGTTATTATAAAGGATTGAGCTGCAAATTCCGTCACTCCGGCCACCTGTGCGAGTCCTGGAGTTAGAAACGGGTCTGATTTAAGGGAAACAATCAAGGACGTTACTTTCCCTTCGGGTACCTCAATAGGAAGCCTTGCATTCTAGATGCATTACTTAAGCCCATATAGATCATGAACATGGAGGAGGTTACTTGGAATGAACACACTAGGAAAAAGAGAGGCTCGCAGCCCTTTGATCCTTAAGGGCAAGGATCTTTGAAGGGGTGGACATTGTTATGATCCTTTTCTGTTTAATTTGAATTGTGTTTTAGGCGGCAACAGTTGTTATTGTATCACGTGTGTAACCTTCGATGCTAGCTGTAACTACAGGCGGTACTGTTTGTGTGATGTGTAATCTAGCAGCTAACCGCTTGGCATTCTCCGAACCCGCTTAGCAGGTATTCCGTCGGCAATCGTTTATCCTGCTTAGTAGGTAACCGCTTGGCGATCTCCGATCCCTCCTAGCAAGTAATCACTTGGCGATCGCCGCGTAGAAATATGATACATACTTAAGTATCATGTATTGGATTTTGAGTATTAAGGGAGCGGCAAAGTTGTTGCCTGCAACAACTGTATGCCTACGGTGAAGTATCTATCAGTTAATATTAGTTATGGTTCAGTTAATTAGTAATTGTTCCCGCGAAAGGCTGTCTTTGTAGCTGTAAGCGTATATATACCCATGTAATGTGTGGTGAAGATTATGATGAATAAATTGAATGTTTGTGTTATCTCTTCCCTTTCCCTTGTTCTATAGTTCTACCGCTCTACAGAATACCGTCATCACACCCTCTTCAAGCTACGGATTTAGGATAATGTATCAATATTTATTCTGATCTAGTAAGCCATGCATGATACAGCAGAACTTTTGTAA
This sequence comes from Platanthera guangdongensis, assembly GCA_039583875.1. Lineage (NCBI taxonomy): Eukaryota > Viridiplantae > Streptophyta > Magnoliopsida > Asparagales > Orchidaceae > Platanthera > Platanthera guangdongensis. The sequence goes on from CM077156.1 coordinate 11,943,808, forward strand.
ATTGTTCAAAGAATTCTCCCCTAGGCACCTACACCTGGTGGGAATATCGTTCAAGGAAAAAATCTTACTAGAAATCTATGAACGCTGATTATGTAGGGCCATAAGTTGTGAGACAGGATCGATCTCGGGGAAATACAATTTTTTACAAGATATGCTGCCTGAAAGTGAATTCAAGGTTTAAGGCCTATGAGGTTTGTGAAATATTATGGGAAAAAAATCATCGTAGACCTCCAAATTTCATGGACAGGAATTGTGAAGATTTTATGTGAAAATAATAAATCAATACAATAAATTTGTCCAACATGACCTAACAAAGCACATTGAAGTTTTTCCACATTTCATAAATTAAAGGCTAAAAAGTGCTTAATTCAGTAATTTGCACATTATACATGCCAACCAAAGACAATTAGCAGATATTCTTACCAATGAATTGTCTCCAAGAAGGTAATAAGCATGTTAGGAATGGTACTCACCGATTTTAGGTGGGATCCCTTTCCCCCAGTACATTATCTCAATCATCAATCTTGGGCACACGGGTCAACCCAGTTATGTATTTAACAGGCTTAATATATGATTAATGATATTTCCTTTATTTCTTCCCTAATTTGGGTACACGAATCCTTGCGTATTAATAATACTATCTGCCCATTAATGAAATAGGAGAAGAATCCCACCTTTCTTCAACCATGATGTATTATTGCCATGCACACCTCCGTGTCGTTACAATCACTAGAAGCGCACTTTCAAAGCAGTTCATCCAACTTAGGGCGAGTAATTGTGGCTTTTTTGTTACAATGCAATGCAGAACAATTGCAGCATTGCATGACCAAATAAAACCTTGGCAATGATACACATTGAACAAAAATAATGAGCATAGATGATCTTATTAAGCATTGTGAACATACTATTTTTTTACTCTGGAAGCATGGAATTTCTTTATTATGATCTCCTACTCCTCAAAAACTTAAAATACCTCAATAATGTTTGTTTTTTATGAGAATATACTTTGGACCGTTGCTTCCATGAGAAGCATTTATTCATGTATATAAGCATTGATATTATTTTTCTATTTTTGTAGGTTCCATGCTAGAGAGTATCCAGCATTTGAGAAGGAAAAGTTCCCTTATAATATGGGCTTTTGTCAAACAGGTTTACTTACAAGAAAAACTTGATTGCCAATGCTTTTAAGACGGTATTTGAAAGAATGGTGGTAGTTGTGAACACGGTTATGAAAAATGTAGATAATGTTTGGATAGGCGCGGCCATGAATATTATTTTTTTAAAACAACGTTTTAAGAGAAAACACCACCATAATCATGCATTTGTGGTCAAACGTTAGCAGCTATGGTGTGCAAAAAAGTGGAATATGAAGCACAATAATTTTATTTCTTCTTATTACGTAGTCAAATACAAATTCATGTACATATATATATATATATATATATATATATATATATATATATATATATATATATATATATATATATATATAGGTGGTTGAAGCCAAGCCACGATGTGAGATTAATCTATATAAGAGAAGGATCTCCTAATGGACGAAGGAAGTGGAACTTTACATTGAGCTTTTACGCAAATATTACTTTCTATTCTCCCCGACAAGCTGAAACATACAGATTGTAGGCCTTAAGCTTGGAAACGAACTGTCAGTAGAGAGGGAGAGACATGAACTTGATGAGAATATCAAAGATTTCATCGGCATTGAGAACATGTCGTAGATCAATTTGGCGGAATTGAACTTTTTTTCAAATGAAGTGACAATCTATTTCAATATGCTTGATGCGTTCATGAAAAATTAGATTCTCGGTGATATGAATGATAGCTTGATTACCAAAGTAGAGGATGATAAGAGATAGGAGATCAACAACATGTTCATTAAGAAGACTCCAGTCATGTGAGTTCAGAGATGCAAATGTCATTGAATGATTCTTAACCTCCACAGAGGAGTGTGTCACCATTGTTTGCTTCTTACTCCGCCATATGACTAGGTGCCCTCCAAAATATGTGCAATAACCATTCTTATATCGACGATCATCGAGTGAGTGAACCAGCATAATCCATATCAGAATATGCAATTAATGATAGAAAAGAGGAGTATACACAAGCCTTTGTCCCCGGGCTTTCTTCAGATACCGAAGGTTTCACGCGACAACTTGAAGGTGCGATGTCTGAGGGGCATGTATGAACCGGTTGAGCACACCAATGACAAATGAGATATTTGGTCGTGTGAAAGTCATAAATAAGCTTGGCAATAAGGCAATGATAGCACTCTGGATTAGGGAGAAATGGATCAGAGTAGGACTCATAAGCATAAATCTCGTGGTTGTCATCTTTTGGTGTGTCAGCAAGCTTGAAACTTAAGTAGCCAACATCCTGTCAAAGATCGATGGACTACTTCCGTTAAGGCATTACGAGTCTGATGCAACACGAGTCTACAGATGGCGGACTACCGATGCCCTAACTCAAAGTGCAAAGCGCTACACAACACATGCGAATGAAATAACAGTCTAGATCGAGATCCTCCAACAAGTAATTAAAATTTAATAAAGCATCTAAACGACCAATTGCATTATAGAATAACAAGCAATGAACAATAAAGAAACAATTATGATTAACAAACAAGATGAGGCGCAATTCCGTTCAAGTGCGCTGAATGCACTCCACAAGTTATGCCATGAATAACGATAACAAATACTTATGAAAATTAAATACCCAAAGTAGGAGTCTTTTACCAAGCAAACAATGAAAAGAAATGAAACATCCATACCTAAACCTACTCATGCATGTGGCGATTGGTTTTGGGATGGGGATGGCGCCGACGTATTTGGCCTTGGCACGTGATTGGCTCCACGAGAGGGCTGAATGAGGTGTATTATTGTAGATCTGGAGGTTAGGGTTGGGATCAAGGAGATCTGGAGGTTAGGGTTGGGATAAAGGAGATCTGGAAAGGCTTATGTGGATAGTGGAAGGTTGCTGGTTTAGGATCTTGGATGAGGGGGGCTTACGGGTTAGCCACTAGGGGTCGGGGAAGGGAGGGTTGCTGGGGAGGTTCAAGGAAGGGTGGTCGAGACAGGGAAGTGGGGTTATGACGGTGGGTTGATTGGCAGAGTGGCATCGGGTGGGGAGATCGCGGAAATTCCTGTGGACGGGGTGGGATCGGACGGGGTTAGGGTTGTTGAAAGCATTTGGGTCTGGGTTGACTGGGGTCGCCAGAATCTCACGAGGGGGGGGGGGGGGGGGGCTAGCCGGAGAGGGGGAAGGAAGGAGGCCGCAGTACGCCACAATTGAAGAGCCGCTCGACTCCACCAGTAAACCGGCCGGTTGCAAAGTGCAACTTCTGATCCCCAACACTTGCCACATACATGAGTATATATAGGGAGAGAGGGAAAATAAAACTAAGGCACCCCGATCAGACGACTAATAATGTTCGGGCCCCTCAGGGGCTTGATACAACACAAAATAAATAAAATAATATATCAAACTGATTCGGAACAACCATCTGGGCGCATCCGCAGACTTGGATCGCCCAAATGGGTGGCCGATCACCGTCTCCTACGAGAATAAACACGCGTGGGCTGTCGATCGCCATCAACTCCCCCCGACTTGAAAACACACATTTTCGGTGAGTGTAGACGGTCGTACTCTCGACGTAGGTCTGCGGCGAGTTTCTCGAGCTCCTCAGCAGAAATCCAAGTATCGTCAGAAACCGGGCGGACGAGCCAATGAACCAACTAACGTAGAACCATCCGACCGCCCATCATAGTGAAGTCATGACCAATGACCTGTAGTACATCTCCGGTAGGTGTAGGTGACTGTCGATGCAATGTATCTCTGTCTGAAAGTGGTGTTGGTGGAACTGTCGGCGGGGTGGTGCGGTTCTTCAAGTGGTGCTCAACCGTCCGCGACTGCCTGAGCATGGTGGGTACAGAGGTGCCAGAGAGGGATGAGGTAAACTGTGGCTCAGGGGTAGGTAGAGATAATGGGTCCACATACACTCGCTCCTCGTAGTAAGGAGTTAAATCTTCCACATTGAACACCCGATGAATTCCTATTGCCGGTGGGATATCAATCTCATAAGCGTTTGCACCAATCCATCGAGTGATTGTATAGGGGCCCATTAGACGGACACTTAACTTCTTTGCTGCCCGCCATGGGAGCCTCCCATTCGATCGGCTTGAGTTTTATAAATTTCATAACTAACTGCGATCATTCTCCCGACGGTCACATGAAGCGCATGCAAATGAAAAAAAAACGACCCAATATACTTATGCAAATGATGAACCAAACAGATGACATGCTCACATGAGAAACACGACAGCCGCGGTACACGGATATACGACAAGATCCATGTAGCAAAGGTTCCATGAAAGGGGTGGTTTATTGGGAGGTTCGTGGTAGCTCCACGAGAGGGATGAATGAGGTGTATTGTTATAGATCTGGAGGTTAGGGTTGGGATCAAGGAGATTTGGAAAGGCTTATGTGGATAGTGGAAGGTTGCGGGTTTAGGATCTTGGATGAGGGGGGATTACGGGTTGGCCACTAGGGGTCGGGGCAAGGGAGGGTTGCGGGGGAGGTTCAGGGAAGGGTGGTCGAAACTAGAAAGAGGGGCTTATGAAGGTGGGTTGGCTGGAGGAGTGGCGTCGGGTGGGGAGATCGCGGGAACTTCTGTGGACGGGGGGGGGGGGGGGGGGAACGGACGGGGTTATGGTTGTTGGAGGGGTTTGGGGCTGGGTTGACTGGGTTCGCCGAAATCTCACGAGGAGAGGGGAAGGTGGGGGGGGGGGGGGGCTGGAGAAGCTAGCCGGAGAGGGGGAAGGCAGGACGCCACAGTTGAAGAGCCGCTCGACTCCACCAGTAGACCGGCCGGTATCTGAAAACAGCCTCTGGCCATTTGCCCTTTCGGTTACTTAGGCATGGACCTTGTTTCCCATCCTCCTGGCCAATTTTGTGAAGGGTGTAAATGTTCATCACAGTCCACCGCCTAGACGGTCGCCCCGATCGGACGACTAATAATGTTCGGGCAGATTGGGGGCTTGATACAACACAAAATAAATAAAATAATATATCAAAATGATTCAAAACGACCATCAGGGCGCATCCGCGGACTCGAATCGCCCAAATGGCTGGTCAATCACCGCCTCCTGCGAGAATAGATGCGTGTGGGCCGTCGATCGCCATTAGAGTCCATCAGGTCACTGAGCTACTTCAATACCCAAAAAGTATTGTAGGTGACCCAAATCTTTGGTCTGAAAATGTGAGGCCTAGTGTTTCTTAATCATAGAGATATCGTTTAGATCATCACCCATGATGATGATGATATCATCAACATACATAAGAAGTTTCACCGGGCCTATTGGGCGACGACAAACAAATAAGGAGAAGTCTACTGAGCTTCAGTGAATCCAAAAGCCCGAACGACCTTACTAAATTTATCAAACCAGGCTCGAAAGACTACTTGAAGCCGAAGAGAGTTTTCATGAGACGACAGACAAAGGACTCCCTCGTATTTTCATAACCAGGAGCTTGATGCATATTGACCTATTAAGCACATATACTTCCCCGAAGGCAGTGTACGCGTTCCAGATATGTATTCGGTACCAGTACGTACTCAATACTCGGCTGATACAACTATGTGGACACACTTGGACTTAGCACATCATTCTACATATTGTGATAGGAGTCTGTTTTTCTAGGGTAAACAAAAATTGGTTCTATGTTAGGAAGCGTTGGTACGTCCAATTAAGTTGTGTATCTGTACTGAGTATGTTTCAGGTACTGGTACGTTTTTGTTACAAGTATGTATATTGAACGTGTTGATATAACGTAAGTTATTAACAAAATGATTAAATTGTTTCGAGACTAACCAAAGATTGAAGATGTTGATCTCCAACAATGAAAAAGAAGAAAAAAACTGATGAGTAGACTTAAGTTTAATTTTATCTCTTTTGGTTAAATATATGAGATGTTAAATTTTGTAATATTCATGAATGCTTAATGTTTGAAAATTTCTGTTATGTTGTATTCATTTATGGATTTGTACTTAAAGTTTTTATTTATGTTTGATGTTTCGATGTTTTGAGAAATATTTATTGCACTTATGATATATATATAATATATACAAAGAAGTATCGAGTGACATACTGTGTAACTCAGCTGTCCAATCGACAGAATCTGACCATTGATTTCAATTGGCAATCAATAGCATCCGTCCGATCTGAATATGTCATACCGCAACATGGCATACCACGGGCTGGAAATAAAAGACCCCTCAAACCCCTCATCTATCTCCCGTGTCTCTCCCGATCCCCTTTTCCTCTTTTTTTGCATTGTAGCCGGCGGCGGCCGGCGGAGCGTAACCCGTGAACACAAGGTGATATTTAGTTTATTTTGGTTTTTTTTAATTTTAAAAATAATTAAAAAGAAAAAATTATAATTTTAAAATATATAAATATAATAAACAAAAAACATGATTAAAAAAATAAGAACCGCCAGGGTCAGCCGCCTGGGGCGGGTGAAGCCCGCCACCGTAGCCCGGTACTATCGCGCAAGGCACGGGGGGCTCCCCATGCACTGTCACTCATATATATATATATATTATTTATTATATATAAAATATTTATTATAATGTATCATGCCACACCCGTATCATTATTTTTTAAATTTTGGCATACTGACGTATTTGGTACATATCGTACCCTGTATCCGTACCCGTATCGGTGCTTCCTAGATATAGATTGTCTTAGCTAAATCTCCATTAAGGAATGCATACTTGATGTCAAGTTGATGCAACTGCCAATGACGATAGACGACCAAGGTGTACCATATTCAGTTTAGAGACGGGGGAGAATATTTTTTCATAGTTGAGGTCATATTGTTGTGTGAAACCGCGAGCTACAAGTCGTGCTTTGAGGCTCTTAACTGTCCCATAAGGACGATGCTTAACAATGAAGACTCATTTACACCCTTCACAAAATTGGCCAGGAGGATGGGAAACAAGGTCCATGCCTAAGTAACCCAAAGGGCAGTTATTTCATTGTCCAGCACAGTCCACCGCCTAGGATGGTGGAGAGTGTTGGGTATTGTATGCACAATAATCCTGATTTGAAGAAGGGTCCAGTCAAGATAAGATAAATTGAGATTGTATTTGATGTTGCTGTTTAGTTATGTACTTGCAGGTCTACAATGTCAAGTACACACCAATGTCAGGTTACAGTGGGTAAGTAAACACAAGACTACACAATGTAATCCCTCATTGTGTAGGCCAATGTGTTGACTCACATGTAATCTCTCTATTGAGGTGTACTTTTATCCCAAGTACAAGAGAAGGCTCAAAGATGGTCAAGAGTTAGACCCAGGAAAAATAAGAATTTTACCTAAGTAAAATTCGGCGAGTATGGCTAAGCATACACGTCGAATTTGTCGAGTATCGTCATTGATGCACGCCTAATTCGTCGAGTATACTTACCAATACCCGTCGAATTCGTCATATATACTTTGAGTAAATTCTTTGGAGTAGTGAAAAATTGGTTAAGTAAAAATCGCCGAGTATCGTCGAGCATACTCGTCGAATTCGTGGAATGTATCTAACGATACTCGCTGAATTCGTCGAATATGCTAAGTGATACTCGCCGAATTTGTCGAGTCCAGTCGACACTACTTGTCTAGATTTTTTCAAGTCTTTTTCGTCGAATATCATAGCGTCGAAAGCGTTGAGTCATCTCGACGATATTTGACGAATGCATGTCATGGCGCTGAGTGATCTAAAAGCGTAGAGTGAGTTGAGTCTTTCAGCTGATACTCGACGAATTCATCGAGTATACCTGCTGATACTCGACGAATTCGTCGAGTATGACTCCTCGCCATGGCGTTGTGTGCCCAGCCGGCCTGGATGATTTTGCTAAGTCATTTTCGTCGTATATCAAGGTATATTCGACGAGTATCATTATGATACTCGACGATACTTCACGAATTTGACTTAGGTCATTTTTTCCGAAATTTTCAAAAACCAGTCATGGGTTGCTAATTTGATCACCGATTCAAAATGACAAAACTTTCCAAAACAACGATCGCCGTCCTCCTTCCGCATGCGACATTTCCGATCAGACGAATACCGCAAACACAACAAGATCTCGTCTTTCTCGACCTCTACATCTGGATTGCTGCCTTCTAAAGACTTCTATTCCTCCAGATCTAGACGAGTGAAGATTCAAGTTCTTCGAGATTTCAACTTTCCAAGTTCTCCAAGCTTCAAAATCTACTTTTACAAAGAACGTTGGAGCGAAGACTTGTAATCGTTGTTGTTGTTGTTGTAATATTGTTTTAAATATTGTAGGATATTTATCTCCGAGTTTATAGATCCGTTTGTGGATTGAGGTTGTAGATCCAGTTTGTGGATCGAGTTGTAGAAGAGTTTGTTCTCCGAGTGGTAGGAGCGTCGTCTCCGAGTTGTAGGAGTTGCGGCTTCGTGGTAAATAGGCGAGGCGGGAAATTGGACGTATTCAACTCGGGGAACCACTATAAAATCTCTGTGTTTGTGTGTTTGATTTTTAGATAATTTTTATTCCGCGAAAAGACACAAACATCATCTATTCACCCCCTCTAGGTGATTTCTAAATACTTTCAATTGATATCAGATGGAGGTTTTATTTGATAAGGCTAACACCGTGAACAAGATCGCTGATCTAGCATTTAGAGATTCCGCATACTCACCATGGACAGAAGCAAAGACATGTCATCTATGAAGCTGCCGGTATGCACGAAAGAGAATTTTTCCATGTGGAAAGAGTCAAGTTTTTCATGGAAGCTGCGGATCCCAGAATATTTCAGATAGTGGAAGAAGGACCACATATACCAACTCAAGCTTCAGCTCTGAATCCAGCGATTATGATCCCTAAGAAAATGATGGATTTAACGAAGGATGAAATTGCTTTGATCTCCTTGGATAAGAAAGCGAAGAACATCATTGCAAGCGCAGTGGATGACTTTATGCTCCAAAACTTATTCCACTGCAAGTCTGCCAAGAAAATGTGGGATTGCTTATTAGTTCTGATGGAAGGGACCGAAGAAGTTCGAGACAATCGAAGATCTTTACTGAATCAAGAGTACGAAACGTTTAAGCAAAGATCAAGTGACTCTATTGCTGATAACTTCAAATTTTTTTTCAAGATCGTCAACGTCCTCAGGAATTATGATCGCACATTCACTAATGACGAGCTCAACGACAAATTTCTAAGATCCCTGACTAAGAACTGAGATACCAAAATCGTTGCCATTAGGGAATTTGGGAAGTTACCGGAAATCGACCCCCAAAACCTGTTTGGCAAATTGCTCTCCTACGAACTCCAGATGAACACCAGGAAGAAGGAGGAGCAAAGCAACAAAACTTCTAGCAGAGAAAATTCAGTGGCTCTGAAGGCTGAAGGGTCGAGAAAGTCTAAATCTGTGTCATCCGTAAGGACACGAGCTCCTGATACTCCAGAAAACTCTGAGCCAAGCACGTCTGGTTCCGAGTCATCGGATGAAGAATTTTCTCTTATGTCCAAACAGTTCAAGAAACTGCTGAGCAAGAGGAGACAAATGAAAAATCGGTCATCCTCTTCAGATTCCAGAAGATCACGTCGTGACGGTGATCGAACGACGAAAAGCTACAACAAGGAGGACAGGTATAAATCAAAGCCGAACAAACAGTTTTCCTCTGACATTGTTTGCTACTGTTGTAATAAGTCAGGACATGTGATTGCGGAGTGTCCCTATAAGAAGAAGGATGGTTGCAAGAAGGAAGAAAAGAGATCCTTCAAGGGAAAGAGAAAAAAAGAAAAGAGTTTCGTTGTCAAGAAGCCGAAGACTCTCAGTGACAGTGACTCGAGTGAGTCGAGCTCAAAAAATGAGGAAGCCTACTTCGGGCTTATGGCACAATCAGACGAGGAAGTGCGCGACTCCGAGTACCATGAGAAGGTAAATTCGCACACCATACTCTCTGACTTTGAAATGTTCACTAATGGTCATGAAAGCTATTCTTCTGATGAGGACAAATCAGAATTGATGGCTCAGCACGAACACCTATTAAAGGCCTTCGACAAATATCGTAAGGTAGTCCGAAATCAGTTAAAAGAGATTGCCTCCCTCAAGGCAGTGAAAACTAATCTGAAGGAAGAAATTGCAAAACTACTTCCTCTCATAGATGAAGTCCACTCCTTGAAAGAGGAACTCAAGGGCTCTGCTGAAACATTGAGTCTGAAAGAAAAATATCTTGATGAGCTGTAAGAGAAGCTCACGGTAGAGAGAACTCGTTGAGAGTTACTCCGAGTCGAACACTATTCTCCCGCTCATTGATGAGTTTTCCCAGGTTTTAAAAACCGGACCGGACCGGACGGTCAAACTGGTCGGACCGCCGACCGGTTAACTGGGCGGTCCGGTCTGGTCCTTTAAACCGCCTCAGCCAAGAACCGGCCAAGAACCGGTTAACCGGACGGTTGGACCGGTTAACCGAAAACTGGGCCGGTTATTTGGCAACCGGGCGGGCCAATCACAAAAATTTTCGGATTTTTTTTCCTATAAAAATGAAAGGGCTTTGCAAGGATTTGAACCCGAGATCTATCCTATTAAAAAAATGATCATGATCACTCTGACAACTGTTTCTTGTTGTTGAAAACAAAACTATTATATATAACATCTTTGTTTTATGAAAAATATACTTCATAATAAAAATATAAATATATATTATTAAATTAAGTATAAATATATATTGTTATTAATTAATTGAAATTTAGTTACAATATTATTTAAGTTAGATAAAAATATAAATTTTCAAAAAAAAATTTAATATTATTAGAACTTTGGTACATTTATTATTACCTATCATTTTTCATTTTATTTATATTATAATTATATTATTTAGTAATATTTGTGCTCAATTTGATATTTAGATGATATGTAATATGTTATGAATTTATGACTAATATTACATAATAGGTTATTATCTAACATCACGGTTCAACTCCGGTCCGACCGGTCCAACCGACCGGACCTTGAACCTTTGAACTTACCGGTTCGTTCTCCGGTCCGGTTCTTAAAACCTTGGAGTTTTCAGCTCAAAAGAAGGGTAGTGGTCTTGACCACGTAGCTGGAAAGGGCAAGACTGCCAAGAAAGCCAGTGCCAAAGGAAAGGGGAAGGCACCCATGGGTCAACCCTCGTTTAGGAAGGTAATCTTCCCGACGAATAAGTTTGACCTTGAGTCGTCCTATGGTCATCATGCTAGACCTACTTATGTAGAGCCCAAGAACAGATATCAGGGATGGACCCATCCCCGTGACTATGGTGCTAGTGTTTTCAAAGCGCCATTTGAAGAAATTCAGATGAAGAGTTATGGTACATATGTCCATAAACACAATTTTCAGAAGGCACCAAAAGACAAAAAGGTTGTACCTAAGGCTAAGGAGACGGGGAGCTCCTGTATATGTTGCAACCAGGAGGCCTCCACCTCTAAGAATGCTGCCCTTGCTAGACCTCATGTTCAAAGGGTAAAGCAGGAGTAAAAAAGGAGGTACAACAAGTTTGATTGTTGGTGCTGCGACAAAATTGGTCATTTTGGCACAGATTGTTTGTGCAATCCGGCTAATTATATAACCCCACGAGTTAGCAATGCGAGACCAACCCCTCGCAAGGTTAATGTTCCAAGTGGTGTTAAGCTGACCAGGAACCAAAGACCCAAATATGTTTGGGTTGCTAAGGTAAAATGATTTGTTTTTGCAGGTATGTCCAAAGATCACCAAAAATTCGATCTGGTATTTGGAAGTGGATGCTCTCGACACATGACCGGGACAAGAAGTCTTTTACTTGAGTATACCCCAGTCGAAGACGGACCAAAAGTGATCTTTGGAGGGTCAGACAAGGGAACAACAAAAGTTATGGTATGATTTCCAACGATGTAGTCTCTTTCGCATACGTAGCTTATGTTGAAGGATTACGCCATAATCTTATAATCATAAGTCAACTATGTGACAAAGGCTACATCGTTGAGTTCTGCAAGGACAAGTGTTTGATAAAATCGTCTGCAAATTTGGAGACGGTCTTAACAGATACTCGGAGCAGAAGTATTTTTTGTTTGAACTTTCTTTGTTTAGACAATTCAACTCCAGTGTGTTTTCTGGCTAAAAGTAGTGCGTCTCTCTGTGACCAATGACACAAGAGATTAACACATATTAATTTCAAAATTATAAATATGCTATTTTCTCACAACTTAATGCGTGATGCCCCTAGTATTAAGTGCCTTAAAGAGAGTCCATGTCACTCCTGTCAAATGGGTAAGAAGACGCGGGCTATCTTCAAGAGTATTGCTGAAAAAGATTCTTCAAGAAGTTTATACTTACTTTATATGTACTTATTCGGTCCTATGCCAATTCACAGATTAGGAGGTAAAGTCTACACGCTAGTAATTGTTGATGACTACTCGCGTTTTACTTGAGTGTTCTTTCTGAAACACAAGTCAGACACTTTTGATTCTTTCACTAATTTTGTCCGGCAAATTTAGAACGAACTGAACTGCTCAGTGGTCAAAATCAGAAGTGACCACGGAACAGAGTTTGAGTCTGGTGTCATGACAGAATTCTGTAAAAGTCAAGGTATCTTTCATGAGTTTTCCTCCCCGCGTACTCTACAACAAAATAGAGTTGCCGAGAGAAGGAATAGAACCCTAATTAAAGCATGTACAACTGTGTTGAACGACGCTTCACTTCCAGAGTACTTCTGGGCTGAAGCAGTCAACACAGTGTATCACGTGCAAAACAGAACACTTATCAACAAAAGCTATCATAAGACCCCCTATGAGCTATTGAAGAGCAGAAAACCGACTGCGTCCTATTTTGTAATCTTTGAAAGCAAATACTTCGTACTTAATAATGAGAAGTATTACCGCACAAAGTTTAGTGAAAAATGTTTTGAAGTTATTTTTGTAGGTTATAGTAGTCATAGTAAGACATATAGGGTTTTCAATAAGAAAACTCTGGTGGTAGAAGAGTCAATAAATGTTGTATTTGATGAGACAAGGCTGCTCCAAAGCAGCTCGTCTAGTGTTATTGGTGCAGATGCAGGTGCCAGGTTCAAGAAGCTAAGCTTGAATGAAGCTATCAAGCAAGAAGGTCCAAGCTCAGTCAAACTCGTCGATCCAGGCCTGGTGGATGAAGAACCCCTAGAGGAAGAATTGCCACAACCTATAGAGGATGCACCAGGTGTTGCAGAGCCTGCTGGAGGGAGAGCAAGGAATCTAGGGTTCTGACACCTAAGAGATCATCCAGCTAATCAAATAATAGGAGAGTCAGGCGACGACTTCAGAACCAGAAGATGTACAACTAATGAGATTATGCATCTAAGTTTTCTGTCGCAGGTTGAGTCAAAGAAATTCGAAGAGGCAAACAAGGACGCTTCTTGGATATTGACAATGCAAGAGGAGGTCAATCAATTTGAACGTTGCAAAGTCTGGGAGCTGGTACTCAGACCAAAGGGACAGAACGTGATTGACACCAAGTGGAAATTCAGAAACAAGCTGGACGAACACGAAATAATCATCAAGAACAAGGCCAGACTTGTAGCACAAGGATACAAACAAGAAGAGGGGATCAACTTCGACCAGACCTTTTCTCCAGTAGCTCGGCTCGAGGCGATCTGGTTGTTTCTTGCGTATGCTGCCCTCAAAGGCTTCACTGTCTACCAAATGGACGTGAAGTCAGCATTCCTCAACGAGAATCTGAAAGAGGAAGTATACGTAGCGCAACCCCCAGCTTTTGTAAACTCTCAATTCCCTGAACATGTTTATTTTTTAAATAAACCATTATACGGCTTATAGCAAGCTCCTCGAACTTGGTATGATACGTTGTCTAGCTTTTTTCTTGAAAACAAGTTCACAAGAGGAAAGATAGACAAAACATTATTTCTTAGGGAAGTTAAAAACAAGATTCTGCTAGTGTAAATATATGTCGACGACATCATATTTGGCTCTACGGAAGACAACATTTGCAAAAAAATTTCTAAACTTATGCAAAGGAAGTTTGAAATGAGCAGTATGAGAGAGCTAAAGTATTGCTTAGCACTTCAGGTGAAGCAATCTGAAAATGAAATTTTTATCTCTCCGACGAAATTCACTAAGTTGATTCTTAAGAAATTCGGAATGGAGAACGCAACCTCTATGAGGACTCCAATGGGTTCAACTGTGTCTCTAAACAAGGATGAGAAAGGGGAACCTTTTGATGAAACCAAATACAAAAGCATAATTGGATCCTTGCTTTACCTGACCGCCAATAGACCAGATATGATGTTCTCAACATGCGTCTGCGCTAGAATCCAGGTGAACTATAAGGAATCTCATTACATCACTGTAAAGCAAATTTTAAGATACCTTAAAGGCACACCCAATCTTGGCTTATGGTACCCGAGAAATAATGATGTCGAGCTAATTGGTTTTTCAGATGCCGATTTTGCAGGAAGCAGAGATGATAGGAAAAGCACTTCCGGGACATGCCAATTTCTCGGAAGACGGCTTATCTCTTGCAGCAGTAAGAAGCAGAATTGTGTGACAACTTCTATTGCCGAGTCAGAGTATATCTCTGCGGGTAGTTGTTGCGCACTGCTTTTATGGATCCAGAATCAACTAGAAGACTATAATTTGAAATTCAGAGAGATTCCGATGTATTACAACTCATCAAGCGCAATAGTAATCTCAAACAATTCAGTCTCCCACAGCCGGACAAAGCACATCGAGGCGCACTATTACTTCATCCGGGAGCATGTGGAGAACAAGGACATAACCCTCAGCTATGTCCCTACGGACAAGCAGGTAGCAAACATTTTTACGAAGCCGCTGGACGAGGCCAAGTTCTCATTTTTTAAAACGGAACTAGGTATGCTGAATATTGAATCCTGAAAAAGTCCAAGCAAGCAAAAGATCTCTCGGGAACTACTTCAGAAAAGCAGAAATTTCTCCAAAGGAAAATTCGGCGTATATCGGACGGGAATCTCGCCGATTCGTCTTATATGTAGGGATACTCGCCGAATCACATTCTACATTCGGTGAATCTCGCCGAATCTAACCTGTAAGGAAATTTCTTGCTTTCTTTATTGGATCCGAAGAACCGACGACAAATAAGGTACGCGTCTTCTAGACAATTTTTAAATTATATATATATATATATATAATTTAATATTAAGGAGGGGGGGGGGCAACCGAGACAAACTTCAAATTTTCGGATTACTAAACAGTTTGACGAAACTATCCGCCGACTCGCCGAACGACAGAATCCGCTCCCGACCTTTCAGCTCCCGCGACCACTGCACCGTCGACAGGGTTCCATCTTAATTATTAGGATTGTGATCGTCTTCCAAGCCCTAACCGACTGAAGAACGTGACTGACCCGCCGATTTCGTGTCGTGGTGTGCTCCCGACAACCTCAGTTTCGCCGTTTCTGACAAGTAGCAGTTCTACAGTTTTCCAATTCCAGATTCCTGTTCTTGATTCTCCATGGCTCCTAGATGCACCAGTGGATTGCTAGGGGGAGGAGAGTTGGTCTGCACAGTGTTTGCTCATGCTTCAGATGAATTCCGGAATGTCATTCTAATGTTGGAGACCGCTGGACTCTCGTTCGTCCTAGAACACCCATGCAAAGTTCTGGACAAGGATGCTCTTGAATTTTTCCACAATGCAAAGCTCCGACACGAAGATACAGTTATCAAGAGCAAAGTACTGAAGACCTCAGTCAAAGTCAAAGCTTCACTCCTCACTCGATATTTGCGGCTTCCAGCTTATGAAGAAGCCGATTACCTCAACGAGGACGATTTTGCAAGAGCTCTACTATTCTGTGGACTACCCAGAGGCATCAAGGCTGTTAAGAGGAAATAGATGAATGAAGAAGGGAAGCTACTGTCAGATATCATCAACATTAAGGGTTGAGGATTATGAGATTGATGTTCCTTCTGATGAATCTGAGATTGCTGCTGAAGAGAATATAGTTGGTTCGGAGAAGACTACTGCTATTGATGTTGCTGTGACTGAGAGTACAAGTGTTGCTACTGCAGCTGAGCCCATGTCATTGGACAACCTAATAGTTCCTCTCCCGAAGATGACTCCTATTGCAGTTTCTGAGGGGGAGGCAACTCAGTCCCTGATCTCTGTCTCCACTGAGGTTGACCGACTCATCCGCAACCTGGAGAAGTGACTTGACAGGATGCCAGCGGTGCCCGAAGGCGTTGTTGATATTTCTGATGAGAAATGCAGAAGAGCATTCTTCTGTCCTAGCTGCTGAGGATCATCTATTGAGTTCGAAAGCTCATCTCTCTCCGATCGAAGAGTCCTCCAGTGATTCTGAGATCCCAGCCGATGTTCCAGTGCCACAGATTGCCGATATTCCATCTTCCAGTGTAAATGACTCTATTTTGAAACCAGTTGAACTTATGTTGGCCAAGCAACAAGCTAATTTTGAGACTTCGTTGCAGAAGGTTGTGAAAAGAGTTAAGGATTCTGAAAAATATATGTTGAATGGGCTGACAGAGGTCAAAGTTGAAATAAGCAAGCTGAATAAGAAGCTGGATTCGTGATTTGTTCAGGGTGGCCAAGCCATCGTTCACACTGTGTCAGGACTGAAAAATAACACGGTGGTATTGAAAAATGCTGATCAAATGTTCTTACAATGATTAATGCTCACAACAGATCGATGACTCATTTTGATACATGCATGCACAACTATACCAATGCCATCGCCGTTGAAGCCAAAAGGGGGAAAATGCCTTACAACTAAGGTGGATTTGTTGGGAACTTCTATGGGTCAAAACTTCAAGGCAACAAATGACTACATATATGATAATGCTGAGTGGCTACATAATCAGCTGACCGAAAATCAAGTTCCTATTGTGTCTGCACCAACACCTGACGAGATTCATCCTCCCCAAGATTACTCTCAGTACTGGTTAGACACTTAGAATCTACAGAATGTTGATCAGGATATTGTTGCCGCTACTACGTTATTCCCTGTGGTTCAGAGGACGGAAAACCCTGCTCCCCCAGTTTACAAGAGAAGAAAATATGGGGAAGGCACGTCTGAAGTAAGGCCAGAACCAGCAAGAGAAGAACCGTTCAGAGAAATGGAAGAGGTCTGGAGCCCTATCTCCAGAGGAATCATATTGGATACATTCTTCTTGGTCGATCTTGGAGCAGAAAAGCATCAACATCACTATGACCAAGATGAATAGAACAAATACAAGGTGACATGCACAAATAGGAGAATACATTTCAGGAACAACCACGGTGCTGATCCGATGCCTCCAGCCCCTCCTAGATACTATCCAAAGCCAAGAGCTTATTTTGAAAGACAGCGAGCAAAGAGGCAGAACAAGCAGATGTGAAAATCATATTCTAATTGTTAAGTGTTGTGTGGTTGCCCTCCCAAAACTATAAACATTTTGATTTATATATATATGATTTACTTTAATTGTCTGGAATGCGTAGTTGTTTTAATTACTTTTATATTTTTTGCTTGCATTAAAGTTTTATTATTTGTTATGTGCAAATCACCTTAGCTTGTAAGATTTTGGCTTCTTCAAATAAGCGAAGATTGTTGGGTATTTTATCCACAATAACACTGATTTGAAGAAGGGTCTATTCAAGCTAAGATGAATTGAGATTGTATTTGATGCTACTGTTTAGTTATGTACTTGCAGGTCTACAATGCCAAGTACACACAAATGTCAGGTTACAGTGGGTCATTCAACACAGGACTACACAATGTAATCTCTCATTGTGTAGGCCAATGTGTTGACTCACGTGTAATCTCTCTATTGGGGTGTACTTTTATCTCAAGTACAAGAGAAGGCTCAATGATAGTTAAGAGTTAGACCCAGGAAAAATATGAATTTTACGAGTATGACTAAGCATACACGTCGAATTCGTCGAGTATCATCATTGATACACGCCGAATTCGTCGAGTATACTTACCAATACCCGTCGAATTCGTCATATATACTTAGGGTAAGTTCTTTGGAGAAGTGAAAAATCGGTTAAGTAAAATTCTTCGAGTATCGTTGAGTATTATACTCATCGAATTCGTCGAATGTATCTAACGGTACTCGCTGAATTCGTCGAATATGCTAAGTGATACTCGCCGAATTCGTCGAGTCCAACCGACACTACTTGTCTAGATTTTTTCCAAGTCTTTTTCTTCGAATATCATGACGTCGAGAGCGTTGAGTCATCTCGACGATATTCGACGAATGCATGTCATGGCGCTGAGTGATCTAAAAGCATTGAGTGCGTTGAGTCTTTCAGCTGATACTCGACGAATTCGTCGAGTATACCTGCTGATACTCGACGAATTCGTCGAGTATGACTCCTTGCCATGGCGTTGTGTGTCCAGCCGGCCTGGATGATTTTGCTAAGTCATTTTCGTCGTATATCAAAATATATTCGACGAGTATCATTATGATACTCGACGATACTCGACGAATTTGACTTAGGTCATTTTTTCCGAAATTTTCAAAAACCAGTCACGGGTTGCTGTCGGCCATGCACAGTAATTTCCACTTTCGTTTTTGGAAAATGTCTTTATACCGTTGGAGGGTTTATCTCTATAAATACCTATGGATATTTTTTTTAATCGCTAATCTTGCTTTTGTGCTAATTTGATCACCGATTCAAAACAATAAAACTTTCCAAAACAGCGATCGTCGGCCTCCTTCTGCACGCGACATTTCCGATCGGCCAAATACCGCAAGCACAACAAGATCTCGTCTTTCTGGACCTCTACATCTGGATTGCTGCCTTCTAAAGACTTCTATTTCTCTAGATCTAGACGTGTGAATACTCAAGATTCAAGTTCTTCAAGATTTCAACTTTCCGAGTTCTTCAAGCTTCAAAATCTACTTTTACAAAGAACGTCAGAGCGAAGACTTGTAATCGTTGTTGTTGTAATATTGTTTTAAATATTGTAGGAGATTTATCTCCGAGTTTGTAGATCCGTTTGTGGATCGAGTGAGTAGATTCGTTTGTGGATCGAGGTTGTAGATCCGGTTTGTGGATCGAGTTGTAAGAGAGTTTGTTCTCCGAGTGGTAGGAGCGTCGTCTCCGAGTTGTAGGAGTTGCGGCTCCGAGGTGTAATATTTGACGAAATCTGAGAAAGTTGAAGTAGCCGAATCTAGCCCTTCGTGGTAGATAGGCGAGGCAGCAAAGTGGACGTACCCAACTCGGGGAACCACTATAAAATCTCTGTGTTTGTGTGTTTGATTTTTAGATAATTTTTATTCCGCGAAAAGACACAAACATCACCTATTCACCCCCCTCTTGGTGATTTAGGTAGACGTTAGATACTTTCAGAGAGCCTCCTACACAGATGAGGGGATGCAAATAGAAGACTGCAAACCTTTGAATTGATGGAGATAAGCGACGAAGGAGATTTATTGAGAGAGAGGATGAGTTGTAGAGGTGAGTACATCTTGTGTGGGAGCCGCAGTCAGATCAATTGGTCGAGGAGTATCGTTAAGATGGGGCAACTATCCCAGGGCATGTGAGCGAGGGTGACGACCAATGTACACATGTAGAGGAGGTGGTGGCGATAGTACAGGCAGTATTAAGTAGTTGATAGAGACATGATGTGGGATAACAAATGGTAAGTTATTTGGAGGAGATGAGGAGTTGAAGTGTTGATTCTTGAGGAAGGTGATATCAGTGGATGTTACCGTTTTTTGATCAGTTGTAAAGGAACACACATATTCCTTTTGTGTGCGAGTGTGACCGGAATGATGGACGAGGCGGATGCACCATTTGTCCCCATGTTAAAGTAATGAAGAGGAGTCTAAATAGAGAACATGGTGACATGGGCGAGCTTAAGTTGTAGGCAGTGGTCCTGGCTTGCTCCAACAATACATGAGTGATCAAACAATATATGAGATCTAAAGCAACATAGGTGAGCTCAATCCAAAAGGGAATCGAGTTCTGGATGTAAGGGTCGGCGAGCTCGGCTAGCAGCGAGTCTGGGAAGGAGGAATATGCAAGCTCTAGCACTGAAGGGGACGGCTAGTTCACGTATGCAACGTTGGCTCCAGTAACATGGGCGAGCTCAACAACAAGGTCAAGCACCTTCATTGAGTTCGACGAGTCCAGGTATTAGAGAGCGCTAGATAGGAGTCGACGAGTTCTGATAGTGGCAAGCTCTGGATAGGTGAGTTCACGAGCTCCGGATAGAAGGGTTGGTGAGCTCTGTAGTTGGATCTGAAACAAATGAGTTCGGTGAGCTCTCGGGTTAGAGAAGTCGGCGAGCGTCGTATAGAAGGAGGCGACAAACCATGTGCGTAGTGAGAGATCAATCAGCGAGAACGGGAGCTTAATCGTCAACAGTTCTACGTTAGGAATTATATTGCTCTGATACTATATAGAAAAGTAGAATATGAAGCGGAATAATTTTATTTCTTCTCATTAAGAGTCAAATACAAGTTCATGTACATATATACATAGGGCAGAGGAGTGACATCTTACCTTCAAACTACGGTTTGAGATTAAGCTATACAAGAGAGGGATCTCCTAATGAGACAAGGATGTGGGCCTTTACATTGGGCTTTTAAATAAATATTGCTTATATATCAGGAAATTTAGTTGAAAAGAATTATCCTGAAAGTTAGAAACGCTTGTTAACCGCTGCCATTGTGTTTACTACCACAGTTTCACACTGTCACCCTTCAAACATCGCAACTATCCCAAATATATGCCTAAACAGATTTGTTCATTACATTGTCTCCCTTGTTTCTTTTTTGTTCTCAAAAATATTGTAAATTATTATGTCAATTTGTTTATTCAGGATCCAACGTGTTGTACGATGATTCCATGAACTTGAGGAATATACTTTGGCTAGCGCCATTGCCTTCAAATGTAACAAAGGCCTGGTTGGCCCCAGGTATGATTTCCTACTAGGACCTTATTACTCAGTAGTTGTTTAAATGTTATTTGTTAAACCTTATTGTTTTATATAAATTTGTTTTTCAACAGCCCTAGTGCCTTATTGTGTGATAGATAATTGCTATCGTCGAAGCAAACAAAAAGTGGATTAATTGTAACTGCGATACAATACATCTAGGTATGCTCGATTTCCAACTCTTGAGGACAAGATCCCCCTAAGAGCTCTCCTCTTATATGAGAGCCTAAATAAGATAATGATCAAAAATAACCAAAATGATTATCCTCCACTCCCTTATATAGGCGAGAGTGGGCATACAAAGAAATTATAGAAATGCCATTCGGTGTTACATAGACCATAGACACGAGCGAGACTACGATGAGACTATAATGACAACGTTTGGCGAGACGGCTATGGGTTCGAAGAATTGTATTAATATCAGCCTCCTCTCCCGAAAAATCGACCCCGTCTTCAGGGTCAAGGTTCGTATGTTTCAGCAACAAGCGTCAATGGATCCAATTCAATAATGTTGGAATCATCGTCTTTGACACTGAGCATCAAGCATAAGTCCTTGAGAGGGTATTTGTGTGTGTGTGTGTGAGTACGACCGTTCCAGAAGCTTGAGGCACTTATGGGAATAAGTGTTAGGGTGGTGGGGGTACTGATGGTATCCACACTGGCGACGGCGGTGGGCCAGTCAACAGAGGTCCAAGTGGATGCGGGGTATCCAAGCTATGAAGTGGTGGTTGAGGTTTCTATAGTGGCTAAAACTGGTGGGGTGGTCTAGTTGAGGACGGATGGACTGTGGAGAGTTCCTCGTCGATGCAACTAGCTTTCCCCATAGAGAGAAAGAGAGAGAGTAGACGAGTTGTGGACACAAAGGAGCGCGCAGATGTAAGGTTGCAAGTTCGTTGGGAAGTACCTCAAATAGTGGTCTGGGAGAGTATGGTGCCATGCGTGGTGGCCTCGATGAATTTGATAATGAAGTTCACAACGATTTTAGACTGACGAACAAAGTTGAGGCACTCGTAGGCATTGCCCGCTTGACACATGTCATAATGGCAGGGGAGTTCCTTCTTCAATATGAAATATGAGAGATCAAAGACATTTTGGTGTGCCCAACGACCTAGTGGATCGCAGGGCCCTCCATGTAGATAGTCACATGAGAACTTTATGGTTGACAGGGGTGGACTGGAGGTCAAAAACTATTTGGCACAGGCAATCCAAAAAGGAGCTCGGTGTCGTTGAACACCAGAATCTCAATTCGGCAGAGGTGGATCAGTTGAATGTCCCTGGTGGTGTGTAAGAACCTTATGGTCCAGCGTAGGGGGGACGACGCATGGATACAAATGACGTGTCTCTGTTTCCTTTTGCATTATATTTTTATTTCTTGCATTTTATCTTATTCTCGTACAATTTAATTTATTCAAATATTATATAGCCTGGGTAAGTGGCACAAAAATATTACTAAGTATTTCCATCTCACTATATATGCGAGTGAGGGGGCCTTGAAAAAGAAGCGTGAATTATAACCCTAAATCTCTTCCTCTTAATCTCCTCTCGCCCTCCCATCTTCTTAAACTAGAGCTGGCGTTAACAAGGCTCTCATCTTTTCCTCTCTCAGTCGAGCTGAGGTCTCATTGTATCCTCCACCATTAGGAAGACTAGGTCAAGAAAGGGTCGATATGATCATCTTCGAGACTTTTCCTTCTCACGACCACACACTGCTCACAAGCGGAAACTCGTAACATCTTGCTATCAGAGTTAGATGGCTCAACTGAGGGAAGGACGCCATGACTTCCAACATTCTGCGCCAGATTTGGTGTGACACGCTTGCGCACGACCCAGGTTTTGATCCTGCTTCAGCGCCGGCTCCTGCTCCAGTGCCACAACCTAGGTCCTAACCCTGCTCCAGCGCCCGCTTCCGCTCCAGAACTCGAGCTTGGTCCCGCAACAACTCCATTCCCTGTTCCACTCATTGATCCTGCACGACTTGTCGTTGCCTGTCCTTTTCATATTCCTTCCACTTCTTCTAACCATTCAGGTACTGCCATACATCCTATTCCATCAAGTCACACGACCCACACGTATGTACAATGGGCTTCCCATACGCCCTACAATGCTTCCTCGATTTTGCCACCGCTGCCAGATTGCCCCACACTCTGAACCGGGCTCTCCATACCCTAACCTCCACTTCCTCCACCCCAGGACTGCCCCCATGCGCATCTAGTGACCATGGATGAAGGTGGTCTCACTCTTGCGCATATTATGGATGGTGAAGAGTGTCACTGTGCCCTTCTTCCTCTTCTTGCAGCTTGTGAATCTCAGCATCAACCCACGACGAAGATCGTTGAAGAACTCGTCGGGAGCTGATGGAATCAGTCAAGAGCCTTCCCCTTGAATGTTAGAACCGAGATTCTGCCCAACGAGGAGTTCAGACCCAAAAGGGGACAACTTGCACTTACTTCTCCTGAGGAAGAGCGTTTGGTTGAAGATTTGGAACTAAGCACAAACCCTGAACTACAACGCTTAGGTCCCACCACACATCCGGAAGATCTTAGAGTACTTCCCCTCCCAAATCAATGATGAAGCTGGACACTTTGGAGGACACTTCAAGCCAACCAAAGCTGACTAGAGGAGGAAGAAGCCAAAGAATCGGATCCCCTCCAAAGGTGCCCTTCAGGGTCTATTTATAGTTTTCCAAGTCTGGTCTACACATAGCGGAATCCCGCCTTTTGGTTCTACTAAACACAATCCAAATTGGCCTGTCAATAGCCAGACTCCGCTATTTGGAAAGACTATTGGCCGACACAAACAAGCATAAAGTTCTATGGAAAATTCTCTAAAACGAGTCAATGACGAGGCCTTAGCCTCCGAGGGTGGCGGGTGTCTGATGAAGTCGGCACTCGCCTACCCGACTCGCCTCCTGGGGCGAGTGAGGGTTTGTCCCCCGACTCGCCTATCCTTACCTGACGAGTGCTAGTAAAACAAACACTCGCTAACCACCTGCTTCTTGCCTGGGGCGAGTGCAGACCTGCTCTCCGCCCCGCCGCGCTCGGAGTGGCGAGTGCTTGATGGAGTTAGCACTCGCCAGCCCCACGCTCGCGGCCTGGGGTGAGTGTGAACCTACCGCCCGACTTGCCTCGCCAACCGCACGCCTGCTGCCCGGGGTGAGTGTGAGCTTACCTCCTTACTCGCCCACTCGACTCGTCTGGTCCTGAGGACCCCTTTTGCGCCTTGGTCTTCCATCTTCCTGGGTTACTCACTCGGCAAACACGGGGTTGTACACAATCCCCGCTCTTTGCGAGCTTGCCACAAGCTAGGAAAGAAAATTCCAACTCCCAGTGTTCGACCAGTGCTTGCTGAACTGGAGAGAATCTTTATGGCGGGCCCCTCCTTTGCACTATAAATACTTCCAACCAAGGAGGGTGGGGGGACTTCGTAACTTCCCCCTTTTTTCCACTTCTCTCTACTTTGGCCGCACAATGCCGCTTTCAAAAGAAATCCAGGATCACATCGACACCGCGAGGGAGGAGAACAAATCCTTCACTGTGGAGTTCGCTCTCTGGATTGCCTGGCAGACCTCGAGCCCGCCCTTCAAGCTAAAAAAAGGCTAAGATGGTCAAGCGCGACCAGACGGGCGGCGGGTATACCATCCCGACTCCGCCACTCGTCGCCGAGCTTGCTCCTTAGGTATGCGTAATTTCTACTTGATTCAGCAGTTGTCAAGATAGATTGGCTGAAGCTGCTTTGGCTGCTCATAGGAAAAACTTCCCGAGGAGGAGGAGGCGAGAGGAGACTCGGTGAATTCCCACCTTGACTCGCACAAAGGAAGGAGTGGTATGTTGGTCATTGAGACCCACCTCCAAATTGTCCCAGCCGATCCTCCGCGCGCACCTGGTGAGTCACTTGTCATCTTCCCACCGTCCCTCTTCCTTGACCTCTGATTCTTACCTTGCTTTGCTTCTCGCAGCCTCCACCTTCGGGACCACTGGCCCGCACGTCCCATCGCTGAAATCACTGGTTCGCTCAACCACACTTGTCGTTACCTCGGGCCCCCTGCCAAAGGGGCTCTCAACCACTCGACTCCTGCTGCCTATTGGAATGCTGACCCCGCGCCGCCCTGTCCTGATCTGGGTAAATCGTTCACGCTAACCTTCGACGAACCCTTACAAGGGAAACCCAGGCCATCTCGCCAACGCCCCGGCAAGGGGGTTGTGCCCTCACCAGGTTAGCAGGGGCATTCGACTTCTCCTCACCGAGTCCTGGTTTCGTTTGGCTAACCCCGTCCTTTGTAGGATACCAAGAGGTCTATTCCACTGATCTTGAAATAGACGAGGAGTTCTCGCCTCCCCCCTCCCCTGATAAGATTGCCGATTTCCTAGGCGACCCGAAGGACGTCGTGGTGCTGAAGAGGCGGATGACTGAGTTGTTCAGGAAACACAACCTCATGCTGCTCGAGGTCTACGACCAGGTCCAAAAGAACAGAGATGTCAATGAGAAACGACTATGTGGTCTTGAAAGGGACTACACACAGCTCCTTGACGAGAAGGCGACCTCCCCAGGGGTTCACATCTCGCGAGGCGAAGAGCAGTTGCGCTTGGTTCAACAGGAGCTTAGCATCGTCCGCGAGTATCTCTATCCTCACCAACTACCGAAGTCGGGAGTGCGAGGCCTTGGAAAATGAAAATGGCTCCAATACTGAGCCTACCGACACTAACTCCCCCTCCTCTTGGACCCTACTCGCTTTATTATTTTAATTTTGTAATGTTGATCGTGAACTTGTCTGAAGCATTCACGAATAAATCTGTAGGATTCTCGCCATGTGTGTAACTATGTTTTGCTCGTGCCCTGTGATGCTTTGTTTTTCTTGCTTCGCTGCCCTTGAGATTTTGAATGGAACGGTAGCCTCTTATTGCTAGCGAGTGGGGGGGGGGGAGTGTGGGGTCGGCTCAAGGATCGAGGCGGGTATGATGATTTGCTATCCGCACACCCACCGCCCCGGATCCGTCATGCCCAATTGTTTCTTATAAATAGGCCCCCTCCCCTCCCCTTTCTTCTTCACTTACCGCATTTATTACCGCCCGTTCCCCTGCCCCTCTTCGCCTCTTAGCACCTGCCCTCTAGTTCTCGCACGAGCACTCGTATAATGGGTGGTGATGATGGAGATGCTGATGGCAGATCGAAGTGTGACTGGGCCTTCGCGGACTACCCCTTCCTTCACTGCAACCTGACGGAGGGTGAGTACCTCCCGGTTGTGGCCGAGTACATCTCGATCGGGTTTGTCGCTCGCCGCCCGGGAGAGTTTGACTCGATCAACAACTTCCACCCAGACGAGCTCGCGATCCCCATCTCGCATTTCGAGGTGGGGTTACGACCACCACTCTGGCCAGAGGTGCGCTAGGTCCTTAGGTACCTGGGCGTGGTCCCGGGTCAGCTGAACCCTAACTCCATCGCCATGCTGGTGGCTTTTGTCTGCTTCATGCGCAAAGAGCGAATTAAGTTTAGCCTCGTCGCTTTCCGCAAGCTCCTCGCCTTCCGGGCCAACAAGGATGAGACCGCCTTCTTCTCCAGCCAACACGCCAAGGTTCGCGAGATGGCCAACAAGAATCACAACTGGCTCAGGAAGTTCATATTCGTCAAGGGTGACTTTGGCAACGTCCCCTTCTCGCCAATTCAACAAGACGAGTTGAAGCGGCACAGGCGTCACACCTGCCCGCCACCCTGGAGTCCCACCAGGGGGCCCACCTGGAGTCAGCACCAGGCGGCTTTCATCAGGGCCGCGGCCCGTACACCCCAACCAGCTCTCCGCCACGGAATCACCACCGTGCGGCAGGTTGCTGAGGCCGAGGCTCGATCCCCAGACCTCCTAGATAAGAGGCCTTCACCAGCACTCTCATCACCAACTGAGCGGGCATGTGTGATGCCTGTGCCGCATCACGAGTCGACCTAACATCCCCCCTCAGTGGGAGGTCATGAGGCCGATCTCTTCAAGTTCTTCGTTGGGAAGAACTTTGAGGTCAGCTACCTGAGGAGGAAAATCGACTCGCTCCTCCCCGTCCTCCCTGGAGAAGGTATTCTCGGCTCGCTCCCTTTCCCCTTATGAACTTTGTATCTGACACTGAAATAATTGCAGGGATGCGAGTTCTCCCCCTGCACCCACCGTATGCGAGTGCCAGGGTCACCACCACCGACCGCACTTGCATCAAGAACGCCGCGGCTGCATGTAGAGACGACATGGGCACCTTATCCGAGCCCAACAGTAAGAAGCGGACCTGTCCTACGAACCGCACCCCGCCCTCCTCCCAGTCGGCTCCTAAAAAACCAAAGAGCAGGGTCCCCGCCAAAGAAAAATAGATTGCAGGAACCCTGGCCGAGAAGGCCCCGGTCACGAACGAGACAGCGGGTGAGGTCGCCAACAAGATTGCTGGAACTTCGACAGTGCCAGGAGAGGAGGCTCGTGGCAAAGCGGTGTCGAGGGGGCACATGAATTTTGGTCTCGGCGAGAAACAATGAGACAGCGCTGACAACCCCGTGTTGCTTTGGGATCGGGGAACAAACAGGGCTTCCATCTCCACTCTCCTCCCATCCTGGCAAACCACCAGCGGCCAAGCAACGCCCTCGTTTTCGGGCTCTACGGGAGGGAGGACGCCGCGGATTATGATGACGCGATTCCTCAGGCGCTCGCGCATGAGGGCATGCAATCCCAACTCTGTGCTCTTTAGCTCGCTCACATGACGGCGCGCCGTTGTGTCCATCTTTCGCGTACTCTTGCGGATGCCCACCGCTCGCGAGGTCTCGCGTTGGAAGAGGTCGCGAGCCTCAAGAAAAGGTTAGAGACCTCCAAAGGACTTCTCGCCGGCCACCCTAGCGGGGTGGTTAGTATTAGTTCAACCACGCCCTCTCGCTTCCACATTTTACCTCACCTTAATCCTTGTCTCTCAATTCTCCTCGTAGGATGCCGCGATCGCCGAGCAACTGCACAAGCGAATCGCCGCCCTCACGGATGAGAACAAGGGGCTAAAGGCCCAAAATCAACAGCTACTCGAGGCCGTCCTCCCGCCGATTCCTGGTAGGAGGAATAAGTTCAAGCAATACTCCAACCACAGGATCGAGGAGATGATGCAGCAAAATGCCATCAAGGTGGCGGAGCACGCACTTCGGATGATGGAAGGGTGGCAGGGAGAAGGTCACATTGCGAGACCTGGTTCTAGAGCTATTCCTCCCCATCGAGGAGTCTGAGAACGATGCCGACTCGGCCCTTCACTAAAGTGAGAAGTCGGGGGGCTCTGGCTGAAACGTTTAACTGAGATCTTTCCTTACTCGCGACCTTGTATTTTTATTCTTGATGTATTTTCGGGCGAGACCCCATATATATATATTGTATAACCTTATTGTTCTCTCGTGTATTTTTGCATCACTTTTTATGTATTTTCTTCGTGTATTTCTGGTATGCCTTTCTTTTCAATCGTCATTCGCAACTGCGTCGGGAACTCGCCCGCTACGAGCTCTTAGTGCTTTGGTAGCGATAGTAACGTAACTTCGTATAGGTCATTTTGCGAGAGCTGACCCTCTTCTTTTTATCTTGATCCCCCACTAGGACTTAGGCCAACTTTGCTTGTTGTAGCTATCCATGCGCCCGCGATTGCGGGGCTCCAAGCACGGGCATCCCGACCTACTGACGAGGCGCGAGTGCTAGGTTCACGCGAGTTGAACTTCAGCGACTTAATCCCCCTTTTTTCTTTGTCCTCATGCCGCGGGGAAGCTTCGCTTCCCCCGTCGGTCGACGAGTGCCTAGTGAAACAGGCACTTACCGACCCCTCGCCCCTTGACTGGGGCGAGTGCGGATCTATACTCGCCAATCTCTTTGCCTTGCCTCTTGGTTGCAGGGGCGTTTTGCTTCCTTCCTTAGCTAGCGAGTGCTCGATCCGCCGGACTGCCCAATGGTCCTTCATGACCATCTCCCTTTTTACGATCGCCTACCACCCGAGCGAGCTGCCTGCCTTGCCGGCCAGTGAGAGCCCAATCAGCGGGATCCAATCGGAGGTGTTCTCAAACAATCTTTCTCATCCACCGCCCGAGCAACCTATTTGCCTTGCCGGCTAGTGAGAGACCGGTCAGCGAGATCCAATCAGGGGTATTCTCAAACCATCTTTCTTTCTCATCCACCACCCAAGCGACTTGCCTGCCCTGCCGGCTAGTGACAGCCCGGTCAGTGGGATCCAATTAGGGGTGTTCATCAACTATCTTTCTCATCCACCACCCGAACGACCTGCCTGCCCTGCCGGCTAGTGAGAGCTCGGTAAGCGGGATCCAATCGGGGGTGTTCTTCAACAATCTTTCTCATCCACCACCCGAGCGACCTGTCTGCCATGCCGGCTACTGAGAGCCCGGTCAGCGGGATTCAATCGGGGGTGTTCTCCAACAATACTTCTCATCCACCACCCGAGCAACCTGCCTGCCCTGCCGGCTAGTGAGAGCCCGGTCAGCGGGATCCAATCGGTGGTGTTCACCAACAATCTTTCTCATCCACCACTCGAGTGACCCGCCCGCCCTGCCGGCTAGTGAGAGCCCGGTCAGCGGGATCCAATCGGAGGTGTTCACCAATAATCTTTCCCATCCACCACCCGAGCGACCTGCCTGCCATGCCTGCTAGTGAGAGCCCGGTAAGCGGGATCCAATCGGGGGTGTTCTCCAACAATCTTTCTCATCCACCACCCGAGCAACATGCCTGCCCCGCCGGCTAGTGAGAGTCCGGTCAGCGGGATTTAATCGGGGGTGTTCTCCGACAATATTTCTCATCCACCACCCGAGCGACCCGCCTGCCCTGCCGGCTAGTGAGAATCCAGTCAGCAGGATCCAATCGGGGGTGTTCACCAATAATCTTTCTCATCCACCACCCGAGCGACCTGCTTGCTCTGCCCGCTAGTGAGAGCCCAACTAGCGGGATCCAATCGAGGGTGTTCACCAACAATCTTTCTCATCCACCATCTGAGCGACCTGCCTGCTCTGCCGGCTAGTGAGAGTCTGGTCAGCGGGATCCAATCGGGGGTGTTCTTCAACAATCTTTCTCATCCACCACCCGAGCGACCTGCCTGCCCTGCCGGCTAGTGAGAGCCCGGTCAGCGTGATCCAATCAGGGGTGTTCAACAACAAGCTTTCTCATCCACCACCTGAGTGACCTGCTTGCCCTGCCGACTAGTGGGAGCCAGGTCAGCGGGATCCAATCGGGAGTGTTCTCCAACAATCTTCCTCATCCACCACCAGAGAGACCTGCCTGCCCTGCCGGTTAGTGAGAGCCCGGTCAACGGGATCCAATCGGGGGTGTTCTTCAACAATCTTTCTCATCCACCACCCGAGCGACCTGCCTGCCCTGCCAGCTAGTGAGAGCCCGGTCAGTGGGATCCAGTCGGGGGTGTTCTCAAAGCATCTTTCTTTCTCATCCACCACCCGAGCGACCTTCCTGCCCTACCGTCTAGTGAGAGCTCAGTCAGTGGGATCCAATCGAGAGTGTTCATTTACCAGGCACATCACATAAACAAGTGAAAAATGAGGCAATTAAAGAAGCCAATAATATATTGAAATTGATTGGTCAAGGATAGAAATGTTTCAAATCATAGCCGCTCCAAGCGCGGCTGAGGGATACCCCTTCCACATTCCGGAGGTGGTACCCTCCCGACTTCAAAGCTTCTTCTACTATATAAGAGCCCTCCCAGTTGAGATTGAGCTTCCCAACCGCCGCCCCCTCCCGGCTGCATCGACCTTCTTAAGAACAAGACCTCCCTTCATAAATTGTTTTACCCGGATGCGCTCCAACCGAGATTGCTCCCCTTGCTCACTTTCTATCCTCCCTCCCCGAGCGAGGATCTCCTCTTCTTCCCTTCCATCATCTATCTCCATCACCTCCATCGCCACCTGATCCACTACCTCCTCCTCAACCACTTCGACCACGTCCCCCTTCCTTGCCTGCTCCTCCATTACATTCTCCACTTCCCCAGCTTCCGCTATCCAGGAGATGGTGCTAACGGTTGTAATATAACACTGTCTTGCTGCCTTCGGGTCGCCTTGCACCCTGATCTGGACTCCTCCCACGCTGAACTTCAGGCACTGGTGGAATGAGTAGGGGACACACCAGAACGCGTTGATGAGGAGTCGTCTGAAGATGACATTATAACTGCTCGGAGCATCGACGATGACGAACCGACAATTCCGGGACTGACCCCCCAAAGTCACATGAATTCCAACGCCCCCTTCCACCTTTTTTCTCTCCCCGGAGAACCTAAACAACGACCCATTCAAGGCCAACACTCTTCTCGACTTCACCTTCATTTCGTCGAACGCCTTTTTGAAGATGACGTTGACCGAACTCCCAATGTCGACGAGGATCCGTGAGACGATGAAGTTCTCAATGGCTGTCTGGATCACCAGCACATCGCGGAACGAATTCTCGTGATCTAGCATATCCTTCCGGGAGAAGGTGATCTCCTCCGGGGGTGGGACTTGAGACGTCGAAGCAACGCTACGACGATATATGGTATGAAGGCTTGCCTTGCGGGCGGCCTCGATCCCCACCCCTCCGTGGATCACCCCGACCCCCCTTGGGTTTTCACGTCAGCCCTGTCCACGCACCGGTCCTCCTCCTCTGCTCCTCCAGTCACCTCCTCAATCCGCACTGGCGGCTGTTGCTCTCTCGGGCCTCTTGCCCTCCTGACCTCCAGGAACTCGGACAGGTGGCCGTCGTGTGACCATCCTCTTGATGGTAGTCGCAGTAAGGAAACGCCACCTCTTCCCTTCGTCCCTCCATGAGCTGATTCCTCCTTCCTCCTGCTCCTCCTTCCTCCCGCTCCTCTTCCTCTACCTCTTGCACGACCGATTGCCATTGCTTGTTGCGACGGGGGTAGGAGTGGCCTAGGGTCTTGTCTCCATCCCTGGGGGTTGAACCTCCCCTGTCCTCCATGAAAGTTTCCCCCTCCCTGGGTAAACCCTCTTCCTTGACCCTGAGCATCCGCGCCTTGCTGCCTCCAACCTGGTTCCTGACCCCCGTGAGGTCCCTTATACGCTTGTGCCCTTGGCTCCTCTCTCCTCCTTCCATCCTGCTGCCTTGAACCTCCCTGCTCTCTCGACTCTGAGTCCCTCAGCCTTGCCAACTTTTTTGCGAACGCCAGGTTCGCTGCCTCTCCTTCGATCTCCTTCGCCGCCCTTTCCATCAACTCTTCGAAGGACAAGGGGCTTCCGGTTCAAGCTCATCTTGAAGAACCCCTGCCGTAACCCCACAGTGAACGCGAGTTGGAGGGTGAATCCTGGCACCTCCTGAATGAGCAAGATCTCATCCTGGAACCTATCCACATAGTTGGCCAGCGACTCCTCCGCCCCCTGCTTGATCAGGAAAACTGACTCAACACTCTTCTTCCTCTTCTTGGATGTTGAGAAACGCAGCTGGAAACTTCGGCGCAAATCTTTGAACCCGTAGATCGATCCCACTGGGAGCTGGTGAAACCTGTCTCTTGCTTTCTCCATCAGTGTAATAGTGAAAAGACGACATTTGAACGCGTCTGACATCTGCCTAATGGAGACCACATTCTTGAACCATTGTAAGTGATGAACGGGTCGTCCTTGCCGGTGTAGTATGTCATCTCCGGCTCCCCGAACCCTTCTAAAACCGGTGCTGAAATGATCAACTCGCAGAATGGGCTTCCTCCACTCGCCGGTCTCGCCTGCTCCACCCGCACAATCAGCTCGCCGGCCGGGCCAACACCCGTCGGGTTGGGGAAGAGCTCTCGCCCCGCGAGATCCCGCTCGAATCCCTCACCCGCCACTTCTTTTCCCGACCTCTTTCCCCGGGCGTTCTTGCCTAGGGATTATGTCGCGACCACCTAGTAAGCAGGGGTTGAGCACTCGACACGCGCGGCGAATACTTGATGAATTGTCTCCAGGATCTTCCTCTCGAAATCCTCGAACATCCCGACCGTAGCTGGTGCCGTGGGTGGTGGCGAGTCGACATGGTTGGTACCTTGTCCTTCACCTGCAGCCATGAAACTTACTTAGGATTTTCTCGTGCATGTTACTGTCCACGTTTGCCCAACCAAAAATGTTGGAACCGAGATTCAGCCCAACGAGGAGTTCAGACCCAAAAGGAGACAACCTGCACATCTCCCGAGGAAGAGCGTTTGGCTGAAGATTTGGAACTAAGCACAGACCCAAGACTACAGCGCAGAGATCCCACCACACACCCGGAAGATCTTAGAGCGCTTCCCCTCCCAAACCAATGTTGAAGCTGGGCACTTTGGAGGACACTTCAAGCCAACCAAAGCTGACCAAAGGAGAAAGAAGCCAAAGAATCGGATCCCCTCCAAAGGTGTCCTTCACGGTCTATTTATAGTTTTCCAAGTCTGGTCTGCACATAGCGGAATCCCGTCTTTTGGTTTTACTAAACACACCCCAAATTGTCCTGTCAATACTCAGACTCCGATGTTTGGAAAGACTATTGGCAGACACAAACAAACATAGAGTTCAATGGAAAATTCTCTAAAACGAGTCAATGACGTGGCCTCAAGTCTCTAAGGGTGGCGGGTGTCCGATGAAGCCGACACTCGCCCACCGAACTCGCCTCCTGGGGCGAGTGAGGGTTTGTCCCCCGATTCGCCTATCCTTACCCGACGAGTGCTAGTAAAACATACACTCGCCAACCACCTGCTTCCTGCCTGGGGCGAGTGCGGACCTGCTCTTCGACCCACCCCACTCGTAGTGGCGAGTGCTTGATGAAGTTAGCACTCGCCAGCCCCACACTCGCAGCCTGGGGCGAGTGTGGCCCTACCACCCGACTCGCTCCTCCAGCCGCACCCCTGCTTCCCTGGGCAAGTGTGAGCTTACCTCCTTACTACTCGCCCACTCGACTCGTCTGGTCCTGAGGACCCCTTTTGCGCCTTGGTCTTCCATCTTCCTGGGTTACTCACTCGACGAACACGGTGTTGTACATTGAATGTGATCGAAAAGAGATGACACTTGAAAGCATCAGTCACGTTGTGGATCGAGACCACATCCTTGAACTATTGGAAGTGGCTGAGGGAGTCGTCCTACTCGGAATAGTAGTTTAGGACCGACTCACGGAATTCAGCTGGGATGGGCACTATCAGAATCTTCTCGCAAAAAGGGATGGTCGTTTCCACGTGCTGGCGAAATGGGTTGAGATGGCCCTCCAGTTCGAAATTAGGTCACCGCGCGACTTCCATGACCGTGGCATGTATCTGGTCGAGTCGCTCGCGGTCCTTGGCCGTGGGCTCCTTCTCGGCGCGCCGAGGTGGTTCAGGATTTCAGAGGGGGCAGCCATAAGCGAAGGGGTCGCCGACATCTCTGCCCTCGGCACAAGATGGCTTCAAAATAATTCTTCCATCGACCTGCAAAAATCGTCAAAGTTCTCTCGAGTGACGAACTCACCCTAGCCTCACGACATCTCGCGATCTCCTTCGGATTCGTTTTCCCGTGCGATGGGTGTTTACTTCGAATGTTTTTCATCCTCTTCCCAAAGTCTATGCTCACCACACCAAGATGTTGAACCCGAGAACTCGGCTTCAAAGTTTGGGCTTAAGAAACAGGCAAATGTTATTGGCCCATCAAAATAGAGGTCACAAGTAGATAAAGGTGAACCAGAAAAGGGGCTGAACACGGCTTGAAGGTCCCGCCTCACACCCAGAAGTATATAAGAACTCTCCCTCTCAAACCAAAATGTTGTGTTAGGTTGAGGGGAGAGAGGAAAGCTCGTGACAGGGGGGTATAGCCTTGGACCCCTAGGTGGGACCCACCCCTGTGCTAGGTTGACCCGGTTGTTGACAAGCATGAGCAAGCTGATCTCGCACTGCGGCTATGCGGCACCAATTCTTGGTGAGGTGATCTGTGGACTGACCACGGGCGAACTACGACCTTGGTGCGAGCTGATTGCAGGCTGGTGCGAGTTATCTGAGAACTCGTGTATACCGGGGCAGATCAATAATTATCCTTGTTGAGATACTCCTTGTCGATCTCGTTGAGTACAGAACGTACAGTAGTATCATTTATTAGGTACACTTGTAAATATTGATCCAATATTATTATTATTTTTTTCAAATTTTTAAGACAATAATAAACTATGATTTGTTACTATCTTAGAGGAGAAAAATTAGGAGGTTGGATAACCCAATGGCGTTTATCAAGAACACTCCCAGCTGAAGTTTATAAAACACTGATGACAAATTTCTACTTGAAATTGGGTCTAGTTGCAACATATTTATTTAGGTATTTTGCCTAGACTTTGAGATGAAGAAGCAAAACCTCAACATTGGTCTTCATGGTTGGGAGCTTGATCCTTGGTTGATCGGAGCATAACCGCCGACCAACCAACAATCCGTTAGTGTAAGCATACCTAAAGAGTTCCCTGTTTGTAGTAGCTGAATGCGACTTTTATTATGTCATAAAAGCCAATAGACAATAAGGCATATATGTATAATAATCACCCTTGTAAAAGAAATAAAAAAACCACCCTTATAAACATCTATTCAATACTTCCCCTTAAGATGGTGAGCCTATATTATAGCTAATGCTTGGACCCCTCACTGTTTTTGTCATTGGATCAACCAACTGGTCATTTGAACTAAAAAAAAGTGGTGACACTCTATTTGGACTCAATTTTTACTGAACGAAGTGGCAAACAATCTCAATACATTTCATCTTTTTCCATGAAACACATGATTTATTGCAATATGCATCACAATCTCATTATCACACATGGGTTTCAATGGGTTTTTCACCTTCTTCTCATGGATAGCTAAACAAAATGAGAAGTTGTTTTAGCCTTATTAACATTATGTATTCACAACAATATACTTCTTACTTCTCCAAGTCAATTTTTTGTTTCATACAATATGTTGACATAGCTTGTCTGTCTGAGAGAGTCTGCTCGATCAATATCGGTATGACCAAAGATTTACTAATGCATGAGGTGAGGCCTTGCTCCTGTTGTTGACATGGGCATTAAACCATAGTAATGCATGACTTGTGAGAGCTTAAAGAGAGCAAACATTACCCTTTTCTTTTGAAATGTAGCCATAGTGGCTGAAGAATGTTTCTCACTAGTTCACCTATGCCCCATCTTCTCAGCATCAATACAACCATCATAAATGTGGATTTCGATTGACCTCCACGTTGAAGGGCTTGGGCAGATCTTCTCTTGGGGAAAAGGCGTTACTAAATTATTGTCTTCTTGAACTTCATTTTCTCATTGCTAGTGAGGTGTATATTCCTTAATCGAGTGTGACAATCCCCTTGATTTGACTCGCTGTTTGTTGGTTGCAAAAAATCTCCATAAATGTTGTCCTTTGTTTTTGAAGAAGCGAATTGGGTGGTCAAGTCATTTTATTACTCTCCTCTGGTTGATATGACTCCCTCTGTCATCTCCTGTGCAAAAAAAATGATAGAAAGTTCTGCAGTTGTTCGGTTTCATCTAAGACAAGGAATCTGAAGAACTTAGCTTTGATACTACTTCATCTATTACCACTCAAGCATTGTAGAATAAGATCCTCTAACATAATTGTTAGAAAAGCCCATGTAAAGAGCCCATTATTGGGCCCATGTTTTTATTATTGTTTTTCCTTCTTCTCCTATTAGTCCCACATCATGTATAAGATCTCTCCTCTCCTTTTCCCTTCCTATATATTTGTATTCTCTCTTTGTATTTACAAACACAAACAATACATACAAGTCAGCTCTTTCAACATGGTATCGGAGCCAGGTTCCTGGTCCATGCGGTTTCCTAGTTTCTAACCGCCTAGACCGCCTTCTTCCCCTATCCGCAGACTACTCTGCGGCCTCCCCTTTCCTACCCGCCTCTATCCGCGGGTTCCTCTCCTCCGGCTCTTCTCGCCGGCCTCCCTGCAGTCTACCCGCCTCTTCTCCCTCTCTCCCATGGTTCCACCCCTCCCCTCTCTTTTATACCATTTTCTCTCCCTCACCCGTGGGACCCTCTCCCGGTTCGCCCTGTATTCTGTCCGTTGCGGTTTCTTCCTTGCCGCGCGTTCTCTTCGTCGAGCGACCTGTTTTTTGTCCGCTGCGGCCTCTTCCTTGCTGCTGCGGCTTCTTCCTTGCCGCGCGGTCTCTTCGTCGTGCGACCTGTTATCTCTCCGCCGCGGCCTCTTCCTTGCCGCGCGGTCTCCTCGTCGCGCGTATCCTTTTCTTCTTATCGCGTGAAGTTCACCCCTCACTGCCGCTTGCGGCTTATCCTACCTGCTGCCTTCTCTTGCCGCTCGAGTTCTGCTACTCGCGACCTCTTCTCGCGGCTTCTCCTACCCGCCGCCTTCTCTAGCCGCTCGAGTTCTCCTACTCGCGGCCTCTTCTCGCAGCTTCTCCTACCCGCTGCCTTCTCTTTGCCGCTCGGGTTATCCTTCTCGCGCGGTCTCCCTCCCTAACCGTTGCGCCTTCGCCCCAGCTCTGTTCGAGCCGACCTCTCTTGTCGCTCATTCTCTGACCGCTAGTGTGCTCACTGTGACCGTGCGGTTTGTTTATCCGCACTCTGGTCGCGGCCTCCCTTTCTCCTTCATTGCTTGTCGCCGCTCTTGTCGCCTTGACTACCCGCTGCGGCCTCTTCTGTAAACCGCACGGGCTTGTCGGTCAAGAGCACTCTCCCGCAGCGACCTCATCTACCCGCAGCGTCCTGTCCTGTTCGCTGCGGCCTCTCCGGTCTACATGGGATCCTCCGTTGACTCCACCAGCCAGGCGACTAATCCCTCTGCAGACCGCCCGACTCCTCCTCCTGAACTCTGTGATGAGCTGCGGATCACCACCATTTCCTTGTCTGGAAAGAAGAACTTCATCCCATAGGTGCACTCGGTTCACTGAATTCTTCAGGCCAACGACCTTGTTCTTTATCTCACTCAGCAACCTCCTTCTCCTCCTACCGACGAGCGGTTGCACAACGACGATCGCGTTCAGACGTGGTTCCTCAATTCCCTGGAGGGTGCGCCCCACCAGATGATCATGTATCATGAGACAACAAAAGTTATATGTGATGAGCTCCACTCCTTATACTCCGGCAAGGACAGCCTCCAACACCTCTATGACATTATCACCGATCTTCAGGCTCTCGATGCTGGCGGGGCGGCGGACATGACTTCGTTTGTTGCTCGTGCTAAGACTCTTGCGGAGACCTGGATCCAACATCAGCCCTTCTACCCCCGATCTCGCTGCACAACGAGCACAAAAGGAGGCCGTTTGCATTGCTATGATAATGGCTCACGTCCCGACACACCTCCAGAGTATTCATGCTCAGGTTCTGGCTTCAGCCACTACTCCTTCCTTATTTGATGTTTGCTCTATGCTCATTCGA
This sequence comes from Platanthera guangdongensis, assembly GCA_039583875.1. Taxonomy (NCBI): domain Eukaryota; kingdom Viridiplantae; phylum Streptophyta; class Magnoliopsida; order Asparagales; family Orchidaceae; genus Platanthera; species Platanthera guangdongensis. The sequence continues at coordinate 11,982,095 of CM077156.1, forward strand.
GTGACACCGCCCCCGGATACTCCTGCACCCTCCTCTCCAGCCCTTCTCCAGCAGACCCTTCCCCCCTTACTTCCACCACCGTCTTCTGCTCGTGGTGGACGTTCGGGCTCTCGCGGAAGGGGGCGTGGTGGTCGGGGCCGCCCAAAGTATTCCTATTGTGGCCGGGATGGCCACACTGAGGCAGTTTGCTACAAGAAACATGGCTACCCTCCTCGTCCGACTGCTGTTGTTGCAGCTAACGGCTCTCCTGCCACTGGTGCCGACCTTGATGCCGTTCACCTTCACCTACAGCAACTCCATGGGCTGCTCAGCCCCCCATCTGCTTCTGTTACCTCCACCTCCATTGCAGGTATGACTTGTTTTTCCTCCAGTCCGCGCGGGATCTTGGACTCAGGTGCCACTCATCACATCACCTCGCTGCGGCCGCCCAAGTACTCGGATACTCCTCATCCGAAGTGTATCACCGTGGCTAATGGGGCGATTGTTCCAGTCTCAGGCTGTGCTAACATCTCCCTCAACCCCTCCATCTCTCTTCACTCGGCTCTTTATATTTCGGGCTCCCCATTCAATTTACTTTCTGTTGGTCATCTTACTAAAGATATGAATTGCTCTGTCACATTCACCTCTTCTGTTTTTTTGATACAGGATCAGCAGACGCGGATTACCATTGGTAAGGGTCGACTGCAAAGCGGGCTCTACCTTCTCGATGCCTCTCCTACCGTCCTTTCCTCCGTCTCATCCGTTGATTGGCATCGCCGTCTTGGGCATGCCCCGCTGTCAGTCCTCCAGAAGGCGCTTTCTGATGTATCTCTTTCTCCCTTTAAGTGTGATTCTTGTATTTTCAGCAAACAGACGCGTTTTTCTTTTCCCGCACATTGTACTCGGAGCTCGGCTCCTTTTGATTTACTGCACTCCGATGTTTGGGGGCCTTACAAAATTGCTAGTATTTCCGGTTTTCGCTACTTTATCACCTTTATTGATGATTACTCTTGCATGACGTGACTTTACTTACTTCGTGATCGCTCTGAGCTTTCTCGCGTGTTTCGGGCTTTTGTACTAGAGACTCGTACACAATTCTCCACTACCATAAAAACGTTGCGCACTGACAATGCTCGCGAGTACACTAGCCACAAATTCGCAAATCTGTGCGCAGAGTTTGGTATCATTCATCAGAACGAAAGAACCAACACCTGCTTGATGTTGCCCGTTCCCTCATGCTTCACATGCATGTTCCCAAAGTTTACTGGAACTTTGCGGTCTCCACTGCTTGCTTCCTCATCAACCGTCTCCCTTCCCCGGTTCTCCACCATGCCACTCCGTTCAGCCTCCTATTTCCCTCCGCTCCGGCCTTCCCTATCACACCCAGAGTCTTTGGCTGCACCTGCTTCGTCCATCTTCTGGGTCCATCCACGGACAAGTTGGATCCCCGGGCGGCTAAACAAATTTTCGTCGGCTATTCCCGAACTCAGAAGGGATATGTGTGTTATTCTCCGGTTACCCGGAAGGTCTCCGTATCTGCTGATGTTACCTTCCGGGAGAATCAACCTTTCTTCTCTACTCCTCTACAGCCGACACCTCCACCACCATCCCTCCCACGACCTGTTATTCCCATTACTGTGCCTCTTCCACAGGTCCTTCCTGACCCAGCTCCTGCTCCTTCCAAGCCGTCTGTTAACCGTATCTACACTCGCCGCTCTATTCATTCCGTTGCCGCTATGCAGTCGTCCTCGACCTCGGCTTCTCCGTGCCCTGCTGATCCGGTGCCCGCCTCTACAACTCATCCGATGACGAATTTTGTCTCCCTGCATCGTCTCTCTGCACACCTTCGGACATTTGCTACTTCACTGTCCTCGGTTTCTGTTCCTACCTCTGTGCAGGAGGCGCTCCAACATCCTAGCTGGCGGGCCGCCATGGAGGAGAAAATGACTGCTCTCTGGGCCAATCAGACATGGACTCTCGTCCCCTGCCTCTGGGTCAAAAATCGGTTGGGTGTAAGTGAGTCTTTGTCATCAAACATGCTGTTGATGGGACAATTAACTGACTGAAAGCTCGTCTGGTGGCTCGTGGCTTCACACAACAACATGAGCTTGACTATGAAGAAACCTTCTCTCCGGTTGTCAAACTTAACACCGTTCGGGTTCTCATCTCCGTAGCTGTCCATCGCCGGTGGCCCTTACTCCAACTGGGTGTTAAAAATGTCTTTCTCAATGGCGATCTCTAGGAGACAGTGTATATGCAGCAACCTCCCGAGTTTGAGACCACGATGGAGTCTCAGGTCTGTCGTCTTATGAAAGCTCTATATGGTCTCAAACAATCCCCACGGGCGTGGTTTGACAAGTTCAGTAAGGCCCTTCGGGAGGTTGGTTTTACTCGGAGCTCGGCGGACTTCTCGTTGTTCACTCATCACCGAACAACAAGAACAGTTCTTCTGTTAGTATACTTTGACGATATCATAATTATAGGAGACGACTCGAAAGGAATACATGAGGTCAAACTACACCTGAGCAAAGTTTTTCAAACAAAAGATCTGGGGCCCTTTCGGTACTTCTTGGGTCTTGAGGTTGCCAGACGGCCAGGCGGTCTTGTCTTCTCTCAGCGGAAGTATTGCCTTGACCTCCTTCATGATGCTCGCTACTCAGGTTGTAAGCCGGTTGACACCCCAATGGATGCAAATCACAAGTTGTGCGCTCAGATTTCTGACTCAGATCTCCTACTCCAGAATCCAGAATACTATCGTCGTCTTATTGGAAAATTGATCTACCTCACGGTTATCAGACCAGATATTTCCTTCAATGTTAGTATTGTCAGTCGATATATGCATTCCCCTCGAAGATCTCATCTTCAGGCCGTTGAACGCATTCTCAGATACCTTAAGACGGCTCCTGGTCAAGGACTGTTATACAAAATCTCATCTTCAGCTCCAACATTGGTGACATATTCTGATGCTGATTATGCTGGTTCTCTCGATGATCGACGGTCAACCAGTGGCTTTTGCACATATTTTGGAGGACATTTGATTACCTGACAAAGCAAGAAACAAGTGGTCGTTGCTCGATCATCAGCTGACGCAGAATACCGGGCAATGGCTTCAGTGGTTTCTGAACTAACTTGGCTTGAAAGTATTCTTACCGATCTAGGTGTAAAGCTCCCTTCCCCAACTCTCCTCCTCTGTGACAGCCAAGCTGCTATACATATAGCCAAGAACCCGGTCTTGCACGAGAGAACAAAACATATTGAAGTCGGCTGTCACTTTATTCGGGAAAAGGTTCAAATGAAGAAGCTAAGCATGTTCCAGGGACTGAACAAGTTGCAGATGTCCTCACAAAGGTTCTTTCCAGTACTCTCTTTTATCAGTGCTTTTCCAAGCTTGACGCATACGATTTGTACGCTCCAGCTTGCGGGGGAGTGTTAGAAAATCCCATGTAAAGAGCTCATTATTGGGCCAATGTTATTATTGTTTTTCCTTCTTCTCCTATTAGTCCCACATCATGTATAGGATCTCTCCTCTCCTTTTCCCTTCCTATATATTTGTATTCTCCCTTTATATTTACATACACAAGCAATACATACAAGTTTTCAGCTCTTTCAACAATAATCATCAAAAATGGGGTCATTTTTTTTCCTTCTCACTCATTGGTGCCCACTGATCTCCTAGAAAGTGAAAGACGTGAGAAGATAGTAGTGCGAAAACAGAAGATGGAGGAGCCTTTCCACTGAAGTGACATTTTTCAAACAAAGAGTTAATAATTTCGTCCGGAGGGAAGTATAGAATAACAAAGATTACGATTTTCATGTGGTGAGAAAGATGTATTGACAACCAGATTTCAGATCACAGGAATTGAAATTGAAGAATTAGAATTCAGTCAATTTCAAAACTCGCAGACACTGGAATTGTGCTAAATTCCAATTGTATTGTTTTGCTGCAGGATAATTTTCAATAACAAAAATTGAATTGGTTAATCTTGTTGTTCGAATGCAGGCTGAAATTCATTACAGGATTTGTATGCTCAAATAGATTCTTTACCAATTCAATCAAACCAGAAGCAAATTTTAACCGTATTTCGGACATTAAACATAAACTCATAAACATGTCCAGGAATATGAAAAAAGAAATGTAACAAACAAGCTAATCAAATTGTTCTTGAAGTAAACCAAACAAGGTAATCAAATTATTCTTGAAGCTATTCAGACAAGCTAATCAAATTATTCTTGAAGCTACACAGACATGCTAATCATAGTTTAAATTAACAGACATTGATCAAATTGCTCTTGAAGAAGAAGAAGAGAAGGAAGAAGATGATGGAGGATACATTTTGAATCCACAACTTAGCGAAAGAAGGAGAAGAAGATGAGGAAGGCCTACTTTCGGCTTAGAAGAGGAGGAAGAGGAAGAAGAAGAAAAGGAAGTGAAAGAAGAAGAAGAAAAAGAAGAAGAACGAGGGCTATACTGTTATGGTCCCGCTTTGATCACGTATATCACAGACTTTTATCTAGTTCTACTTTATATTTTATTATGCGCATTTGATCTTCCGTGCCTAAGTCTAAGGAGGGGGCATTTTGGTGTGACTATTTAATACCTGGGTGGGGAATTAAAGGGGACAAACAAGTTATTTCAATTTAATCTATTTTCCTCTCTCCCTAACCCCTTTTCTTATCTCACGGAACCCGCACCTTCCCCCGACGCCCTAGCCGCACACCCCATTTTGCGATCCCGCGCTAGCCCGCCTCTGCCGTCACAAGATGCAAGCGCCGCCGCCGCCATTGCTCGCCGGAGCTTCAAGACTGTTCCCTCCTCCTCCCTAGAGGACTTCCCTCCTCTTCCCCCGTGCACGCGCTCTCAATCTAGGGCACGTAACACATACCTACTGATCGGCGGTGAGGGGAGCAGTCAGGCGAGGGTTTAAAGTCTTTGGAGGTCACGATTCCAATAGCTCCCAAAACCGAGCCAAATAGGTAAGAAATGGGGTTAGACATAAATGAAGACCTTGACTTTGATACCACTTTATCTGTTACCACTCGAGCTTCCTAGGTCGATCCGGCGGGTGGAAACGAAGAGTTCGAACCGGAGGGGGGAAGTGGCTGCTCCAAACGGAGCTTTTTGGGGCGTTTCTCAAGGCGGGCGGGTGGAAACGGAGCAAACGCCGCCAGAGGTTCATTTGTTTACCCTCCTTCCGGCGGCGTTTGCCCAAAACGGAGTTGCGAAACGCACAAACAAATAGAGCCTTAGTGGGTTTCCATTGTATCTCCTATTGTCTATGTTGGAACTATCTTTTATTTATCACACAAATCTCTTTCGGGTCTGTCTATGTTTTCCTTTACAAAAGAAAAACTAAAACTAAAAAGAAACAGACCTGAGAAGACATTAGTGGGAAGATAGAGGATGGAGGAGCTCTTCCGCTGAAGTGATATTTTTCAAAGGGAACAGAGTTGAGAATTTCGTGTGGAGGAAGTATAGAATAACAAAAGATTAAGGCTTTCATGTGGGGAGAGAGATATATTGACAAAAAGATTTTCAGAAGTGAAACATGCAACTAAAATGCTTGGAAAATTTCATTGAAGAAATCTTTTTATAAAAGTCTTGCATATACTTGATTATAAGAAATAGCCTTATTGTACTTTATATTCCCCCCTCTTCCTCCTCTACATACTAGCACGTGCTTCCATGGCTTCCTTTCATATCTGGTCCATATATAGTGATGATACTTTGGCTCCGTTTGGCACCGCGTTTTTGCTCCAATGAGTTTGGACAAAAACACCACAATTATAGAATGTATGTTTGGCATGACAATGGTTATGCTCGCCACCAATAAAAGAAAACTAGTTTTGAACATAAAAGTGGATGAAATTCCTTAGGTGAGGCCGTGCGGTCACGAAGGACGGTTCATAACCACCGCGTTCATGCGGCCGTAACCGCTTGACTGGTGAAAATAAGTCCCCCCCAAACGGAGCCTAAGCCTTTATTTGGTGGGATTCCTAAGGTACAAAAAAGAAGGTTTGGAACATTCTCCATTATTTCATGTGTGAAGCCTTAGATAATAGAAGGTATATTATCATAAACAAGGAGAATTGCTTCATTCCACGTATAATCTCTCATTTATGAAGAAGAGTTTTCATTCTCATAAATGAAAAGAAGCCTGAGAGAGAGAGAGTTCCCTTATTTTTATTAGGAGGGGAATGAAATTCATCCTTCAATCCTTCCCTTGCTTGAACCGAGGAGGCTTGATCTAGGACTCTGATTCCACTAGGGATGATTTCAAGTCGAGTTTGAGTGATTTGGGCTCGGCTCAAAATCAATATTTTCAAGTTAAACTCATCTCAAAATCTATTTCGAATCGAGTCGGCTCAGCTTGAAATGACTCGATTCCGAACTTACTCGAAACTAAATCAAGTGGGCTCGAAACAACGCATTTTTTAGTTTTGTTTTTCGAGTTGACTCGAAATTAAATTTAGTCTCTTCAAAATTAAACAAATGAAGCATTTTAAGACTTTACTTTAGTTGAAGTTTAAATTTCAGTGTATTTAATTTTAAAATAATAAATATTAATAAGTACATTGTATTCAAAAAAATTGAGTTGATTTGAATTATATTTCGAGCGATTCGGGGCAGGCTCAAGATTTAATCGAAATGTGATTCGAGTCAAATTGAATCGACTCAAATTGAGTCAGATCAATTGTAAATGATTCCGATTTGGCTCAATATTCGACCGACTTTCGAGTATCAAATAATATTCTTAGTTCTAGACCTTGACCCCACCCCTTTATATTAACCAAGAGCCTTTGGGCCAACACCTCCTTAAATTAAAGGTGAATTCAATTTCAAAAATCTCGGTTAAGTGTTAGGTGAAAGTAAAGGACAGCCTGGTTCACAAAGCATCCCTGTGCAGCGAGGGTTGCGGGGAAGGGTCCCACCGCAAGGGTGAAATGTAGGCTGGCATTTTTTAAGTGTTAGTGAAAGTAATTCATTAAAATCAATTTCAAATCTTATAATTTCTTTTATTTTTAGGGTTTCACCTCAAACTAATACAGCGAGTGTAATAAAATGTGTTCTATTTCCTTAAAAAAATGATCTTTTCTTGGATATTATGCCATGCTTACTCTTAATCTATTTTCGACACAGTAGTAGTTATTCTAGGGCATGCTGTTTTTTGCCGCTCCCACTACTGTTGAGACTGCGAGAAGTTTTCTGGGACATGTTGGTCTGTACCACCGTTTATAAAAGACGACTCTAAAATCAGAAAAATCGCGTATAAATGAACATATTTATCATGCCAAGCCTTTTATCGAGAGTTAGGCTCCGTTTGGCACGGTGGTGGAGGTCATGAACGTGGGGGTTAAATTGTCATTCGTTAATGCCCACCTAAGGAACTTCCTCCACTTTTATGGTCAAACGGATGATGTTTGTTAGGTGATCCTTAACGAATGACGGTTTAACCCATACGTTTATGACCGTCACCACCGTGCCAAACAGAGCCTTAGTTAAACGAAAAACGAACATATCCATTGACATAAGATTTTTCACTTATATGTGAAGCATTTTGAAGCATTGTTGATTGTCTGTGTTAGGAATCCTGGCGGCGCTTGATGCTCATCCCGGAGGAATCATATATCAGAAACTCGTTCCGGAGTATGTCGACTTAGCGAGGACAATTTACGAAGGTTTGTGTAGCGCACAAATTATTTTTCGCCCGAGCTTACGGGGGATTAATCTGAATCTTCTGGTTCATTTACAGATGATTTTGGCGAAGTTGTGGTTGATGTCAATTACTTCAACATAGATGGCGCAGCCCCTGGAGAAAGAATTTTCATTTGCTAGAATTCTTATAGAAAGTTCTATTGAAAACGGCTTTTTGCGAGAATAGACGAACCACGCGGTTTACGTCCCCAAGCATGATTTTCGCCCATACGATCTTGCTTTTGCTGATCAAGACTCGACGCCCGCCGACTATCGGCTCATAGTTTACTCATTTTGCTCCCTGCAGAGCGAAAGTCGAGGGTACCACCCAAACATGATTTTTTTGGGGGTATGATGGTGAAGCCTCTCATGTATTTGTATTGTTTTGTTTGTAAATATTCCCTCTTGAAACAAATTAATATATGTCGCAGCTTTAGTTGATGTTGGCACTAATGAATTCATTTAGTAATGATTCCCATATTGAAAAAGTATACACCTCTATTGTATATTTATTTTAGGTGATTGTTAGGGGCAAATTAATTTTGTATAGGTGCAAATCAATTTTACGGGCAAATTAAAGATTTATATGTGCAAATCAAATTATTACGTACAAACCAATATAATTTTTTTAAAACATTCTTTAACAAAATATGAATAAATAATTTAGCAATAATATTATAAAATTTGACGTATTAAAAAAATTTGAAATTCATTATAGAAATTTCCTTTTAATTGTGAGTGAAACTTTTCAACGTTCTTTTTTTTTTGCTGGAGAAATACGAAAATAAATGATGAAGATGAGAAATACAAAAAAATTGTTTAAATCTACGGCTTGCTTCAGATCAAATGAGCTGAAGATGTGCAAGAATGTTTGACACAAATAAATCTGGAGCTCCCGCAGTGGTCAGAAACGAGGATGTGTGGTAGGTGTCATTGTGTATGCCTTGTAGTAGGCGTTGGCGGCAGTGTCGACGGCGAAGAGAGAGACGTCGTCGGTGGTGGCGGTGTCGTCGCGTATGACTCGCTCCTGTCGATGTAATGGGGAAATGATTTGCTTCTGTCAATTTTACCGTAACATTTAAAATAATTGTTTAAGAGTTTTTTTTAAAGTTGTTTTGCACCTATTCAAAATAGGTTTGTCCATAACAATTATCTTATTTTATTAAATTATTTCGGATTGAGGCTCTATTTGGCGTGGCGTTTAAGCTCCGCTTAGTTTGAACAAAAACATCACTATCATAGAATGTATGCTTGACAGGAAAATCGTTATGACCGCCTCCTAGAAAAGAAAACTATTTTTGAACATAAAAGTGGACGAAGTTTCTTAGGTGAGGTCGGACGTTCACGAACGGTGGTTCATAACCACCATGTTCGCGACCGCCGCCGCCATGCTATCTCCGTCCTTTTTTCTTGATTTCCGTGTCCGTTCGGAGAATATTTTCAAGATTTACAAAAAAGATAGAAAAATACTAAGAAAAAACATGCAAAAAATGTGAGCAATTGAGTAAAGAAGGCCAACATAGAGTGAGGTACTTTGTCTTTGTTTCCTTGAGGTGATGAAGATCTCCTTGCATAACCATTGTTTCTTAATATGGAAAAAAATCCATAGAAAATGCATAATTATATTAAATAAATGCAAAATGATTGAAAGAAAAATCAATAGTGTAGATATAACACCAAGTAGGAGGGAAATATGTAAAGTCCTAATCCTCCAACTAGGGAAGCAAAATACATTCTTACCTATGATTTTTGAGAAGATAAATAAGCTTAGTAAGAAAACTTCAAAAAAGGATTATCCCACTTGGCAATGCCTAATAACAAAAAGCATTTGGACTTGATTGAACCCCAAATTCCATTATGGGGGTGCCGAAATTTCCTTGGTCGGACCCGATCGATAAGTGAACCAAGTCAAATTCCCCCATATGATTATTCAATAAGTGCAAAAGATCACATGGATTTTATTGTTTCAATGTTAAAAATGAATATTTTGGTTCTAGTTCTTAGTTTCTTACTAAACCTAGAACCGTAGACACAATAGTTCTAAAAATTATGTTCGAAAATGTTAAACCAAATAAAATTTGGGTTCTAATTCGAAGAACAATCATATTATCGGTTTGATTCTCGATTTTTAACAAAAACCTAAACAAAACTTTGACAATTCCAACTAGCTTATAAGTTATAAGTATTGTCCTTAAAAAAAATATTGTAATATAACAAATGATTGAGAGCTTATTGTATTGAACCTCTGTGATTCCCGGTCACTAGCCATAATCAAATGTTCTCTCTCGTTTGAGCTAATGGGATTCCCTGAACTATGAATTTATAGTTTGCATCGAGCGAACACGAACATACTATTCGTAGGCTAAATCCAGCTCTGATCAAAATTAGCGAGTCGCGCCGGACTGGAATATAGATTGGATCAAGGCGACCTAATCTGTAAGCCCTGATTTGGCTAACATTTATTTTCGCCGGATGTTTGCAAAGCATTGTGGCATCACTGCCCAAAATCACGCGGTTAGGGGAGGAGTGGCCACCCCGCTTATACACACAGGACCAAGGAGCACGCTAGAGGTGTGAGACTAAACCATCCATTTTAACGAGTCGCGACACACGCTCGGACATCACCGTCCATTCCACGTGGCGCACTCAACACCCCCCCCCCCCCCCCCCCCCCCTCGCCACGTGCCCCCTGCTCTGATACAATGTAAAGCATTGTGATGTCACTCCCCAAAATCATGCGGTTAGGGTAGGAGTGACCACCCCGCTTATACATATAGGACCAAGGAGCACGCTAGGCGGTGTGCGACTAAACCATCCCTTTTAACGAATCGCGACACATGCTCAGACGCCACCATCCATTCCATGTGGCGCACTCAACAATGTTAAGCATTAATATACACCGATGTTTTCAAGCATTCATTCATGATTCTTCTTTGTATTTGGCTTCTTCATTTGACGCGACTTATTTGCTCCAGCGAGTTTGATTCGAAACAACATTATCATAGAATGTATGTTTGGCAAGACAAATGTATGGCCGCTACAAAGAAAATAAACTTAGTTTTGAGCAACGTTTTGAAAACCGGACAGGACCGGCCAGTCCGATCGGTCGAACCGCCGACCGGTCTCCAATCTGGCCCGGTTATATGCTCAAAACCGGATTCGCCAAGAACCGTCATAGAACCGGCTGACCGCCCGGTCGAATCTGGCAACCGGGAACCGGCCCAGTTTTCCCCTAACCGGCCGGTTATTAAAACAACCGTTGATTTTAAATCCAACGGTGCAGATGGAGGCCAACCTTTTATGTGTTATACTTTTATGCTTTAGGATTTGCTCACTTTGCTGGTTTCCTGTTAGTGTTGGTAGAAAGGAGAAAGAAGCAGAAAAGTAGTAAACGACAAAAGCTTCTCGGACTCGGATCTTCTTCCTCGACAGTTGGAGGCGACCGGCGAGGAGATCTCGGACTCGGATCTTCTTCCTCGAGCGATTTGGAGGCGGTCGGTGTTGAGCGAGCAAGCTGAATCCATTTCGAAACATCCACGATTCAGTTGTTCAGATCATTAAGACTGGCTTCACAAAAGCTTCTCAGAAATTGGATGGAATTTATGCACTTTTTTCTGTTTTAAAAATTGCTTCTGTAGATGCGAAAGGAGGTGCACTATCTTTTCTTTTCTCCATTTTATAAGTTATAACGTACCTATTTTATCAGTAATTTGCATTAACATGAACCCTCATAACTTTGATAATTATGTTGCAGAGGAGGTTGTGCTCAAAGAGAAGCTGTTTCAGTTACTTGCTCAAAATGAGTCCTCATTTGTACAACCCGTATTCGTCGAGGGTGGACCCCTCCAGAGCAGGGTCATCAGAAGTCAAAGTCAGCAAGTCAAGACAGAAGTCAAAGTCAACGTGTCAGACTGCAGAAGACCTGGGCGAATATGACGAGTTCCCCTCGCATACACGCCAGGTAGGTGACTAGGCACGATACTCACCTAGCCGTGCGAGCTCCCCCAGGAAGTCGCCTAGTCGCTAGGAGGTGGGCTATAAATAAGACACACCCCCTCCCCCAGGATTTTCCTATAAATATGACCCCAGGGGTACGATGAGAGACACTTTTGAATCTCGCCGAGATCTCAGACTCTTGTCTTGGACATTAGCTTAGCTTGTGAATCCCTTTTCTCAGAGACCAAGTCGCGATCAACTGACTATCCTCCTTTATTTGCCATGATTTAGTTATCAGCTAGTCTCCCACGTACCCTGCTCGACCATCCTTGGTTGTGGAGGGGTTGCTTCTTCTAAGTATCTGGGTACGTGATGAGACCTCCCTACCGCAGCACCTGGGGTCCTGTTTGCTTGGTGACTTCCGTGCTTTAGCCCACGAGTCGCCGAGTCTATCCATTGAGCCGGTAACCTTAGGCTGCCTTGATCCGACTTTTGCAGTAGGAATTTTTCCCGACTTCAACATCATTAATACTTTTTCACTGGTATGCCTCCTTGATTTTGATAATTGATGGGTTGTTAGTGTTAGTGCAATTTAACCTCTAGTTAATATATCTGTAAAAAAAAAGAGCAGAGTATCTGCAGATTATTCATGTTATTTCAAGTTTTCAACTATGCAGTGAATGGAGTAGAATGCATGAGATATCATCAATTTGTGCAATTTAATTTGATTTCAGTATGAATTTGGGGGTGCTGAATTTGATTTCAATATGAGTGAGCAGAGTACTGAATTTGATTTCAGTATGAGATATCAACTATTTCAAGTTTTCACTAGATGATAAGTTGGTTCAGATTTCAATCTCAATAGCGGTGGACTAATCTGCATCAATTTTTTGACTGTGGTGGAAATAATTCTCTTTAATTTCTTGGTGATTCATGATTGTATTGTTTTGTTAACTTAGGGTTAATGAATAAAATTAGTTAAGGTAGCGTTTGGCGCGGCTTATTTGCTCTGATGAGGTTGGACAAAAACATCATTGTATGTTAGGTGTGACAAATGTTACTGCCGTTACCAAAAAAAAGAAACTAGTTTGGGGCATATGATTTTGGTATGGCAATGACATTTTTGTCCAACCTCACCGGATCAAATAAGTCACGATAAGCAGCGCCAAACGAAACCTAAATCTTCAATTATGATTAGAGGAATTTCTCTACTAGCCTTTGATATGCATGCCATCAAAACCATCATTAAAGCAGCTCTTCCCAATTGATTGCTTTAGTCGACAACTATTGAGATTGAAATCAGAACTAACTTATCATCTAGTGAAGTTTTGCTAAAACCTAGTCATAATCGAGGAATTGTGTGATTTATGATTTTATTATATACATGTACTCATGTATACCTATGTCATATGTGAAATCAGTCAAATCACAATTATTATTTTATGTTTGTATCAGAAAATGGACTTTTCTTCCGAACCATCTAATGTTTCTTTACAAACTGTTTGTGAAAAAATAATCCCGGTTGGAATCATTTTAGTCTCATTCAAACTTCTGATGGCAAAAAGCATTGTAAGTGTTTAAATTGAGGAGTGACTTATAAAGATGGAGGAATTAATAGAATGAAACAACGTCTTGCTGGGATTAAAGGAAATATCGGTACTTGCAAATAGGTTTCACATGACATTCGACGACAGATGTAAGAAAACTTGAAAGGAATAAATGAAAAAAAAATAAGAAACACAAGAATCTTTGGATAATATAAATTCATATGGTGATCATGTGAATGATGATAGAGCTTCTCTTCCTATGTCCGAAAATTTCATCATACAAGAAAAAGGAAAGAGAAAAATTGATAATGTTGACCATTAATTCGCCCCTAGAACATCAGCAAGATCATAACCATCATTGAAAAGTGTCTTGTCCTCAAAAGAGGCGATACATCATGCTGATATGGCGGTAACGAGATGGTTCTTTGATAGATGTATACTTATAAATGCTTTAAATTCAACATTTGCAAAAAAAACTATTGACGCAATTGCTTCAATTGGTACTGGTTATAAATTGCCTACATACCACATGATGAGAATTAATTTGCTTAAAATTGCAAAGAAGAATGTCGACTTCTTGTAGATTCATATAGAGATAATTGGAGAGCTACTGGATGTACGTTAATGACAGATGGGTGGACTGATAGGAGTAGAACATTAATTAATTTTTTGATTTATTCACCTCGTGGTATCTCATTTTGCAAATCAGTTGATGCTTCAGATGTTACAAAAGATGCGACGACTCTGTGTTCTTTATTTGCAAAAGTAGTTGAATGGATTGGTCCAACAAGTATGGTTCAAATTGTTACAGATAATGCATCAAACTACAAAAAAGCAGGGGAGTTAATACATGAAAAATATGACAATATTTATTGGTCATCATGTGCAACTCATTGCTTAAATTTAATTTTAAAGGATATTGGAAAGTTAAGTCATATGGTGGACATTGCAAAAAAGGCTTCAAAGGCTACTGTATTTATTTACATTAATCATATCTTTCTTTTATCTTAGTTGAGGAAAATGGAAGGATAGAGAGAGATTGTTCGCCCAACAACAACATGATTTGCCACAACATTTATTACACTGAAAAGTTTATACGAACATAAGCATGATTTGCAGGCTTTAATGACTAGCAAATATTACACTGATTCAAAACTTGCAAGATTAAGCAAAAGTCAAGAAGTTGTTAATATTATTTTGGATAATCATTTTTGAAACATGTGCTTGGTGATGACAAATGTTGCAGGTCCACTAATAAGATTGCTATGCATTGTAGATTTTGATGAGAAATCATCACTTGGCTATGTTTATGATGGAATGTATAGAGCAAGAATAGGCCTGCCCAAAAGGCCCGATCGGGCCGGCCCGGACCGGGCCTGATCGGGCCGGGCTTTTGCAAATCGGGCCTAGCCCGGGCCCTTTCTTTATCGGGCTCGGGCCGGGCCCGGGCTTTGACCCCGGGAAGGGGCCCGAGCCGGCCCCCCGGGCCGGGCCGGGCCCTCTTAAGAAAAAAAAAACTCTTTAAAAAAATAAAAAATTTGAAATAAAAATTAGAATAAAAATTTTTATTAATATTGAAATTTTAAAAAACAAAATTACACTTTTAAAAAATAAAAGTAGAAAAAAATGAAACTTATTATTTTAAATGATAATAAAAAAAATTACATTTTTACAAATTCAGGTTGTCCATCTCCTCTTCAATTTCCTCAGAGCTCTCCTCCAACGCTGAAATGTGTTGCTTCATATTCGTAGCATCCAAACAATCCTTGTAGCAGATGCATAGTTCGAGTGATTCTTCATTTAGTCGGCTCCTTCGCGTGTTCAAAATCCTGCCACTAAGAGAAAAAGCGGACTCCGAAGCTACTGTACTAGCTTGAATTGTTAGTAAATCACGGGTCATATAGGCCAAAATAGGATAGGTATTAGCTTTACTTTTTCACCACTTTAAGATATCGAAGTTTTCGATCTCTTCCGTAGTCATAAAATCACGAAATTGAGTTTTCGTATACAGTCCTAATTCGTTTAAACTACTCGATGTGTGTGCTTTTTTCCTGGAAGCTAATTCTAAAATTTTATTTGTAAAAGAATCTTTTGTCCTAGGTTGTGTTATTTCTTCTCGGGGTCGTGAGCCATATAAGTTGCCGTAATAATTAAAACATTCGGTAAAAATAGAATTAAATTTAGTAGTACTAACGTCGTCAACGTCATCGAAACTTATATTTATGTCTAAGTTAACGTTAATTTCATCTATTAAATTTTCTACGCCGTCTACAGCGAATAACGGGTTTAAAGCGGCGGCGCATGAAAATGCAGGAGACATTTCTCTATAATATTTTAAAAAATTTTCTTCTATTACTTCAATTAAAGGAAGCCATCCGGAGTGTTGCTTAAAATAGTTAAGTTTTTGTGCGATATTTACAAAATTTTCAACTACTAACGAGCTAGTGGGTTAATACACACCAGATAAAAAAACAGTCGTCCTATAAAAATATTTTAATAAATCCATATAATGAAATAGTACGTCACAATCGTTATCAGTTAAATTATGATTATTTGTCATAGTGTAATATTCCATAAGAAGTGTTTTTTGTTGAAACGCTCTTTTTAACATTTTATATGTGAAGTTCCATTTTACAGACATATCAAATTGAGGTTTCAAATATTTTTGACCTTGTGCGATCACAAATTTTCGAAAATCTTGACTTCGCTGTTTGGTACAATAAATAAATCTAAGCATAGTACGAATTTTCTCAACATATGGTTTCATAGCTTCTAAACTATCCTGTACCACTAAGTTTAAAACGTGACACACACATCGAGTGTGAAAAAACGCACCGTTGATCATTGGTTTTAATTCACGTTTTAACCACTCTACTGCGGTGTTGTTATTACTAGCGTTATCAAAAAAAATACTCATTATTTTATCTTTTATTTTAAATTCACGCAAACATTTAATAATTACCGAATATATAGCCTTACCCGTGTGCGGAAATTCAAAACCTTCAAAACATATTACACGCTTATTTAAATCTCATGAAACGGGATCGATCCAATGAGCCGTTATACAAATATAAGATAACCCTACCCTTACGCTACTACTCCAAACGTCGCTCGTTAAACTCACACGTCCCTCGAAAGTTTCAAAAAAATTTATTAAATCTTGTTTTGCGTCAAAATATAATTTAAATGTGTCGCGTCTAATAGTGGATCTACTTACCTGTTGATATTTGGGCTGAAGCCCTTCGTGTATATACTCCGTCGTCTCATCGTTGTCATAGTGACTGAATGACAACCCACGTCTGATGACGTTTTTCACCTGTATGTCTCGCTGTCTTGCTTGAACGTACGTCCAAATTTGTCATGATGCTGATATTTGTCCCTAACTGAACTCGGGAGCTTGCTTTGCAAAATAGGACTTAGCATGTCTCGCTAGTGTTGAATTGCCGGTAAAAGTTAGCAACTTTGAGCACAACTTGCACCGCGTCTTGAATTCGTCGCCGACTTTAACCTTGTCGAAATGCTCCCAGACGGGCGCCCTCCGATTATGCTCCACCACTTCGGCCGTGCTTTGAGTCGACGACGCCGGCGTTGAGGAGCACGATGTCATGCAGCGAGAGAGAGTAAGAGAGTAAGAGAGGGAGAGAGTAAGTGAGAGAGAGAGTGGAAGAGAGAGAGAGAAAGTGAGTGGAAGAGAGAGAGAGAGAGAGAGAGAGAGAGTGGAAGAGAGAGAGAGGGATCAGGTAGAGGGGGGGGGGTTATTAAAAAAAAAATTAATAATTTTTTTTTAGTTTTTTTAATATGGCCTAGGGCCTAGGCTTTTGCCTAGGCCCTAGGCCAAAGTACTGCAGCCAGCAGGGCTGCAGTAGCCCTGCTGGCTGCAGTTCCAACGGCTCTTAGAGCCGTTGGCAGCAGGTCCGGGCCGGCCTGCGGGCCCGGTCCGGGCTTCGTCCGGGCCCGGGTCCGGGCCCAGGCCGGCCCGATTTTCGGGCTTTGCCCGGCCCGGCCCGGGCCGGACTAGCCCCCAAAACCAGGGCCCTGTAAGGGCCCTGAGCCCGGTCTCGGCCCGGGCCAGGCTTTTTCTGGGCCGGGCCGAAATAGGCTTTCACCGGGCCGGGCTCGGGCCGGCCCACTGGGCCCGGGCCTTTTGGACAGGACTAAGCAAGAAAGAGAATTAAGTTGATTTTCAAAATGTCAAAAGATTATATAAGTCCTATACAGTCATTATCAAAGAAAGATGAGATCGTCGGCTTCGCCAAAGATTTCATTCCGCAACATATTTCTTGACCTTTCATTTCAATATGATCAAGTTAATTACTCCAATAAACCAGAAGTTATGCATGACTTAATTGATCTTATTGGAAACAAAGACATTTGCAATAAATCTTTAGCCGCAATGAATGAAATTAGACTATATCGTGATAAGCTTGAGAGCTTTGGGAAACCCATCGTCATCAAAATGTCAAAAGAAATGCAACTGGGTGAGTACAAATAAAAAATTAATTTAATTTCAATATATAACTTTCTAGATTTGCTTTTAACTAAATTATATAATCTTTATTTCATAGATAAATGGTGGAGGATGTTTGGATCTAGTGCTCCTCACTTATCAAAATTGGTTATTCGTATACTTAGTCAAACTTCCTCGTCTTCTGGATGTGAAAGAAATTGAAGCGTCTTTGAGCAAATTCATACAAAGCGAAGAAATCATCTTGAGCATCAAACACTCAAAAATCTTGTTTATGTTCATTATAACCCTAATATAAGGGATAAGTATGCAAAAGTTATGTTTGCTTTGACATGTTAAATTTTATTAAATTGTATGATTGTTCAATGTCTTATGTATTATAATCATTTGTAGAATATACTTTAAAAAAAGAAATTATGACCCTTTGGATTATACGAGTATTGATACAGTGGACTTCTGGGTAGTTGAGGAAGAGCTAACTCAAGAGCTTAATTATAATGATTTGAAAAGTGAAATATATGAGGAACATGTTATGCCAATTGATAGAGAAGTTCAAGCTTGTGATCAACAAAATGATCAAATTAATAGTAAGTTCTTAGTTCTATGTATATTATTATTATTATTATATTTGTGTACTTGTATAGTTGTATCATTGTATGTGTATAATTGAATGATTTTATATTTGATTTTGTGATGATGAATGTGTTGATAATATTCTTGAACAAACCGATCTTGAAGCACTTGGAGCGGAATCATATGATAGATATAATTTGATTGATTTCAATGATATAATATGATGAATCTTGATTTCATTAATATTTTGTTGATGTTGATTTAGCTTTTGAAAAATTATTATGTTTTGAAACATTAAATTTTATAAGACTGTGTTATTTACTTATTTTATGAATCTGTGTGAGTTATTATTAAATTATGAAGATATAACTTATAAGTGTATACCCTTAGTTGAATTATATATGTACTTCTGTAGTTTCAGTACTTACTGAACCGGTTGAACCATGAACCTTTCACTCCACCGGTTCAATGTACGGTCTAGTTCTTAAAACGTCTGTTTTGAGCATAAAATGGATGAATTTTTTTAGGTGAGAACGGGCGTTCACGAACGACGGTTCATGACCACTGCGTTCACGATCGCCACAACATTTTAAATAAAATCCTGCATGGTATACTTCCTTATTTTACTAATCAGTGGAACCATCCAGAAAGACTTAGAAGCAAAGCGGCATATACATGGATAACAAAAATTACAATAAAATGTATTCCAAATTTATTTGTTCTTGTGCTTGAATACAAATAAATGTAAATCATATTGAAAACAAGTTTACAAAGATCGGTTATGGTGAACAAGAATCCGTTAGCTAGGGTTTACGGATGCTAATTGTCCACAAAATATCTGTGTCGGAACGAACCGTGATTTTCTCGTCCTGTACGATGTTAGATGTGCTCACCAATCCGCCAAAATGCATCTCCGTGTCACCTGGAAGCAAATCATTTTGCATGTGAGTGAATAGACAACGGAATAAAGATCTTACAACAATAACTGTAGATGATTTGATTCCAACCGTCGGATCCAGTTTGGACGGTAGAGAATTCGATGCCATCCTTCTGAACAGGATCGAACGGCTGGATATTTTCAGTACCCGATCTGAAGGTTATTGTTATACCACTTGCTATAATCTAAGAAGAACACATGATAATAAGGGCACATTTAATTGTTTGTAGATAGAAAACATGTTCTAAAAATAATTTCATTTACGCACATTCTGAGTGCAAATAAAATCATCCTTTTAAGGGATTTCGAGGTCTATGAAGTTTAAATTCAATATTGGTCTGTTAAAACCAAAGCAACTAACCCTAAATCAATTGATTGTAGGTAAAATGAGTACAATATCTATATTAACTGCACAAGGCTAACCCAAAATCAATTGATTGGAGAGAACAAAAATTAGGAAGAAGAGAATAGATAGATTTTTTTCATTACATCATTCTTAATGGATTACATGCTTTATAAGTGCAGGAAAAAGGCAACACCAACGGACAGCAAACAGTGCAATAAATAACATTCATTTTCAAGCAGGTGACTCTTTGAATGACACAAAACATTAAACTGGAATGCAAAAGGGAGTTAATAAAGAGAAGTTAAGGGGGACGTCGGGGAGATGGACCGGTTGGGTCAATTTCCAACAATTTGGCCTCTAACAGACCAATATTTTTTTAATTGGGTTACATGAAAGCTATGAAGCATCAATACTTCTCTGAGGGCCATGATACGTTTTTGGTACCGATACGTACCTGGCACTTGGCGGATACACCTGTTATAATAATCTGCAAACCATTTTGCATATTATGATTGGAGTTTGATTTTCTAAAGTAAATAAAAGATTTCATATATTTTAAAAAAAACTGTGACTCATAAATGCAACCAGCGCTGTTAGTTTATTATAATAACAAATGTGTTCCAAATTTAAGTTCTTTATCTTTAAAATTATTAAGAATTTAATTTAAATTTAATTCTTTTGTTTTTTTATTATGTATTTGAAGATTAAATGTTTTAAATTGGTAGTGTTTTTACTTATTTAATATGAAAATTTATACATTTTATATTCTCCATTTTTAAAAAGGTGGTATATATATAAATATAAATATAAAATTACGTTGTACCCCAAACATACACGGATCTTTTATTTAAAAATTTAGCGTACCCCTGTACCGGATACGTATCATACCCGATACTCGTACCCGTACCGGTGATTCATAGCATGAAAGTGGTTTGTTAGGCCTACCCCGCTCTAATGCTATTAGAATTTAAGCATCCAACACAATTAATTGATCTCGGGTTATGATATAATATTAAGAGCACGAAGGAACATACGTTTTTTTCGATGTGACACTAAACTCTCATATGTATCTTGTTAGAGTTAGTATTTTACTATTAGTGAGTTTAGTCCCACACCGCCTATCGGTGTTGAGTGTCTTATTGTAATCCTATATAATGCCCCTTGAGGATGAATAAAACTTGCACCTTCTATTTCATTATTCCTTTCTACATGGTATCAGAGCCAAAGATCTGAGACCTAAAATTTTTTTCCCCGCTTCCGTATTTTTTCTCCCCACCCCCCCCCCCCCCCCCCCCGACCCGTGCTTCCGCTTCTGCTTGCCTGCTAGGGCTCGGGCGCTTCTCACCCCCCTGCTCCCGTCTACGGGATCGGCCATTGATTCCGGAGACGGGAGCGGGACATTCTCCCTGTACAGCTTCTCCCGACGGATTCTTCTGCGACATCGACGATCCGTCGGCTCTATGCTTCCTCTGCGACATCGATGGCTCCAACAGCTTCGTCTTCTTGTTTGACTATTTCTTCTCCGGCCTGGATACTTTCTCCCGTCGGCTCTCTGCTTCTGCAACATCGACGGCCCGTCAGCCTCTGCTTCTCCTCCGGCTATGCCGCTGCTTTCCTTCACCGGCGGCTACTTCTCTCTCCGGCTACTTCTTCTTCTCCGACAACTGCCCCGTCTCCAGCCCAGCCTTCTTCTTGCCGGCTGCGCCTTTTGCCGCTGCTGCTTCCCGGCCCCAGCAGCCCTCTTATTGCTGCTGCTCTCTTCTTCTCCGGCATGGATGCCCTATGCCGCACTGCTCTCTTCTTCTCCGGCACGGCTGGCCTATGACCGCTGCTGCCCTGCCTGTCGGTGCTCATCTTCTCCGGCCCTGCTTAAGCTTTAATATTTTTGTTTAGTAGTTATTGTTGTAGTGTGTTGTGTTTGTTTGCTTCGCATGCGATTTCAGCCCCTTTTTTCACGTGATCTGGGTTCATGTACCCGACGAGGGTCCCACACGTGCACGTGCTCTACGTGAGGGGGAGTGTACGTCACGGCCTCCAGGCGTAGTGTATGCCTTCATGCACGTATTCCACGTGAGGGGGGAGTGTTTGTGATAACGGCGACTCGGATGCCTCTTTCCCGACTCCTGCCTCAATCACACATGGCCCCCAGGTCGAACTCGTATGTTGTTTGTGTCTCCTTCTTGTTTTCTCTGGATTTGGTAGGGTTGGTTTGGTCTTTCGTGGTTGACCTAGTTTCCGCTCCGAGTGTATCCAGTGTGGTCATGGTCGGTTTTGTGGACCAACGTCGTGTGGCTCTTGCCCGGTTGAAGTATCCCCGGTGACACGTGGTTGGGCCTCGGTGGCTGCTGTTGTGTTCCACGTTGCCAACCTTCTTTTACCTTCCATTTTATGTTGTGTTCAAGCTGTAGGGTTCCCCTTCAGCTTGAGGGGGAGTGTTAGAGTTAGTATTTTACTATTAGTGAGTTTAGTCCCACACCGCCTATCGGTGTTGGGTGTCTTATTGTAATCCTATATAATGCCCCTTGAGGATGAATAAAACTTGCACCTTCTATTTCATTATTCCTTTCTACATATCTGAATAAATCAAATCACATAATGGATTTAAGAATTATACTGTTATTGAACATCTTTTCTAATTTCAAGGAACCAAAATGAACCTTACAAAAAAATTGTCCCAATTATTTTTCTATTAACATGACAATTGTTTTAAATATCCACTGACATGTCTGCCGGCATGTGATTTTTTTATGGTAAAATGACATTTTTTCTATAAAAATAGATTGTTATTTTGTAAAATATGAACTGATATATCCGATTTTTTTCGATATATTGTCCGACATAACTTTTGAACATATCGTCCGTCAGTTTCTTTTATGTGATGTTAGCATAATATCACTATATGTTTAAATTATTTATATGTATTATAATATGTATGCCTAAATCAATTAGATTTATTGTTTTGTTCTTTTTAATGTGTTATTTTTACAATTAATTTTGTATAATTATTTCACACTTTCTTATTCATATTACAAAAAAGTCAAAAAGTTCAATACCATTATTTTATGCTTTTATATTAGATTTATTAAGCTTGCAAAGACCTGTAACAAATCAAGGATATTAAGCTTTTTAATCATCTTTAATTACTATAAACTTTAGTGTTATAAAAAAAAATTCATTGTATAATATTCAATATATTTTACAATGTATTAATTTGTACTTGTAAATAAAATTTTTATTTTTCATACTCTTCAAATTTATTTTGTGATATACACAGCTCATTGTTCGTTTACTTGCTATGCTAATTTCTTTTACTTTTAGAACATATAATTATACATAGTATACATAATTTTTTTGTATCATTTAGGAAAATCTGATATTTAAAAATATCTCTGACATGTCTCTAACTTCTGAAATCCGACATTTGAAAATAAATATGATATTGTTTCTGACATCCGATATTTACAACCATGATCGTGACAAGAAAAATGCATCCCCTATATATATGATAATAAGAACAAAGATGTCCCCATATAAAGCCAACAATGACATGTAAGATAATTTTTTTATATGCATGCAAGAGAATAGAATAATTAAGGAATTTAAGTTTGCCGCGGACCTTAATTCCTTGACAAAAACTACTGGAACTAAAAATTTAGTTATATATGAAATATTCCAGTTTTGAAGAATTTGAGGAATGATAATCAAGTTAAAAAGTCGATTGAAAATAGGATTGGTACTCACTAAGATTCCACTGGAGGCCAGAAGTAGTCGTAGCTGATGCCGGTGCACCGACTGGAATCAGACCACAGTGCGGGCCTTCCACAGACTGAATGTGGATCTCGTGCCAGTGAGTTTTGGGAAGAAGATAAATTAAGCAATCGTCCGACAAAAGAATAATGCGCTTGTTTGAAAACCTGTACAGCACATTGATGTTGCCAACCTCGTGATCGAACCTTCCGCCGAGTGCGCCAACAACAAGAATACGTAGCTGAAATTGGCGTCAGTGGGTTGCGGATTAGTTTTAGAAATAATATAGCAGGAAAACATAAATTACAGAATACACAAATCTGCAGAATGGTGCTTCCAAAATCCCTGAATGCTGCATAAAATAATATTATTTTGCATATTTTTGGTTACATTCCCAATTTGTCTTGGCCATCCTTCAATTGTAAGAACAGGAATAGTTTATGTTTGATCATCTTATGCATCAAGAAGATGTCAACTGATCACTGATTGCCCCCCAAAAAATATTTTGATGGTAGCATTCAACAAAGAGAACATGCAGTTCATAAGATAATCTAAAATACTGAGTTTATAGGAGAAGTAATAAAACATTAAAGGGCAGCCTGGTGCACAAAGCATCCCAGTGCAGCAAGGGTTCGGAGAAGGGTCCCACCACAATGGATGAAATATAGGTAAACCTTACACCTTGCAATTTTACAAAAGGCTGCTTCCCGGACTTGAACCCGTGACCTCAAGGACACACAGCAACACCTCAACCAATGTAATATAACACGAACATGAGAAAATCAAAATACTGGCAATCAATTTTGTTGGAATAATTGATTTTGAATATTAAAGGAAATGCATTAGTTGTGGGAAAAGGATAGATATAGTGGTAGATAAAATTTAATAGAGAAATCATCAATACATAATAATAATAGAGGTACAGTTCGGGTGAGTAAGAACTGAATGAATAAGATGACAATACACAGGATTTATTTTAGACTAAATATGATAATAAAACTAATGACATAATTTGTTAAGTATGATAAATCCTCCTTGCAAACATAAGTACGAGTAGAGTATGATAACTTGAGTTTGGAGTTGTTGAAAGAGCTCAAAAACTTGTATGTATTGCTTGTGTATGTAAATACAAGGAGAGAATACAAATATATAGGAAGAAGAAGAGAGAAGAAAATCCTATACAAGATGTGGGACTAAAGGAGGAGAGAAGATAAAACAATAAATGGACCCAATAATGAGCCCTTTACATGGGCTATTTTAACACTCCCCCGCAAGCTGGAGCGTACAAATCGTATGCGTCAAGTTTGGACAAGCATTGATAGAAGAGTGTCTTGGAAAGAGCCTTCGTGAAGACATCCGCAACTTGTTCCGATCCGGGGACATGCTTTAGGTCGAGCTTCTTCATTTGAACCTTTTCCCGGATGAAGTGACAATCGACCTCAATATGCTTCGTTCTTTCGTGAAAGACCGGGTTCTTTGCGATGTGTATGGCGGCTTGACTGTCACAAAGGAGAAGGGCCGGTGATGGTAATTTTACACCCAGATCAGTAAGAATACTCTCAAGCCATGTCAATTCTAATACAACTGATGTCATTGCCCGGTACTCTGCCTCGGCTGAAGATCGAGCAACGACCGCTTGTTTCTTACTTTGCCAAGTAACAAGATGTCCTCCAAGGTAAGTGCAAAAACCACTCGTAGATCGCCGGTCATCGAGAGAGCCAGCGTAATCAGCATCTGAATATGCCACCAATGTTGGAGCAGAAGAGGAGGTCTTGTAGACAAGTCCCTGACCAGGAGCGGTTTTCAGATACCTGAGAATTCGTTCCACTGCTTGAAGATGAGATTTTCGAGGAGAGTGCATGTATCTGCTGACAATACCAACAACAAAGGAAATATCCGGTCTGGTAACCGTGAGATATATCAGTTTTCCAACAAGACGTCGATAATATTCAGGATTCTGGAGAAGGAGATCGGAGTCAGATGCCTGGGCACACAGTTTGTGATTCACATCCATAGGAGTATCACTTGGCTTGCAGCCGGACTGACTCGCATCATGAAGAAGGTCAAGACAATATTTCCGTTGAGAGAGAGTGAGCCCATCCGGCCTCCTGACAATCTCAAGGCCCAAAAAATAGCGAAGAGGTCCCAAATCCTTTGTCTGGAAGACTGAGTTTAGATGGACTTTGACTGTCTGTATCCCTTGAGAGTCATCTCCAGTAATGATAATATCGTCGACGTATACTAACAGAATAGCCGTTCCTGTTGGTTGGTGACGAGTAAAGAGCGAGAAGTCGGCCGAGCTCCGAGTGAAGCCAATCTCACGGAGGACCTTGCTGAATTTTTCAAACCATGCCCGTGGAGATTGTTTGAGACCATATAGAGCCTTTTTAAGATGGCAGACCTGAGACTCCCCCGTGGTCTCAAACCCGGGTGGTTGTTGCATGTAGACAGTTTCCTGGAGATCCCCATTCAAGAAAGCATTCTTGATATCCAGCTGAAAGAGAGGCCACCGGCGATGGACAACAACAGAGATGAGGACGCGAACACTAGTAAGCTTCGCTACCGGAGAGAACGTTTCCTCATAATCTAGCCCCTCCTGTTGAGTGAAACCTCTAGCCACAAGACGGGCCTTGAAACGGTCAATTGTCTCATCGACAGCATGTTTGATGACAAAGACCCACTTGCACCCAACTATTTTCTGGTCCGGGGGAAGGGGAACAACATACCATGTCTGGTTAGACCAGAGAGCAGACATTTCTTCCTCCATGGCCGCTCGCCATCCTGGATGTTGAAGCGCCTCCTGCACAGAATTAGGAATAGCAACCGAAGAAAGAGAAGTAGCCGAAGTGTGTAAATGGGGAGAGAGGCGATGAAGAGAGATGTAGTTTGCCAGCGGATGAGCAGTGGAAGGCGATACCTGATCATTTGGACGCGGAGTATCCATGGTAGAGACCGACGACAGAGGGGCAACGGAAGTGGTAGAGCGACGAGTGTAGACGCGGATAACTGGTGGTTTGGAGGAAACGACAGGCGGTTTAGAGGGAACGATAATCGGAGGAGTAATTGCGGGAATGACCGGGCGTGGGATGGATGGAGGAGTAGGTGTGGGTGGCAGATGGTCAGGTAAGGGAGCAGGAAAGAATGGTTGATCCTCGCGGAAAGTGACATCAGCAGAAACGGAGATCTTGCGTGTAGCAGGAGAATAACAGACATACCCCTTTTGGGTGCGTGAATAACCAACAAAGATATGCTTGGCCGCTCGGGGATCCAGCTTATCCGAGGAAGGCCCCAAACGATGGACATAGCAGAGGCTACCGAATACACGAGGTGAGAGAGGAAAGGCCGTAGTGGAGGGAAAGAGTATGCTAAACGGAGTAGCATAGTTGAGAATAGAGGAAGGGAGACGGTTAATGAGAAAACAGGCGGTCGAGACCGCAAAGTTCCAATATGGTTTAGGGACATGCATTTGCAGCATGAAGGAACAGGCAACATCGAGTAAGTGACGATTCTTGCGTTCGGCAACACCGTTTTGTTGCGGCGTGTAAGCGCAGGAAGTTTGATGTAGAATCCCGAACTCAGAACATAAAGCAGTAAATTCGTGACTAGTGTACTCACGAGCATTGTCAGT
Organism: Platanthera guangdongensis; assembly: GCA_039583875.1. NCBI lineage: Eukaryota > Viridiplantae > Streptophyta > Magnoliopsida > Asparagales > Orchidaceae > Platanthera > Platanthera guangdongensis. The sequence goes on from CM077156.1 coordinate 12,008,946, forward strand.
TCGTAGTACTTTGATGGTGGTGTGGAAATGCGTACGGGTTTCGAGGACAAATGCCCGAAAGACACGGGGAAGCTCGGAGCGATCACGAAGTAAGTATAGCCAGGTAGTGCGAGAGTGATCATCAATAAACGTTATAAAATACCGGAAACCGGAAATACTAGGAATTTTAAATGATCCCCAAATATCCGAATGCACTAAATCAAAAGGAGCAGCGCTCCGAGTACAATGTGAAGAAAAAGATGAACGAGTCTGTTTGCCGAGGATACAGGAGTCACACTGAAAGGGGGTAAAAGAAACATCCGGGAGAACCCGCTGGAGGACCGGTAGAGGAGCATGCCCAAGGCGACAATGTCAATCAGTTGAAGAAACGGATGGGAGGATGGTGGGAGAGTCGTCGAGAAGGTAGAGCCCATCCCGCAGCCGGCCTTTACCAATGGTAGTCTGCGTCCGCCGATCCTGTATAACAAAAGAAGAGGAAGTGAATATAACAGAACAATCCAGATCAATAGTAAGCCGTCCAACAGAAAGTAAATTGAACGGGGAACTCAGGACGTGAAGAGCCGAGCGAAGGGAGATGGAGGAGGTGAGAGGAAGATCTGCCGAGCCGGAGACGGGAAAAGTGGCTCCATTGGCCACAGTAATAGACGGTGGACAAGGAGAATTCAGGTACTGGGCAGGTCGATGTGGAGTAATGTGATGAGTAGCGCCAGAGTCCACAATCCAGCCCAAGCCGGTGGAGAGACAAGCGGTACCTGTGTTAGAGACGGAGGCAAGAGAGGCAGAGGGTGGGTGGAGCAATCCCTGGAGATGCTGGAGCTGAAGACGGACACTTTCAAGATCAGGAGGACCAGCATCGGTAGCAACAGAAGCCGTCGGGCGAGGAGGATAGCCAACTTTCTTGTAACAGGTTGCCTCGAGATGACCATCTTTCCCGCAGAAGGAACACTTCAGCCGACCCCGGCCACCACGACCACGGCCGCGAGATCCCGAATGACCCCCCCCCCCCCCCCCCCCGAGTAGGAGGAGGAGGAGGGAATGGTAGAAGCGGAGGTGCCTGTTGAAGAAGGGTCGGAGGAGCCATAGTATCTGGAGGAGGTGATACTCGGAGAATCATGGAGCACACATCAGAAAATGATGGTGTGGTAGAGGAAGCCAGAACCTGAGCACGAATGATCTGAAGGTGAGGGGGAAGACGGATCATGATGATGGCAGTACAGGCGGCTTCTTTCTGAGCGCGCTGAGCAACAACATCATTGGTGAACGACTGATGTTGGATCCATGCTTCAGCAAGAGTCTTCGCACGAGCAACAAAGGAGGACATATCCGAAGACCCTCCAGCGTCAAGAGCAAAGAGGTCAGTGAGGATGTCGTAGAGATGCTGGAGGCTGTCCCGTCCAGAATATAAGGAGTGTAGCTCAGTCCACATATCTTTGGCAGTCTCATGATACATAGTCATTTGATAGGGCTCACTATCTAAAGAGTTCAAGATCCAGGTCTGAACTCGGCCATCATTGCGGTGCCAGTCATCGGTAGGAGGGGTGGGAGGAGCCTGAGTAAGGTGAGGGAGAAGGCCCTTGGCCAGAAGAACACGTCTAACTGAATGTACCTAAGGGACGAAGTTCTTCTTTCCAGAAAGAGAGATGGTAGTGATGCGCAGCTCGTCACGGACTTCTGTAGTGCAAGCCGGGCGGTCAGTCGGACAAGCCGGGCGGTCAGCAGGCGGGCTGGCCGTCGAGCCAGAGGAGTTACCGGAAGAGCCCATAAGGGCAGACCGCAGAGGCAGACAGCTGAGGTTGCTGCGAGAAGGGCAAGAGACCGCTGCGAGAAGAGAGCAAGACCGCGGCGAGTAGAGGATAAACCGCCTGCGAGAAGACAAGGAGGCCGCCGCGAGAATGACTGAGGAAGACTACAACCAGAATGCGAAGAGGCAGCAGTCCGCACGGTCAAGACGGACACCAGCGAGTAGTCAGTTTGCGACCAGAGGGCAGAAACAAAAGAGAGAGACCGCCCCGGTCTAGGTGAAGCCAGCAGCGGTCAGAGAGCGGAAGGAAACCACGAGAGATCGCAAGCGAGAAGAAGGAAGCAGAGAGAAAGCGGATAAGAGCAGCCCGCAAGAGAGAACCCGCAGCGGGTTGATAGAGATCGCGGTAAGCAAAGGGGAGACTGCTGCCTTGCAGCGGACAGAAGGCAAAGCCGCAGCGGACAGAAGGCGAAGCCGCAGCGGACAGAAGGCGAAGCCGCAGCGGACAGAAGGCGGAGCCACATCGGACTTGCAGCGGACAAGGAGGAACAGGCCGTGCACAAGAGAATTGAGGCAGAGGCCGCAACGGGAAGGCGAGGTCCGCGAGAAGAGGATCTCGAGCGGACAGAAGAGGAGACCGTTAGAGCAGAACACAAGCAGCAGAGGAGAGGAGCTTGCAGCGGTCAGGAGAAGATCCCGCAGCGGACAGAAGAAGAGCCCGCAGCGGACAGAAGAGAAGTGGGCCCCACGAAGCAGAGAGAAGGTGGCTATAAGAAGCCTGAAGAGGGTGGAACCACTGAGAGGGAGAGGAGAAGCGGATGCAGAGTTGCAAACCGCAGAGCCCACGCGGAGAAGGGCAAGAGCGGACAGGAGACCGGAGCGGATAGGCTTCCAGTCCACAGGAGACAAGACCGCGGATAGATGCGGGTAGGAGAAGGAGGCCGCAGAGAAAACTGCGGACCGGGAAGGGGGGGGGGGGGGCGGGCTGGGCGGTTAGAAAAGGGGAACCGCAGGTGACGGATCGCACCCTCTGATACCATGTTAAAAGAGCTCAAAAACTTGTATGTATTGCTTGTGTATGTAAATACAAGGAGAGAATACAAATATATAGGAAGAAGAAGAGAGAAGAAAATCCTATACAAGATGTGGGACTAAAGGAGGAGAGAAGATAAAACAATAAATGGGCCCAATAATGGGCCCTTTACATGGGTTATTTTAACAGGAGCTAATAGTGTTATGTTAATTTGAATTTTGAGTTGAAGTTGAAAGTCATAATAGGGTTGATAGTACAAAAATCTTGGCTCCGTTTGGTGCGGCTGTGGAGGTCGTGAACGCGGTGGTTATGAACCGTCTCGTGAACGCCCGAGCCCACCTAAGAAGCTTCATCCATTTTTTATGTTCAAAACTAGTTTTTTTCTTGGTTGCCATTATAACCGTTGTCACGACAAACATACATTCTATGGTTATAACGTTTTTGTTCAAATTCACTGGAGCAAAAACGTCGCGCGAAACGGAGCCCTTGTCGGCCGGAAAGGGCAATTTGGAATTACTAATCTGTAAGAAAAAACTAAGATGCTACTGAAGATCTAACATCGGTTCTTAGTAACCATGCAGCAAACACACAATTGCATGGCATAAGCCATTAAACCAAAACAAAACAAAATAATAATTAAATATACTCTGAAATCACCATAGAAATCAATTCAGATAAATGATATATGGCCTTGTCTTAGAATTAATGATTGGGAAAAAGATCAAGAGAGCTATACACAAAAATCAAAATTGAAGCACTAAAAAAAATCAAGTTGTATAAAATCTTACTAAACACAATCTCACTGTAAAACAAATAATGAAAAAAAAATGTAAAAACACAATGACACGGGACAGGCATCACACCTGCCTGCCACCCTAGCATCACCACCAGGGGGCCCACCCAACATCACCACCAGGCGACTTTCATCAAGGTCGCGGCCCGTACAGCCCAACCAGCTCTCCTCCATGGAATCACCACCATGTGGATTCCATGGTGAGAGCCTCTTATCTAGGAGGTTAGAGGATCGAGCCACGGCCTCAACAACCGGCCGCATGGTGGTGATTCCATGACGGCGAGCTAGTTGAGGTGTAAGGGTCGCGGCCCTGATGAAAGCAACCTGGTGGTGATGCCAGGTAGGCCCCCTGGTGGTGATGTCAGGGTGGCAAGCAGGTGTGACGCACGTCCTGCATCACACAATCATGAAAAAAGTGTTGTATATGCATGGACTTTAATGTGTGTCCACGGTTATGTATCCCATGCATTTTGAAGTGATTCTCCATAGAGTGTGAAGATGGACCAATGAGCTCTCACATCAGCGTGATCCGCTCATGCTTTCCTTATGTGCTGTTGATAAGCACTTGAATCTGCCTGGCCACATCACTTAGGCTCTATTTGAGTCAGCTGAAGCGATTGGAGGAGCAACTGATTTACAGAGTGGTGAGAAAATCAGTTGATTTGCAGAGTAATGAGAATAGAAAAAACTGTTTGAAAGATCAGCTTTTTCGGTGTTGTTTGAACAGATAATCTGATTAATCTACTGTTGCATCTCCGGGACTTGGGTGTGGTGTTAAATATGCAAGAGTACTCGTCGTATGATCTGAATGCGACGTCTTGGCAAGAACCGCTGCACCTCCAAGAGGACTTGAGTGTAGTGTTAAATAGGCAAAATCCTCTCATATTAGACGTCCTAGGGAAGTATGTCGTGGGAATTGTGACCGACTTAGGTTTGGAAGTTGGAATATAGGTACGCTAACGGGGAAAGCGATGTAAGTAGTGAGTACGATGATTAAGAAAAAGATAAATATTTTATGCCTGCAAGAGACTAGATAAGTGAGTGAGAAAGCTAAATTTTTAGATAATTAAGGTTTTAAATTATGATACACAAGAAAAATTAAACAAACGGTGAAGTCAGTATTATTGTGGATACTATTTGTAGAGATGAAGTTGTTGGGGTAAATAGAAAGATGAAAGAATCATAACTCTTAAATTAGTCATAAGAAAAGAAACTATTAATGTGATCAGTGCTGACACGTCATAAATAGAATAAGTGAAGCTATTAAAGTATAATTATGGGAAGATTTGGATGATTTAGTAAGGAAAATCCCACAAAAAGAGAAGATTTTCATATGGGGAGACTTAAATGGACATATAGGGAAGAAAAATATAGATTATACAACAGTTCATGAAGAATTTGGATATTGAGAAAGAAATGAAGAATGCCGAACCATTTTAGACTTTGTCGTAGCACACGAGCAAATTGTGACAAATACGTTTTTCATAAAAAGTGAAGAACATTTAATTATATTTAAAGCGGACTAAATAAGTCACAAATTAATTATTTTATGACTCGCAAAATAGATAAAATAATAAGTATTGCAAAGTCATATCAGAAGAAAGTTTTACAACACAACATAAGTTAATACTGTTAACGTACAAATTAAATATAATAAAATTAAGACAAGAACAAAAATATTGTCAAAAATTTGGTAGTGGAACTTGAAGATAAAAAAGCATGCTGATTTCAAGCCACCAGTTATGAAATAACTAGTTGATGACCTTTATGCTGATCCTAGTGTTTCATGGAAAGTTATGTCTTCACATTTAAGGACAACTAGAAAGAACGTACTTGAAGTATCAAAAGCTAGTGCGCGCGCCCCCAAATAAATAATTTTTATGGTAGAAAGATGAAGTGCAAGATAAAGTGAGGGCAAAGAGGATCAGCTATATATCACTCTACGCTTGTAAAAATGATGAAAACTTAGCCAGATATAAAGTCGCCAAAAAGAAGCTAAACATGCAGTAAATAAAACAATAAATCAAACTTATGAAGAATTTTATACGCGACTAGATACTAAAGATAGAGAGCGTGACATATATGAAATTGCTCGAGCTAGAGAAATGAAAACAAGAGATTTAAGCCAAGTAAAATGCATAAAAGATGAAACAGATACAGTTTTAACGGATGATATGGATATTAAATAACGATGAAAAAGATACTTTTATCAACTTATAATGAAACAAAAGATAATGAGTTGAACTTGAAAAATTTAAGTAAATCGGAATAGTATAAGAACATAATGTTTTATCATAAAATTAAATAATGTTTTAAAGAGGATGAAAAATGAAAAGGCAGTTGAGTCAGACGATATACCTATCGAATTATGAAAATGTCTAGAGAATGAAGCAATTTTGTGGCTTACATGTTTTTTCAATAAGATATTGAAGTCAAAAAGTATGTGATGCAGAGCAGAGACGAGCATGAGTTTTGGGCCCGTTAGGGTCTGATTTGACGACTTACCATATATGGCGTGCCCGGATCGATGATCGGACTCCGCGATTGCGTCCGACACGTCGCCGCGAGTCAAAAACATATATTAGTTTATTTTTTTGAGTTTATTTTCATTATTTAGTGGCTGATCCCACCGGCCAATCATAGTTGTTGATGGTGAAGCCCTAATTTGTTCTCTTTTATAAATATTGGTCTAAGTGACTGAACCAAGGTATTGCAGAATTTGGAGAACTCTAATCCCAGATTCCAATGATCCCTCCCCGGTGCCGACGTCGTGGAACCCTAGGTGACGACTCCTAGGCCGCCAAACTCCTTCCCAAAATAATCCCTACCTTCACCTTCGTTTTGCCCACCTCGAACCCTCCATCTACCACCCGAAATCACCTGTACAACCCGCTGAAAACCACACTTCATGTTTCAGTTACTATTCACTAATTAATAATACTGTTCATTTCCTAAGTTTTTGATCTTTCCTGTGCCTTTCGTCTCCCCTCTTTGCTACAGGCCAGCGGACCACTCTTCGTTCCCTTTCAGCCAGCCGACCACCCCCACCTCCCTTCCCACCGCCTGGAATTCTCCATAAACCCTAGCCGGCCACTCCTTTAAATTTCCTCTGTGGATCCACCATCCTAGTAACCCTAAAATTCTAGATCAGTCCAGATCTAGAACTATAGCCCCCGATCCGTTATTTCCACCTCTCATATTTTCATTTTTGCCCGGATCCGCCCCTAAATAGCGGATCTTCTCATTCCCGGCCCGGATCTACTTATTTGTGATCGGATCTACTGTTTTATTACCCGTTCACACCAATTTCCGCCAAGGACAGTCACCGTCGCCTCGCCGATCTACACATCCGTCCCTCCCGATCTTCAGTGCCTTGATTCAGCCCTTTACTTTGTGAGTTCTTTTGTAGTATTGTACTTTTTGATTCAACGTGTTTACTTGGTGATTTATTATATTTTGCCACGATTCTTGTTGGTAGAATTTTGTTTTGGTACTCTAATAATTTGCAGGAGGAAGCATTTGTCGCGCGCTTCGCTTGAGCCCTCCAAGCAGAGGAAAGCCATTAAAATATTGTCTAATATAAATATTTGCTTGTTCTATTTTAATATCTATGTGGCGCTAAATTTTCATTGCTTATATTCATTTGTCGAAACATTGATCATCGCATCGCATATAGGTTTGGATTAGCGTGTCGTCCGTGCACTCACACCTAACGTTGTAGGTTGTGCACCACTAGCCTACCCCTACATCAGTATGTCAGACCAATAGAGAGAAAGTATCTTGGTACTTTTGTATAAGAACAAAGGAGATATACAAAATTGTGTTAATTACAGAGGAATTAAATTGATGAGTCATACCATGAAATTATGAGAACGAGTAATAGGAAGAAGAATAAGACGGGAGACTAACATCTCGGAGAATCAATTTGGATTCATGTCAGGGCGGTCGACCATGGAAGCTATACATCTCTTGAGGAGACTCATTGACAACTACCGAGAAAGAAAACAAGATTTGCATATGTTGTTTATCGATATTGAGAAGGCTTATGATAGAGTTCCAAGAGAGATCTTATGCAAAGTTAAAAAAGAAAGGTGTAAATGTATCATACATTGACGTAATCAAAGATATACATACAAATTAAGTGACAAGGGTGAGGACATCTAGAGGATTAACACAGGAATTCCCTATCAATGTTGGATTACATCATGGTTTAGTTTTAAGCCCTTATCTCTTTACCCTTACCTTAGATGAGCTTATCTCTTTACCCTTATCTTAGATGAGCTCACCGAACATATCCAACAAGCAATACCTTAATGTTTATTATTTGCGGATGATATCGTTTTGGTCGATGAGACGCGCGAGGGTGTAAACGCAAAACTTGAATATTGGCGAGACACTTTAAAAAAGAAGGGTTTTAGGTTGAGCAGGACAAATACAGAGTATATGGAGCTTAAATTTAGCAGTGCAAGAAGGACGGATGACTTCGTTATTAAGTTGGGTGATCAAGATATTTTTTGTAGTGAATGTTTTAAATATCTTGGATTGATAGTTCAAAAAGACGAAGGTATTGATAAAGATGTGACACAGAATCCAAGCGGGTTGGTTGAAGTGGAGAGGCGCGCCAGGGATCTTGTGTGATCGTAAAGTACTAGTAAAACTTAAGGGCAAGTTCTACCGTACTGCGATTAGACCTGCGATGCTCTTTGGTTCTGAGTGTTGGGCGGTGAATTGTGTACATGAGCAAAAATGGGAGCTGCGGAGATGAGAATGCTTTGGTGGATGTGTGGACACATGAGATTGGATAGAATTAGAAATGAATGTATCAGAGATAAGACAGGAGTAGCACCAACTGCATAGAAGATGCGAGAAGCTCAACTAAGATGGTTTGGACACGTACAAAGGAGACCATTAGAGACATCTGTTAGGCATTGTGAGAGTCTAGTCACTAGACATGTTAGACGAGGGAGGGGTAGACTAATACTAACGCAAGAGAGAGGCTCCACAAGGGGGAGGGCCGACCGACAGAGAGAAAGAAAGAGAGAGAGAGAGAGAGAGAGAGTTCGGGTTGGAGGAGAAAAAGAGGGAGCGGCCCTCTTTCACTTAATTGATCCAAAGATGTTAACGAAGAGAAAAGTTCACCCTCTTATAGTTGAGGAGTCAAATAGCATAAACACAACATAAGCTTAATAAGAAAAGAAAGGAGACTTGGGTTCAAGCTTGTCCCCCTGAACCGGCGTCGAGCGCGCCCGGTTCCGCGTTCCCTGTGCCGCGAGCCACACACGGCTCGCGCGACCTTCATGTGTAAACCTGCCATAGTGGTTCTTCCTCCTGAAGATAAATAATAATATCGTCGTCTGGAAAATTGGCCTTGTCCTCAAGGCAGTAGTTCGGAAATTGTCGACGAAAATCATCCCAGAGGAGCAAGGTGGCGTCGTTGGTTGGGTGGCGGCGCCTTGCAACGCGGATCTCTTCCGGGGCGGCGCCCTCGGGTAAGTGATGTCGGTGATCGATAATGGCCTCAGGGTATAATGGTTCGGAGCCGGAATAGTCGAGGTCGGACGAAATATGATGCACAACTGGGTGGTCGCCTACCACCCGTCAGAGCTGCGAGACATGGAAAACCAGGTGAATGCGACTGCTACTAGGTAAGCGTAGCCGGTATGCGACGGCCCTGATGCGGTTTATGACTTCGAAGGGGCCGAAAAAATGTGGTGCCAACTTTGAGCTCGACCGTCGTGCGACGGTGAGCTGGCGGTATGGGTGGAGTTTGAGGAAGACCTCCCACACTTGAAAAGAGATATCCCAGCGCTTCCGATTGGCAAAAGATAGCATCTTCGCTTGGGCCGTCGGAGATGATACTTCAAACTATCGAGGATGGTGTGGCCCAAGTAGCTAACTGTCGTCGTGCCAAAGGAGCACTTTTTGCGATTTAAGGCGAGGTGGTGTTGTCGGATCGTCAAGAAAGTACGACGGACATGTTGTAGGTGTTCCTGCCAAGAGTGACAAAAGACCAAGATGTCATCAAAAAAAAGTAGCACATGCTTATGGAGTACCGGGCGGAAGATGTCATTCATCGTTGCTTGAAAAGTAGTCGGGGCGTTGGTGAGCCCTTAAACGACATAACCAGAAACTTGAAGTGACCATCATGAGTTCGAAAACCTGTCTTTGGGACATCGTCCGGTCGGACCCTGATTTGATGATAACCCGCCCGGAGGTCGAGCTTCGTAAAGTAGGCGGCGTCGTGAAGCTCATCCAAGAGCTCCTGAATCACCGGGATGAGTTATTTATCCGGAACCGTGACTTTATTGAGCTCCATGTAGTCAACACAAAAAATGCCAACTTCCGTCTTTCTTGCGAACCAACAGGGCCGGGCTGGAGAATGGGCTAGCGCTGGGTCGAATGAGGTCGCCCAACAACATGTCCCGCACAAGGCGTTCGATCTCATCTTTCTGGGCGTGGCCGTAGCGGTATTAACAGACAGAGATGGTCGCCGCACCCGGATGGAGCACAATCGAGTGATCGGTCGGTCGCGCCGGTGGAAGGATTGGCTGTGCGGAAAAAATAGCTGGAAAGTCCTCGAGGAGGTGTTGAAAATCCGCTGCTATAGGCACGGTGACGATCGTATCCGTTTGTATGGGCCATAGCCATGCCGAAAAATCGACGTCCGCTACCCGAGTGAGAGCTTGAAAAGAAATCGATGACTGAAGAAGAGTCGAATCGCCCACCAGGCGGCAAGGGCAGTCCTGGTGCTGAAAGAGCATGGTCATTGTGGCCCAATTCACGCGGACATCCCCCAAGGTCTGGAGCCACGCCACCCCCCAATATCACGTTGATACCACCCAACTCGAACACATAGAAGTCCGTCGTGAGCAGACACGACCCCACAGAGAGAGTCAAGTTCGATCATTACCCCTGAGTCAGTCGTCGGCGGCCATCGCCCAAGCAAATAGAGAAGTCTGGAGATGGAGAAGTAGGCAGGGCCAGGTCGCGTGCCAATTGAGCCGAAATGAAATTGTGGTTTGCTCCGCTATCGATCATCACAATCACAGGGAGGTAAAGAACTACCCGGGCCAACTTCATCGTCTAAGGTCCGGTAAGGCCTCCCACAGAGTAAAATGGAAGTTCCAACATGTGGAGGGCAGCACCGACGGGCTCCGGTGGGGTGTCATCATGAATGGCGAGGTCATCGAAATCGGCCATAGTGATTTTGGTATCGTAATCTCCAAAGAGGGTGCGAAACTCTTTTCGCTGCGCATTCATGATTCGGGGAATAGGGTTGACGGCAAAGAAAACACAACCCCTTGCGGTGAAGTTCGTTGTAGTACTTGTTGGAGAAACGATGGGGAGGTCTGGCGGGCCCCGGACGAACGCCCCAGGAAAACGCCCCCAACCGACGGTCGCCGCTGGTCCAGGTCACAGGTGGGCTGGGAGCGGTTGACTGAATGTCTGCTGGGCGAAGGGTGGCGGGTATCGAGATCAGCGTCCACCGCGCGAGCAAGCTCCGACGCCTCCGAGACCGTCCGAGGATGATGTGTTCGGATGCGGGAGCGGATGATGGGCAGCAACCCCTGGAGGAAAAACCGCAAATAGTGGTCAGGCGGAAGTCCCGGAACCCGCGAGGCAAGTTCTACGAATTCATTGATGTAACTATCAAGATCGGTCGTTTGGCGGATGTTGCAGAGGCGCTCAATGGCGGAACCGGTAACCCGAATCATAGCGGCTTATCATCTCTTGCTTGAAATTGTCCCACGATATCGCGGGCTGAACTTGGCGGAGTTAACGCGCCCAATGGAGGGCCTAGCCGTCGAGGCCGACAACGGCCGTGTCGACTCTGTCCGCCGACGGAGTAAGGTGAAGGATGAAGAACAGCTCCGCGCGCGTGATCCAGCCCATCGGGTCCACGCCGGAGAACGAGGGAACGTCCAATGCTAGGGTGGAACGGCCGGGAGGAGGTGCGGGGGCGGTGGGAAGCAAATGCAGCGACATCCCCAAAGCGAAGCCCACATCGGCAGAAGAAGTCGATCCCGTCGGCTGCGCATGGGCGGCCGGGGACGCGATGACGTCCAGGCGGTCGAGGAGGACAGCTTGACAGGCGAGGATCGCGCCGATGGAGGACTGGATGGCGTCCGGGCGGTTGTCGTGGTCGTCGAGCCTGGCGCGTGTGTCGTCCACCCTGTCGAGGGTTCCGGCGGGTGTATTGCGGGTTTTCAGTGTCATCGAAAGAGGGAAGGAGGACCGAAGGGTTCCAACAGCGCTAGGGCAGGCGGAGAGGGAACGTCGGACCAGTTAATATCAACGCAAGAGAGAGGCTCGGTAAGGGGGAGGGCCGGCCGACAGAGAGAGAGTTAGGATTGGAGGAGAAGAAAAGAGAGCAACCATCTTTCACTTAATTGACCCAAAGATGATAACAAAGAGCAAAGTTCACCCTCTTATAGTTGAGGGGTCAAATAGCATAAACACAACATAATCTCAATTAAAAAAGAAAGGAGACTTGGGTTCAAGCTTGTCCCTCTGAACAAGCGTCGAGCCCGCCCGATTTCCGCGTTCCCTGTTCCGCGAGCCACACTCGGCTTGCGCAGCCTTCGCGTGTAAACATGCCATGGGGGGTCTTCCGCCTGAAGACGGTAACATAGACCAATAAAGACTTGGAATGAAACTATAAGGAAATACATGATGTACTTCGACATTAGTGAGATTATGACACAAGATAGGGCACAATGGCGACAAAGGATCCATATAGTCGACCCCACTATAGTGGGATAAAGGCTCGAGTGTTGTTGTATATATAATATTATATATATATTAGATTTATTATATATATATTATATATAAGAGCCGATAAACGCCGCCGCCGGCCCTGGAGCCGCCGGTTTCCTGATCGGACCCCGCTGCCAAGGCCACCAACCCCGGTGTGGGTTCGTTCGGAGGAGGCTCCGGCAGGGCCTCCGCCTGCGGTTGGCCCTGATCATGATCGGTATCTCATCTTATTGTGTGTGCTTTATAAGCACTTGAGCCTCTTCACTCTTTAACTAAATGCTTTTGAGTTGGACGCCTAGGTTTTACAAAGAGAGAGGAAAACAGAGCATCAAAAATGGAAAGATCTCATTTCTAGTATACTACTTATCAAGGAACTGAATCTGGAAGAAGAGGAAACTGTGCATCCATTAGAAATTTTATTCTGAATCTAATGAGTTATGTACGTTCCCCATACTCTTTTTTAGTACAGTAAAAAAACCACTTCCACCAATTTAAGAGCGCAACTGATTCTCTAAATTGACAAAATAATTGTGGCCACAGGGCTGCAATATTTGAAACTTGCTACAACTCCAAAAAACTGGAGGAAAAAAGGGAATAGGGATCAACTCCATTAGAAATGGGGAATCAGAGGATCAGTAACAGGGTAGCAGCAGGATTGTTTAGGAACTATGCATCGGTAAGAAAAAAAGCAGCGCCAAAAGAAGTCATATAACTAATTACAGCCGAAGGGCCACCAAGGAGATCCTATGCGTCACCAACAATAGAAGAAGAATACACCAGTAAGGACAGTAAGGACACAGATTGGAATTGCAAGTCAGAAAAACAAGAAATAAAAGAATATTACTAATTACAACTCACGCCTTTCAGCACATGGTAGCATCCCAGCAATGTACATAGTCAAAGTTAAAAAAATAAATGAATTCTAATTTCATACATAAATTTGTTAAAGCTTATATTTCACCATTGAAGATTGAGTTTTTGACCACTGTAAACTTATTGATTAGGATTGTAGAGAAGAGCACAAACACTTGAGAAAAACTGTGAAATCTTTTTATATACTTCTTGTGTATGTAAATACACGTATGAGTACATATATATAGGGAGAGAAGAGAGAGAAGAATTCCTTTTTCAAGATGTGCGACTAGTACACAAAGGGAAAGAAGGCCTATGATAGGCCATTATATGAGCCTTTACATGTTCTTTTTCTAACACTACCCACAAGCTGGAGCGTACAAGTCGTAGGCACCCAGCTTGGATAAGAACTGATAAAATAGAGCACTTGGACAGAGCCTTAATGAGAAGATCAACAACTTGGACAGTAGCCGGAACATGTTTCAATTTCAGCTTTCTTCATTTGAACATTTTCCCGAATGAAGTGACAATCAACTTCAATGTGTTTCGTTCTTTCATGGAAGACGGGATTCTTAGCTATGTGTATAGTAGTTTGACTGTCACAAAAAAATGTAGCTGGTGAGAAAAGTTTTACTCTCATATCACCTAGGAGACTCTCAAGTCATGTGAGCTCAGACACAACAGACGTCATCAAACGGTACTCGGTTTCGACTGAAGATCGAGCAAGCACACACTACTTCTTACCGCGCCAGGTAACAAGGTGACCTCCGAAGTACAAAATCAACTGGTGGAACGTCAATCATCCAGGGAACCAGCATAATCAGCATCTGAATACGCAACCAATGTTGGAATAGACGAGGAAAAAGCTTTGTATACCAACCCTTGACCAAGAGCGTTTTTCAGGTATCGCAGAATACGTTTCGACAACCTGTAGATGAAATACCCAAGGAGAATGCATAAACCGGCTGACAACCCTCAACGACAAAAGATATGTGCTTGGTCTTGTGACTGTTAGATAAATTAATTTTCAAACCAAGACGTCGATAGTATTCTGGATTTGGAAGAAGATCTGCATCAGAGGCATGAACACACAGCTTGTGATTGACATCCATAGGAGTATTAACCGGCTTGCATTCAGAATATTCAGCATCCTGAAGAAGGTCGAGATAGTACTTCTGTTGAGATAGGACAAGGCCATCAGGATATTTTGCGATATTCAAGATTCCCCAGATCTTTTGTTTGAAAAACAGAACTAAGGTGTTGTTTGACCACTTGTATTCCTTTTGAATCATCTCTTGTGATTACGATGTCATCGGCAAATGCCAAAAGAAGAACCGTTCATGTTGTTCTATATCGAGTGAATAGAGAGGAATCTACCGAGCTCCGAGTAAAGCCAACCACCCGAACAACCCTACTGAACTTATCGAACCATGACTGAGCAAATTGTTTGAGATCATAAATCGACTTCTTAAGGTGACAAACTCAGGACTCCCTCGTGATCTCAAACTCTGGAGATTGTTGCATGTAGACAGTTTCTTGGAGATTTTCATTGAGAAAAGCATTTTTGATATTCAGTTGATGTAGGGGTCATTGACAATGCATAACTACGGAGAGGACACGAACCGTATTTAACTTGGCCACTGGAGAGGACGCTGGAGTGGAGAAAAACGGTTGATCTTCCAGAAAGGTAACATCCGTCGAAACAGACACCTTGCGGGTAGTGGGAGAATATCAAACATATCTTTTTTGAGTGCGGGAATAACCAACGAACATATGTTTGGCCGCCCGAGGATCGAACTTGTCGGTGGAGGGACCTAGTAAATGAACATAGCAGGTACAACCAAATATTCGAGGTGTGAGAGAGAATGTAGGTGTGGAAGGGGAAAGGAGGCTGAATGGGGAGGCGTTGTTGAGGACGAAGGAGGACAGACGGTTAATGAGATAACACGTCATCGAAACCGTAAAGTGTTAATAAGCCTTGATAACGTGCATTTGGATCATGAGGGAGCGAGCAACATCAAGAAGATATCTATTTTTGGGCTCAGCCACACCGTTTTGTTGAGGAATATATGCATATGAAGTTTGATGAATAATCTCAAACTCAGAGCAGAGGTTATCGAACTCATGACTAGTGTATTCTCGAGCATTATCCGTACGAAGTGTTTTGATTTTATCGGAGAATTGTGTACGAGTTTCAAGAACAAAAGCCCGAAATATACGAGAAATCTTAGAGCGATCACGAAGTAAGTACAACCACGTCATTCAAGAATAATCATCAATAAAGGTGATAAAATAACGATAACCAGATACACTCGTTATTTTGTACGAGCCCAAAACATCAGAATATACTAATATAAAAAGAGCAGAGCTCGGGGTACAATGAGGAAAAGTGGAACGATGTTGTTTCCCCAGAATACAAGAATCACATGTAAAAGCAGGAAGATGAACATCAGGAAAAGCTTACTTGAGAACAGGAAGAGGGGCATACCCAAGACGTCGATGTCAGTCAACAGAGGAGACAAAGGAGAGAGCGGTAGGGGGGACATCAAGAAGGTGGAGCCCGTTGTGTAGTCGTCCTTTACCAATGATACTTTGCGTCCGTCGGTCCTGCATCAAAAACGAAGAAGAGGTGAATGTGATAAAGTAATCCAAATCGGTAGTAAGGCGACTAACAGAAAGTAAATTAAACGGAGAGCCCGGGACATGAAAAGCCGAGCGAAGAGAAATAGAGGGATTAAGAGGTATATCAGCAGAGCCGGAGACATGAACAGCGTTGCTATTGGCTACAGTGATAAACTTTGGATGCGGAGAATCCAAGTATTGAGGTGACTTCAAGGAGGTGATATGGTGAGAAGTACCCGAATCCACTATTCAACACGGACTCGTGGAGAGACAAGCGATACCTTCATGAAAGACAGAGACAATGGAGGCAGGTGAGTTGTGGAGCAACCCCTGAAGTTGTTGGAGATGGGGGCGGACATCATCAAGATCAACACGAGTGGCAGAAGGGCTGAGGGAAGCAATAGAAGCATTAGGACGAGGAGGGAGACCATGTTTGCGATAGCAGGTCGCCTCAAGGTGTTCATCCTTACCACAGAAAGAATACGTAGGCCTCGATCGGCCACCTCGAGAGCTTGTACGTCCCCACGGGTAGGGGGAGGGAGAGGGAGTAATGGTGCAGAAGATTGCTGGAGAAGAGCCGGTGAAGGAGGGTCGATAGCATCAGGATGTGGTGAAACCTTTAACAACAAGGAGCACACATCAGAGAATGAGGGAATAGTAGCAGAGGATAGGATCTGAGTCCGAACACTATGAAGATGAGATGAAACACGAACCATCATCATGACAATACCAACAACTTCCTTTTGAGAGCGCTGGGCAGCCAGATCCGTAGTCGGGGGTTGATGTCGAATCCATGCTTAAACAAGTGTCTTGGACCGAGCAACAAAGGAGGTTAAGTCAGCAGTACTACCTGATTCAAGAGACTGAAGATCGGTGATGATATCGTACATATGTTGGAGACTATCCTTACCAGAGTACAGGGAATGGAGCTCATCCCACATTGTCTAGGCCGTCTCATGATACATGGTCACGCGGTAAGGTTCGTCATCAAGGGAGTTCAGAAGTCAAGTCTGAACACGACCATCGTCACGCAGCCAGTTATCAGAAGGTGCAGGAGTATCTTTAGTTAGATGATGCAGAAGTCTCTTGGACTGAAGTACCCGACGGACCGAATGCGTCCACTCAACAAAGTTCTTCTTCCCAGTAAAAGAGATGGTGGTGATTCTCAACTCTTCCCGAATTATAGGAGCAAGGACCAAGCGGGCTTGAGGAGAAGAATCAGTAGAGAAATCCATGACTACGCGACCAGGAGGTTAGGCGGAGCGGTTAACCGACAAGACGAGTAAGCGGCTAAGAAAGCACAAAGGACAGACTACCGCGAACTGGTAATACACAGGCGGCAAGAGCAACAACGGCTAGGCAAGACCGCAGCGAGCAGGAGATAAGACCGCAGCGAGCAGGAGATAAGACCGCAGCGAGCAGGAGATAACACGACGACGTGGTTTGAAGCAGGCTAACCGGCAAGGCTACGACGGTATGAGGAGCAGAATGAGAAGAGACCGCGACGGCCTGAGAGAAAACAAGAGCCCGACTGAAGTAATCAGCACGGAGTGCGGTCAGAACGGCAAGCACTGAGTGCGGACTGAGAAGAGGCCGCTAACAGGAACAGAGGGTTGCGATTAAGACGCAGAAGCAGACAGACAAAGGAAAGAGGGAACTGCAGACGAACACAGAGAGCAGACCGCAGGTCTCGACGAACACAATCCAGCGGCAAGACACGATGAAGAACCGTGGTTAGCCACAGCATAGACCAAACCACGCAGCAAGGGCAGGTCGCGTCGAATAGAGACCAGACCGGATCACAGCGATTAAAGAGACAGACCGCGCGATCAAGAAAGAGCAGCAGGTGAGATGAGGCCGAACCGGGCAGACCGCGGCAGACACAGGGCAAACCGCGGCGAACAGAGACTAGACCAGACCGCAGTGGTTAAACAGACAAATTGCGTGATCAAGGAAGAGCAGTAGGTGAGATGAGGCCGAACCGGGCATACTACGGCGGACACAGAGCAGAACGCAGGATGGCAACACGGTGAGACCCAACAGTGAAGTCTATAAAACCAAGAGGAGATCCGAAACTAGGTGGTGGGAGGAGCACACTGAATATCCTGCAGACAGAAACAGTCTGTCCACCAGAGTCTAGAGAAAGAGACCGCAGGAGAGGTGCGGTTAGACAGAACCACTAACCGCCAAAAGAGAGGAGACCGCAGAGGGGATTGCGGTTAGAAAATCAAAGAACGCCCAGAGAGATTGATGGCTCTGATATCATATAGAAAAGAGCACAAACACTTAGTAAAAACTGTAAAATCTTTGTATATACTTCTTGTGTATGTAAATACAAGTATAAGTGCATACATATAGGGAGAGAAGAGTCTCTTTTTCAAGATGTGAGACTATTACACAGAGGAAGAATGCCTATGATGGGCCATTATATGGGCCTTTACATGTTCTTTTTCTAACAAAGATAAAAAAAATTTACGGATAGCCGAAGTCATGAATATTAAGATTATTGTGGAGGCAAAACTAGAGATAAAACTGTTGATTATTTGGGAATAAAAATGCTTACTTATTATTCATCTCTTAAGAGATATTTAAAGGAGTTACACTAGACATAAAAAATAAAAAAAAGTGTGGAACAAAACCCGAACATATATCGGAATACGCTAATACCAACAAAAATAATAGGAATTAATACAAATTAGAGTTAATGCAGAAAAAACTGAAGATAATGTAACAAAGATTGAAGATAATATACAAATAATGTTGTTGAAGAAAATAGAATAGAAATGCTTCATTGATATTATTCATTCATATATGGCTTAACATACGAATTACATGGACACTTAGAACATGACAAACAATGTGAGACTAAACAAATACTCACTCACACACAAATATAATAATAGTAAAACTAATAACTCCAACACTCCCCCTCAAGCTGAAGGGGGGACCCTTAAGATTAGAGCCTCGGATACATCAAATAACGACAAAGGAGGTAGGTGATGCGGGACAAAATATCAGACGAGCCAGTGGGAGAATATTCAAACCAGGAAATCAAGCCGGGGACATAGCCACACACGACGCTGACCTGCACACGATGCAGGACCCACACACGAAGTGGATTCGCTGGAAACCGGTCAACCAACATCACCTATACACACAACATACGAAAGAGAACAAAAGATGTGGAGCAAATCATCAACCGAGCAATTGGGGATAATACGTTAGGGATAATCCGCACAAAAGGTGGTCCCACACGACACAGTCCTGCACGACACGGTCCCACACGATACAACCCGTTGAGATTAAAACAACCAAAATCAGTCGTGTCACAACACACGACCAATCAAAAGAAAACATGGGGAAACACATGACATAAGCCTGGAGGCCGTGTGGAACAAAGGCGAACAACGGGAAAGACCATCCAAGTCGCATTCATCCCAACACTCCACCTCACGTGGAACTCACGTGCATATAGGCATAACAAGACGACATGAGACAACTAATAACAACAAAAAATTAAAAGACCACATAAAACGACCAAAAAACAACACATCTTCAGCTTTGGTGAGGGATCAACGACCTAAAAGGGTATGCTGCGGCTGGGTCCGGAGCAGCGAAGTGGTCAGGGTATGAGAGAAGCAATTTGGAACGGATTTATCCTTGATGAAGTAGTAGCCATAGACGTCGTCGAAGTAGCAACCATAGAATCAGTAGAAGTCGTTGAAATGGGTAACAACGAGAGACATGGAAGAACATCAAGGAGCAGTAGACCGAGAAGTTGGCCAGAGAGGGCACGCGAGCTTCTACGGGCTCTGGATCTGGAGTCGGGAGGGATAGGAGCAGCGACAGACATGATCGTTGATGAGGGCAGGTGTCGGAAGCAGCTACAAACACGACCGTTGAAGAGCAGTCGGGATTGTACTCAGAAGGTGCCGCCAGAATCAGCGATGGAGGCAAGACAAGAACGTAGCGACAACAGTCGTTGTCGAGGATAGCACCAGTGGCTGAGGTCGTCAATCATAGCATCGAGCAGGACGTCAACGGGATCCAGGAACTAAAGCAACAGTAGGCAGGGCTCGACCAAAAGACAGGATAACTGGCACAACAACGATCGACAGATATGGGATCGATCGGCACAGGAGAAGAATAGCGAAAGAAGATGGCATGTCGGGCTTTCGTGAGGGGAGGGGGGAAGGACCGCTCCTGTCGATGGAATTACGGGACGATCTTGTCGACTGGAGCGGGCGGAGAAGCACCCATCCAGAGCCCTAGCAGAGGAGTTGACCGGACCAAAGCAAAGAAGCGAAAACCCCTCGACGGGAGCGAGACGGGGTTAAGTGGCAACCACAGGAATAAAATTTTTAGGGTTTCAGATCTTGGCCTCTGATACCATGTTGAAGGAAATAGAATAGAAATGCTTCATTGATATTATTCATCCATATAAGTCTTAATATCGGAATTACATGGACACTTAGAATTGGACAGACAATATGAGACTAAACTAATACTCACACACAAATATAATAATACTAAAAACTACGAACTCCAACAAATGTACTTGTGGATTGGGAAAGTATATACGAGGGGAATAGAGGCACCACTATAAAAAAGTGATATAATCACTAGGAATGATTAACACAAACAAAATAGTTAGATAAATATTGAGTAATAACTTTTACAAATTAGAGTTAACACATGTAATGAATCAACTCTCACAATATTAGAAGTATTGTGCGTTTTGTTCATCTCATCTCATACTGAGTTGAAGCACGATTTTTGTCCTTTTCCACATGAGGCCTACGAGCACTTTCCAGAAGGTCACCCATCCCAGGACTACCCCCACCGGAGCACGCATAATTACAAAGTTTCTAACAAAATTCCACTACTTGCTCCGAAAAGTGGCCTCTGATATTTGGGATTCTGAATTATTACTTAAGCCCAACAACGTTTTCTCCAATTTTGATGTGAGATCAAATTCATTTATGCACATCCTTTTCACCTAGAAGTTTGTCATCATAGAAACCTGTCAGGAGTTACTTTGAAAGCACTCCCTGATCTTATCGAACTGCCGTCATCAGATGTAGGATGTTACAACACCACTATGTATGTAGAACTCACCTCAAACGAATGGGGAATACGTAATATCTATGTAGGATAAGGCTAATGATGCCATATTGCAAGCCATTGACAAAGAGCCACTAGTCAAACATGACTAAGCTTAGCAATGCCAACAATTTTATATTAATAATTAAAGCGCCATCATTGAATACTTTTATAATCTAAATGGAGATGTTAAGGAATATATATATACACACACACTATATATATACAAATAAATATCGGGTGTCAATCAAATTCCACGGTGTAACGCGGTGTAACGTGGTGTAACACTCTCGATCATATTTCAGGCGTCCAATCAAATATATTAAGACTACAAATAACGTAAATTGCAAAATCCCTCTTCCTCCAACCCGCCGTTCGCCCGACTCCAGTTCCGCCAAAAATGTACAGAAATTGAAATGAATATGTCGCTGGCGGCAGAGCCGCTGACGAACATCGGCTGGTTCGCCGGACCCCGGCGAACCCGTCGGTGGTGTTCCAGCGGCGAGCGGGCAGGGACACCGTCAGCGGTGGCCCTGTCCGCTCGCCGCCGGACAAACCCCGACGGGTTCGCCGGGGTCCGGCGAACCTGTCAGTCGTCGCCGGCGCCGGCGACAGCGGGAGTAAATACCATCGGAGCGGGGAGGGATAGCTGGATCGGGCATTTTTTTTACAAATATTTTTTCGATTTAAAATTTTTCAATAATTTCAGAAAAAATATATATTAGGAAAAAAATATAAAACTTATATATATAATATAAAAACTTATATAAATATAATATTCTTAGATTTTAAAAAATTTATATATATATATATATATATATACTACCATTTTCGAATGGGCTTCGCCCGTTCTCGATGCGTTGCTGCGGGCTACGCCCGCATCACGGCGGGCTGAACCCACTTCCAGGCGGGCTGCGCCCGCATTCAGGCGGGCTGCGCCCACTTCCAGGCGGGCTACGCCCGCATTCGAGTGGCTATGCTGAAGGGCAATTTTGGAAAACGAAAAATTGCGCAAACAGACAAACGAAAAATTGCATGATAGAATTTAAATTAATTTTTATTGCCTCTCTTTTCATTAAATGTCGTGGGCCCCACCTTCTTCTCTTCTTTTCTTCTCTTTATCCCCCCTCTCTCCTCTTAAAGTAATTTGACCACACAACACTTCCATTTTTCTCCCTTCTCCCTCTTTCCCCCCCTCTCATAGCTTTAAGACACCTGTTTATATTTCTTTTTTTGTCTCTCTCTCTCCTCAAACTTTTTTCTCTTTCTTCATATGGATGAGAAAAAAGAAGACTTTTGATCTAACGGTTTATGTTGGTTGGTTGGTGTGTTTTCAAATATGTATATTGATATAATGTAGTAAAGATATATATATTAGCAACCGCCGGGGACGGGCGAAGCCCACCGCCTCAGGCCGGATTCTGTCGCGCAGGGCACGGGGACATCGTGTACTGTGACTCATATGTATATATATATATATATATATATATCAAGATTAAATATCGACCATCAAAGGTCCATATTTTGTAAGGTCCATATTTTGTTTGATACAGGAAGAGTACTTGGAAAGGACCCAAGGAGATATAGAGCAGAGTAGCTCCTACAGTTAATGAATAAGGAAATAGCATCAAAGATGGCAGAGAAGGCCAATGATGATGACTACAATCCCAATGACGTGTTATCCATAACCCAACCTAGCCTTTCGTAACTTGTAAATGCATACTGGAGTTATGGTGTAATTGCTCAAAGTGGGAAATCCTTGTCCTGGGACTACTGGGGGCCAATACCCTCTATTGGAGGCCTGAGCTATTAGAAGAACCTCAACTTGTTGTGTTTGGTACTAATCTAGGACCCTACTACCCAATCAGAGTCTTAATTTAATATTGAGACCTCATTCAGGTATGTCTAAGAATATCGGTCCCCATTCTGTCTTATCAGAGCCACGATTAAAGGCAGAAAGCTATTTTATCACCAGACCAATCGTGGTCCTCATTCAGCCCCTTCAACTTTTAAATTCATCATTACATGATTAATTGAAAAAGACAAGTTGAAATTGGTACATCTTCATCAACGATATATTAAATTTTGTCATTGAAATACACAATATCAAAATCTAGATATGAGCATTGTTTAAATCAGGTGTTGATTCTTTTCATGGCTTTACACAGTAGATAGGATTTAGCAATATATTCAGGATGCATTCTGTAGATTGAGTGCTTACATTTGATTTATCCAAATTGGGTGTGCAATCAGAAACAAAAGCTATACACTTGTGTAAGTCAGTTGTATCTTGATCATGAGACTCATCCACTATCTTAACCCCCTGCCAGGCATAACAAAACACATTAAAATACAACTGACGTTATTACAATGTTAAAGTTTCAGCTTATAAAACATACATGAAAAACAGCAGACAAGAGAAGATTTGCCATCAACTAGATGTGTCATTTTTTGGAAAAAATATCCTCAGTTGGAGACATGGAAGAAATGTTTTAAATTCTAGTTGTTCTACAATATTCAAGTTATTTACAAGCTAGAACTTCAAAGGGAAAGTAAAATCTTAGAGAGAGTTTAAACATAATCAGCAGCATAATTGACATACCAAACTATGACCAATAAAATAGTTTTTGTTTTTCTTGAAAAAATCCCCTCCTTTGAATGTATAGTTCAGGTGTAATTGTTGAACAATTAAAATATCTATGTATAAAATTAAACTATATTCCATAATAAGCTATGACCTTTGTTAGATACTAAGCATTTAACCTAAAACCAATTGGTTGTAGGTGGAATTGCTAAGATCTATATAAAGTGCATAAAGCTACATGAGGTTCTTGATATGAGACTATTCTCAACATGCTCCCTCACACATAAAATCTTTAGCCTCTAATGTCGGGACATCTTTATTAATTGGGTAATATGAGCAGGGGTTGTTGGACCTAGCCAGCTCTAATACCACATTTGGAGCCTAAGAATCCAATGTAACATACCAATTGGTTGTAGGCGGATGTTATGAAAACAGAAATTGGATCTCAATGTGTTGATGAAAATATATAAAAATAAAGGCTCATTGTAAGACCCAGCTTTGACCCTTTTTCCTTTTTAGGATTTAGTCTCACATCTTAGAATGTGACTTTCTCTCCTTCCTTTTTTCCCACATAATTGTACAATTGCATGTATGCATTCAATCTTTATGAGAAATAAAATTCAGGAATAGTCCCATTTTGTATTTCACGACATGGTATCAGATCCATAGATCCAAAAAATTTTTCATAATATTTCAATTGCATTTTGCGGTCTCTCGATTTCAGACCGTACCTTGGCTGGGCTATGTGATGCGGAGCATAGACGAGCACTTGCAGTGGATGACGAGTTTTGGGTCCATTCGGGGCTGATTTGGCGACTTTCCATATATGGAGTGCCCGGATCGACGATCGGACTCCGCAGATGTGTTCGGATCCGCGTTGCGAATCGATTTGATATATTATTTCACTATTTTGCATTTTATTTTGATGTATTTAGGTGACCACACCTTCGACCAATCATAATCATCGATGGTGGGATGCCATAATCCTCATTTTATTATAAATAGATGGTTTGTCGGCTGGTTGAAGGCATTGCAGATTTTGGAGAAGAGAAATCCCGAAATCTGGCGATCCCTCCACGGTGCGGACTCCGTGGAATCCTAGGTGACGACTCCTAGACTTGTATCTCCCTCCCCAAGGTATTCCCTAACCCTAAGCCTCTTTTCCCCTCCAAAACTCCCTCTCGCAGCCCCCCTACAGCCCCCAAATCATCCACCCAACTGTTGGCCAGAAACTCCACCTACAGCCATTCTTGTTTTAGGTACTGTAAAAAAATGAAATTTACCGTTCACTAATATAGTTTAGTGAACAGTGAATTTCCTTTTTCAGCCACCGGCCCCAGCCCTTCCTCCCAGCAATCAGCCACCCTGCTGCTTCCCTTTTCTCAACCGCCGCCCCCTTGTTCTCCTGCCAGTCAACCACCACCTAGTCCCTCCTCCCTCTCACTGCCGCCACTTCCCAACTCCCCTGCGCGGCCACCCTCTGTTCACCTCCAGCAACAACACCTTGTCACCCTAATATTTTTGTGCCGCCGTCCCCGGTCTCTTCGCAAAACCACCTTCCTTATCCTCCCGCCACCCGGATCAGCCTCGGCCCTGAATTGTCACCTCAGATTTGATCTCATATTGTCGGATCTACTCATTCCCACCCGGATCTACCGCTTCGTGGCCGGATCTATCCATTTTGGCCCGTTTTCATCTCCCACCACCGAGGACAGCCGCCTCCATTATTTCCACAACGTCAATTCCACCTCGGATAGTCGTACACGCATTCCCGGCGCCGGATTCTTCAGTGCTTTGGTCAGCCCACTACTTGGAGAGATTTTGTTGTACTGAATTATTATTTTCAGCATATTTATATTGGATTGGGTCTTGTACTTGTTTTGAATATCTTGCATGGTAGTTGTTTGTTAGATTATTATTGTGATTTGCAGGGTTCATTTGCCGCACGCTCTCGCTTTGGCTCTCCACGCGGAGGAAAGCCCAAGCTTATTTTGCCCTAATAAAATATTTTGCTTTGTCGTTAATTTATCTGCATGGGATGATAATGTTTAATTTAATTATCTAATTTGTGGCTTAACCGTCGGATTTGCATAGCATGTAGGGTTAGGTCACCACATTTCCCGCCGCCTATAGATTCGCTCCGCGTCACTATGTCTACTCCGCTGGATGTTTCTCCTCTTCGTTCCTATTTATCAGAGTTTTTGACCGTCCTCTGGGGCCCATCTCCACCAGAATGTCGGTGCTTCACCAAACTCAAGTTTTTGACTGTCCTCTGGAGCTCCATCTCTGCTCGCTGAACTTGATCGTTGCTTGCCCAACTCTCGCGGATCTCCTTCCCCCAGAGGATGGGTATTGTGTGGAACATCAGGTATTTTGGGCACCACCTGCTGACGCATCGCACCCTCGATGAGTTTTGGAATACACCACCCGCTGACCCACCTGATGAGTTCTTTCTTGTCGGGGACACTCACCACATTCTAGAGTCACGACTTCTAGTAGGTGTACACGATTTTCACTCAGATGGTCGTCTCCTTCGCGATGACTTTTCTTACACACCTCCTAGCGAGCCCCAAGATGTGCTACGTTCCCCGAGAGACATTTGACTCTTTACGAGCCCGTATTTGAGTATAGTTATCTCTCACAGTCATCTGAGCACTCGTCTCACACGAGATGAGTTTTTCTACACTCCGCCGAGAGAGCCTCCTGATAGGCCACCTCCTTTGATAAGTTTTCAGGTCATTATTAGGCTCTCCAATATAGAGCATATTGTGTTGGTCATGCGTCATTTGCATGAGTCTGTTGAGTCGTTTCATCATCTTTTGCATGAGTTTGTTGTGTTGTTTGTTCATCGTTTGCATGTATGTCATGAGTCGGCCGAAGAGAAATTCATAATGATAATAAATTTTATAAATCACATGCGGATGTTCACTGACAAGAGCAGGTACTTCATGAAGGCGAGCAGGTGATGGTGAGAATCTGCGTTGTGAGGCTCCGTGCGAGGCTTGCTAAAAGCTTGAGCGCTAGGCGAATGGATCCCTATATAATCATGAGACGGATCGAAGTAAACACCTATGATCTTGATATCCCTGCAAGTATAGACATCCATCCGATATTTAGTGTTAAAGATATGACGTCGTACTACGAGCCTCGCGAGCATGTGGACCCAAGCAGTGAGGACTTCCAGCCGCCCACACCTCCACTCTCGTTACCTTACCACCCTCATAGCCCACCTATGTCTGATGGCCACCACTACTCACCTACTTCTGACATCTATCGACCTGGGGACTCGACTTCTTTGGTTCTACCTTCCGCACCGCCGATCGCACAGGGATCCACCACTCGTGAGTTGAGCGTTGAGAGCATCATGTAGACCCGACTCCACTAGTGCATTCCCACTACAGACATTGGTGACACTTAGATACTTGCAGCAGAGCTTGATCAATTCGCCCTTGGACTTCGACTTCAGCACGACCGTCTCCATTCACCGGAGATGACAGCTTTTCAGGCAAGGGGAGTTGATTGGCGAGCACACTTTTCTAGCAACGACACTTGGGCGACCTTTGGTGGACTTCTTCGAGTTTTACCTGGAATGCAACGAGAGAATTCAGATCCCTATTCATCGGGAGATGAATTCTTTCAATCCGGGGAGATTGATACGGAGCATAGACGAGCACTTGCAATGGATGACGAGTTTTGGGTCCATTAGGGGCTGATTTGGCGACTTTCCTTATATGGCGTGCCCGGATCGACGATCGAACTCCGCAGATGTGTTCGGATTCGCGTTGCGAATCGATTTGATATATTATTTCACTATTTTGCATTTTATTTTGATGTATTTAGGTGACTCCACCTTCGGCCAATCATAGTCATCGATGGTGGGATGTCCTAATCCTTCTTTTATTATAAATAGATGGTTTGTGGGCTGGTTGAAGGCATTGCAGATTTTGGAGAAGAGAAATCTCAAAATCCGGCGATCCCTCCACGGTGCTGACACCGTACAACCCTAGGTGACGACTCCTAATCTTGTATCTCCCTCCCCAAGGTATCCCCTAACCCTAAGACTCTTTTCTCCTCCGAAACTCCCTCTCGCAGCCCCCCTACAGCCCCCAAATCATCCACCGAACTGCTGGCCAGAAACTCCACCTAAAGTCATTCTTCTTTAAGGTACTGTAGAAAAATGGAATTTATTGTTCACTAATATAGTTTAGTAAACAGTGAATTTTCTTTTTCAGCCACCGGCCCCAGCCCTTCCTCACAGCAAACCGCCACCCTGCCGTTTCCCTTTTCTCAATCGCCGCCCCCTTGTTCTCCTGCCAGTCAACTGCCACCTAATCCTTCCTCCCTCTCACTGCCGCCACTTCCCAACTCCCCTGCGCGGCCACCCCCTGTTCACCTCCAGCAACAACACCTTGTCACCTAAATATTTCCTCGCCAGCCCCGTTCTATCCGCGAAACCACCTTCCTTATCCTCCCGCCGCCCGGATCAGCCTCGGCCCTGAATTGTCACCTCAGATTTGATCTCATATTGTCGGATCTACTCTTTCCCGCCCAGATTTACTGCTTCGTGACCGGATCTATCCATTTTTGGCCCGTTTTCATCTCCCACCACCGAGGACAGCCGCCTCCATTATTTCCACGGCGTCAATTCCACCTCGGATCGTCGTACACGCATTCTTGACGCAGGATTCTTCAGTGCTTTGATCAGCCCACTACTTGGTGAGATTTTGTAGTACTAGATTATTATTTTCAGCATATTTATATTGGATTAGGTCTTGTACTTGTTTTGAATATCTTGCATGATAGTTGTTTGTTAGGTTATTATTGTGATTTGCAGGGTTCATTCGCCGCATGCTCTCGCTTTGGCCCTCCACGCGGAGGAAAGCCTAAGCTTGTTTTTGCCCTAATAAAATATTTTGCTTTGTCGTTAATTTATTTGCGTGGGATGATATTGTTTAATTTAATTATCTAATTTGTGGCTTAACCGTCGGATTTGCATATCATGTAGGGTTAGGTCACCGCATTTCCCGCCGCCTATAGATTCGCCATGCGTCACTATGTCTACTCCACTGGTTGTTTCTCCTCTCCGTTCCTATTTATCGGAGTTTTCGACTATCCTCTGGGGCCCATCTCCACCAAACTGTCGGTGCTTCACCAAACTCAAGTTTTTGACTGTCTTCTGGAGCTCCATCTCTGCTCGCTGAACTTGATCGTTGCATGCCCAGCTCTCGCGGATCTCTGATCATGCGCTTCCACTGCTAGTTGTGGCCGCATGTTTGTAGACCTCCTTCGCCATTATCGCCCGGTCGTCATTGTGACAGTCTGATCGTAGAACTTCTTCTGCCCTCCTATTCGCAAAAGCTCCGTTTCTCTGGTCGCACTTTGCTCGCTCCAGTTGCAGCACTCGCTCAAGTCGTTAATCCCGCCCAAGTCTTCGGGTCTCTTCTGCTCGCTGAACTTTGTCTGTGCCTCTGCTTGCTCAGTTCCCATTATGGGCGTCCCCCCCTGCCAATTGCTCTGTTTGAAGTCGCTCGACCTTTCTGCCATATCTAAAGTAGCTGCTATCCAAACTCTATTCGCGGCAACTGACCGCCAGGCCCCTCCTGATCGCAAGTCATCGTGCAAGTTCTCATGTTCGCCTAGCAGTCTGTTTTCCTGGAGCTCGTCAGCACTCCTGCCCGCAAGAACCTCTTCTTCCACGGTCTCTTCCCGCTGTCTCTTCTCGCGGACCTCTGCTTCCGTCCGACCATTGCTTGTGTCGTCGAGATCTCTTCGCTAGACCGCTCAAGCCAACCCTTTGCTCCTTTGTCGGCTTCCGCTATGGTTGAATCTCCTCCAATGGCTGCTCATGCTACCCCGTCTCTTCCGACCCTACTCCCGCGATCACATCCATCCAAACGGTCACCTCCATCTCATTTTTCTCCTCCATCCTATCGTGGAGGTCGCACCTCTTCTTACGGTAGAGGTCGATACAGTCACGCTCCTCTTAAGTGTACTTACTGTGGTAGGGATGGTCACCTTGAAGCCACTTGTTACCGTATGCACGGTCTGCTTCCCGCACCGCCTGCCTCTATTGTCGCCCATGCTCCAAACAACATTCGACCTGATATTGATGCCTTGCGCACTCAACTCCAACAACTTCAAAGTCTGATCAATCGTTCCTCTAGCACTGTTGTGTCTATTTCAGATGGAGGAATCTCCTGTCTTGCCCACCGTTCACTTGGATTATGGATTCCGGAGTAACACATCATATTACCCCGATGAAACCTTCTCAATACCTGGACTCTGAGCATCCCAGGCTTATTACTATTGTCAATGGGGACACTATCCCAGTCTCTGGATCAACCGACGTCACTCTTACTCCCTCAATCACTTTTCGCTCGGTTCTTCATGTTCAAGGCTCTTCTTTCAATCTCATCTTTATTAGTCATTTCACTCAAGACCTTGATTGTTATATAACTTTCTTCTTCACCTCTTTTGTTGTGCAACAACGAAAGATGTAGAATATAATTGGTAAAGGGCAACTGTCGAATGAACTTTACATCTTGGATCTCTATCCCATGATTCTCTCCTTTACTAGCTCGCTCGAGTGGCATCGACGTATCCCGCCTGAAAAACAACCTTGAACCCAAGGTCGAGGCGTCGCCCGCCATCTAATAGTGATATGTCAGCATGTGGGTTGTCATGGAGGTGCCTGGGTCTCCGTCCGGCGGTGTATCTGTGATCGCAAGGGCGTCAAAATCACCAATGCCAATCTCCTCCAAGTCATCACCAATTAGGGCGCGGACCTATTTGACAGGATAATCATGAGTAGGAGAGAGTAAGATTGGTCGCAACGGAAGAACATACCCTTACTCAGCAAGTCATGATACTCTTGGTTGGAAAGGCAGTGCGTAGGGATGGGACGGTTGATACATAGAAGTATAATGGGCGGGCGAGGCAGAGGAGGTGGTGGTGGAAGCTTAGGAGGGGGCAAAGTATGGTTGGTAGGGGGTTTGGAAGGAGGTGATGTGGAATCAGGGTCCCCGAACGTCGTAAGGAATTCGACCTCCACGAGTAGGGAGAGGTTCATGGCTTGGTTGACGGTAGACGGATGGAGGGTTCGGAGGCGAACATGAATATGAGTTTGTAAGCCATGAATGAAATTATCCAAGTAGTGGTCGGTTCGAAGACCCGAGATGTGGGTGGTCAACTCGATAAATCCATCTACATAAGAGTCAATGGAGCCAGTCTAACGCACTAAAGGCGTTCAATCACGTTGTCAGAGTAGTGGTGATCATAGCGTTGAATTATTGTCTCGGTGAGAGCTACCCAGGTGAAGCCGAGATAGAACCGGCGGAGCTAGCGGACCCAATGGAGGGAAAACCCTTCCATGCCGATAAGAGTTGTGAAGATTTTTTGCGCCTGAGGAGTCTGGTGAATGTCAAAATATTGCTCGGCGGGGGCAATCCAACACTGGGGGTCAGACTCGTTAAATGTGGGAATATCGATGCGGAGGAAAGTCGGATGATGCAATCTCATCAAAGAGGGTTCTTCAGGGAACAATCTATTGGGGGATCCCGAGGCAAAGGCAGTGTTAGGCCTGAAGTGTTGACCGGGTTGTATGTGGAGCAGGACCATAATCGAAGCAAACTACTCGGCTTGGCCCGAACACATGGGATTCCATTGAGTCATGGTGGCCTTTGGCATAAGGAGAGGACACGGGAGGCTACAGAGAAGATGGTCGTGGATGAGACGCTACAGGTGGGAGTAACGACTGACGGAAGTAGGAGATGTCAAGAGAGAAGTTATGAGAAGAAGGACGCAATAGTGGGAGAAGCCAACTACCAGAAGGTTGTGCGCAGGAGCTGGAGTTGGTTCCGCGTGCGATGCTGCGGTCGGAGCCGTACATGGGACTCAGATCGGCAGTTGGGTGAGGAGCCGGGAGCGGAGGGCGGATGCACGGAGCAAGACTGGTCGAACCCGGACAGGCTAAAGAAGCTGGGACACGCTCGGTGAGGCCAAACACCGGCCAACAGACGTGGTGTGGGTCACGGGTAGGGATCAGGTAAGGGAGGCTATTGAGGATATTGATCGAGAGTGGAATATGGACAATTCGGGATGTGGCGGAGTCGAGAGCATAAGATGCACGATCGAGCGAGTGAGGCCGTCGATCAACATCTATATGGAGGAGACGGAAGTGAAGCCAACAACTATGAGTCGACATAAACGGCTAGGTCAGACCAATGTTACGAACGTAGAAATTGGATTGCAATGGAACTTGAAAACCAGATACAATCACAAGAATACTCAAGCCTAACCTCAAGAGGCAAGTTCCCCCTTGAAGTCCCTCTCCCAATGAGAGATCCTAAAACTCTAAATGATCAAAGATGCCTAATACTCCCAAGTCCCTTACATAAGAAGGGAGAACCACTTACAATTTACCCTAATACCCCTTACAAAATAAAATTACATAATTATTAAAACAAAATAACAGGCTCCATGACATCTTCGCCGCATGTGCATAACAACGGAGGGATAGGATCTATATTTAGTTCACATAACTATGCAGTTTTCTGACGTGAGACTAATTTTAATTGTAGAAACATGTGGCTTCCATTCCAAAATCTTGAGGTGAGAGGAGAGGGAAATGAGGTCCTAAAAAGTTGAGAGCCAGGAAGCACTGACAAAAATAACCAAAGGGGTTGACAGACCCATCAACAAATTGTTCCACCCACTGACAAAAGTGAGGTCTTTGTACAGTAACTATCATAAAGACAACTTGGCACACAAACATGATAAAACATAGAGACAAGTGCCCTGCTCCAGCATGGAGCAACTCCAACACAATGTCACTAACACGTAGCTATGATGTGGAACATATCAAGTACCAGAAGTTGGATGAGATCGAGAGCACCCCGAGCATGTGTCATCTCCTTCCCTTTTGTCTTCACAATGTGACGCAGGACGAATCTACATGCGATGCGGCGACCTAACCCTACATGCAATGCAACAGCCCGACGATTAAATCACAATTAAATAATAAATTATGACATCTCACGCAATTAATTCACGGTAAGGCAAAATATTTTATTAAGGCAAAACAAGCTTAGGCTTTCCTCCGCGTGAAGGGCCAAAGCAAGAGCGTGCGGCAAATCAATCCTTCCTACAGTTAGAGATTTCTCAAGAAACAAGTAACATCAGAAACTATAATTCCATGCAAGCATATAATATTCAAACTGTAACAATGTTTATAACCAAACAACCATTATAAAACACCATAAAAATGTTAGGGTTGTTGTCAATGTAATAGATCTGAACATTGGAGGGCTTAAAGAGGGATTCCGGGATTTGGTGTGACTAGATTAGATAAAGGGAAGGCTAGTCGGGGGTTGAGAGGCCTGGATCGGGAAGAAAAGGGGTTGGATCTGGGCTGGTTTGCTCAGATCTGGACCGGAATGGATGTGGGTGGCTATTTTGTAAGTGGTTCCACGATGTGTGGTGTGCTGGCAGCAAAGGGGAAGAGTTTGGCGGTTGGATCTGGCTGGAAACGGCCAGATCTGGGCTGTTTTGGGCTGAAAACAGTCAGGCGGCTGTTTGGGGTGGTGCGGGTAGGCGGCCTGGGGAGGGGACTTAGGGTCGGCGGTAGCTGAAACAGGGAGAGAGGCTTCAACAGTAGGTCTGGGTGGTGGACTGGGTGGTGGCCTGCTGTGGAGAGGGCATAATGCAACAAAGAGGGTGGTTGTTTGTGGTGGGGCGGCTGGGGAAGCTTCAGGAGGTGGCAGGAGGTTGAAGTGGGCGGCTAGGGGATGTTCAGCGGGTGAGCGGCGGCTGGACAGCAAAAAAGGAAGGGTGGAGGTAGAGAAATATTCTGTAAAGAGAGGCCCAAAACCTTGTATATACTTCTTGAATTGATAGTTACAAGTATGGATACATTTATATAGGAAAGGAGAAAGAGGAGAAATCCCAATCTAACGTGTGAGACTAATACAATGAGGAGAAAAAGAGAGAAAACGAGGGAAAATGGGCCACTAGATGTGCCCTAAACTGGGCTTCTCTAACACTCCCCCGCAAGCTGGAGCGTACAAGTCGTAGGCACCAAGCTTGGATAAAAACTGATAGTATAGCGGCCGGAAGAGAGATTTAGTCAAGATGTCAGCAACTTGGTTTGTAGCAGGGACATGCTCCAACTCTATCTTTTTTGACTGTACTTTTTCCCGGATAAAATGACAGTCAACTTTAATATGCTTTGCGCGTTCGTGAAAGACCGGATTCTTGACAATATGTATGGTGGCTTGGCTGTCACAGAATAGGGTCGTCGGTGATGAGAGACGAACACCTAAGTCACCCAGAAGGCCCTCAAGCCAAGTTAACTCAGAAATGACAGCGGCCATAGCCCGGTACTCGGCTTCAGCAGAAGAGCGAGCAACCACGGTTTGTTTCTTGCTACGCCAAGTTATGAGATGTCCTCCAAAGTAGGTACAGAAACCCGTTGTGGAGCGCCTATCATCAATGTATCCAGCATAGTCAGCGTCAGAATACGCGACAAGAGATGGAGATGTGGATGTCTTGTACACCAGCCCTTGTCCTGGAGCGGTCTTGAGGTATCGAAGAATGCGCTCAACAGCCTGAAGATGAGATGTCCGGGGAGCATGCATAAAACGACTCACGACTTCTACAACAAAAGAGATGTTTGAGCGAGTAACCGTGAGATAGATCAGCTTCCCAACCAAACGTCTATAGTATTTTGGATTTGTAAGCAACTCATCGGAGTCAGAGCTGTGGGCTGAGAGCTTGTGATTAGCCAGCATCATGAAGAAGATCCATACAGTACTTCCTTTGTGATAACACAAGACCATCAGGGCGTCGAGCAACCTCATGGCCAAAAAAGTAGCGAAGGTTGCCAAGGTCTTTGGTCTGAAAGACAGAGTTTAACTGTTCCTTGTTATGTTGTATCTGTGTAGTATCGTCGCCAGTAATGAGGATATCATCAATATAGACAAGTAGGATCACAGTTCCGGTTGCCCGGTGTCGGGTGAAGAGAGAGAAATCAGCCGAGCTCCGAATAAAGCCGATATCACAGACAACCTTGCTGAATTTTTCAAACCAAGCCCGCGGGGACTGTTTGAGACCATAAATAGACTTCCGAAGAAGACAGACCCGAGACTCCCCTGTGGTCTCAAATCCGGGAGGTTAATGCATGTAAACAGTCTCCTGCGGATCACCATTGAGGAATGCGTTCTTAACATCCAGCTGATAAAGGGGTCAATGTCGATGAACAACCAAGGAGAGAAGAATGCGGACGGTGTTCAATTTGGCCACGGAGAAAAGGTTTCCTCATAATCAAAACCATGTTGCTGAGTAAAACCCCGAGCCACGATGCGGGCCTTGAGTCGCTCCACGATGCGATCTGTGTCGCATGTTTAACAACAAAGTCCCACTTGCAGCTCACACAATGTTGTCCTGCGGGAAGAGGAACCAGATCACAAGTCTGGTTAGCCCAGAGAGATCGCATTTCATCGTCCATGGCCGCCCGCCATCCCGGGTGTTGCAGCGTCTACTGCACAGTGTTAGGAATAGAGATAGAGGAAAGAGAGGTGGCAAAGGTGTAGAGAGGTGGACACAGCCTATGGAGAGAAACGTAGTTGGGCAAGGGATGAGCAATAGAGGCAGGAGCTGGATCTGTCGTTGTCGGGGTATCGCTGGAGGGAGGTAGCTGGTGCAGGGAAGCATTCTTGAAGCGACGAGTGTAGAGACGGATAAGGGGTTGAGGAACCGGGGGGGTCATGGAGAGAGAAAGTTGGAGATGGCAGAGAAGAGGACGTGGCAGGTATATCAGGTCGGGGAAGAGGAGGAGAGGAAGTCGAAGTGGGTGCAGGTAAGTGAAAGGGCTGATCTTCGCAGAACGTGACATCCGCCGAGACGACCAACTTGTCATCAAAAGGAGAGTAGCAAACATACCCCTTCTGAGTACGAGAGTAGCCAACAAACATATATTTGGCTGCCCGAGGAGCAAGTTTGTCAGAAGGTGGGACAAGAAGATAAACATAACAAACACACCCGAATACTCGCTGGGTGAGAGAAGTGGGAGTCGCGGAAGGATAGAGAAGTTGAATAGGTATGACAAAGTCAAGAACAGAAGAGGGTAGACGGTTGATGAGATGACATGCTGTGGAGACAACAAAATTCCAATAGGCAGTCGGAACCTGCATTTGAAACATAAGGGACCGAGCAACATCAAGGAGGTGACGATTTTTCCGTTCAGCCACCCCATTTTGTTGAGGGGTGTACGCACACGAAGTTTGATTGATGACGTCAAATTCAGTGCAAAGAGTGGAGAAGGTGTGACTAGTATACTAGCGAGCGTTATGAGTGCGAATGACTTTGAGAGGGGTGACAAACTGTGTACGCATTTCAGTTAAAAAGACACGAAACACAGAGGTAAGTTCAGTACGATCATGCAGTAAATATAGTCATGTAACACGCGAGTAGTCATCAATAAACGTGACAAAATAGCGGAAGCCAAACATACTGGGGACTTTATAGAGACCCCATACATCAGAGTAAACTAGAGATAAATGAGTACTACTCCTGGTACATGCAGAGGGAAGGAAGAACGATGTTGTTTACCGTAGATACAAAATTCGCAAGAGAACTCCCGTAGAGGAACATCGGGAAGAGCTCGCTTGAGGATCGGAAGAGGAGCATGACCAAGACGGCGATGCCAGTCGACAGTGGAGACAGCGGAGAGAAGAGTGGATGGTATATCCAGGATGTAGAGCCCATTCACCAGCTGCCCCTCACCAATGATACTCCGGGTGCGGCGATCCTGCATAAGAAAAGAGGAAGGAAAAAAGGTTATGCAACAATCAAGTTCATGTGTTAGACGACTAACAGAGAGTAAATTGAAGGGCGACCCCGGAATATGAAGAACCGAGTAGAGAGAAAGGGTCGGGGTAAGTTGGAGAGCTGCGGCGCCAGAGACCGGTAAGGTGTCACCATTGACCACAATGATGTGCGAAGGATGAGTCTGGAGGTACTAGGAAGGCTTCTGGAAGGTAATATGGTGTGTAGCGCCAGAATCAATGATCCAGTTTGGGCTATGAGAAAGACATGTTATACCTGCCGCAGAGAAAGATGCAACCGAGCCGGAGGAGCGGCCGAGGACACCCTATAACTGTTGGAGTTGGGTGCGGAGCTCATCGATATGTTGGCGAGTAGTAGACGCTGAATCTTGAGTGGAATCCCCAGTGGGAGAAGAAGCAGTAGAGGAAGTAGCCACAAGGTGGGGAGGTAGATCATGCTTGCGGTAACAAATAGCCTCGAGATGACCATCCCGGTCACAGTAGGTGCATTTCATAGAAGAACGACCCCCACGCCCTCGTCCCCGAGACGGAGGTCGGCACCCCCGGGTGGAAGAGCCACGAGCAGGAGGAGGGGTCGAAAGGAGAGGCTGCTGAAGGAGAGCAGGTGCAAATCCTGGAGGAGCCTCAGTAGGAGGCGTAACTTTAAGAAGCATGGAGCAGACATCTGACAACGAGGGAGTCGTCGTAGAAGAGAGAATCTGCGCCCGAACACTATACAGGTGGAGAGGAACACGCGACATCATCATCGCGATGGTGACAGCCTCTTTCTGGGCCCGTTGAGTAGCGAGATCAGTGGTTGGAGGCTGATGTTGAATCCAGGCCTCGGCCAAGGTCTTGGCTTGGGAAACAAAAGATATCATATCACCGGAAGCACCTGGAATGATGTTATGAAGGTCGGAGAGAATATCATAGAGGTGTTGAAGACTGTTGTGCCCCGAGTAAAAAGAGTGGAGTTCCTCCCACATGGCCTTGACCGTGTCATGATACATGGTCATCATGTAAGGCTCAGTATCCATAGAATTTAGGACCCAGGACTGGACCCGACCATCATCGCGAAGCCAGTCATCGGAGGGAGCAACGGGGGTAGCTCGGGTTAAGTGGTGAAGAAGACCCTTGGTCTGCAGGACGCGTCGAACCGAGTGAACCCATTCAACGAAGTTCCGTTTTCCAGTCAGTTAAATGGTAGTAATCCGGAGCTCATCGCGGAGTTCGGAAGCTGGGGTAGCCGCACGGGGTGGAGGAGCAGAGGTGGCAGCGGAATCATCAGAAGTCATGCAGTTATCAGAAGAGACTGGGCGGCTAGCAGAGGGAAAGACCGGGCGGTGAGTAAGGAGAAGACCGGGCTAACAGGGAGGAGGCCGGGCGGCTAGTAGGAGGAGGTCGGGAGGCTAGCGGGAGAAGGCGTTCGGCTTGGTAGAGAAGGCCAGACGGCTAAAACAGAAAGCCGGGCAGCTAAAACAGCAAGCCGGGCGGCTAGAGGGAGGCCGATTAGAGAGATAAGGAGCGGTAGAAGCAGAAGCCGTACGGTCTCGGCGGACACACAGCGACAAGGAGAGTCGCGACCAGGATGCGGCTTGCAGGAAGAAAAGAGACCGCTAATCGACAAGACAAGTCGCAGCGGTTAGCCGATGTAGAGGTAGGATAGGGAGTCCGCACGGTCAAGGTGAGGCCACCAGCGGCAAGTAGAGTTTCCACGACCTAGATGTGAACACTCGGCTAGAGGAGAAACCGCGGCAACGTGAGAGAAGGCGCGACCAGCGGGAAGAGAGAAGGCCAGGAAGAGGGGGGGCGTGCGGATAGCAAGAGAGACCGCTCGGTCAGAGACGCGGGAGACCGTGACGACTAGAGAAGTGACGGGAGGCGGAAAGGAGAGAAAAACAAGCCGCGCAGATAGTGAGGAAGACTCCGCGGACAGATACAAGAGAAGGTGGGTCCCACGTGAGAGTTTTATAAAAGAGAGGGAGGAGGAGGAGGAGGAGCAGTGGAAGCCACGAGGAGACAAAGAGAGAGCGGTTAGAAGGAGACAGGCCGCACGATACAGCGGCTAAGAGGGAGGAGAAAAGGCCGCGTGGTTTCCAGGAGGACAGGCCAGATAAGCAAGCCCGGGTGGACAGAATCGGGAGACCGCGAACAGTAGACCGAAAACAAATACAAGGAGGAGATCGGTTCCCTCTGATACCATGTAAAGAGAGGCTCAAAACCTTGTATATACTTCTTGAATTGATAGTTACAAGTATGAATACATTTATATAGGAAAGGAAAAAGAGGAGAAATCCCAATCTAACATGTGGGACTAATACAATGAGGAGGAAAAGAGAGAAAAAGAGGGGAAAATGGGCCACTAGATAGGCCCTAAACTGGGCTTCTCTAACATATTCAAAAGATACAAAGCTTACCCAAGGAGTCGTCACCAAGGGGTTCCACGGAGTCGGCACAGCAGAGAGATCATCGGAAATGAGGAAGAAGACTCTAAATTTCAGTAATGCCTTCAAAACCAGCCC
This sequence comes from Platanthera guangdongensis, assembly GCA_039583875.1. NCBI lineage: Eukaryota > Viridiplantae > Streptophyta > Magnoliopsida > Asparagales > Orchidaceae > Platanthera > Platanthera guangdongensis. The sequence goes on from CM077156.1 coordinate 12,047,774, forward strand.
CTACTCATCTATTTATAAGAAAACAAAGACTAGGGCATCCCACCTTCAACGACTATGAATGACTGGAGGTGGGGCCACTCAAAATACACTAAAATAAACAAAAAAAATAACAAAGTAGCATATGATTTTGACTCGAGGCATCAATCCGAACACACTCGCGGAGTCCGATTGGCGATCCGGACACGTCATATATGGAAAGTCACCAATCAGCCCCGAACGGGCCTAAAACTCGTCCTCTACTGCAGATTCTCTTCTCTTTTACGCATCACATTGTCGTATCTCACACAATCCAATATTCCTAGCATTAATAAAGCCCTAAAGCCTGAAGAGTGCTTGAGCTAACCTCTTGCTAGGTTTAAGCTCTTTGTACCATTCTTACATCTATGGTAGTTACATGATGATGCTTTTCTAAAGAAAAGTGAAATGAAATATTAAATCGTGCAAAAGCCTGGGACATGTAACAATAAGTATAACTTGAAGAACTTGGTGAACCAAAAATAAAAAATTTGCATTGATGTAACAATTCCCGAAGCTGTCCAAAGGCAAAAACAAATTAGGAAAGGAAAGAAGACCAACATCAAGATTAGAAGAAAAATAAATGATCAGCAGGATTGAAAGATCACATTAATCAGAACCTACATGAATGATGTTTCAGCAAGAATGTAAAATAAACAGAATTATTCAAAGAGAAAAATCATATATGAAAATAGATTTAAATTACAAGACAATGAAACAACAACAATAACAACAAATCAGGATAGTGGATACCAAATCAGAATAGTAATCCATCACTTCCCCTCTTATGGAATCCATGTCTCCCTTAATAATATCTGGCTTGTACCTGACCATTGAAAGAGAAAGAAACATGGAGTTAAAAATTTAGGTTGTGTTAAGAAAATACAAAATAACTTGATTTAAATTACACAAAATGGAGATAATATTTAGAAGATAGAGCACATAAAATTAAGAGAACAAATATGATAGATTTAAACACCTTGAATCATTAAATGATATAGATGAGAATATAAAATCTAATGTTAAGGTTGTGTAGTTCAAATGGATAAATGCCTTAAGAATAATATATAATAAGAGAATACCTTCAAAACTTAACAGTAATGTTTATTAAACTATTGGTAGGCCAATAATGTTGTATGGACCTAAATGTTTGTTATTTAAAATTTCTTTAATATCTAAGTTGAGTAATAGAAACGAGACTGCTGGGATGAATAAGAGAAAAAATATAAATTTTTTGATTAATGTATGATTCTATTAAAGAAATTATGGGAGCAATACATAACGGAGATAAAATGATAGAAAATAGACTTAAATGGTTTAGGCATGTATAAGGGAGCTTAGAAAATGCACCAGTTTGACGAATGAATAGAGTTAGTGTTGATGAAATAGGTGGTAATAGTCGAACTAAGGTAACATGAATAAAGGTTATTAAAGAGGATTTGCATTGTCAAGGTTTACACCAAAGGGGGCACATGTTTAATGAAGGTTAGAAAATGTACTAGTTTGACTAATGAATATAGTTAGTACTGACGAATTAGGTAAGAGCAGGGTTGAACCTAGATAACATGGATAAAGGTTATTAAAGAAGATTCGCGTAGTCAAGATTTACACCTCAAACAACAAATGACATGAAGTAATGAAAATTAAGGATTCATAAAGATGACCACAAATAGTAGGAATAAGATTTTTGATGATGACGATGATGATGATGTTCGTAAACACGGAGATTTTTTCATATTACCATGAACCCATTTCAAAAGACGGCTACAGAGATTTTTTTTCCAAGTCGTACCGGACCCGCAAACAATCAAGAGAGATCCGAACAGCAATGGCATAGAGGCGTTTTTAACGTAGAAAACCCGGAAATGGTGAAAATCACGTGGATGGATCGGTGTCGGGCCAAAATCCACTATTTTACTTGATTTTACAAGTCTTTGAGTTCCCTGGAGGGTGACAGTCCGCCTCTCCGCCACAAGCTTGAAGTATAAAAAAGTGGCGAAAACGGCAAAGTCCACGAAGTCTTGTAGAGAACACCCGTCGGAGCTTCCACACATACGTTCCTCTGAGTACTTTCCCATGTCGTTGCAGCATCTGTGAGAGCGTTAAGCATGAGCGAAGTAGAACGGGAGCAGAGTGAATTCCGAGCGATGGAATGATCAAAGACCCCCGTCCTCGCCGGAAAACCTCATAGCTCTCACTAGTCTCTCAAGTTGCTTGTCTTCAAATGAATTCATGTGGGTCTTTTTATAGCTTTCTTGAACAAACGTGTTAGTAATTGTGCCAGGATAAATCCTGAGTTGGCGAATGACGTCGCTCCATTTCGGTCACGCGGATCACCAATTTTCCCAAAATGACGAACATGCCCTCTCGGGCGGTCCGGTCATGTTGCCCTATAACGGCGGAGGCCGGAGACGGTGGCGGCGGCGCACAAGGCGTGCAAACACGCACCAGTCGCGCGCACGCCCGACGCGTGCGGGAGCGCGCGGGCGTTGGCTGGCCGCGCGCGCGCATTGGTGAGTCGCGCGTGCACGAGCGTCGACCACACATGTGCGTACGCACTGGCCGCTCACGCTCATGCTGGTCGCGCATTTTTGGACCATGCGTGATGCCCCTGTGTGCTTGGTTTCGTCCATGTCACGGCCCAGCTCAAGGAGGCTTAAAGGCACCCGACTAGTTAAACCGTGAGAGCTGCAGCCCAAGTGACCCCAACGCTTTTTTGGCATGGTTATCAGCGTAGCGCGGTGTTGGCGTGGGTTCTCAAACCCACAACCCTTGATAAGGAGTCTTTTCTGCACTTTTTTGTCACGGCCCAGGCCCGGCTCAAGGAGGCTTAATGGGACCCAACTGGTTATACCGTGAGGCCTGCAGCACAAGTGACCCCAATGCTTTTCTGGCCTGTTTATCAGCGCAGCGCGTTGTTGGTGTTGGATCTCGAACCCACAAACCTTGATAGGGAGCCTTAATATCACTCCTTATCAAGGGTTGTAGGTTCAAAACCCAACGTCAACATCGCGTTGCGCTGATAAACAGGCCAGAAAAGCATTGGGGTCACTTGCGCTGCAGCCCTCACAGTTTAACCAGTCGGGTCTCATTAAGCCTCCTTGAGCCGGGCCTGGGCCGTGACAGTCCCCCTTTCTAGGTAATTATTGGACCCTTCGAGCGGGCGCGGCTCGCGCGCACGCGCTTTGTTGGGTTGTATTGATTGAGCGTTTCAGTCAAAGTCTTACTGGTCTGTCTCGAAAATCTTTAGGGGGGACCACATTGTATAAACATCACCAACACATCAATTCAGTATTGAATATCAATATATTCAACACAACATATATATACCAAGCATAAAAGAGTTATTACTTCACATCCAAACACTTAACCATGCACTGGGGGGCAAAATGGTAAATACGCTACACTAAAATTAACTAGGAAATTAAATACCGAAAAAAACAGGACTAATCTCATGTAGACATTGGTATGAGTTTGTCCTAGAGGACCCATCTTCATTGTATACCTCGAGTAGACCCTCCATGTACTCGTGTTTGTTTCGCCCTCGTGATGGTCATGCTCTTCCATAACAATGCTACTGTCTAGGAAATTTGTCTCGATCTTAAGTCAATTGATGTAGGAAAGGCTAGGTGGGTGTATAATTAAAATGCAATCCTAACGTGAAGTGCAGAAGATAACTCTTATTCTTGAATATCATATGTAACGAATATGCAAGATTCGAGGGAGAAATCAAAACACGACAATAAAAGATTAAATCCCAAGTAGATAATTTAAGCAAGATAAGATAATTCTTTAAGCAATGCAGACTTGGATTTTCCTCCACGTGGAGGGCAAAAACAAGAGCATGGAGAGTTCCTGCAAATCACAAAACAATCCAGAACAAAATTCCACAATGTTATATATCCCAAAGAACATAAGTTCACAACACCATATCCTAATATTAAAAACAAAGAGTCATACAACAATAAGACACTCACATAGTAAGGGGATGCAGGCATGGGAGGAAGATGCAAATGATGGAGGCATATGACTATCGTCCCAGGAGTGGCGGCGGTGGTGGATTTGAGGCCACTGGTGGATGACAGAGAGGGATGCTGCAATGGGGGATGGGGCTGCCGGGTGAGGGCCTAAATGGGGGCAATCGAAGGCCCGGCTGGGTTTTTGGAGGTCTGATGAGAAGGATCCTGCAGTGGGGAAAATGAGGTATTAGGTGAGGTTTTTGGGAGTGGATGGAGAAGAGTCTGGAGGGGGAAGAATAGTAGCATCGATTAAGCCACAAGAAGTTGACGGGGGATTGGAGGTCTTCGACAACATGTAGGTTTCCTGGGAGAACAAGATAAATTTCAGTGGTCGATGGCGTGAGTTTCTAAGGAGGAAATAGAGAGGTTCGGTGGACTTGGGTGTCAATTTCCTGGGAAAAACAGGTGGGTTTTAGGGGGAGTTGTAGAGGGATGGCGGGAATTTTGGGTAGGGGAAAACATTGGCTATACAAAAGGGATGCAGGAAAATACCTAAGAGTGGCTACCTAGGGCCTCACGGAGTCCTCACCATGAGAGGGTCGCAGGATTCCGGGAATGGTTTTTCAAAAATAAGCAATACTCCCATTTCAACCGCTCACATTGCTTATTTATCATACTATAGTCCAAGTCCAAGGGCAAGTCAGTCAAGCTCCGTGACCGTTGTCTAGGCATCATCGATGGAGGGGGACAGTTTGCCATTGTACTAAGTATCGACGTAAAGAAACCGTCTGAAGAGGGGATGTTCTCATGCGATACTATCTATGTGATGCTCTCTGCATTCAATTCGCATGGTGGTCCCAGTGCGATGAGTGGTGCCAATGGTGAAGTCATATGAGACTGACCCAAAGGTGGTGGGGCTCAAGAGTGGACTAGATACAAGACTGAGGATGTCGCGGAGTTGTAGGCTCAGGAAGGTCTCCACAATATGGGTCTACACACTCGTGAGGATTATAGTATGACATCATGTCCTCAATATTAAATACAGGATGGATATTCATGCTCTTAGGGATATCAAGCTCGCAGGCATTTTCTCTGATCCATTTCATGATTGTGTAAGGACCCATTCACTTGGCGCTATGCTTTTTAGCAGGCCCCAGGGGAGGCTCTCAATGTGGATTCGCACCAACACCTGGTCTTCTTGATGAAGTACCTACTTTCGCATGTGAACATCTGTATGTGATTTATAAAATTCATTACTAGTAGTGATCCTCCGTCGAACTAGTCATGTAATTCATGCAAAATGATGAACAAATGACTAACTCATGCAAATGATGAACAAACAACACAATAGACTCATACAAATGATGCTAATGAAGCAAAATAGACACGACGCGCTCTCTACGGGGAAGTTCAACAACGAACTGAATGTTTCTCAATTGAGGTGGCCTATCAGGAGACTCTTTGAGGGAATGTAGAAATATTAGTTGAGTATGCGTCGAATACCTAAATGGTTGCATAAGACATCAACACTAAAATACGAGCTCATAGCGTGCCAAATATCTCTTAGGAAACGTGACGCATTGTGGGGACTAACTAGGAGGTATGTACGAAAATTTATCATGGGTGTGATAATCACCTGAGTGAATACTAGAGACACAATAGACTATGATGCTAGAGTGTAGTGAGTGTCTCCAAAAAGAAAAAACTTATGTGGTAAGTCAATAGATTGCGTGTTCAAGAACACATCAAGAGTGTGAGGGACCATAAGGCAGACTCTTGAAACATTGAGAGAATATTCGAGTGTCTGTGAAGCAAACTCTACATATTCGATGTTAAGCTTAAGATCCTCTCCCCCGGGCAAAATCGAGGACACAATTTAAAGAGATGTCAACAATTCAGTACTCGCAAACAAGTCACTCATCTAACTATCATCCTCATAAGGAAGCGGTGGCTCATCAAGGGGCTCATCGGGGGGACTCGTCAAATAATCCATCAATAGGGAGATGATCCTCTAAATGAGTATCATCACAGGAAATATTGTTCTCACAAACGGGTGAGACAGTCACTACGAGGCCAACACTTAACTATTCGCTCTCGATCATGATGAGACTTAAGGCAGTGACATGGAAAGAGTGAAAAGAATAACTAGTTTTATATGGGATGTATGGGACTAATATACCACTATATAGTCATTGGGCCGATCGTCCCCACTTTTGTGACCATACTCACTAGTCACAATAATATTGCTTTTCACCTACAACACAAGATCATGATTAAACTCAGTCTTATAATCAAGTGGTGCACTACTCGTCGGGCACTAAGGCTCATTGGGATGGGATGTATCAAAGTCTGGTGTCGAGTCTCACATGCCAATGGGAGCACTATTAGACGCATCGATGGCTCGACCTAAATCTCTAGCGTTATCATATTGGTTCCTTTTAAGGAAGTTTTCAGACAATAAAAGAGAGCATCCTTACGATCAAATCGTTCGAGAAGCAATCGCTGAAATTTGGCTTCCAACATCTCTGCATTTGAAACACTATGATGGTTTGTGTGATATTCTCCTTATGATGGTGACCTCTACAGGGCTCCCGACATAATCAAATTGTGTTCGATGGTAGACATGGTCTCGATGAACGTTCAGTGGTGGATGAGGTCGATCCACATAATAAGATAAGGATCTCTCAGACTGAGCTATATGGGGTCTAGCATATACAGATTCTGGTTCCTCAAATAGAGAAGAGGTGTAAAGACAATGACACGAACGATATTAAGCCCTATCACTATAAATCTTGTCGAACGATCACTATGACTAGTCAATCAACTCTATAAGACCTACAATTACGTACATAAACGTGGCACAAACCTTGGGCTCTGATACCAACTGATGTAGGGTAGGAGCTAGATGGGTACATCTCTAAAATGCAATCGTAATTTGAAGTGCGAGACCTAACTCTATTGTGGGAACCAAAAAAATCTGGTTCACAGAGTTCGGACCAAAGAGTGACCAGTGGTCAACCCAGGCAAACCACAACAAGAAGTTGAAAGGCTATGAATGATCTATGGATCGCCTACAAACAAGACCCCGAGATGCAGCACGGAGGTCCCTCTACACACCCGAAAGTTTATAGAAACTTCCCCTCCTAAAGCCAAAACTAAGCCGACCCAGCCTTTGCTGGATACTGGATACATATTCTTGGGCGACCTTACTCTTGGGAATCTCTAGAGGCAGCGAGATGATTGAGATTGCTTTAGGTGAGTTCGACTGAGTCGGGCTCCATTAGGAGGAGGTAGTTAGACTGGAGGTCGCCTGAGGAGAGAGCATGTGGGCGAGCTCTGAAATACTGGGCGAGCTTGCTGGGAAGCTCGTTAGTGGCTTGATGGGTTAAATGGATGGGCTGTTTGAGACTGCACTACCAGGGAGAGCTAGTGGGCGAGCTCAAAGGCATCAGGCGAGCAAACTGGTGAGCCCGGAAGGAGCTCTCTTATGAGCTAATATATTAAAATGACGAACTCCGAATGAGCTCCACCTGACTTTGATGATGTCCTCGCTTCTAATCAATAGTCAATTATCTGAAGCCATGAAGCCTCTATTCATTCTTGGGCCCCCCTCGTCGAATACAGTTCATACATTTATTATCATTGAATATTATATATATCGCGCATTATTTTAAATGTCCTCCGACATGTCTGTCATGTCTCCAGACATGTCATTTTTAAGGACAAAACGAAATGTTTCTTTGTAATCGCGTACAAACAAGACCCCGAGATGCAGCACGGAGGTCCCTCTACACACCCGAAAGTTTATAGAAACTTCCCCTCCTAAAGCCAAAACTAAGCCGACCCAGCCTTTGCTGGATACTGGATACATATTCTTGGGCGACCTTACTCTTGGGAATCTCTAGAGGCAGCGAGATGATTGAGATTGCTTTAGGTGAGTTCGACTGAGTCGGGCTCCATTAGGAGGAGGTAGTTAGACTGGAGGTCGCCTGAGGAGAGAGCATGTGGGCGAGCTCTGAAATACTGGGCGAGCTTGCTGGGAAGCTCGTTAGTGGCTTGATGGGTTAAATGGATGGGCTGTTTGAGACTGCACTACCAGGGAGAGCTAGTGGGCAAGCTCAAAGGCATCAGGCGAGCAAACTGGTGTGCCCGGAAGGAGCTCTCTTATGAGCTAATATATTAAAATGACGAACTCCGAATGAGCTCCACCTGACTTTGATGACGTCCTCGCTTCTAATCAATAGTCAATTATCTGAAGCCATGAAGCCTCTATTCATTCTTGGGCCCCCCTCGTCGAATACAGTTCATACATTTATTATCATTGAATATTATATATCGCGCATTATTTTAAATGTCCTCCGACATGTCTGTCATGTCTCCAGACATGTCATTTTTAAGGACAAAACGAAATGTTTCTTTGTAAAAAAATAGATTATGTCCATTTGTAAAATATAGGCCGACTTGTCCGATTTTTTCTGATATATCAGCTGACACGACTTTTAAATATATCGTCCGCTATTTTATTTTATGTTATATTAATAGACTAGCAGTACATGTTTAAATCACCTATATATAATATTATATGTTGAAACCGGAACTTGGCCTCAAGAAGAGTTCGGACTCAAGGGGTGTAGCCCACAACTACTTCTCCTGAGCTTGAGCACTTGACTAGTGACTAAGAACTAAGGAACAGACCCAAAGCTACAGTGAGGAGGTCCCGCCACACACCTGAAAGATCGAAGAGAACTTCCACTCCTAAGCCAATGTTAGAGTCGGATACCTTGGAGGGCACTGAAAGCCAACCAAAGCTGACCGGAGAAGCTAGAAGCCAAAAAATGGATCCCCTTCAAAGGTGCCCTTAAGGGTCTATTTATAATTTTTCAAGCCTAGTCTGCAAATAGTGGAATCCTGCCTTTTGGTTCTACTATAGGTAGACCAAAGTGATTTGCCAACAGCGAAACCCCGCTGTTTGGAGGGGTTATTAGCAAGCCAACAGGGACATTCTGGCAAAAATATTGTCGGGAGAGTGGATCCATACGGCTACCACTGCTTGGGGCGGCGAGTGCCCTGATGAGGCTAGCACACGCTGTTATCCCAAGGCTGAGGACGATGCGGGCCATGTCTACCCCACTCGCCTCTCCCCTGCTTGAGCCCCGAGGTGAGTGCGGGCCTATATGCCCCACTCGCCCCCATGCTAATGGCGACTCGACCTTATGCGAGTCGGGGAATTCCTTCTCCACTCTCCTGAACCGGCTCGCCTAAGCCCAAAACCGCTCTCTTTGCCTTGGTCTTCTTCTGAGGGACCCACTCGATGAATACGGGGTTGTACAAAATATCGCTCTTTGAGAGATTGCCCCAAGCTCGGAAAGAAAAGTCCAACCTCAAGTATTCGACGGGTGATGGTTGGACTCTAAGGAAATCTTAAGTCCGCCCATAGGCTATAAATACACCCGTCGTAAAGGAGGGTGGCTGCGCTTACTTCCTACCTTTCTTTTCCTGTCACTACTACAGAATGTCGCTTTTCAAGGAGTTTCAAGAGCGCATCGCTGAGGTGCAGGAGCTGGGTAGGTCTTCCACGGTCGAGGTCTTTCCTTGGCTCTCTCGAAGGCACTCAGGCTTGCCTTCTAAGGGTAAGAAAAACAAGAACGTCTGCCACAACCCCGCCCTGAGCGAGCCTGCTCCTTTCAAGACACCGGCGCCGACAATCGTCCAAGGGGCCCAGGACGCTGGGGAGAAGCCGACGGGAGACGATACGCCTACTCGCGGCGACGCGACCCGTCAAAAGTCCCCTGAGGCCCAACTTATTGCGGTCTCGGCCTATCATGGCCCCTCCAGCGATCCTCCACTGGTCCCCGGTAATCCATCCACCGCTTAATCCTGTCAATTTATACTGCTACTTCCTCAAAACAACCCATGTATTGCTCTGCAGCTTCCAACTTCGAGACCACTGGTCTAGGCTCCCTTCCGCCGGAACCATCGACTCGCAGGGATTCTGATGACCTCCCTCTCCGCTCGCCCCATGCATTAAAAGCGCCATTGAAATTCTTGTTCCCTCTTCCGCCTTGATAACAAATCCAGATATCTCCCGCCCTAGTCTCGGAAAGTCGCTCACCCTTCCGATCCGGCGACCCTGACGGTTGACAGGGACAACCGAGCTCTTCCCATCAACACTCTAGCAAAGAGCTGTCAGTTTTGCAAGGTGTCGTAGTTTTCTTCCCCACACTCTTGCCATCTTTACCCTTTACTTGGTGCCTACTAACTACGTTGAATATCCTAGGGGTTTCCGAAACTGAAGAGCTGTCTGAAAGGGATGCCGAGTCGCCACCTCCCTCCCCCCATTCTATCGTCGGATACCCTGGGCGACCCTAGCAACCCCGAGGAGATGAAGAGACGAACAACATATATCTTGACGAAGTACGGGCTCATGCTGCGTGGACTCCAGGAAAATAAGACCATGAGTGACCATCGACAGCGAGACCTAGAAGATGACTACGCTCAACACGCTAGAGAGGTGCGAGGAATGGTCGGTGCCGAGGCGACATCTCCGCGAGTTCATATTGAGCGAGTGGAAGAGCACATGCGCCTCGCTCAGCTGGAACTCAACGCTCTTCGAGAGTATAACAATCCTCGTCGACCGTCGAGGACAGGGACGCGAGGTCAGGGAAGATGGAAATGACTCCCCTTTTGATCCTACCGGCACTCGCCCCCTCTCCCCTAAAGTTCTTCTTGTTGCGCTTCCGTTTTCTGCAAAATAGGCTGCGAGATGGTTTTAAATTTTTCTCCCTACGTTTATGGACTCGCTAGACGATGGTTTGTAATAATAAATAGCATGTGTCAACTTCTCGCTGTTGTGATGTCGTCGCTTTCCTTGATGTTTTTCGTTCATGGTGAGCTTATTATCTTGACTGACTCACGGGTAGGTGTAGAGAGGTCTCGTGCAAAACCGCCCTGGACAGAGCAGGCGACTCGTGGGTAGGTGGGGAGAGATCTCGGGGCCAAGTTGCTTAAATATTTTTAAAAATTACTAGAAAAGTGTACGTTCAAATAAGTCTACCATGATATGTTCGCTTATTAGGCCTGACACAAAAACAGACCGAAAAAACAAAGGAGCACGCATCCTCTCCCAAGGAGCATGGATCTCAAATTTTGGTCGGGGCCAAAGATCTCAGTGTACCTTGTAGCAGCGCATTTTGTACTTTGTTAGGTGAGAATTATATGGTGGCCAACAATCATATTTAAGACTTTGAAAGGTATTGATAATAAGTATAAATGGTGGACTACAATATCCAATTTATTAGTGGAAGCTAAAGGCTAATATATAGAACTCTCTCTTATCCCCTCTCCCAACCAATCTCCAATTTATTAGTGGAAGCTAAAGGCTAATATATAGAACTCTCTCTTATCCCCTCTCCCAACTCCAACAAGATCTTTGACAAGTGTTTTAGTGATGATCATAATCACCAACTCTTCAACGAACCTCTCAACCAGTCTTTCTGGTCCTCGCTTCTCTTTTCTACCTGGCCCATAACTTCTGGTTCATGACTCTCTACAGACAAATTGGGTTGAACGCAGTCGCCAATATGTTTTTAGTCTGAAAAGCATTATTTCTTGAGTTGAGTAGGTCAAGGCATCATTGCAACATACCTACACTGAACATGCATACTTGCCTACCTGGTAAGAAACACTGAAATAGATATTAAGATTGTATATGGCATATTTTCACTTTTTCTATATAGAATACCTACATTATGAATCTTGTTCTTACAATTTTAGAATGTCCCTTTTTCCTGAGAAAGAAGAAACTACACGATCCTCCAAAAAATATCTCCAATGAAAATTTACCAAAACTATACTAAATTCTACACCGTCCCTGTTTTTACTTTGGGCACTTAAAGACGGCTTCATGAAATTTAACACTCTAGCTAAAAAAAGCCTATATATGATAACCTCATATCCGTGATCCTCAATAATATAACTCAACAACCACTAGCCGGAAACTATAAAACGGCGAAGAGTAATAGCTAATCAAGGAATGAAACGAATACCTGAAACGGATTTCCCCTGGATCCTCGTCGGGAAACAGCTCCGGCATTCCGTCAAACACTCTGTTCGCCCCTCCATCGGCGCAGATCCGCAGCTTTGCTGCTCTAAACAACACCCATGAACAAACAAACCACCCCAGTACTTAATCAAATCGAAAAAAAGGAGAAACAAACGCTGTGGAAACGGTGGCAGGGGAAGAAGATAGATCAGAGAGAGAGATGGAGAAATACCGCGATCCCAGAGGACAGGGGCGAAGCGGGGGAGTCGCTGGTTTAGGACAACGAGAGCGTACGCCGGCGAGGGAATATCGCCGGCGGGATCTGCCGACGAGGGGAGGAGGAAGGTGGAAGCATGGCGCATAACCTCCATCGAATCGAAATCTTGAGCAGCGCCGGAGACTTTTTCAACGATCTCCGCGCTTCGCGCTCTTCTGGATCATTTAATAAGGCAGCGGCCACACAATATAATTATTATGTTTACTTATTTTAAATTTTTTATATATTCCGAGTGACGGAAAACAACCACCTAGTTGTCAAGAGTGGGACCCCTACAAAAGGTCAAGGCAAGAAAGACAATCTAGACCCACGCGAGTTGGGGAAGCGGGTGGAGGACGCTCACGTCATGACGGCCCAAAACTCGAACTGACCCCAAATAAATAAGAATGTTGCATAATCAGTATCCCCTATGATGAAAATAAATGAAATCCGGGTAGCAAGCCCAGCACTCAATCCAATTCCAAGTAAGTGAAAAGCGAGTTGTGCGCCCTGGGCGGCGGTCGCCCCAGGCTCAGGAGGAACGATGAGTGTCAGCGTCACCCGGCACTTGCCATCTCCAGGCGAGTGGGAGGTTAGCTTGCCCAGTCATTCTGCTGGAAAATCTAATTTGGTTTGTCATCAGCCGCTCCAAACAATGGGATTATGTTGTTGGCGGACTAATTTGGGTTACATTTTACTCAAATGACAGGATTCCTCTATTGTAGACAGTTCCTGAAAAATTATAAATAGACCCCCAAGGTCATCTTTGGAGGAGAAATTTTTTGGCCCGGGCCCCGGACGAAGATCATCGTCCGGGGCCCTCCTGATTCTGACGCGTGGCAATGCAAATAAATAAATAAGTAATTTCTTCGCGGGACGAATATCAGCTTTCAAGACATTTCTTTTTGTCTCTCAGGCGACGAACTTTTTCTCTCTCGCCCTCGCATTTTTTCTCCCAGGCGACGGCGACGGCGGTTTTTCTCCGAGGCGACGGCGAGGGCGATTTTTCTCCCAGGCGACGGCGAAACTTCTCCCCCGAACTCGCTCTCTTCTCCTTGCCCATCATTTTCTCCTCCAACTATTGAAGTTTCACATTCTCAACTTCGGCAGTCACTGGAGGCACATTTTCAGACATTGAAGCAACCCTAAATCTTCATCTTCACTCTTTTATTTTCTCTCATGATATTGTTTGTTGTGTTATTTTGTTTCGAAGATTATCCCAGTTGTAGCCATTAATTAGTGTACTGAGCTGAGAGAACTTTGTTGTATCCTAAAGACTTTTTTTATCTGAGATTATACTAGTTGTATCCTGAGCTATTATAGTTTTGTCTTATAAAATTTACCGCGCAAAAAGAGGAAAGTTACCTCCAAAAAAACACAAACTCCAGCGAAGAAATTATTTATTTATTTATTTACATTGTCACGCGTCAGAATCAGAAGGGCCCCGCACGATGATCTTCGTCCGGGGCCCGGACCAAAAAATTTCTCTTGTTGGAGAGAACCATTTCTTTGACTTTTCTCTCCTCTGATTGTTTTTGATTAGTCGGAGCTCTAATACTGTTAGTATTGATTTTCGAGTAGACAGTTTGGTACTTATCGCTAACCTCCAAGGTGCTCAGCTCAGCATTGAATATGGAGGGGAAGTTCTCTTTGATCTTTCGGGGGTATGGCGGGACCTCCTAGTTGTAGCTCAGGGGTCTGTCTCTTGGTTTCAAACAACTGGTCAAGTGTTCTAACTTGAGAGAAATACGTGCAAGTTACCTCATCGGTCTGAACTCCTCGTTGAGCCGTGGTTTTCAGGTTCAATACATGGGGCACCCCCGTGCTGTCGCGACAGTGTCCCGATCATGATGGTATCACGGTGCAACTACACTCCCTCCACTAACATCCCTAGAGCATATTAGAGGATCGACCGCAGAGGCACTCTCATGAAAAATTCAAAATTGTTAATTACATTCTTACTAGTTTAATCTAACAACATATACTATAACCTATTTTAAAAATAATAAAATATAATGTCACTCAGTTAATTACATTATATAATATATATTCTCAAATTAATAATAACAAGAGAAATTAATAAAAAAAATATAGAGCTCTTATATCTATTATGATATAATGTCTTTTCAAAAAATATTGTCACCAAAGAATATAAACATTATTTTTGAGAAGTTATTATTAAACTCAACAAATTTATTAAAACTAATTTGAGATGCACAATAATATAGATATGAATTAAGATGATTTTTTAAACAAAAATGGGAAAGTTTTTTATAACAACTTTGTGTTTTTAGTGTTGTCTCTTGCAATTTGAAAAGATTTAAATTTTAAACTTATTATATGACAATAATATAGCAATTGGATTAGCATGATTAGTTTGATGATATTACCAACAAATATGATGTTTGTTTGGCGGAATTATCCTTGAATTTTTTAAGTCAAATTGAAAAGATTTTGATCAAAGACATGAAGGGGAGTCAACCTGACCAAACGAATCGCGTGCACCAAGCCGCCCTCACTCTCTTGAAGGGTCTGAAATCACCATGAAAGGAGAACAGTACCAAGCTCGCATAAAACAAGCACGCGCGCAGTCACCGCGCACAAGCGTGCACGCCAGCGAGCACATGCCTTGCGTGCGCGCAGGCACTTTACGGATGTGCGACAACCTGCAGCGCATGCACGCAGCAGCATGCTCGCGCATGACCGCCTGCGCGTCGCGCGGGCGCCGAGCGCTCCGGCAGCCACCACCGCCTCCGGCCATCACTGGCTGCCACCTTCGGGCCATCACCGGCCGCCGCCGCTGACGTCGTCCGTCGGCCATCACCAATCGCCGTTGGCGTGCACCTTTTCCAGGCTGCCCGGAATGCCCGGGATGGGGGGGGGGAGGGGGCACTTTCATTATTTCGCTAAAATTGGTTATCCATGTGACCAAAACAGAGCGACGTCAATCACCAACACAAATTCTGCACTGACACAATTACCAGCATATCCCTCCAAAAAACTATAAATATGTCATCGGACCTTCATTTGAAGACAAACAACTTCAGAGGCTAGAGAGAGCTCTGACATTTTCCGACAAGGTCGTGGGACTTGGATCATTCCTCCGCCCCTTCTTTAGTCTGAAGACATCTCAAGGCTTCAAGGACGTGACATTCTTCTTAACAAAAGTGCTCTCATCAAAGCTCCAGCTCAGCAGGAGCGCTTCCATCGAGTTTTTGAGAACTTAGCGATTTTTCCTCACTGAAGCGCTCTCACCAAGCTCCAAAGATTTGATTTTTTCCTATTGTTTTCATATTCAGAACTTGTAACGGAGAGGTGACATGTCACCCATCGAAGAAATCTCTCAACCCATGTAAACTCAAACGAATTAATGGATTTTGACCTGACACATATCAGATCGCGTGGTTTTTCATCCTTTCTGGATTTTTCACGTCAAAAAAGTCCTTTTTTTCATTTGTTGTTGTTTTTCATTAACGTTTGCGCCCCAAGTCCAATTCCGAGCTTAGGCGGTCTGATTCTCCGGACCTGGAAAAAAACGGATGACCCGCAACAATTTGGCGCTGTATGTGGCAAGGTGTTCCTAAACTCTGCAACAATACCATAAAAATAATGCTTGCATTGCGCAAGCGCACCCGACCGACAACAATGACAAAGAGTAACGCACAAAGTGCTAGTGACGCAACACTAGAAGAACACAATAATCCATCCCCCGCCAACTCGCATGCAGGTAACGCCTTGCTTTAGAGAGGATCCACCGTCACCACATCTCAACCATCGAGGGAAGAACGCAGCCCCCGATGAAGGAGTGTCCAAGAAAGATGCTCACCTTTCTAAGAGACTTAGGGGCTCATCACACTCCAAACACGAACATCGCTCTAGGAGGACAACCATCGTTAATCTCAAGTCAAGTAATGCCTAAAGACACAACCCACTATAAGGATCCCATCATAGACAAGTCGTTTGGCGCTGATAGCTCCACACGTCTCCTTGCATTACCTGATGGGCTTCTCGGGCACGCGCAAGGCAACGTTCGTGCAACAAAGAAGGTTGTCACTTTACACGATAGAAGACACTGAAAGACAAATTAGACAATTGATAATCTACTAATATCGATTGTAAGTTAGGGGATAGACCTGATTACTCTAGAGGGGGGGGGGTGAATAGAGTAACTTAAAACATTTTGGCTATAAAAACTTTATTAGAGAAATAAATGATAATAGAGTAGTATAAAAAAAATGCAATATAAGCTAAACTACATTATCACAACACAACAAAACAAAGAGAAAATGAATAACCAGACAACACAAGAATTTTATAATGGTTCTCCAAACTGGGTACATTCACTCTTCTACCACCGTGGTAGGAATCCACTATCAGGTTTTTGATCAGGTGACTGCCACCACAAGATCTATTTACAAGGAGATCTCACAACCCTTTAGGCTTTTGATCAGGTGTCCAAAAACAAACAATAAACTTTTGAAAGGAGTTAATAAACCCTTTGTACATGAAGTTGAGAGAGTTGATGGTGTCTTCTCTTTCTCTATTCATCATAGAAGACTTGTGGATTTCTGTTTTCAAAGCTCCTTCTGAAATAATGAATGGTTCAGAAAGCTTGGAGTCTTGCTCAGGGTGTAGATCTTCAGCCTTGTCTTGAAGAGATCCAAGAACTTTCTGACTGATTCAAAGTTATTGTCCTTGAATATTCTTGGAGTAGAAGTAGAAGATTTTTGATATGTGATGGTTGTTCTTCTTCAGTCTTCGAAAAGAATAAGGAGAAAACAGAATGTTTTCAGCACAAAGAAGAAGCAGATATTCTTCAGTATATATTTGTATCTCTTCTCTGTATATCACTTTGTGTCCTTTTTGATTTTCTTGCTTGCTTGTATCACCTATGTGTTGTTATCTGAAAGAAAATTCTCTTAAACATAGTGTCTGGATATCCCAAGTGGAGGCTCTGACCTCTCTTAAGTAGAGTGTTCAGATATCTCAAATAGAGACTCCGATCTTTCTCAAAAAAAAAATGTTCAGATATCCCAAGTAAAGACTGCGACCTCTCTCAAGTAGAGTGTTTAGATATCCCAAGTGGAGACTTCAGCCCCTCCTAAACATAGTGTCTGAATATCCTGAGTGGAGACTCCGACCTCTCTAAAAAAGAGTGTCCGGATATCCCAAGTAGTGACTCTGACGTCTCTCAAGCAGAATATTCAGACATCCCAAGTGGAGACTCTGGTCTCTATCAAACAGAGTGTCCAGACATCCCAAGTGGAGACTCCAACCTCTCTCAAACAGAGCGTTCAGATATCCCAAGTGGAGACTCCAACCTCTCCTGTTGGGTACATTAGTTCTAATGTACCTGATTTGAAGAAGCCTCACCCCACTCAATGATATACATCAAAATGTATTTGATGTATTTTTGAGTTGCCTTGTGCAGGTTAAGTATTTGCAGGGAAAGCAGAAAAGATTCTAAGTCCATGTGTCGACACCCAGAGGGAAAGCGTCGACACTTAAGAAGACTTGTGTCGACACCCAGGCAAGCAGTGTCGACACTTGGAGTACTTGTGTCTACACCAGGGATGCAGAGTCGACACCAGACAGAAAGTGTCGACACAAGGAGCTGTGTCGACACTCAATGAAGAAAAGTCTAGTGAAGCAGTGTCGACACTTAGCAGTTGTGTCGACACCCAGAGGAACTGTGTCTACATCAGAAAGTGTCGACACTTGGAGGCTGTGTCGACACTCAGCAAAAGTCAGCAGAGTCTAAGTATAAGTGTCGACATAATAAAGAATGTGTCGACACTCAGCAGAAGACTCAACACTTGAAGAAAGTGTCGACACAAGAAAGAATGTGTCGACACTCAGCAGAAGACTCAACACTTGAAGAAAGTGTCGACACAAGGACCTGTGTCGACACTTAGCAAAGTTCAACAAAATTCTAAGTACAAGTGTCGACACTAAGGAGATGTGTCGACACTCAGTCAGAGTCTCAACAGAAGAGGAATGTGTCGACACAAGGAGCAGTGTCGACACTCAGCAAGTATCAACACATAAGGCATGTGTCGACACCAAGAAGATGTGTCGACACTGACAAGTTCAACACATGAAGATGTGTCGACACCAAGAAGATGTGTCGACACTGACAAGTTCAACACATGAAGATGTGTCAACACAAAGGAGTTGTGTCGACACTTACAAGAATTCAACTAAGTGTTGAAGAACAAGGAGTTGTGTCGACACTCAATATCAGTGTTGACACATGAAGAAGAAGCTGTGTCGAGAAGTGAATTCTACAACACAAGGAGTTGTGTCGACACCTTGAAGGCTAGTGTCGACACTTTGTCAACTTGTGTCAACACTTAGTCTATAAGTGTCGACACTTAAAGACAGACAGTCTTGACACTTTCAGACAGTTACAGATTTTTCAAGAACTGACTGGATGACTTAACAGCTGTCATTCCAGCCGGTTTACTGCACCTGTCAGAGCTGTCAGAAATCAGTTATGAACCGGACCAGCTGGTTACCATGAAGAAGGCCTATAAATAGGCTTATACTGTCAACAGAAAGAGATGATCAACACATCAAGTAATACAAAGAAGATCTAGCTATTCATTGAAGAATCAAGTGAAGATCTAAGTAGTTGGAGAGAGAGATCCATCCAAGAAGACAGCCGTTGGAACCAGGCTGTGAAGAAGGATTCAGACCTTGTTCTGAATCTTAAGTTGCAGAGATCAAAGATCAGCTACAGAGGAGATCAATCCTATTGTGTTCTACATTTAAGAAGCTTTGAAGAAAAGCCAAGTGAGATTGATTTCAGCAGAGTTCTTCCAAGAACTCATCAAGAACCTATCAACTCATCTCTATATTCAGAGTTGTAGGTATATATAAACTTTGTATCTTAAATTTCTTGTAGTATCCATAGTGATCTGAGTTGTAAGCCTGCAATTATAAAGGCTGAGTGTAGGGCCTGTGTGCCTGAGTGTAGGAGATTTGTATCTCTGAGTGTAGGCCTGTTGTGGCTGAGTGTAGGCATGTTGTGGCTGAGTGTAGGCTTTGTGAAGAAGTTGAGTGTAGGTCTTTGAAGAAGACTGAGTTGTAGGGCCTTGGGCCTGAGCTGTAGGAACCTGTTTTGGGGTTCTGAGTGTAAGATCTGAGGATCTGAGATAGTGGAGGAGTTTGGCCGAATCTAGTACACTACTAGATAGGCGAAAGGGGAAAGTGGATGTACTCAAACCTTGGGGAACCACTATAAATCTGTGTGTCTACTGTGTGCTTGTGTAATTCTGTGATTGCTGATTATTTGCTGTGATAAAGTATCTATAACTCTGTGATATAATCTGAATTCTGCCTAAAAAGTTAAAAAGATTTAAGTCACATATTTACCCCCCCTCTAGGTGAGTAGGTACATTATCTTTCAAGTGGTATCAAAGCGAGGTTACTCAAAAAAGGACTTAACAGTCTGAGTAAATCCTGTTGGCAGATTCAGTCTAAGTACATTACAGAATCAAGAAAATTAAGAACCATGGGTTCCACTGCGAATCATAAGGAATTGGGATCCATGAAGCTACCCATTTGCAGAAAAGAAATATTTGGCATCTAGAAGGAAAGGGTGAGACTATTTATGGAAGCCTCAGACCCTAGGATATACATCACAGTTAAAGAAGGGGCATATGTGCCCATGAAGGTTCAATCCTGGATGCAAATCAGAGAACTCCTAAGGATTTCTCTGAAATGACAAAGGATGAGATAATTCTAGCCACAATTGACAAGAGGGCTCAGAATATCATTATGAGTGCTATAGATGATGCTACCTTTCAGAATTTGATATACTGTAAGACATCTAAGGAGATGTGGGATACTCTTATTGTGTACATGGAGGGTTCTGAAGAAGTGAGGCAGGATAGAAAGTCTTTATTAAACCAAGAATATTAAACCAAGAATATGAAAGCTTCAGGCAAGCTAGATCTGATAGCATAACTGAATGCTATAAGAAGTTCTATAGGATTGTGAATGAGCTAATGTCCTATGGCAGAGAATTTAGTAATTATGAGTTTAATGATAAGTTCTTAAGGTCCCTTACAAAAGATTGAGACACCAAGATCTGTGCCATAAGGGAAATGACAAAGTTAGCAGAAATTCCTCCTCCAACTTTGTTTGGAAAATTGTTATCCTATGAAATACAATTGATGGTGAGGAAAGAAGAGGAGAAGACTACAAGAAGTGAACATAAGGAAAGGACAGTGGCATTTAAAACAGAAGCCCCCAGAAAATACAAAAGTAAGTCACCAACTCCACCTCCTAAAGTAGCTGAGACTGAGTCAGATGAGTCAGCAAGTAGAAATTCTGAGAGCAGTGAAAGTGATGAGAACTTTGCAGCTTTCACAAGACACTTTCAGAAGTTTTTAAAGAAGAAACAGTGGAAGACAAAGCCATCTACTTCACAGGGTAAAGATGACTATTATCAGAACAAAAAGTCATCAAAGAAAGACAGGAAAAAGACCAAGTCAAGCAAAGCAACTCTATCAAAAATAGTATGCTATTGCTGTAATAGACAAGGACATGTGATTGCAGACTGTCCAGAGAAAAGGAAGGAGTCTAATGATAAGAAAAAGACTCAATTCAAGGGCAAGAAGGAAAGATCTTTTGTTGCCAAAAAGGATAAGAGCCTGTCAGACATATCTTCATCAGAAACTGAGTCAGATGCTGAAGCATACATAGGACTGTTTGCTGAGGAAGAGGAAGAAGAGTTCATCCAGATCATGAACTCTATATATGAACAAGAGTACAGTCAGTGCCAAGGACTGATGGCATTGACAGAAAGTGACAAAATCCAGGAGCAGCCTGGACCTAGTAAGGTACAAAATTGTTCTTTAAATTCAATTTCTTGTGCTAGTTCAGAATCAGATTCATCATCATCAAGTGATGGGAGTGCATCTGAGTCTGAAGAGGATATTCATCAATTGATAGATGAATATAAAGTTCTATTGCAAGCTTTTAAGAAGAGCAAGTCCCTAGCCAAGAGTCAGGCAAAGGAAAGTGCTAATCTCAAAGTTGCTGCAACTGATTTTGAGAAAATGTTTGATCAAAAGCTAAATGAAATAGCCAGACTGAAGCACATAACTGTGATTCAGATGGGGACTATATCATTTAAGAATGATCAAATCAAAAGTCTGGAGATTAGTCTTCAAAAGGAGAGAGATTTAGTTGCTAGGTTTTCTAAGCCAAAGTCTGTTCTACCCTTAATTGATGAATTTGTTCATCAAAAAGGTAAAGCTGGACTGGGGTTTTCTAAACCTGCTAGGTTTGTCAAGTCCAAGTCCAAGGGCAAAGCCACAGCTCTCAACAAGCCAGCTGTAGATAAAACAGCTAAGAATGTACCTAAGCAAAGGTACAATATGTTTGAGTGTTGGTGTTGTGGCAAGGTAGGCCACTTTGCCATGGACTGTTGGCACAATGCAAGTGCCAAAGTGAGTAGCAAACTGCCTATTGGAAAACCTGTAGGTAGCTTTGTTAGGAGGCAAACTAACCAGTACCAAGGACCCAAGAATTCTTTGGGTTCTAAGGTTCACTAATCTGTTTTGCAGGTAAGTCTAAGTGGCCATGCCCCAATATGGTACTTGGACAGTGGATGTTCCAGACACATGACTGGAACAAGGGGATTGCTAAAGGACTACACACCCATCAAGGATGGTCCAAAAGTCACCTTTGGTGGTTCTGAAAAAGGGATCATCAAGGGTTTTGGTAACATTTCTAGCTCTCATATAACTATTACTCAAGTGGCTTATGTTAAAGGTTTGAAACATAACCTTATTAGTATAAGTCAATTGAGTGATGTAGGATATGACATCTCATTTGTTAAAAATGGTTGTCATATCAGGAGATCAAATGATCAAGAGATCATTTTGACAGGTTATAGAAAGAGGAATGTCTACTGCCTAGACATTATGGTTGAGAACAATTGTTCTCCAGTGTGTCTTGTAGCTGATGAGAAAGTCTCTCATTGTGTCAAATGACACAAGAGGCTAGCCCATCTCAACTACAAGACAATTGGCCAACTCTTTAGCAAAGAGTTAGTGAGGAATGGTCCTCAAGTTAAGTGTATTAAAGATGTAATATGCTCAGCTTGTCAAAAGGGCAAGCAGACTAGATCCACTTTTAGTAGCATTGAAAACAAAGATGCTGTGAGGTGTTTATACCTCTTGCATATGGATCTCTTTGGTCCTATGCCAGTTCACAGCCTAGGTAGGAAGGTCTATACCTTTGTAGTTGTAGATGACTACTCAAGGTTTTCTTGGGTGTTCTTTCTTAGACAGAAATCTGAAACACCTAGTATCTTCTATAGCTTTGTCAAACAAATTCAGAATGAACTAGACAGTACAGTGGTCAAGATAAGAAGTGACCATGGTACTGAATTTCAGTCTGATAGTATGGAAAAACTATGTGAAGAATTTTGGATATTTCAGGAGTTTTCTTCACCAAGAACACCTCAGCAAAATGGCATTGCTGAGAGGAAAAATAGAACCTTGATTGAGGCTGGTAGAACCCTATTAAGTGACACATCACTACCAGAATATTTCTGGGCTGAAGCAGTGAATACTGCATGCCATGTAATTAATATGGCTACCATTACTAAAAGCCACAACAAGACCCCCTATGAGATTGTGAAAAGCAGAAAACCAAACCTATCCTATTTCAGGATCTTTGGTTGTAAGTGCTTTATACTTAACAATGGAAAGTCTTACTTGACTAAGTTTGCTGTCAAGTCCCAAGAGAGAATTTTTGTTGGGTACAACAACAATAGTAAGGCTTATAGAGTGTACAACTTGACTACTCAAGTTGTAGAAGAGTCTGTACATGTAGTATTTGATGAAACTAGACTTATTAACAATGAGTTGTCTAGTAGTATTTGCAGCTCCACAGGTGTGACTAAGAAGATGGACAAGCTCACTATAGAAGAAGGATCTACTACGAGACAGCAAGTAGAAGATAGTGGCTATTGTCCAGGGGGAGTACTACATGTACCTAATGCAGAAGAAGTCCAATGAGTGCAGCAAGATGAAGAAACTGAAGAAGTTCAACCTGAAGCCAGGATGCCTCCAGCTAATAGGCATCTTAGAGATCATCCAGCAGATCAAATTATTGGTGATCTAAGATAAGGGGTACAAACAAGGAGCAGAAATCTGAGTGCAGCACTCTTCTCCAGTTTTCTATCCCAAGTTGAGCCAAAGAAGTTTGAAGAAGACATCCTAGACCCTCATTGGATTGAGGCAATGCAAGAAGAGCTGAATCAATTCAAGAGGTGCAAAGTCTGGGAGCTTGTTCCTAAACCAAAAGACCACAACATAATTGGAACCAAGTGGATCTTTAGGAACAAGATGGATGAACATGGAGTCATCATAAAGAACAAAGCAAGATTGGTTGCTAAAGGATATAGGCAGGAAGAAAGTATTGACTTTGATCAAACCTTTACTCCAGTAGCCAGACTGGAAGCCATAAGGATGTTCCTGGCCTATGCAACCTATCAAGGTTTTAAAGTTTACCAAATGGATGTAAAGTCAGCCTTTCTGAATGGTAATCTAAAATAAGAAGTCTATGTGGAACAACCATCAGGTTTTGTTGATTCAACTCAACCTAATCATGTCTATAGACTTAGGAAGGCATTGTATGGGTTAAAGCAAGCCCCTAGGGCTTGGTATGAAGCTCTGTCTAGTTTCCTCATTGAGAATAAATTCACAAGGGGGAAAATAGACAAGACTCTATTTCTTAGGGAATCTAGAGGCAAGATAATACTAGTCCAAATATATGTAGATGACATCATATTTGGGTCTACTGAAAGTAGTCTTTGCAAAAAGTTTGCAAAACTAATGCAAGGACAATTTGAGATGAGTAGTATGGGGGAACTTAAGTTCTTCTTGGGTCTCCAAGTTAGACAGACTGAGAATGGTTTATCCATATGCCAGTCTAAGTTCACCCTAGAACTCATAAGGAAGTATGGTATGAATTCATCCAGTACCATGAAGACTCATATGGGGTCAAGTATGTCTCTTAGCAAAGATGATGCAGGGAAACCTGTAGATGAGACTTTGTATAGAGGGATAGTTGGCTCCCTACTCTATTTGACTGCAAGTAGACCAGATATCATGTATGCTACATGTGTCTATGCTAGGTATCAAGCATGCCCTAAGGAGTCTCATTTGACAGCAGTCAAAAGGATACCGAGATATCTAAAGGGCACTCCTTATCTAGGCCTTTGGTACCCTAGGAATGGAGACTTTGAACTAACAGGTTATTCAGATGCAGACTTTGCAGGATGCAAAGAAGACAGAAAAAGCACAACTGGAACCTGTCAATTCCTAGGTGGAAGACTGATTTCATGGAGTAGCAAGAAGCAAACAAGTGTGGCTATCTACACTACAGAATCAGAATATGTGGCTGCAGGAAGTTGCTGTGCTCAACTTCTATGGATACAACATCAGCTTGAGAACTATGGAATTCAGATAAGTAGAACTCCACTATTTTGTGATTCTACTAGTGCTATATCAATTGCAAACAATCCTGTTTCCCATAGTAGAACTAAACATATTGAAATAAAATATCATTTTCTTAGGGAACATGTAGAGAAAGAAGATATTTTACTGGAATATGTTAAGACAGATAATCAACTAGCTGATATGTATACTAAGCCTTTAGAAAAATCAAAGTTCAATAGGTTTAAAATTGAACTAGGTATGATAAACTTAGAATAAGTTTATAAAAATGGCTAAGTTAAATAGTGTCGACACACAGAGTTGTCTGTGTCGAGACAGAAAATTGGTGTCGACACTTCAGAGAAAAGGTGTCGACATATCTAGGAAGTTGGTGTCGACACTTCAGAATATTAGTGTCGACACATGACAAGTAGGTGTCGACACATCCAAGGTGGTGTCGACACTTAGAGTTTACTCAGAATTATCTAAGTAAAGTCTCGACTGAATGTCGAGTTGAGTGGTGTCGACACATAAACAAGTGTCGACACATATATTCTGTTGACTAAACTTGTGTCGACACATAGGTGTCAAGACATTATAAGTCTGTGTCGACACTTTTCCACATTGTCGACACAATTTCAGTTAGTTAACCCGCCTTTTCATCTTCAAACCTAGAAAGGTATAAATAGGATTTCGCCATTGTATGTCGACACGCTCACCAAAGTTTCGATACCAAACTTGTGTGTCGACACCTCTATTCTCTCCAGTCAAATTCTTCAAACCCTAATGGCGCTAAAGCTTGAGGAGAACGTGAATGAAGGCTATGAATTGGTGCGGGACGCGTTTGATGACGCCGAATCCGAGGTCAAGAATGTGGTAACCCTAGTAGCAAACTCAGAGTTAGAATTTCTTGTTTCAGAGCCCACAAAGATCTGGAAGAAAGAAGTATTAGAATTTCTAAATGGAGCAACCCTAGACGACACTGGATTCAAGATCAAGTCTAGATTTCATGGTGAAAAGATGAAGGTCTCACCAAAAAGTTTGAGAAAAGTACTTCAGTTACCAAGGACTAAGGAAGAAGAAGAAGTTACTGCTTCTAAGACCAAAGATACATTAACATGGTGTGGCCTGGATTCAAAGATGAAAATTGGATCAGTATTCAATAGGAAAGGCATGAACAGTCAGGGGAAATTTCTCTCAGAAATTGTTGGAAAAGTGATCTTGAGTAAGCCTGGAGGGCATGACAGGGTCTCAGCCCATATGTTCAATCTTATGACAAGGATAATCTTCACATTGAAAATAGATTGGTCTGTTATTGTCTTTGATAAGATTAAAGAAAGTCTGAAGAAACCCAATTTGGGTAGGATCTTAAGTCTATACTTGGCTGGTAGTATACCAGAAGTTATGAGTCAAGCTGCAGGCACTAAAATCAATCATATGAGAAAGATGGACATGAGGATATTCTCTAGGTGGGACAGAGTTTTAACCAAGGAATTGCCTACTCCTGAGAACATAACACCTCAAAAGAAGAAGAAGAAGACTGCCCCAGTGGCTTAAGATTCATCTAGCAGCTCTGGTAGTGAAGAGCAAGTTGTCTTTACTCCTGATGAGGATGTAGAAGGACATGCTGGGAAGTCTCCAGCTCAACAAGATGCTGCAGAGAGGCAGGGGGAGCTACCATCAGCTAGCCCCATACACCAGGATCAAATCCAGGGGGAGCCACTAGTAGTGGAAGAGCCAACTCCACTGGAAAGTGAACATGCTACAAACATCATTCTTGAGTTACTCACTGAAATCAATAACTTTGTTTTCCCTATAGAGGATAATGTTTTGTTTGATTCCTTAAATAATGTTAATCAGCAAACTCAGATTGATAGCCAACCCCCAGATGTTGTCATGAAAGACACATCTGTTACAGTTCAAGTGGTATCTGATCCAGTGGTAGATGAGCCAAGAGTTTCTCCAGCCCATTCTCCACAAGAATTTACTATGGAAGATCTCTTCCTTAATCTGGATCAAGCAGACCTTGAGAAGGACAGTGCTGCTGTTGAGGGGGAGACTGCTCCTGTTGAGGGGGAGCAAGGAGTTCATGTTGAGGAAACAACAAGAAAGGCACCAGAAGTGCAGAAGGAGTTACCTCCAAGCCCTAAGGAGAGGGTAGAAATTGCAAGTACATCAGCATCTGAAGATGAGAAAGCTGCCAGAGCAAAGAAAAGGAAATTCCAAGTTTTCAAGAGAAGGAGCCAGACTTATAAGAAAGCTCTACAAACTATAGTACCTCAGCCTACATTGCAGCCAACACCATCTGTAGATTTCAGCTCCATGATGGTTTCTATGCAAATCAAGCTTGATGAGCAAAGGAAGGCTTTAGAAACATATATGGATGAGGGGAATAAGTCTTTACAGTTTGATTTGGCCCAAGACATAAAGTCTATAAGATTTGAAATGAATCTCAATAAGAAGGAGATGGCTGACTGCTTCCACAAGGGAGGGAATGCAGTAGTCTATTTAGCAACTCATCAAGAGAAGATAAAAGCTCAAGTGGATGAACTTGAAGTCAAGCAAGGCTATGTTCTA
This sequence comes from Platanthera guangdongensis, assembly GCA_039583875.1. Classification (NCBI taxonomy): domain Eukaryota; kingdom Viridiplantae; phylum Streptophyta; class Magnoliopsida; order Asparagales; family Orchidaceae; genus Platanthera; species Platanthera guangdongensis. The sequence continues at coordinate 12,075,083 of CM077156.1, forward strand.
GAGAATCAAATTAGAATGAATGATAACTTGACTGCTTCTCACAATGCTATTGTCACTGAGATAAAGAATATAGCCACTGCATAGTCTGCAAAAAGTGCCACAGCCAAAGAAACTTTTGATAAGCACTTGCAAGAGAGCTTAACTGCTGTTACAACTGCAATTCAAGACTCTCAGAAGTTGATAACTGACAAGCTCCAAAGGTTGAAACCTTTCTTTAAATATGGAGTCAACTATTTGGATAACCAAGTCAGATTTCAAAAGGATGATCTAAGAGATCATATGGAAAGAGAAGTCATAAAGGGGGAGAGGGTGTTAGTCAAAGCCAGCTCTGATCATGCCAAGTGGATTTCTAATTCTATCAGAGCTACTCTTGGATATCCTCCATTATGTGATGATGACAATGTAGCAGAATCTGGGATACATCCTGCATATCTAGGAGGGGAGCAACCTGAAGTGGCTCAAGTAATCTACCCTCCTCCAGATTTTGATATGGTTCAAGCTGATATACAATCAATGTATAGCCCACCTGGGGGACAACAAAATGTCATCATAGAGAAGGTGGTTCAGCCAGTATCTGAGGCTATGCAAGAAGCTTTGCTGAAAGAACAAGAAGCTAGATTGTCTAAGAAAAGGTTCTGAGAGCAAGCTGAACAAAGACCAGACTTTGAGCAATGAAGCCCCACTTCAAGAAACATTATCTTAACTGCATGGAAAGCTGCCAAAGATAATAATCAAGACAGAAACAAATGGTTTTCTGAACTAGAATGGAGAAAGCATGAGACAAGGCAAGAAGCCATAGTGCAATATAGAAGGAAGGCAAAGATGGGAAAGCTACCTCCTACTGCTCAGGAGCCTAGCAAATACTTTCCCAAGCCTTATCATTATTTTGAGAGGCAAAAGATTAAAGCTGAAGAGCTAAAGAAGAAGGAGTTGAAAGGGAAAAAGTCTGCTGATACTGAAGATGTTGAAGCCCCTGTGCAAGCAAAGATAAAGTCTGGGAAGGGCATAGTGATTAAGGAGGCTGAGCAGAAATAGAATTGCATTATCTTAAGTTTACTATGTAATCAATTGTATTAAAACATTTTGTAAACTTTTGTATAATGAATATGAGAAAGTTGATTAGAACAATGTGCTGTGTGATATATTTAATTCATAATTGTTCTGAGATGATATCTGTGTATACATTTTTGTTTGATACATGTTTATGTTTGCCCTGTTATATAATCCTGCTTTACATCATACTATGATTTTATTCTATATGGTGTATATCATTGACAAAGGGTTATGACTTCTCCAAATAGGGGGAGATTGTTGGGTACATTGGTTCTAATGTACCTGATTTGAAGAAGCCTCACCCCACTCAATGATATACATCAAAATGTATTTGATGTATTTTTGAGTTGCCTTGTGCAGGTTAAGTATTTGCAGGGAAAGCAGAAAAGATTCTAAGTCCATGTGTCGACACCTAGAGGGAAAGCGTCGACACTTAAGAAGACTTGTGTCGACACCCAGGCAAGCAGTGTCGACACTTGGAGTGCTTGTGTCGACACCAGGGATGCAGAGTCGACACCAGACAGAAAGTGTCGACACAAGGAGCTGTGTCGACACTCAATGAAGAAAAGTCCAGTGAAGCAGTGTCGACACTTAGCAATTGTGTCGACACCCAGAGGAACTGTGTCTACATCAGAAAGTGTCGACACTTGGAGGCTGTGTCGACACTCAGCAAAAGTCAGCAGAGTCTAAGTATAAGTGTCGACATAATAAAGAATGTGTCGACACTCAGCAGAAGACTCAACACTTGAAGAAAATGTCGACACAAGAAAGAATGTGTCGACACTCAGCAGAAGACTCAACACTTGAAGAAAGTGTCGACACAAGTAGCTGTGTCGACACTTAGCAAAGTTCAACAAAATTTTAAGTACAGGTGTCGACACTAAGGAGATGTGTCGACACTCAGCTAGAGTCTCAACAGAAGAAGGATGTGTCGACACAAGGAGCAGTGTCGACACTCAGCAAGTATCAACACAAAAGGCATGTGTCGACACCAAGAAGATGTGTCGACACTGACAAGTTCAACACATGAAGATGTGTCGACACTGACAAGTTCAACACATGAAGATGTGTCGACACAAAGGAGTTGTGTCGACACTTACAAGAATTCAACTAAGTGCTGAAGAACAAGGAGATGTGTCGACACTCAATATCAATGTCGACACATGAAGAAGAAGCTGTGTCGAGAAGTGAATTCTACAACATAAGGAGTTGTGTCGACACCTTGAAGGCTAGTGTCGACACTTTGTCAACTTGTGTCGACACTTAGTCTATAAGTGTCGACACTTAAAGACAGACAGTCTTGACACTTTCAGACAGTTACAGATTTTTCAAGAACTGATTGGATGACTTAACAGCTGCCATTCCAGCCGGTCTACTGCACCTGTCAGAGTTGTCAGAAATCAGTTATGAACCGGACCAGCCGGTTACCATGAAGAAGGTCTATAAATAGGCTTATACTGTCAACAGAAAGAGATGATCAACACATCAAGTAATACAAAGAAGATCTAGTTATTCATTGAAGAATCAAGTGAAGATCTAAGTAGTTGGAGAGAGAGAGCTCCATCTAATAAGACAGCCGTTGGAACCAGGCTGTGAAGAAGGGTTCAGACCTTGTTCTGAATCTTAAGTTGCAGAGATCAAAGATCAGCTGCAGAGGAGATCAATCCTATTGTGTTCTACATTCAAGAAGCTTTGAAGAAAAGCCAAGTGAGATTGATCTCAACAGAGTTCTTCCAAGAACTCATCAAGAACCTATCAACTCATCTCTCTATTCAGAGTTGTAGGTATATATAAACTTTGTATCTTAAATTTCTTGTATGATCCATAGTAATCTGAGTTGTAAGCCTGCAATTATAAAGGCTGAGTGTAGGGCCTATGTGCCTGAGTGTAGGAGATTTGTATCTCTGAGTGTAGGCCTATTGTGGCTGAGTGTAGGCCTGTTGTGGCTGAGTGTAGGCTTTGTGAAGAAGCTGAGTGTAGGTCTTTGAAGAAGACTGAGTTGTAGGGCCTTGGGCCTGAGCTGTAGGAACCTGTTTTGGGGTTCTGAGTGTAAGATCTGAGGATCTGAGATAGTGGAGGAGTTTGGCCGAATCTAGTACACTATTAGATAGGCGAAGGGGGAAAGTGGATGTACCCAAACCTTGGGGAACCACTATAAATCTGTGTGTCTACTGTGTGCTTGTGTAATTCTGTGATTGCTGATTGTTTGCTGTGATAAAGTATCTATAACTCTGTGATATAATCTGAATTCTGCCTAAAAAGTTAAAAAGATTTAAGTCACTTATTCACCCCCCCCCCTCTAGGTGAGTAGGTACATTATCTTTCATCTCCTAAACATAGTGTATGGATATCCCAAGTAGAGGCTCTGATCTTTCCCGAATATAGTGTTCAGATATCCCAAGCGGAGACTCCAACCTCTCTCAAATAACGTGTCTGGATATCCCAAACGGGGACTTTGACCTTTCTTAAATAGAATGTCACGATATCCCAAGTGGAGACTTTGACCTCTCTCAAACAGAGTGCTCGGATATCCTAAGTGGAGATTCTGACCTTTCCAACAAAATATTCGGATTTCTAGTAGGAGAATCTGATCAATCGGACGAACCCAAGCCCTCCTAAGGCGCAAACAAACAAAGGTTTTTTATCATCTCCATATAGATGGACCAGGTACTCCTAAAGCATGAATGATCAAAGGTTCTACCTTCACACAGGCAAACCAGGTCCTCATAAAAGCACGAATGAACAAAGTTTCTTCGCCACCTCCACATACATGGGTCAAGTCCTCCTAAAGCACAAACGAATAGTGGTTCTTTGCCACCTCCACATGGATGGACCATGTCATCCCAAAAGCATGAACAAACAAAGATTCTTTTCCATCTCTATACGGACGGACTAGGTCCTCCTAAAACACGAACGAACAAAAGGTTCTTCGCCACCTCCATATGGACGGGTCAGGTCCTCCTAAAGCACGAATGGATAAAGGTTCTTTACCACCTCCATCCAAACGGATCCTAGTCATCCTAAGTCATGAATGGACAAAGGTTCCTCTCCACCGTATGAACCATAATCCTCACATAAGAATGAGCAAAATTTCTTTTCCACCCCCAATAGATCAAATCTCGGGTCCTTTCGAAGCACGCGTGAACCAAGGTCTGTCGCTGCCTTCCAAAACAAATAGACCTCAGATTCTATCCATACCGCCAAGGCAGGGGGAAGGTGTCCTCCCTCATCATGCATTAGTAACATGCTCCCACCACTAACGCGTGGCGACAATCGTCAATGATAGTGCACAATGGACAAGGAACGTAAGCACAAGATACTTCTGGACCACCGTAACAGGTAAAGAGGGTTACAAAACTATGTCATCACCACAAGGATAAAAGCAAGGTGCAGTTCAGTAATTGTCAAGATTCCCCACCTAATGACAATGATAGGGTCTTCCCAACTCTCGCGAGATGACAAGAGACACTGATTGTCGAACCAAGTGCGCAGTCACATTCGTCGACTACCTCTTCATGATCTGCAGCATGTCTGAAGAAGAGTACCACCCACTCACCAATCTCTATGTCCCATCTGGCTTCACCGCGCGACTCCCGAAAAAGGATGAATCAATCAACCACTTCTCCCCTTATGAACTTGACATCCCTGCCGAACACTTTGAGGTAGGATTGTGCCTCCCAATCTGGTCAGAAGTCTGTCAGGCCTTGCGCTACTATTGCGTCGTTCCCGCCCAACTCAACCCCAACTCCATCCCACTGCTAGTAACATTCGCCTGCTACTTGCGGGAGGAGAGGATGGAGTTCAGTCTTCACGTCTTCCTCAAGCTATTCAACTTCCGTGCCAAGAGGGACGGGATCACGTTCTTCTCTGGCAACAACCTCAAGGCAAAAGGTCTCGCCAACAAAAATCATCACTAGATTCGGAAATTCACGGGAATTCATTTTCGTTTTTGGGGATTTTGACAACCTCCCTCTCTCGCCAAAGGCAAATCGCAAACCATAGATATATAGTAGGTGCATAGAACAGATGCAATCAAGTACCCCACCGACATTAGCACCATCCCTCGACGAATCACCAATTCAAGGGACGGACCGCCCCCGCATTCTTTGCACTACACAAAACATCTTGCCAAGTGCAGAGAGCATTGGCGTGCTCGTGACAGCCCAACTCTCATGATCGCCATCTCAGAGCTTCCTTAGTCATCCGACATTTCTCCTCTTAAGGCCCCACGACTCTCTATGCTCTGCAATCGTGAAAGCTTGCGACATTCTAACGTCCTAAAGTATAAACGTTATCAACGACCTCCGCCTTAGAAGACTTTGCTTCAACATTTGATACGAATGGGCACCAAATCCTTCCATGCTTCCGCGCGAGGACAGACGCCAAGTCCCCCCCCCCCCCCCCCCCGCATCGTCGGGCAGGAATGGTACCACTGGTCCTTTCGTAGTATTAAGACAAGGGTGACAAAACAACCCTCCACTACACATGCGGGAATCCACCACCAGCGTTAACGCCTAGCGGCAACCACACAAGCTAAAACACAATGTCAAAATCGCGCGTACATACAGGGGGCATGAAAACGCTATGCACTTTTACACCAACGCAGTGCGCGAAGCATAAAGCTGGAGGGAATCACTACAACGCGCCACCATCACCACATAACAAACAAGGCGATGTACAAGCAAACAACCCCAAGGTGAGGTGACCACGCTAAGAAATTTTCGGACTCGTCGCTTTGCGGTTAATGACCTGTGAAAATTTTGGGGCATTTGATGTGGTTCCCCCTGAATTTTCAAAGTCAAAACGAGAAGATTTTGACCAAAGACATAAAGGAGAGCCAAGCCGAACAAATAAGTCACGCACACCAAGCCACACTCGCCTGCTTAAAGGGTCTGAAATTGCTCCGAAAGGAGAATGAGGCCAAGCGCACATAAAACCAACACACGCACAAGCGCCACACACAAGAGCGAACGCAAGCGTCGTGCATGCCTCACATGCGAGCAAGCGCTGTGCGCACACACAAACAACAACGTGCGCGACGGTGCGTGCACAAGCTCTACATGTGCAGCAGCACGCGACAATGTTGGCGACACGCCGCACGCTCCGGCTGCCGCCACCACCACCACCAACCACCACCGCTACCTCTAGCCATCACCGGTCGCCGCCTCCGTCAGGCACCTTGTCCAGGATGCCCAGACCGCCCGAGGCACTTTTGTCATTTTGTTAAAATGGGTGATCTAGCTGACCAAAATGAAATGATGTCATTCACAAACACAAATTCCGCCCTGACGCAATTACCAGCATATTCATCAAAAAAACTATAAATAGGCCCTTCAAGCCTTCATTTGAAGACAAACAACTCCAAGGGCTAGAGAGCTCTGACGTTTTCCAACGAGGACGTGAGACATAGATCATTCCTTCGCTCAGAATTTGCTCTGCTCCCTCTCTAGTGCAAAAACATCTTAAGGCTTCATGAACGTGACTTTGTTCTCCATACGAGAGCTCTCATTAGGTGAAAAAATTGGATTCAAGATGTCCTAAACACCTAGAGGGAGGGTGAATAGGTTCAATTCTTTTTATTCAGTCAGATAATGTAAATTACTTGTTAGACAGACTTAGCAATATCTATCACAACAAAGATTATAGCAAACACAGGCAACACAACATACACACAGATTTATAGTGGTTCCCCAAGTGATGGGTACATCCACTTTCCCCATTCGCCTATCTATCAGTATACTAGATTCGACCTAACTCCCTTCTTCCTTTTCATATCCTCAGATCTTACAACTCAGAACCCAGAATGGTTCCTACAACTCAGACTTCAGCAAGTTATACAGCTCAGATCCTCTCAGAGAATCCTACCTCAGAGTGAGTCCACACTCCTACAACTCAGGCAATCAAGCCCTACCTCAGCCTCTTCAACAGGCCTACAACTCAGAGAAATTAATCCCCTACCTCAAGCACTCAGCCCTACCTCAACCTCTATAGATTTAGGCTTACAACTCAGAGAGATAACTCTCCTACACTCAGATCTATAAAAGATCCTACAGAGAAAATTGATTATAAAAAGAATAAATCATTCACCCAGGTAGAGAGAGAATGGGTTGAAGGTTTCTTGATCAGTTCTTGATAGATCTGATAACTTTAGATTCAACCTGTCTTAGCTTCTTCAAAGCTTCTTGAATTTGAACAAAGTAAGGTTGATCTTCTTGTGAAGTTGAAGATGATCTTCAATCCAGCTTCCTTCTTCTATTCAGATGTGACTCTGAATTCTTCTTACAGACTTGTTCAGGATCTGCTCTTAGAGACTCGTTGATTTCTGGATGAAGTCTTGTCTTCTTCTTAGTTGTTAGTTCTCTTTTGATGATATAACATGTCTTTATATAGACTCCATCCGAGATTACCAGCTGATCTGGTTCCTAACGACCTTCTGACAGCTCTGACAGATGTAACAGCATTGTCAGTTATGACAGCTATCAAGTCTTTAGTCGTGACATCTAATACTTCATTGAACTTCAACTCAACAGCAAAGTGTCGAGACAATACTTCAAATGTGTCGACACAAATTGATTATGTGTCGACATAATCCTTGGTGATGTCGACACAGCTCACATAATGTCGACACAACTCTTCTTTTTCTTCTTGACACAACTTCTGTGGAATGTGTTGACACAAGTCATGTGTGTCGACACAATAACTCCTAGTCTCGACAAAGTTGATGTCGACATAATTCTGGTGTGTGTCGACACAAGTCCTGTGTGTCAACACAATTGTTGTCGACAGAATTCTTGAGTGTATCGACACAATTATTGTCGACATAATTTCTGTGTGTCAACACAAGTCCTGTGTATCGACACAATCTGGCTTCTGGTGTCGACACAGCCTTTCCCAAGTGTCGACACAATTCTTCTCAAGTGTCAATACTTGTACTTAGAAACTTTTTCTGCATTTCCTTAACCCGCACATTGAAACTCAACACAACATCAAATACACATTGATGAATATCATTGAGTTAGGTGAGGCTTCTCCAAATCAGGTACACATTTTCCAATGTACCCAACAATCTCTCCATATTTGGAGAAGTCATAACTCGTAGTCAATGATATACATCACTTTATAATAAAATACAGATTATGATGTATAAAAGGATTATTTAGGCATGGTAACGCATAAACAAAACCAGCATATTATTTCATCACAAAATATGATAAAATATAGTGAACATGAATCAGTATTTTGTTGAACTACAAGAAGTTTTTGAACAACAGATTACATAGATTTTAAAACAAAAGATTACACAGTTCTAAAGTCTAGTCAATCTATTCTAGGACTGATCAGGCTCTTTGATGACTGTTAGAAAGTAGCGAAAAAGAGAGAACAAGCGGATAAACTTTTGAATAATTGAAATTTTATTATCCAAAAAAGATATCATTTACAAAGGTATGATCTCCCTTATATAGAATGGAGGAGATAAAAAAGAGAGTATACAAACAATGTGGGACTAAACATTTACAATACTGAGCGGCTAGAATAAAGGTGACCGCACAGGCCGCGCGGTTAGATAGATGGGTTAACTGCTCGGCAACTCCAGCAGGATAGAACAGGCCGCAATGGTAGACCGATAGACCGCCCGGTCTCCAGGCTTCAGAGTGAGACCTCCAGACCGCTCGGTCAACAAACCGCTGGATCAGACCGCTAAGCCGCCCGGTCTAATACTTCAACACTCCCCCTCAAACTGGAGCATAGATATCAATCATGCCCAGCTTGTCACAAATGCGGAAGAAGGAAGTAGAAACTGGCTTGGTGAAGATATCTGTCAATTCCTTATCAGAGGTGACAAAAGGAGTACAAATCTGTTTCTTCAAAATCTCTTCCCGAATGAAGTGACAGTCAACCTCTATATGCTTTGTTCTCTCATGGAAGATCGGATTTATGGATATGTGTATAGCGGCCTTGTTGTCACAGAACATAGGGAGAGGACAGTCATATACCTCGCCCAGGTCAAGCATGAGAGCCCGCAACCACTTTAACTCACACGTGGTTGACGCCATACTCCGGTATTCGACTTCGGCACTGGATCTAGAGACAACAGATTGTTTCTTGCTCTTCCAACTCACGAGATTACCTCCAACAAAGGTACAAAAACCTGATGTGGATTTACGATCGCCTTTGTCATCCGCGTAACTTGAATCTGAGTAGGCTTCAACCCTCAGATGACCATTCTTCTAAAAGAGTAACCCTCTGCCCGGTGCTGCTTTGATATACTCTAAAATCTTCAGGGCGGACTGAAGATGGCACTCCCTGGGAGCTTGCATAAACTGACTGACCTTGCCTACAGCATAGGCGATGTCGGGTCTAGTCACCGTGAGATAGATGAGTTTGCCTACCAAACGTCTGTACCTTGTGACATCAGATAGAAGAGGCGAGTCATCCGTCCACGTTTTGTCTTCTCCAACAGCCATGGGAAAACGAGCTGGTTTGGCACCTGTCAATCCTGCTTCTCGTAGAAGATCAAGGGCATACTTCCGTTGAGAGAGAACCAAGGAGTCAAGTTTCCGAGAGATTTCTATCCCCAAAAAGTATTTTGGGGAGCCCATATCCTTCGTGACCAAGTGCTGACGGAGGTGCTTCTTCGTCAAGTCCACCCCATCTCGGTCATCGCCAGTAAGGAGAATATCATCCACATATACGGCCAAAACCACCAGTCCAGAGGCCGTTTTGCGAATGAATAAGGAGTGATCGACCGAACTCCTTTGAAAGCCGATGGTAGCCACAATACCACTGAATTTGTCAAACCATGCCCGAGGGCTCTGCTTTAGGCCATAAATGGCCTTCTTCAAATGACATACACGTGTCTCCCCCTGAGCAACATACCCAGGAGGTTGCTCCATATAGACGTCCTCCTGAAGATCGCCATAGAGAAAGGCATTCTTCACATCAAGCTGGGAAATGGCCCAAGCCCGGTTAACAGCCACAGAAAAGAGAACCCGGATGGTGGTGAGGCGAGCAACCGGAGAGAAGGTATCAAAGTAATCAATGCCGTAAGTCTGAGTGAAGCCCTTGGCCACCAGCCGGGCTTTGTAGCGATCCACAGTGCCGTCGGGGCGAAACTTCACAACGAAAACCCAGCGACAGCCAACCACATCAGTGCCCACGGGAGGAGGAACCAGGGTCCAGGTACCCCGTTCAGTAAGAGTAGTCATCTCCTCATCCATGGCAGACTTCTAATGAGGGAGAGCAAGAGCCTCCTGGTAGGTACGAGGAGTAGAAGTAGCAGAGATAGCCAAGGCAAAACACCTGCGAGAAGGAGAAAGCTGATCATAGGAAACAACAGCCGTGAGCGGGTGTTGAGTACACGCCCGCACCCCTTTGCGAAGGGCAATGGGAACATCCATGTCAACGGGAGCGTCAGCGACCGGAGCGTCCGTGGCGGAGAAGGCTGGCCCGGGACTAGAGAGAGACGGCAGCGGAGAGGAGGGTGGAGGGGTGGGTGGGGAGACGGACTGGGAAGGTGTGGGTGGAGGAGGAGACGAAGGTGGGAAAACGTGGAGAGGTGTGAAAGGAACGGAGATATCAGAAGGAAGAGAAGAGGGAGGAGAGAAATAGGAAGCATTTTCGAAAAAAGTCACATCCGCGGAGACGAACTGCTTGCGGAGAAGGGGTTCAAAGCAGCAATAGCCTTTTTGAGTAGTAGAGTACCCCAAAAAGACACACTTGGTGGAACGGGAAGAAAGCTTGTCGCGGGTAGCAGAGGGAGCGTGAACAAAGGCCGTACAGCCAAAGACACGGAGAGGAAGAGGAAAAGGTTCCTGGTGGGGGTAGAGAAGGGAGAAGGGAGTCTGGCCGTGGAGAACCGCGGAGGGAAGGCGATTGATGAGATAGCAGGCGAGGAGCACAGCGTAGCCCCAGTAGGAGCGAGGGACGTGCATCTGCTTCATGAGAGTACGCGCAACATCAAGCAGGTGATGGTTTTTACGCTCCGCCACCCCATTCTGTTGGGAGGTGTAAACACAAGTCGTTTGATGAAGGAGGCCATGTTGGTGAAAGAATGCGGAGAACTCATGAGTCAGATATTCTTTGGCATTATCAGAACGTAAGACTTTAATAGAAATAACAAATTGAGTCTTAATCATAAAGTAAAATGATTGCCAAACAGAAAATAGTTCAGAGCGATCTTTTAACAGATACACTCAGGTACATCGAGAAAAATCATCGATAAAAGTGACAAAATAGGAACTGCCCCGACCAACTGTGAGGGTAGGAGCAGGACCCCATACATCAGAATGAATAAGATCAAATATGCGAGAGGAGCCACGACCTTGCTTCGGAGGGAAGGAGGAGCGATGATATTTGCCAAGCTGACACGCATCACAGTTGAGCGGAGAACTGGTAGGAGGTAAGTGGGGCAGAAGCTGGCGAATAAGCCGAGGAGGAGGATGTCCAAGACGAAGATGCCACTGAAGGAGATCGGTGGAGGAGGAGTAGGCAGATAGAGCGGAAACATCGTCGAGGAAGTAAAGGCCGCCGCTCTCAGTCCCAGTAGCAATCGTCCGTTGGGTCCTCTGGTCCTGAAAAGAATAAGTAGTGGGAGTGAATAAGACGGAGCACTGAAGTTGCCGGCATAAAGTAGTAACTGATAACAAATTGCACGGGAACTTCGGGACATAAAGGGTATCCTCCAAGCAAAGCGATGGGGTGAGTTGAACCATGCCCGTCCCATGAACCGGGGACGGGGAACCATCCGCCACACGAATCGGGGGTAAGCGGTCATGGGTCTCAAGACGGGAGAAGCAATGAGGGTTGCTCGTCATATGATTTGTGGCACCTGAGTCAATCAGCCATTTACCTTAGGTAACGACGTGGGCACTACCTGACGTCGTGGCCACAGAGGCAGACGGCCGAGAAGAGGCGGAGGCCGAAGAAGGAGCATCACCAGAAGGGCGAAGATGAGGATGTTTCTGCCAGCAGCGGTCAACAGTATGGCCAGTACGACCACAGTGATAGCAGAGGAACCGGGATGAACCTCGTCCGCTAGAGGAGCCGCGGCTACTAGGGCCCCCCCTCTGAGCTTGGTGAGCAAAGGAGTCCTGGGAAGGGGGGGAGGCCAACAGAGGCCGCTGGAGTAGCGAAGTAACAGCGGCAATGCGAGCCACAGTGGCATCCAAAGTAGGAGATTCCGCCTCACCCAAGATCTGCTGGCGGATCATATCATAAGAGTCGGGAAGACGAAGAAGATAACAAACAACCAGGAGTTCCTGGAAGTGTTTGTGCTGGTCGGCCAAGTCCGCGGAGAAGGGGCGATTCTGGAGGATTTCAGCACCAAAAGCCTCAACCTGCTGATAAGCCGCAGCCGGTGACATGGAAGGGCGGGCGAAGAGGTCCGCATAAAGAGTATAAATGCGGGACGTCTGGCCCCCCTTAGAATAGAGAGCAGCGAGATGAAGCCAGGCGGCCTTGACCGTCTCATCATGGCGAATGACGGGAAGGCACTCATCAGAAAGGCTGTTGGCCAGCCAGGTGCGGACAAGAGCATCACTCGCATCCCAGTCATCAAACTCAGGAGAGGTGCGAGGAGGAGGGTCATCAGTGAGGTGATGACGCTTGCGTTGAGAACGAAGGAGAAAGGTGAAAGAAACGCTCCAATCGGGATAGTTGGAGCCAACAAGCTTGGAAAGGGTGTCAAGGTTGCCCGAAGGAGGAGGAGGAGAAGGAGCTGCAGGAGTAGTGGTGAGACCGGAGGTATTCATAGAACTCGGCAAGCAGAAGAAGCCGCGCGAACAGAAGCGGTTAGAAAACAGAAGAAGCCGCGCGAACAGAAGCGGCTAGAAAGAGGTCAAAGGCACAGCGGGGAAGAGGTCGCGCAGACTGAAAAAGCCGAGCGAACAAAAGAGAGGAGAAGAGCAGGTGACCGCGACCAAGATGCAGGTGAGAGAGGAACAACCCGCATTTTCAGGCAGATCACAGCAGCAAACCGCGAGTATAGAGACAAGCGGAAATGGGGAAAGCAGAAGCGGACAGGGAGAAGAAGTCCGCAGCGAGTAGAGACAAGGCACGCGGACAGAGACAGGCCGCAACGACTAGGAAGTCGGAGAGGCAAGAAAGAACAAGGAGCGCGGCGACAAGGAAACAGGTCGCTGCGACGAATAGCAGTAGGAGAAGAGAACCAAGAAGAAGCAAGCCGCGCGAACAGGGCAGCGGACAGAAACAAGCCGCGCGAACAGGGTAGCAGACAGAAGAGAAGGCAAGTCGCGAGACAGGTCGCAGAAAGCGGAAAACAAGCCGCGAACAACAGAGAGCGCACAGAATCAGGAGGAAATGACCGTGTGCTCTGATACCATGTTAGAAAGTAGCGAAAAAGAGAGAACAAGCGGATAAACTTTTGAATAATTGAAATTTTATTATCCAAAAAAGATATCATTTACAAAGGTATGACCTCCCTTATATAGAATGAAGGAGATAAGAAAGAGAGTATACAAACAATGTGGGACTAAACATTTACAATACTGAGCGGCTAGAATAAAGGTGACCGCACAGGCCGCGCGGTTAGACAGATGGGTTAACCGCTCGGCAACTCCAGCAGGATAGAACAGGCCGCAATGGTAGACCGATAGACCGCCCGGTCTCCAGGCTTCAGAGTGAGACCGCCAGACCGCTCGGTCAACAAACCGCTGGATCAGACCGCTAAGCCGCCCGGTCTAATACTTCAACAATGACAATACCTTTGCCAGACTGAATCCTAGCTTATGCATTAACTTCAGTATCTTCAGCCGGCTTTTTCCCTTTAAGATCCTTTTTCTTCAGCTCTTCAGCCTTGACCTTTTGCCTTTCAAAATAATGAAAATGCTTTGGAAAGTACTTGCTTGACTCCACAGAGGTAGTCGGTATTTTTCCAGCTTTGATATCTCTTCTGAATTGATAAATGACATCTTGCCGCTTCTGATACTTGCTCCATTCTTGTTCAGAGTACCACTTGCCCCTATCAAGCATGTTGTCTTTAACAGCTTGCCAGGCAGTGAGAATAATATTTCTAGAGGTGGGACTCCATCTTTCAAAATCAGGCTTTAATTCAGCCTGCTCTCTAAACTGTTTCTTTGACAGTTAAGATTCTTGCTCTCTTTTCAAGACAGCGTCAGGCATATCAACCTTCTCAATAATGATATTCTGTACCTCCTGTGAAGGACTATACATCTATTGAACAACATATTGAATTCCTTCAAAATCAGTAGGGGGATAAATAATTTGAGCTACTTCCTGCTGAGCCCCTTCATGTGTAGCCGGTTGGATACCTGATTCAGCAGTGTGATCATCATCACATAAGGGTGGATAACCAAGAGTTGCTCTGATAGCATTAGTTATCCATTTAGCATGTTCAGAGCCTGTATTGACTAACATTCTCTCCCCCTTTATGACTTCTCGTTCAACATTATCTCTTAGATCATCCTTTTGAAACCTTATCTGATCAGCTAAATAATTTGTGTTTTTTTTGTAGAATGATCTGAACTTCAGCAGCTGATTAGCAATTACCTTTTGATAAGCTTGAATAGCAGTGCTAACATCAGTAAAATTTGCTTTGAGTTGTTTATCAAATTCAGACTTTGCTTTAACAAGGTGTTCAGTCAAAGTAGTGGCTTTATTCTGAAGTTCTATTACAATAACATTGTGTGATTCTGTCAGATTGTCATTCATTCTTATTTGATTCTCCAGAAGATATCCTTGTTTTATTGCAATGTCATCTATCTGAGTCTTGTCTTCCACTTGTTTCTTGGCTAAATAGACTACAACATTACTTCCCTTATGGAAACAATCTGTCATTTCTTTTTTATGCAAATTCACTTCAAATCTGATAGATTTGATATCTTGGGCCAGCTGAAATTGCAATTCCTTGTTGCTCTCATCAACATATTTTTCAAGGCCATGTCTTTGTTCATCCATCTTTACTTGTAGTTGTACCAGAAGTGAACTGAAGTCTACTGCTGGAGCTGGAGTTTGTGGAATAGCCTGCAAGGCTTTCTTATAGGTTGAATTCCTTTTCCTGAGCTCCATAATTTTTCTCTTCTTTGACCTGGAGGCTTTTTCATCTTCTGAGGAACCAGATGAACTTTCTATATCCACAGTGTCTTTTGGACTTGTGGCAAGAATGAGCATCTATTTTTCTGTTCTTGAGTGCTCCCCCTCAGTCCTTGCTTCTAGTAAATCATGAAATAATTCTTCTAAGGTGACTTCCTGGTTTATTTGAACTGGAGGAATAGGTTGCTCTTTCTCATCAGATTGTACTCCTTCAAATGCAAAGGATTCTTCCATAGTAATGTCATGTCCAGGGACATTGTCTTGGTTAATCTGATCAACATCATTCATATGTACATCCAGTGCATCATTCTCGGTGCCTATAACAGCTTGATTTATGTCCTGGACTACCTCAAGTATTGATTGAGTTGCTGCTACACTGTCCAATTCAGTTGTGTGAATAGTTGGCTCTTGTTCATGAACTCCCCCTGAAGATAATGCCTCTTGTTGAGCTGAAGCTGGAGAAAGCTCATTGGCTCCCCCTTGATGAGGCTCTACCTGTACCTGATCCTCTGAGATGTTGGTGGTAGGAATCTACTCCACCTGCATCTGACTATCAGTTACAGTTTCTTGAGCAGGAGATTTGCGAGTCCTTTCTGCTCCTTCTTCATCAGAGCTGAAAACAACCATTTCTTTTGAATCACTAGAAGATTCAGTGGTCTTGGGGGCTATTTACTTCTTTTTATAAATCTGCTTTTTTTGTTTCTGTGGAGTAGAAACATCTTTGGTCAGGACCCGTCCCATCTGGACAGTATTCTCAAACCCATTCTTCTCATATGATTAATCTTAGAACCTGCAGATTGATTTATCACTTTTGGTATATTCTTAGCCAGAAATAGGTTCAGTAATCTGCCCAGATTATGTTTCTTGATTCCTTCTTTGATCTTGCCAAAGATAACAGCAGACCAATTTGTTTTCACCTTGAATAGCACTCTGGTCATTAAATTGAACATATAGGATGAAATCCTATCATGTCCTCCGGATTTGCACAGAATAACTTTCCCTACAATTTCAAAAAGAAACTTGCCTTGGGAATTCATTCCCTTCCTGTTCATAGAAGATCCAATCTTGGTAGTGGGATCCATTCCACACCATTGGAGAGCTTCTCTTGTCATGGAAGATACTATTTCAGTGTCTTCTTTAATCCTGGGAAGTTGAAATGTCTTACTCAAACTCTTCTGGGTGAGTTTGACCTTGGTTCCTTGAACTGATGACTTTATTTTCATGCCCTTTGATCCAGTGATGCCTTTGTATAGAATTCAAGAACCTCCTTCTTCCATATCTTGGTAGGTTCTGAGACTAAGTACTCCAATCCATTTTATGTGATTAGGGTAATCACGGATTTGATTTGTTGTGATGCACTTTCAAGCGCATCGCGAACTAGTTCATAGCCCTCGTTGATGTTCTCTTCTAGCTTTGGCACCATTTGGGATGAGAGAGTGAGGAGAAGAGAGATGAAGGTTTGACAACACAAAGGTTTGGTCTCGAGAATTTTGAGAGCGTAGTCGACAGGGTTTTGCTTTGACCTATTTATATGTTTCTAAACAAAGAAGGTCAAAAGGCGGGTTGAAATAAGCTTATTGTGTCGACACTGTTGGGATTGTGTCGACACAGACTATTAAAGTCTCGACAGAGAATGTAAAGGTATTATAATACTATGTGTCGACACCATCTGCGATGTGTCGACACAGACAATCTTAAGAGTCTACACTAATATCTGCGTGTCGACACAGACGACTGTATGTGTCGACACCTATATCTACGTGTCAGGAAAGCTATGTGTCGACACCAACTACTAAGTGTCGACAAAGAAGTCTTTATGTGTTGACACAAATTTACTTGGTCAAATTTGTCATTCTTATTCCAAGTTTAGCATGTCTAATTCAATTTTAAAATAATTGAATTTAGTTTCATCCAGTGGTTTGGTGAACATATCAGCAATTTGAAAATTAGTATTGACAAATTCTAAACTTATGTCTTCCTTTTCAACATGATCTTTAAGGAAATGAAATCTTATTTCTATGTGCTTAGTTCTGGTATGAGAAACAAGATTTCTAGCAATAGAAATGACACTAGTAGAATCACAAAATAATAAAGTTCTACTTACCTGGATGCCATAATCTTCAAGCTGATGTTGTATCCATAACAGCTGAACACAACAACTACCTGCAACTACATATTCAGACTCAACAGTGGATATAGCCACACTTGTCTGCTTTTTGCTGCTCCATGACATCAATCTTCCACCTAGGAACTGACATGTGCTAGTTGTATTTTTCCTGTCTTCTTTGCATCCTGCAAAGTCTGCATCTGAATAACCAGTTAGTAGAAAATCTCTATTCTTAGGGTACCAAATGCCAAGATTTGGTGTTCCCTTAAGATATCTCAAAATTCTTTTGACTGCAGTATAATGAGATTCTTTTGGGCTTGCTTGATACCTAGTACAGACACATGTAGCATATACGATGTCTGGTCTACTAGCAGTTAAGTATAAAAGGGAGTCAATTATCCCTCTATACAAAGACTCATCTGCATGTGTTCCTGCATCATCTTTGCCTATAGACATACTTGACCCCATTGGAGTTCTCAAGGTAGAGGCTGACTTCATACCATATTTCTTAATCAACTCCTTGGTAAACTTAGACTGGGATATGGACAAGCCATCATCAGTCTGTCTAACTTGGAGTCCCAAGAAGAATTTCAGCTCACCCATGCTGCTCATCTCAAACTTCTCTTGCATAAGTTTAGCAAACTTTCTACAAAGGTTGTTTTTTGTTGATCCAAAGATAATGTCATCAACATATATCTGGACTAGCATAATCTTGCCTTTTGATTCCATTAGGAATAGATTTTTGTCTATTTTCCCCCTTGAGAATTTATTCTCAATGAAGAATGTAGACAGAGTTTCATACCAAGCCCTAGGGGCTTGCTTCAAACCATATAGTGCTTTATTAAGCCTATACACATAATTAGGATAGAGAGGATCTACAAAACCTGAGGGTTGTTCTACATAAACTTCCTTTTTAAGTCACCATTCAAAAATACTAACTTTACATTCATCTGAAATACCTTGAACCCTTGATAAGCTATAAAGGCAAGGAACATCCTTATTGCTTCCAACCTTGCCACTGGGGCAAATGTCTGGTCAAAATCTATTTCTTCTTCCTGTCTGTAGTCCTTTGCCACCAGTCTTGCTTTGTTCTTAACTATAATGTCATTTCCATCTAGCTTGTTCCTGTAGATCCACTTAGTCCCTATGACATTGTGATTCTTTAGTTTAAGAACCAACTTCCAGACTTTGCATCTTCTAAATTGATTCAGCTCTTCCTGCATGACATCAATCCAATTTGGGTCTTTATTGGGTACATTGGTTTAAATGTACCTGATTTGAAGAAGGCTCACCCAACTCAATGATATACATCAAAATGTATTTGATGTGTTTTTGAGTTACTTGTGCAGGTTAAGTATTTGCAGGACTGAAGCAAAAATTTCTAAGTCCATGTGTCGACACCCAGAGGGAAAGTGTCTACACTTAAAAAGACTTGTGTCGACACCCAGACAAGCAGTGTCGACACTTGGAGTCATTGTGTCGACACCTGGGATGCAGAGTCGACACCAGACAGAAAGTGTCGACACAAGGAGCTGTGTCGACACTCAGTGAAGAAAGTACAGTAAAGCAGTGTCGACACTTAACAGCAGTGTCGACACCCAGTGAAGCTGTGTCTACACCAGAAAGTGTCGACACTTGGAGCTGTGTCGACACTCAGCAAAAGTCAGCAGAGACTAAGTAGAAGTGTCGACACTCAAAACAATGTGTCGACACTCAACAGAAGAGTCAGCACTTGAAGTAAGTGTCGACACCCAGAACAATGTGTCGACACTCAGCTGAAGACTCTACACTTGAAGAAAGTGTCGACACATGGAGCTGTGTCGACACTTAGCAAAGAACAGAAAGATCAACAAAATATTCTAAGTACAAGTGTCGACACTAAGGGAATGTGTCGACACTCAGCTGAAGTCTCAACAGAAGAATCAAGTGTCGACACAAGGAGCTGTGTCGACACTCATCAAGTATCAACATTGAAGACTATGTGTCGACACCAAGAAGTAGTGTCGACACTTGACAGATTCAACACATGAAGAGGTGTCGACACAAAGGAGATGTGTCGACACTTAGAAGAATTCAGCAAAAGATAAAATATCAAGTACTTGTGTCGACACTCAATTTCAGTGTCGACACATGCAGAAGAAACTGTGTCGAGACATAGAATCTACAACACAAGGAGTTGTGTCGACACCTTGTAGACTTGTGTCGACACTTACACAACTTGTGTCGACACTTGGTCTATAAGTGTCGACACTTAAAGACAGAAAGTCTCGACACTTTCAGACAGTTAGAGAACTTTCAAGAACTGACTGGATGACTTGACAGCTGCAGTTCCAGCCGGTCTACAGCACCTGTCAGAGATGTCAGAAGACAGTTATGAACCAGACAAGCTGGTTACCATGAAGAAGGCCTATAAATAGGCTCATACAGTCTACAGAAACTATTGTTGTTGAGGTTGTTGAAGCAATTCAAAAAGTGGTTCACAGAGTTGTTCAAGTTATTGATCAAGGATCAAATCAAGAAGATCTAGCTGTCCAAGTGCAGATCTAAGAAGTTGGAGAGAGGGGGCTCCATCCAAAAAATCAGACGTTGGAACTAGGCTGAGAAGAAGGATTCAGATTCATTCTGGATCTTAAGAAGCAGAGGTCAAGGATCAACTGCAGAAGGAGTCAATCTAATTGAGTTCTACTTTCAAGAAGCTTTGAAGAAAGCTAAGTTAGATTGAATCCAGCTGAGTTCTTCCAAGAACTCATCAAGAAACTCTCAACTCCCCTCTCTTATTTCTGAGTTATTGAGTTAACAATTGTAAATTCATTTTTATCTTGTAGAATCCTTTGGATCTGAGTGTTTTGTAAGCCTGTAATTATAAAGGCTGAGGGTAGGGCTTGAGAGCCTGAGTGTAGGAGATTGAAATCTCTGAGTGTAGGCCTTGTTGGCTGAGTGTAGGCCTTTGTGGCTGAGTGTAGGCTTTGTAGAAAAGTTGAGTTGTAGGGCTTTGGGCCTGAGGTGTAGGAACCAGTTTGGGTTCTGAGACAGTGGTGAAGTTTGGCTGAATCTAGTACACTGCTAGATAGGCGAAGGGGGAAAGTGGATGTACCCAAAGCTTGGGGAACCACTATAAATCTCTGTGTCTGCTATGATTGTAATTTGCTGTGTATGCTGTGTGTTTGCTGTGATAAAATAGTTAGAATTTTGTGAACTTAACTGATTGATGCCATTAAAGTTTAAAAAGAAGTAGGTCACCTATTCACCCCCCCTCTAGGTGTTTAGGTACTATATCTTTCAAGTGGTATCAGAGGGAGGTTCCTTAAAAAGGACTAACAGTCTAAGGAGATCCTGATTGGCAGATTCAGTCTAAGACAAATTATATATTCAAGAAAATCAAGAACCATGTGTTCCTCTGAGAATCACAAGGAATTGGGTTCCATGAAATTACCTCTATGCAGGAAAGAGATATTTGGGATCTGGAAGGAAAGGGTAAGGCTGTTTATGGAAGCCTCAGACCCTAGGATATATATCACAGTAAAGGAAGGGCCTTATGTGCCCATGAAGATATCAGTTCTACATGCAAATCAGAGAACCCCAAAGGATTTCTCTGAAATGACTAAGGATGAGATTGTCCTAGCCACCATGGACAAAAGGGCACAAAACATTATAGTGAGTGCCATAGATGATGCAACTTTTCAGAATCTAATACACTGTAAGACAGCCAAAGAGATGTGAGACACTCTTATTGTGTATATGGAGGGTTCTGAAGAAGTTAGACAAGATAGAAAATCCTTGCTAAATCAGGAGTATGAAAGTTTTAGGCAAGGAAAGGGTGATAGCATAACTGAGTGCTATAAGAAGTTCTACAGAATAGTGAATGAACTCATGTCTTATGGAAGAGAGTTCAGCAATTATGAACTAAATGACAAGTTTCTAAGGCCCCTAACTAAAGATTGGGACACAAAGATTTGTGCCATTAGAGAAATGGCTAAGTTGGGAGAAATTCCTCTACCTACACTGTTTGGCAAGTTATTGTCTTATGAAATGCAGTTGACAGTGAGAAAAGAGGAGGAGAAATCAACAAGAACTGAACACAAGGAAAGAACAGTTGCTTTCAAGACAGAAGCCTCCAGAAAGTACAGGAATAAGTCACCAACTCCACCTCCAAAGGTAGTTGAATCAGAGTCAGATGAGTCAGTCAGCACAAAATCTGAAAGCAGTGAAAATGATGAAGACTTTGCTGCCTTCACTAGACATTTTCAGAAATTCTTGAAGAAGAAACAGTGGAGGTCAAGGCCTTCTACTTCAAAGGGAAAAGAAGATTTTTATCAGGATAAAAAGGCCTCAAAGAAGGACAGGAAGAGGACTAAATCTAGCAAGGCATCTGTTTCTAAAATAGTGTGCTATTGCTGCAATAGACAAGACCATGTTGTTGCAGATTGTCCTGAAAAGAGAAAAGAGTCTAGTGACAGGAAGAAGACTCATTTCAAAGGCAAGAAAGAGAAGTCTTTTGTTGCCAAGAAGGAGAAGACTCTATCAGATATCTCTTCTTCAGAAACTGAGTCTGATGCTGAGGCATACATAGGGCTGTTTGCTGAAGAAGAAGAAGAAGAATTCATGCAGATTATGGAGTCTATTTATGAACAAGAAGACTGTCAGTGCCAAGGACTGATGGCATTGACTGAGAGTGACAAAATCCTGGAGCAGCCAGGACCTAGTAAGGTACAAAGTTCAACTTTAAGTTCAGTTTCTTGTTCTAGTACAGAATTAGATTCATCATCATCTAGTGATGAGAGTGTATCTGAGTCTGAGGAAGATATTCATCAGCTTATAGATGAATATAAAGTACTGTTGCAAGCTTACAAGAAAAGCAAGTCCCTAGCCAAAAGTCAGGCAAAGGAAATTGCTGATCTTAAAGCTGCTGCAACAGATTTTGAGATGTTATTTGATCAAAAGCTTAATAAGATAGCCAGGCTGAAGCACATTACAGTGATTCAAATGGGGACTATCACCTTTAAGAATGATCAAATCAAGAGTCTGGAGATCAATCTTCAGAAAGAGAGAGAGCTTGTTGCTAGGTTTTCTAAACCTAAGTCAGTATTACCCATAATTGATGAATTTGTTCATCACAAGGGTAAAGCTGGACTGGGCTTTACTAGACCTGCAAGGACTGAGCAGTCCAAGTCCAAGTCCAAGGGCAAAGCCTCAACATTCAACAAGTCTGCTGTAGATAAGACAGCAAAGACAGTACCTAAGCAAAGGTACAATAAGTTTGAATGTTGGTGCTGTGGCAAAGTTGGCCATTTTGCAATGTACTGTTGGCACAATGTTAGTGCCAAAGTGAGTTGCAAATTACCTGTTGGAAAGCCAGTAGGTAGTTTTGTCAAGTTGCAAACTAACAAGTACCAATGACCCAAGAATTCTTTGGGTTCTAAGGTTCATTAATCTGTTTTGTAGGTGAGTCCAAGTGGCCATACTCCAACATGGTACTTGGATAGTGGATGTTCCAGACATATGACTGGAACTAGATGATTACTAAGGGACTTCATCCCAATAAAAGATGGTCCAAAAGTAACCTTTGGTGGTTCTGAAAAAGGAATCATCAAAGGGTTTGGTAACATTTCTAGCAACTTAGTTACCATTACTCAAGTGGCTTATGTTAAAGGGTTGAAACACAACCTAATAAGTATAAGTCAATTAAGTGATGTAGGGTATGACATCTCATTTGTTAAAAATGGTTGTCATATCAAGAGGTCAAGTGATTAAGAGATCATTTTGACTGGTTATAGGAAAAGGAATGTCTATTGCTTAGACATTATGGTTGAGAACAGTGGTTCTCCAGTGTGTCTTGTAGCTAATGAGACAGTCTCTCAGTGTGTCAAATGGCACAAGAGGCTTGCCCATCTTAACTACAAGACTATTAGCAAACTCTTTAGCAAAGAGTTAGTGAGGAATGATCCTCAAGTTAAGTGTGTTAAAGATGGTATTTGCTCAGCTTGTCAAAAGGGCAAGCAGACTAAATCCACCTTTAGAAGCATAAAAAACAAAGATGCTGTGAGGTGTTTATACCTCTTGCATATGGATCTCTTTGGTCCAATGTCAGTTCACAGCTTAGGTAGGAAGGTCTATACCTTTGTAGTTGTAGATGACTACTCAAGGTTTTCCTGGGTGTTCTTCTTAAGACAGAAATCTGAAACACCTAGTGTCTTCCATAACTTTGTCAAGCAAATTCAGAATGAACTAGACAGTACAGTGGTCAAGATTAGAAGTGACCATGGCACTGAATTTCAGTCTGAAAGCATGACAAAACTATGTGAAGAATTTGGGATATTTCAAGAATTCTCTTCACCTAGAACACCTCATCAAAATGACATTACTGAGAGGAAGAATAGGACCTTGATAAAGGCTAGTAGGACCCTATTAAGTGATACATCACTGCTAGAATATTTCTGGGCTAAAGCAGTTAACACTGCATGCCATGTTATAAATAGGGCTACCATCACTAAAAGGCTCAACAAGACCCCCTATGGAGTTGTGAAAGGCAGAAAACCAAACCTATCCTATTTCAGGATCTTTGGTTGCAAATGCTTCATACTTAACAATGAGAAGTCTTACTTGACTACGTTTGCTGCCAAGTCCCAAGAGGGAATTTTTGTTGGGTACAGCAATAACAGAAAGGCTTATAGAGTCTACAATTTGACTACACAAGTTGTAGAAGAATCTGTGCATGTAGTTTTTGATGAGACTAAACTTATTAACAATGAGTTGTCTAGTACTGTATGCAGCCCCACAGGTTTAACAAAGAAGATGGACAAGCTTACTATAAAAGAAATACCTGCTGCAAGACAGCAAGTAGAAGTCAGTGGCTGTTGTCCAGGGGGAGAACTACATGTACCAATTGCAGAAGAAGTACAAGGAGTACAGCATGATGGAGATGCTGAAGAGGTTCAACCTGAAGTTAGGATGCCTCCAGGCAACAGGCATCTTAGAGATCATCCAGTAGAGCAGATTATTGGAGATCCAAGACAAGGGGTACAAACAAGGAGCAGACATCAGAATGCAGCAATCTACTCCAGTTTTCTATCTCAATTTGAACCTAAGAAGTTTGAAGAAGCAATACTAGATCCACAATGGACTGAAGCAATGCAAGAAGAGCTTAATCAGTTCAAGAGGTGCAAGGTCTGGGAACTTGTTTCTAAACCTAAAGACCACAATATAATAGGAACCAAGTGGATCTACAAGAATAAGATGGATGAACAAGAGGTCATCATTAAGAATAAAGCAAGATTGGTTGCTAAAGGATATAGGCAAGAAGAAGGTATTGACTTTGATCAAACCTTTGCTCCAGTAGCCAGACTGGAAGCCATAAGGATGTTCTTAGCCTACGCAACCTATCAAGGATTCAAGGTTTACCAAATGGATGTCAAGTCAGCATTCCTGAATGGTAATCTTAAGGAAGAAGTCTATGTGGAGCAGCCTTCAGGTTTTGTTGATCCAACTTTACCTCATCATGTCTATAGACTTAGGAAAGCTTTATATGGGTTAAAGCAAGCCCCTAGGGCTTGGTATGAAACCCTATCTAGTTTCCTCATTGAGAACAAGTTTTCAAGGGGGAAAATAGATAAGACTCTATTCCTTAGGGAATCTAGAGGCAAAGTTATACTTGTCCAAATATATGTATATGACATTATATTTGAGTCTACTGAAAGCAGGCTTTGCAAAAAGTTTGCAAAACTTATGCAAGGTCAATTTGAGATGAGTAGTATGGGAGAGCTGAAGTTTTTCTTGGATCTCCAAGTTAAACAGACTGAAAGTGGTTTATCCATATGTCAGTCCAAGTTCACCCTAGAACTCATAAGGAAGTATGGTATGGATTCATCCAGTAGCATGAAAACTCCTATGGGGTCAAATATGTCTCTTAGCAAGGATGATGCAGGGAAACCTGTAGATGAAACCTTGTATAGAGGGATAGTTGGCTCCCTATTATACTTGACTGCTAGTAGACCAGATATCATGTATGCTACATATGTCTGTGCAAGGTATCAAGTCTGCCCTAAAGAGTCTCATTTGACTGCAGTCAAAAGAATATTGAGATATCTAAAGGGCACTCCCTATCTAGGCCTCTGGTACCCTACGAATGGAGATTTTGATCTAACAGGTTATTCAGATGCAGACTTTGGAGGATGCAAAGAAGATAGAAAAAGCACTACTGGAACCTGTCAATTCCTAGGTGGGAGACTAATTTCATGGAGTAGCAAAAAGCAGACAAGTGTGGCTATCTCCACTGCAGAGTCAGAGTATGTGGCTGCAGGAAGTTGCTGTGCTCAACTTCTGTGGATACAACATCAGCTAGAGGACTATGGATTTCAGGTAAGTAGAACTCCACTCTTCTGTGATTCTACAAGTGCTATTTCAATAGCTAATAATCCTGTATCCCATAGTAAAACAAAACATATTGAAATTAAATATCATTTTCTTAGGGAGCATGTAGAAAGAGAAGATATTTTATTAGAATATGTTAAAACTGATAATCAAATAGTTGATATGTATACTAAGCCCCTAGAAGAAGCTAAGTTCAATAGATTTAAAATTGAACTAGGAATGATAAACTTAGAGTAAGTTTACAGAATTGAAATTGGCTAAGTAAAAAGGTGTCGACACATAGACAAGTCTATGTCGACACAGAATAGTGGTGTCGACACTTCAGGAAATAGGTGTCGACACATCTAGGAAGTTTGTGTCGACACTTCAGAATATTAGTGTCGCCATATGCCAAGTAGGTGTTGACACATCCAAAGTGGTGTCGACACTTAGTATTTACTCAGAATTTTCTAAGTAAAGTCTCGACAATGTGTTGAGTTATGTTGTGTCGACACATAACCAAGTGTCGACACATAAAATCTGTTGACTAAACTTGTGTCGACACATATGTGTCGAGACATTATAAGTCAGTGTCGACACTTATTGCCAGTGTCGACACATTTTAAGTTTGTTGTCCCGCCTGTTCATCTTCAAAATTAGAAAGGTATAAATAGGGCTTTGTCTTTGTTTGTCGACACGCTTTCAAAGTTTCGAGACCAAACTTCTGTGTCGACACCTCTCTTCTCTCAAGACAAATTCTACAAACCCTAATGGCGCCTAAGCTTGAGGAGAATGTCAACGAGGGATACGAGCTGGTGCACGACGCTTTCAATGATGCTGATCAAGAAATCCAGGCGGTCGTAACCCTAGTTGCCGATTCTGGGTTAGAATATCTAGTTTCTGAACCTACTAAGATATGGAAGAAAGAGGTACTTGAATTCCTCAATGGAGCCAAAGTGGATGAATCTGGATACAAGATCAAATCCAGAGTTCATGGAACAAAGGTTAAGATTTCACCAAAGAGCTTGAGGAAGGTGCTTCAATTGCCAAGAATTCAAGAGGAAGATGAGATTACTGCTACAAAGACCAGGGAAGCTCTAACCTGGTGTGGACTGGATCCTAAGATGAAGCTTGGATCAGTATTTCTTAGAAAAGGCATGAACAGCCAAGGCAAATTCATGTCTGAGATTGTTGGAAAAGTACTACTCAGTAAGCCAGGAGGGCATGACAGAGTGTCTGCCTCTATGTTCAATATAATGACCAGGATTATCTTCACTTTAAGAACTGATTGGTCAGTTATAGTGTTTG
Organism: Platanthera guangdongensis; assembly: GCA_039583875.1. Taxonomy (NCBI): domain Eukaryota; kingdom Viridiplantae; phylum Streptophyta; class Magnoliopsida; order Asparagales; family Orchidaceae; genus Platanthera; species Platanthera guangdongensis. Next base: position 12,101,967 of record CM077156.1, read on the forward strand.
AGAAGATTAAGGAGAGTCTGAAGAAGCCCAACCTGGGCGGGATTTTAAGTCTCTACCTAGCTGGTACTATACCAGAGGTAATGAGTACTGCTGCTGGAAGCAAAATAAATCACATGAGGAAAATGAACATGAGATTGTTTTCTAGATGGGACAGGGTGTTGACTAAAGAGATGCCAACCCCTGAGAAGCTAGTTGCTGAGAAAGACATTCCTCCCAAAAAGAAAAGGAAGACTGCTCCAGTGGCACAAGAGTCCACTAGCAGCTCTGATAGTGAAGAACAAGTTGTCTTCACTCCAGATGAGCATGAGGAAGAGCCTGCAGTGAAGTCTCCTGCTCCTCAGGATGATGCTGAGATCTAGGGGGAGCTACCTCAAGCTAGCCCCATCCACAAGGATCACAGCCAGGGGGAGCTTCCAGTTGTAGATGAACCCTCTACACTGGAAAGTGAGCAAGCAACCACCATTATACTAGAGGTAATCACTGAACTAAACACTTTAGATTTTTCTATGGAAGATACTGATTTGTCTGATGATCATCAGCAAACTCAGCTGAATAGTCAAGTTCCAGATGCTGTTATAGAAGACACATCTGCTGTTGTTCATGTGGTTTCTGATCCAGTGGTTGAAGAACCTAGAATTACTCCAGCTCCTTCACCACAAGAGTACACTATGGAGGATTTATTCTTAAATCTGGATCAAGCAGATTTTGACATGGACAAGGCTACTGCTGAAAGAGATAATGCTGCTGCTGAGGGGGAGCAAGTGCAGCTTCTGGAAGAGCCTATAAGGCAAGAACTGAGAAAGCTCCAGATGTGCAACCTGAGAAGCCTCCAAGCCCTAAGGAGAGGGTGGAAATAGCCAGCTCCTCAGAATCTGAAGATGAGGAGGCTACAAGGGCTAAACAAAAGAAACTTTATGTATTCAAGAGAAGAAGCCAAAGTTATAAGAAAGCTCTACAATCTATTGCACCACAGCCTATAGTTCAGCAAACACCAACAGTTGATTATAGTGCTTTAATGGTGGCACTGCAAATTAAACTGGATGAACATAGAAAAGCAATTGAGAAGTATGTGGATGAAGGGCAGAAATCATTGCAATTTGATCTGGCCCAAGATATCAAGTCTATAAGGTTTGAAATGAACCTTAACAAGAAAGAGATGACAGACTGTTTTCATAAGGGTGGAAATACAGTGGTGTACTTGGCAACACACCAAGAGAGGATAAAAGCACAAGTGGATGACATAGCATTAAAGCAAGGGTATGTTCTTGAAAATCAGCTAAGGATGAATGACAATCTTACTGCTTCCCATAATGCTATTGTCACAGAATTAAAGAACCAGGCTGCTGGACCTTCTATCTCTACTGCTGTTGTTAAAGCTGAATTTGATAAAGTATTCCAAGAAGAACTCTCTGCTGTTAAGACTGCTATCCAAGCCTCCCAGAAGGCCATATCTGAACAACTTCAAAATCTCAAAACTTTCTTTAAAGTTGGAGTCAGATTCTTGGATAATCAAATCAGATTTCAGAAGGATGATGTCAGAGATCACATGGCTAGAGAAGTCATAAAGGGGGAGAGAGTGTTAGTCAAGGCAAGCTCTGACCATGCTAAGTGGATATCAAATTCTATCAGAGCTACACTTGGATATCCTCCTCTGTGTGATGACAATGATGTTGCTGAATCTGGAATTAACCCTGCATATCTTAGAGGTGAGCAACCAGAAGTAGCTCAAGTCATATATCCTCCTCTAGATTTTGAAATGGTGCATGCTGATGTACAGACCATGTACAACCCACCTGGGGGAAAGGACAATGTTATTATTGAAAAGGTTGTTCAGCCTATATCTGAAGCCATGCAAGAGGCATTGCAAAAAGAAGAAGAGACAAGATTGTCTAAGAAGAGGTTTAGGGAACAAGCTGAACAGAGACCAGATTTTGAGCAATGGAGCCCTACCTCTAGAAACATTATACTAACTGCCTGGAAAGCTGCCAAAGACAACATTCATGACAGGAACAAATGGTTCTCTGAAGCTGAATGGAGAAAACATGAATCTAGACAGGAGGTAATTGTCCAATACAGAAGGAAGGCAAAGATGGGAAAGCTATCTCCTACTGCTCAGGAGCCTAGCAAGTACTTTCCTAAGCCATACCATTATTTTGAAAGACAAAAGATCAAAGCAGAAGAGCTTAAGAAGAAAGATCTGAAAGGCAAGAAGTCTGCTGATGCTGATGTTGCTGATGCTCCTGTCCAAGCTAAGGTTCATGCTGGCAAAGGAATAGTTATCAAGGAACCAGAACTGAAATAGAATTAGAATTTTCTTAAAGTTTACTGTGTAATCTTTTTGATGTAAAACATTTTTGTGAACTTCTGAAAATGTATAAGACAGATATTAGAACAATATATGATTAATCTATTTCATGTTTGTTCTGTGATAATGTCTATGTCTATTTCATATTTGTTCTGTGATGATGAATTTGTATACATGTGAAATTGATACATGTTTATGTTTACCTTGCTGTACATTATCCTGCTTTACATCATTTTGTAATCTTAATTATGAATGGTGTATATCATTGACTAAGGGTTATGACTTCTCCAAATAGGGGGAGATTGTTGGGTACATTGGTTTAAATGTACCTGATTTGAAGAAGCCTCACCCAACTCAATGATATACATCAAAATGTATTTGATGTGTTTTTGAGTTACTTGTGCAGGTTAAGTATTTGCAGGACTGAAGCAAAAATTTCTAAGTCCATGTGTCGACACCCAGAGGGAAAGTGTCTACACTTAAGAAGACTTGTGTCGACACCCAGACAAGCAGTGTCGACACTTGGAGTCATTGTGTCGACACCTGGGATGCAGAGTCGACACCAGACAGAAAGTGTCGACACAAGGAGCTGTGTCGACACTCGGTGAAGAAAGTACAGTAAAGCAGTGTCGACACTTAACAGCAGTGTCGACACCCAGTGAAGCTGTGTCTACACCAGAAAGTGTCGACACTTGGAGCTGTGTCGACACTCAGCAAAAGTCAGCAGAGACTAAGTACAAGTGTCGACACTCAGAACAATGTATCGACACTCAACAGAAGAGTCAGCACTTGAAGTAAGTGTCGACACCCAGAACAATGTGTCGACACTCAGCTGAAGACTTTACACTTGAAGAAAGTGTCGACACATGGAGCTGTGTCGACACTTAGCAAAGAACAGAAAGATCAACAAAATATTCTAAGTACAAGTGTCGACACTAAGGGAATGTGTCGACACTCAGCTGAAGTCTCAACCGAAGAATCAAGTGTCGACACAAGGAGCTGTGTCGACACTCATCAAGTATCAACATTGAAGACTATGTGTCGACACCAAGAAGTAGTGTCGACACTTGACAGATTCAACACATGAAGAGGTGTCGACACAAAGGAGATGTGTCGACACTTAGAAGAATTCAGCAAAAGATAAAAGATCAAGTACTTGTGTCGACACTCAATTTCAGTGTCGACACATGCAGAAGAAACTGTGTCGAGACATAGAATTTACAACACAAGGAGTTGTGTCGACACCTTGTAGACTTGTGTCGACACTTACACAACTTGTGTCGACACTTGGTCTATAAGTGTCGACACTTAAAGACAGAAAGTCTCGACACTTTCAGACAGTTAGAGAACTTTCAAGAACTGACTGGATGACTTGACAGCTGCCGTTCCAGCCGGTCTACAGCACCTGTCAGAGATGTCAGAAGACAGTTATGAACCGGACAAGCCGGTTACCATAAAGAAGGCCTATAAATAGGCTCATACAGTCTACAGAAACTGTTGTTGTTGAGGTTGTTGAAGCAATTCAAAAAGTGGTTCACAGAGTTGTTCAAGTTATTGATCAAGGATCAAATCAAGAAGATCTAGCTGTTCAAGTGCAGATCTAAGAAGTTGGAGAGAGGGGGCTCCATCCAAGAAATCAGACGTTGGAACTAGGCTGAGAAGAAGGATTCAGATTCATTGTGGATCTTAAGAAGCAGAGGTCAAGGATCAACGGCAGAAGGAGTCAATCTAATTGAGTTCTACTTTCAAGAAGCTTTGAAGAAAGCTAAGTCAGATTGAATCCAGCTGAGTTCTTCCAAGAACTCATCAAGAAACTCTCAACTCCCCTCTCTTGTTTCTGAGTTGTTGAGTTAACAATTGTAAATTCATTTTTATCTTGTAGGATCCTTTGGATCTGAGTGTTTTGTAAGCCTGTAATTATAAAGGCTGAGGGTAGGGCTTGAGAGCCTGAGTGTAGTAGATTGAAATCTCTGAGTGTAGGCCTTGTTGGCTGAGTGTAGGCCTTTGTGGCTGAGTGTAGGCTTTGTGGAAAAGCTGAGTTGTAGGGCTTTGGGCCTGAGGTGTAGGAACCAGTTTGGGTTCTGAGACAGTGGTGAAGTTTGGCCGAATCTAGTACACTGCTAGATATGCGAAGGGGGAAAGTGGATGTACCCAAAGCTTGGTGAACCACTATAAATCTCTGTGTCTGCTGTGATTGTGATTTGCTGTGTATGCTGTGTGTTTGCTGTGATAAAATAGTTAGAATTCCGTGAACTTAACTGATTGCTGCCATTAAAGTCTAAAAAGAAGTAGGTCACCTATTCACCCCCCCTCTAGGTGTTTAGGTACTATATCTTTCAGTCTTGTATGACTTTTTCAAATTTCTTGGGTTCCATCTGGGACAGGAAACTCGAGCAAAGGACTGTGTTCATGTTCTTGCTCCTTTTATAAACACCATGACTTGGATCACCAATAATTTGGTGTGGTGGATGCTCCTTTAGATGTCTTATTACTGGAAGCAATCTATCTACACCTTGATTTTCTCCAATCACCTCACCATGTTGTACTTCATTATCCTCCTCATCAGCTTGTCGGTCTTGTACTCCCCCTGGACAACATCCATCATTTTCTTCATCCTGCCTTGCAGGTTGGTCTTCATTAATGGTTAGCTTGTCCATCTTTTCCTTCAAATCTGTAGAGCTACAAGAAGTACTAGACAGCTCACAGTTGATTAGTTTATTTCATCAAAAACTACATGGACAGATTCTTCTACAACTTGAGTAGTCAAGTTGTAGACTCTGTATGCCCTACTGCTATTGTTGTACCCAACAAATATCCCTTCTTGAGATTTGACAGCAAACTTAGTTAAATAGTGCTTGCCATTATTAAGAACATAACACTTGCTACCAAAGATTCTAAAATAGGCTAAATTTGGTTTTCTGCCTTTCATAATCTCATAGGGTGTCTTCTTGTGGCTTTTAGTGATGGAAGCCCCATTGAGAACATGACATGCAATGTTTACTGCCTTAGTCCAGAAATATTCTGGGAGAGAAGTGTCACTTAGTAGGGTTTTACTAGCCTCAATAAGACTCCTATTCTTTCTTTCAGCAATACCATTTTGCTGGGTAGTTCTAGGCGAGGATAACTCTTGATGAATCCCTAGTTCTTCACAAAATCTTGTCATGCATTCAGACTGAAATTCAGTCTCATGATCACTTCTGATTTTGACCACTAAATTGTTAAGTTCATTCTGAATTTGCCTAACAAAATTGTGGAAGACAGTATGAGTTTCAGATTTCTGCCTCAGGAAGAAAACTCATGTAAATCTAGAATAGTCATCCATAACCATAAGTGTATAGACTTTCCTACCTAGACTATGAACTGACATAGGACCAAATAGATCCATATGCAAAAGATACAAACACCTTACAGAATCTTTAATATCAAGAGTATGGAAGGAGGTTTTGGTCTGTTTGCCTTTTTGACAAGCTGAACACACACCCTCCTGGATGCACTTGACTTGAGGACCATTCCTCACTAACTCCATACTATAGAGTTGGCCTATTGACTTGTAGTTCGGGTGAGCCAGCCTCTTATGCCGTTTGACACAATGAGAAGCTTTCTCATCTATAACTAGACAAATAGGAGAGTTCTTATTCTCACAATCAAAGTTGAGACATTAAACATTTCCTTTTTTTATAATCTGACAAGATGACCTCTTGATCACTTGTCCTTCTAATCTGACATCCATTCCTAATAAAAGAGGTGTCACAACCAAGATCACTCAGTTGGCTTATGCTTATTAAGTTATGTTTCAAACTTTTCATATAAGCCACTTGGGTGATAGTGATAGAACTATTGGAAATATTATCAAACCCTTTGATGACCCCCTTTTCAGATCCACCAAAATTCATTTTGGGCCCATTCTCTATGGGAGAGCAGTCCTTAAGCATCCTTCTTGTTCTAGTCATGTGCTTGGAACATCCACTGTCCAAGTACCATATTGGGATATGACCACTTGGACTCACCTGCATCAAATAAATTTACTTAACCTTAAAACCCCAATAATTATTGGGTTCTAGGTTCAGGTTAGACTGAAACTTGTCATACTTGCCTGCAGCCTTTCTGACAGGTAAGATGATATTCTTCCTGACAGTAGTGTTGTGCCAACAATCAATGACATAATGACACACTTTGCCACAACACCAACACTCATATCTATTGTATCTTCTTTTAGGTACAGTCTTAACAGCATTGCTGTCAGCAGACCTTAAAACTATAGGTACATTGGTCCTTTTCTTGAGTATTGGGGCTGAAGCATCAAACATTGATGATTCCTGAAGATCATACTGTGCTTGTACATGGGCTGCCCTATTGGAATTTACACCCTTTTCATTCAGATTACTAGGCTTACAGTGACCATATGTAATGTCATGATCATACCTGTTAGTAGGCTGCATCACTTTCCTGAAAGAAATAGGGGGTTTGGAGGCTAGTGACTGAATTGGGGCTTTGCCTTTTCTTTTGGAATTAGCTGCCTTAGTTCTTCCCTTGAATCCTAATCATGTCTTACTCTTTTGGAGAGTGTAAGACTGACTTTGACTTTGAGAATTTAGCCACAAGTTTCCTCTCTTTTTGAAGTCTGACTTCCAGACTCTTGATTTGATCATTTTTGAATGTAATTGTACCAATCTGAATAAAAGTTATATTTTTCAGTTTGACAACTTCATTCAACTTCAAATCCAGCATTTTTTACTGAATCTGATGCAGCCAATTTAAGAGATGCAATTTCCTCAGCTTGGTTTTTGACAAGATTTCTGCTTCTCTTAAGTGCTTGCAACAGATCACCATACTCATCAATAAGTTGATGAACATTCCCTTCAGATTCAGAACCATCCACATCTTTTGATGCAGATGCATCTGATTCTGATCCAGTATAATAATTAGAAACTGAAGAAAGGCTGTTTACCTTACTAGGACCAGACTGATCCTGACAATGATCTTCCTCAGTCAAAGCTATCAGCCCTTTACAATGATGATCTTCAACCCCATTTATTGAGTCCAGCAGTTGTAAGAATTCTGTCTCTTCTAAATCCTCTTCAGTAGTGAACAGTCCAATATATGCTTCAGCTTCAGCCTCAGCTTCAGAATCTGATGATGAGGAATCGATCCAGCTTTTCTGCTTCTTTGCAACAAAGGATCTCTCCTTCTTGCCCTTATTTTGTTGTTTTTTATCTTTAGATTCCATTCTTTTGTCAGGACAATCAACTATGACATGTCCTGGCCTGTTGCAACAATAACAAACAATTTTCGAAGAAGTTTGTTTACTGGGATTAGAGACATACCTGTCATCCTTAGATGTTTTCGTCTTCTTGTAATAGTCATCCTTGAAGAAGGATGAAAATGACTTTGATCTCCATTTCTTCTTCTTCATGAACCTTTGAAACTGTCTTGTGAAGGCAGCAAAGTCTTCATCAGAGTTGTGACTGTCTGAAGTGTTGATGTCAGTATTCTCTGATTCAACTTCAGCCATTCCCTTGGTAGGAGAAGGTGACTTTCTCCTGCCCTTTCTTGTGGCTTCAACCTTGAATGCAACTGACTTCTCTCTGTATTCAGACCTATTGCTTTTCTCCTCCTCCTCCTTTCTGGCAGTGAGCTGCATCTCATAGGATAACAGTTTTCCAAATAAGGTTGGTGGAGGTGTATCTACAAGCCCGACCACCTCTCTGATGGCACATGTTTTAATATCTCAGTCCTTGGTTAGTGATCTGAGAAACTTGTCATTTAATTCATAAGTGCTAAAGACTCTTCCATAGGTCATTAGCTCATTTACAATTCTAAAGAATTTCTTATAGCATTCAGTTATGCTATCTGTCTTAGCTTGTCTAAAACTTTCATATTCTTGATTTAGCATAGACTTTCTATCCTCTCTCACTTCTTCTGTTACCTCCATGTAGACAATCGAGGTGTCACACATCTCCTTGGACGTTTTGCAATGGACCAGATTCTGGAATGTAAAGTCATCAATGACACTCACATTTATGTTTTGTACCCTCTTGTCTAAGGTTGCTAGGATGATCTATTCCTTAGTCATTTCTGAATAACTTTTTGGAGTCTTGAGGTTAGCATCAAGAACTGATATGTTCATAGGAATAAATGGCCCCTCTAGAACTGTGATATAAATTCTTGGATTAGATGCTTCCATGAACAATCTGACCCTCTCCTTCCATATGCCAAAATTTTCTTTCTTACAGATAGGAAGTTTCATGGATCCAAGTTCCTTCTGATTCTCACCTGAACCCATTTTGTCTAACTGATAACTGCCTTATAGATCAACTCAAACTGTTAAGTCTAATCTTGAACAACCTGGCTCTGATACCACTTGAAAGAATTGGATTCAAGATGTCCTAAACACCTAGAGGGAGGAGGGTGAATAGGTTCAATTCTTTTTATTCAGGCAGATAATGTAAATTACATGTTAGATAGACATAGCAATATCTATCATAACACAGATTATAGCAAACACAGGCAACACAGCATACGCACAGATTTATAGTGGTTCCCCAAGTGATGGGTACATCCACTTTCCCCCTTCACCTATCTAGCAGTATACTAAATTCGGCCTAACTCCCTTCTTCCTTCTCAGATCCTCAGATCTTACAACTCAGAACCCAGAATGGTTCCTACAACTTAGACTTCAGCAAGTCCTACAGCTCAGATCCTCTCAGAGAATCCTACCTCAGAGTGAGTCCACACTCCTACAACTCAGGCAATCAGGCCCTACCTCAGCCTCTTCAACAGGCCTACAACTCAGAGAAATTAATCCCCTACCTCAGGCACTCAGCCCTACCTCAGCCTTTATAGATTTAGGCTTACAACTCAGAGATATAACTCTCCTACACTCAGAACTATAAAAGATCCTACAGAGAAAATTGATTATAAAAAGAATAAATCATTCACCCAGATAGAGAGAGAATGTGTTGAAGGTTTCTTGATCAGTTCTTGATAGATCTGATAACTTTAGATTCAACCTGTCTTAGCTTTTTCAAAGCTTCTTGAATTTGAACAAAGGTTGATCTTCTTGTGAAGTTGGAGATGATCTTCAATCCAGCTTCCTTCTTCTATTCAGATGTGGCTCTGAATTCTTCTTGCAGACTTGTTCAGGATCTGCCCTTAGAGACTCGTTGATTTCTGGATGAAGTCTTCTCTTCTTCTTAGTTGTTAGTTCTCTCTTGATGATAGAACATGTCTTTATATAGACTCCATCTGAGGTTACCGGCTGATCCGGTTCCTAACGGCCTTCTGACAGCTCTGACAGATGCCAAGTGTTCAGTCGTGACATCTGATACTTCATTGAACTTTAACTCAGCAGCAAAGTGTTAAGACAATACTTCAAATGTGTCGACACAAATAGATCATGTGTCGACACAATCTTTGGTGATGTCGACACAGCTCACATAATGTCGACACAACTCTTTTTTTTATTCTTGACACAACTTATGTGGAATGTGTCGACACAAGTCTTGTGTGTCGACATAATAACTCATAGTCTCGACAAAGTTGATGTCGACAGAATTCTGGTGTGTGTGTCGACACAAGTCCTGTGTGTCGACACAATTGCTGTCGACAGAATTCTGGAGTGTGTCGACACAAGTCTTGTGTGTCGACACAATTGTTGTCGACATAATTTATGTGTGTCGACACAAGTCCTATGTGCCGACACAATCTGGCTTTGTTGTCGACACAACCTTTCCCAAGTGCCGACACAATTCTTCTCAAGTGCCGACACTTGTACTTAGAAACTTTTTCTGCATTTCTTTAACCTGCACATTGAAACTCAACACAACATCAAATACACATTGATGAATATCATTGAGTTAGATGAAGCTTCTCCAAATCAGGTACACATTTTCCATTGTACCCAACATTAGGGCTCCGACTCAGCATAAGCGCTTTCTTTAAGGCTCCGAGGACTTAACGAATTTTTCTCACTGGAGCGCTCCCACCCAAGATCTAAGGACTTAGCTTATTTTCTGTTGTTTTCATATTCAGAACTTGTAACAGAGAGCTGACCTGTCACCCTATGAGAAAATCTCCAAACTCTTGTAAACTTTAACAAAATAGTGGATTTTGGCCCTGCACAGATCCAATAACATGATTTTTCACCCTTTTCGGGCTTTCCCCGTAAAAAAAAGTTTTTTGTCATTTACTGTTGTTTTTCATTAACTGTTTGCACGCACGGTCCAATTTCAAACTAAGATGGTTCGATTCTCCGAACCAGGGAAAACCGGGCGACCCGCAACACCCATGATTTATATTACTGCCCTGTTTGGGGCGGGTTTTTGGGAGTTGCACGCCGCAATTCTTTTAGATCAAATAATCTGAAATAAATAGTTGAGTCAATCAAGATAAAAGTGACAACATGCAGTCGCTGCATGACGACCAAATAATTTGCGGTGGTAGCGACGAAAGGCTTTGTTAATTCGGGACGATGACAATAGTGAGAGAAGTTCTATTCTCACTGTCACCGTTGTTTTAGAGGCGTTTGGTTTCTCGGTGGCTGAAAAATATGTAAAATGAAATTTCTATATTTTCATGCTTTTCTTACCCCTTTTTCTTTGCTATCCGCTCTCAGAGGAAGGAGCATGGGTAGCGCAGGAGCCGTCCAATAGGTCTTTAAAATTTGTGTTCTGCTTATTTTTTTTAAAAAAATTTAATTTGATAAAGGGCCGATGTTAGATTTAAAGCTGACCCGTTTGAATCTCACCCTCTCCAAGAGAGAGAAACGCTACCTCATACAAAAAAATAACCCGCGCTAGCCAAAGCTGTCCCAAACAATGCAGATATTTTATTGGCTATGAATATTTATTTAAAATTAATAATTAAACTATTAACAACTAACCGACGTTAATATTTTATTAATGTTGGTAATTGTCATTAGTTAACACTTAACAGCCATTTTGACCGTGCATTAAATCCAATTTTATATAATATTAAGGATGATAAATAAGTTAATTATAACATATGATCTTTAATTATTAATATAACTAATGATGGTATTTAATTAATAAATAAGATTAACAAAAATAGATATTAATATAAAATATGAACTATTTCATAAAATTATATTTGATAATATTATAACTAATTGAATTTTTATTTTTATAAAGAAGATTTGTATTTTCAAAAGAATTTTAGGTACGCTCAGCATATTTTCAATTTAGATGGTTCAAAAAAAAATTACATTAGCATAAAAAGATATGGATCAATATCATGAAAATAATTTTGATAAAAAAAAAATCTAGCCCAAATTTTCCCTTAAATAAAAAATGCTTAAGTTAACTAATGCTCCGTTTGGAACGACTTATTTTCACCGGTCAAGCGGTTACGACCGCATGGACCGGAACTTAATTATGGTCAGGTTCATACGGTCGTAACCGCTTGACCGGTGAAAATAAGTCCCCCCAAACGCAGCCTAAAAGTACCTAAAATAAACATTTTCCCCAAATAATTATGTGCACTTGATTTTTTATGTGTAAGCCTATGATTAGTTTATTCAAAAAAATAATCCTGGTGTTTATAGTATGCCACATTTTTAATATTATGTCAAAAAAAAATTAATTGGGTTTTTTGTGAAATATGTTAAAGGGAGAAAAACTGATTATTTTTAATAAAAAAATTGTACAATATATTTAAATATTGATGAGCCCGTCATGATTTGTATAGTAAATTGAAGTGCAGTTAGTTCACTTCTCATGATCCTCACTAACATAGGCTTCATTTGGTAGAGCGGTTGCGGTTGTAAAAGGTTCTGTTTTAAATGCAGGTTTGTAAACGAAGCTGTTGAAAACTAGTTGCTGGAAATGAAAATCTGTTTGGATAAGCTGTGTTTGCAGAGCTGTTTAAAATAGAGAACTGTTTGACAAAACTGCGTTGACATTTTGTAAATATTATTTATTTTTTTAAAAAATATATTATATATTTTAAATCATTTTTTATAATATATGTATCTATATTTCTAAATGATGAAAATAATTATTCGGAAACCCTAAATTATTTTATAATTAACTTCCGGTGATGGTTGTGACCGTGAGACCCAGTTCAAACATATATAGGAACTTCAAATACTTCAAAATACTTGTAGACATCAAAATATCGAAAACTCGAAATACAACAGGTGACTATGAAGATACTGCAAACACGTTCAAGCTTTGTGTAGTTGTTCGACAATGGAGTCACGCAATGCCACTATCTCATCTACCTCTACCTGAATCACTCTAACATGGTCTTCACTTAAGCTTTCATTAATCTGTCATGTTCTTCTCTGAAGGCCCGCTAGGTAAATGAAATGCTCATCTTCATCACAAGCACAAAAATGAGTGTCTGAGCATGATTAGTGTCTGCGAATGTAATTATGCAAAGTCATTGTTGCAATCATAATGTCTCGTTACTTTGTCAAACTATATGACGACATATCCCTAAGTATCTTTCACTTCTTTTTTCATACTCAGAATGAACATTTTATGACACTGCGCAAGGACGAGTGAGTCTGGTTGAATATTTCCCAGCGCCATTGTAAAGGCTTACTGCCCGTTCTAAAATCTGGTAAATGATACCGTGTACCTGAATATGATTTTTAAAAATCATGTTATAGTGGATATATGACATCTACTACGTAATATTTGCCTGCAAAATTAGATATTGCATGCTACGTGTGAATAATAACGACCATAAACAAAGTAATCTTAAACATTTCTTATAAAAAAGAGTCTCGGGATATAAAAAGCTTACCAGGTGTCGGATATGAAAAATTATAACTGCGGTGCATAAGAGCACGCTGAAATATGCGGCTATCATGAGTAGAACTCTCTCAAACTGCTAATACGAAAGTGAAATGCCTGTTGAAATCAGAAACCGTCATGATATTTTGAGTAATTGTGTCATGCCGACCAATGTAAGAAACTTGTTGATCCGCAGGAACTCAAGCGTCCGCATGTGTTTCATCAATAGCTCCTATACAGTTATTAAAGAACGACACGTATCGAGCATTATTTAAGATTTGTGGGGAAATATCAATGAAAAGCTGATCTATAGGTATACTGACATCAAAAATAGTCTCTTAATTGCAGTGATACTCTTTGCGAAAAATCTACTTATAATTTCTGTAAAGTGCTGAAATCGTTCACTTGCAAGCTGCATTGATATACTATGTCCTAAAATGTGCACGGTAATTGCAAACACTTCACGCGGTAGAGTTCTCTTATATCCTTACAACTCATATTGTTGTGTGAAAATTGTTAGCAAATCATTAAATATTGTCATCAACATTCTAAAGGCACTAAAAAACCTGCAAGGGTGTCCATTGAGAAGTTCACCAATCCATCTAACCCCTGCTTGGCTTGATGTCATGCAAGCTGTATTAGAAGAACCACTAGACCCAGTTAACTAATAACCCATCGTTAATAACATTTGTTGTCCACCCAACGCTCTATTACGATAAAACTAGTCAACTACTTGTTGTTGAGTCTCCTCATCAAAACTATCAGTGTGAACCGAGGAGGATATTATAAATCTGCGACGATTACAAAAAATATCATTTGATACTACATAATAATAAATGTACAACAACATAATAAATGTCCAGCAATGCAACAACATAATAATAATAAGTGCAACATCATAATAATAAGTGTCCAATAAAACAAAACATCATAAAAAAATGTCCAACAAGTAATCCAATCACAGAGAAAACTTGTCCACCAACTAATCTGATTTTTTATCATAACAAAATTGCAGCCATTTTAGACGTCGATCCTGCCGAATGCTCATAAAAGTTTCACAATTCTGTTTCTCTCTCAGAAACAAAATGCAGTAGTGGTAGAAGTCATAGTTCGAACCATCCATAACCTCTAGAATAGTTTCGAGCTCTGAAATAGCCTCAGGAATGGTGTACAATGATGAAGATATCTAGATGTGTGGAGGCTCCATCATGCAACGACCAATAATGCGTGATGTTTCAGCAATCTCATTCCACGTCGAACTTCTCATCTTCTTGTTGGTCATCTTCCTTTTTCCCTTGTCTGCCCGTTTTCCCCTCGCATCAACAAAATTTGGAGACTCGATAATGTTTTGCGTCCCATCTCCAGTAGACAAGTCATGTTCATCAATAGATTCATGCTCGAAAGTCCTAGAATTTGGAGCCCACGCAAAATTTCCAGTTGCTACGACCTGACCAAACATCGTATGTAGTTTCTCTTCTAACTCAGGAGATGTTTCAGAAAACTAAAACTTTCTTGCATTCGAAAAACCTGAAATAGAAAATAAATATATATTAGGAAATCATTAATATCCACAATAATATAGTAAAAAAATAATATTTAAAAAATGCATACTTTCAGGCATTTTTTCCATCAATCCTCTGAAGCAGCAATAGTTTTGCGAATTTGATCACAACCTGAACCCGTCTCACGACCCTTAAGATCTCTCCATAACTTCCAATCCTTTTTCAACTGATCTCATTTGTTCTTCATTTGATTTCGATCATATGACTTACCCGTATGAGCAAAAAAATGTTGTTAGGTGGGTCCACCTATCCCTACTAAAGTGTGTGGTAGGATGATTACCCAACTCGACTTCTTTCAAGCACAAGTCGCAAAAAATCGTAACGTCGTTGGCCTCCCAGTTTGCAGTAACACCACCTTTTTTATGTTTGTCCATAAGCCTACAAAATTCTCCACACACTCACAATCACCACATTCACCTTACATAAAAATTCACCATAAAGAAGTGCACAATCCTACACATAAGTACAATAAATCTACACATAACTTTACAAACACACACATACATTACAAACACAAACACATACATTACAAACACAAACGTATACAACACACACAACACACAACAAACACACACACACACACACACACGCACACGCGCACACGCGCACACACGCACACACGCACACACGCACACACGCACACACGCACACACGCACACACGCACACACGCACACACGCACACACGCACACACGCACACACGCACACACGCACACACGCACACACGCACACACGCACACACGCACACACACGCACACACACGCACACACGCACACACGCACACACGCACACACGCACACACGCACACACGCACACACGCACACACGCACACACGCACACACGCACACACGCACACACGCACACACGCACACACGCACACACGCACACACACACACACGCACACACGCACACACGCACACACGCACACACGCACACACGCACACACTCACACACACACTCACACAACACATACACACTCATATCACAACACATACACACTCATAGCACAACACATACACACTCATAGCACAACACATACACACTCATAACACAACACATACACACTCATAACACAATATATACACACACATGCACATACACATACACAAAAACACAAACACACACAAAAACACAAACATACACACACACACACACACAACACATAAAAACACTCACACATAGCACACACACACAACACATACACACTCATAGCACAACACATACACACTCATAACACAACACATACACACACATGCACATACACATACACCCACACATACACACAAACACAAACACACACAAACACACACACACACACACACACATACATACACACTCATAGCACATCACACACTCACACACACTCACACACAACACATACACACTCTCACACACAACACATACACACTCATAGCATAGCACATACACACACAACACATATATATAAAAACACCGAGCATATGCACACACACATGCATACACACTCATAGTACAATGCATACACACACACAACACACACACTCATAGCACAACACACACTCACACACACATCACAAACACACACACACACAAAAAGCACACATATATAAAAACACTGAGCACATGCACACACACACACACATACATACACACTCATAGCATAAAACACACAAACACACACACACACACACATACACACACACACAGCACATCACATACACATTCACACACATATAGCACATCACATACACATTCACACACATATAGCACATCACATACACATTCACACACACAGCACATTCACATTCACACACATCACAAACACACACACACACACACAACACACACAACACACACACACACACAACACACACACACACATATAAAAACACTGAGCACATGCACACACACACAACCCACATACACACTCATACACAACACACACACTCACACACAGCACATACACACTCATAGCACAACACATACACACTCATAGCACAACACATACACACACATGCACATACACATACACCCACACACACACACAAACACACACACACATACACAAGCATACACACACAACAAACACACAATACACACACACACACAACACACACACATAGATACATACACTGAGCACACACACACACACACATACACAGTGTACAAACCCGTGATTGTAGAGTAGGTCCGCCAGTCGAGGCGAGCTGACCAGAGCAACCTGTCTGCGCCAGAACAACATGCGGGCGAACTCATAATGACCAGCTCGCTCTCACCAAAGCTAGGGGGCGAGCTGCGCGAGCCGGTCCATCCGACCCGCTCTCCCATAGGCAACATGGTCGTCAGCCCGCCTCAGGACAAGGGGCTCGCGACTGCGGTGGCCTGGCTCGCGCTCGCGTAAAGAGGGAAGGCGAGATGCGGGAGCCAGGTCGCGTCGGCCCGAGCAGGGTGGCGAGTTGGGGCGAGCCGACCCCGTGTTTGGAGAGCACGCCCTGTGGGACCCAGAGACAAAATTACCTAGATTCCCTTGCTGGGGGTGCAAATAGCCTGTTGGAACAACAGAGTTATGATGAGGAATTCTATAATTTTAAAAATGTATCCAAACAATAATCTCGAAATAGGCAAGTGTATCTATCGAAATATAGTATAGGAAATTGTCGTATTAGACTCGGGGCCTGTTGAGTACTTCTACTCACGCAAATTGATATTATTTTATCGGAATATAAATTGAAAGTAAATTAAAACTAAAGCTAAAGAACAAACTAAAAGATAGCACTTGATCTAGAATCCCGTTGGATTAAAATGAACCTTCATGAACATAAAGTACGCAAGACTCTTAAATTGCTTACTTGACCGTGGAGGTTCCTACAGTACAAAAGCGTCTCTCTCGAGCTCATGCTTTTGACTAACCTTAGGTTGATCGATTAAGACCTCTCGGCCAGTCGAAACCCCTAAGCTTGCTTTAGGAGGTGAACCCCTCTATTGGATTTGACTCCAATCTGTAAGATTTATGTCATCCTCTCTTGAGGAGTGCAGTCAACTTCTTTTATCTTTGAGCGATCTACTCGTATCCGCAACCTCTCGGTCATTTAAGATACGGATCTAGTGTCGAAAAACATATCTGCGAAATATGAATTCGATACGTTAAAAATCAAAGATAAATCATTAGTGAGCAAAATAAAGAGCTTTATAATTCTGTGAAAAATAAATAAAGTTTATTTCATTCCAAATTTAATCATGATCAAGTGTTTATGGAAATTTAGCTACTTATAATTGAAAAATACATTCTATCACTATGAAATAAAAGAGTACAATTGCATGAAAAGAAAAATCTAATCTATATTGCAAATAAAATAAAATTGCTTAAAATAAAACTAACTCCAAAGATATCCCGAAAATAAGTCACCCAACCCGATTTTCAAACTCAATGGTGGACTCCTCTCATCATTCCCCATTGGCCATTATTTATAGGGAAAAAAGAAAGGATGAAAGACACATGAAAGGTTGGAAGGCCAAGGGTAAGAGGAGGAAAATAAAGTGGTAATAATAATTAAATATTAATGAAATATATAAAAAACAACCAAATTAAATGAGGAAGTTTCATAGTTTATAAAGAGTAGATGAATGATGAACATAATTAATTAAAATTAAGATGGAGTTGAAACATCAAATATTTATCAAATATTTAAGAGGAGGTAAATGGAGGGAGGAGATAATGAAGAAGAATATAAAGGTGGTGGTTTCATGGAATAAAGATGAGCTAGCGGTTTCTTGGAGAAATGAAGATAAGAAGTAAATGGTTATAGTAATAATAATAATAAAGTGCATGTATTTAACTGTGGCGGTTTTTAGAAAGAGAAATGGGTGGTGATGTAGGTTGTATGATGAGGTGGCGGCTTTGACATGAAAAGGTGACGGCGATGACATTGTGCATGAGAATGATGTGAATGAAAATAGTTGAATGTCGTAGACTTGCTTGGCGCCGGTCATTTTGAGAGTTGACGATGATGGCATGGCGGCATCAATGCATAATAATATATTTGTCATGAGCTTGCATGAAGAAAAGCTGAATGGGTGGTTGCGACGTGAAACGCTTGATCGGCTTGAACGAGTGCAACGAGACTTTGATATTTGTTTTCATGTAGACTGCATGAATTGCTCGG
Source organism: Platanthera guangdongensis (assembly GCA_039583875.1). Classification (NCBI taxonomy): domain Eukaryota; kingdom Viridiplantae; phylum Streptophyta; class Magnoliopsida; order Asparagales; family Orchidaceae; genus Platanthera; species Platanthera guangdongensis. The sequence goes on from CM077156.1 coordinate 12,120,735, forward strand.
TCAACGTGACGACTTCGGTAAATATTTCTTTTGCAATCGTCGGAAGCGCGACCACGTCAATAAACCTACAAAAATAAATATATATTAAATTAGTAAACTAAAATATAAAATAAATGATTTGTAAATGAAAATATATAAATTATTATTAATTTTATATTAATTATTAAACTAAAATAAATACTAAAAATAGTTATAAATCCTACAAAAATAAATAAAACTTAATATATTTAACAGATATCAAAAAGATATAATTTATTAACCAGAATAAATAAAATATGATTAATTAAAACTAAATATTAAACTAAATATTGTAGTAAAAATACGCGTAAATATTACTTATCAAGTTACGCTGTTGGCAGACCCACTTTTGGTTGCACATAGCGGTTCAAAACAGCGGAGGTTGGCTATTCGTAGGCCGTTGTTAGAAAACTATAAATAGACACAAATGGACACCTCAGAAGACATTCTTACTTGTTTCATGATTTTTTTGAGCTTTTTGAGGTAGCCTTAGCTCGGCATTTGGCTAAGGGAGGGGAAGTGCTCTAAGATCTTTCAGGTGTGTGGTGGGACCTCCACACCGAGCCCTTGGGTCCGTTCCCCATTCTCTCCTTCCTTCGTTATTAGTCTCGCAGGGAAGAAGTAAGTGTGCGATCACCCCTTCCCCAAGGGTGAACCCACAGAGACCAAATTTTTGGTTTCAACATTTTTGGTGCGGTGAGCGTGGAGCGTGGTCAGCACCGAAAAACTTCGGCAAGCTCAATGACTCGAGGATCAGGGCAAGGCTCAGATAGGTCCAAATCGCCACCCCCTCCCCATCTCGCCACGATGGGGATGTTCGAATAATTCAAGCAGGAGGTACTCGGCCTCATCAGGTTCGCACTCGACGCGCATGTCGAGTGCTCGACACTAGTAGCACATGTACTCGCTGTCCCGGCCCTTGGCGAGGACGCTCTTGGCAGGCGAGCTGGGAAGGAAGTTGAAGAAGAGGGGCGAGGATGTGATATCCCCGGGCGAGTGCTCTTCCTGGGTTCGGCAAGTGGGGGCCGGTTCGGCGAGATGGGGGTACGAGACCCTCCGACTCGCCTGGCAGGGGGAGGCAACCCCTTCAGCAAGTTGATTTCTTCAGCCATAGTTCCAAGGGGTTCAGGGAGCCAGAGATGTCTCACTATACCGGGAAGGGCGACCCGGTCCAACACGTCTAGTGGTTCGAGGACGTGGTATCGATCCGACAGATGTAGGATGGGTTTAAGTCCAGAATCTTTATCATCACACTCAAGGAGAAGGTGAGAGAGTGGTTTCACCAGCTGTCGGACAGCTCTATCTATTACTTTGAGGACCTGTGTCGGGGGTTCATGCTGAGATTCACCACCTCCAAGAGGAGGAAGAAGGAGTCGGAGTCCCTGTTCTACATCAAGCAGGGGGTGAACGAGACCTTGGAGAGTTATGTAGACCAGTTCTAGGAGGAGGTCACCCAGGTCCAATAGATGCCAGGGCACAGCCTGATGATGGACTTCACCCTAGGACTGTAATAGGGGTTCTTCAGGATGGATCTGAAGAGGGTGCCCCCTCTCTTACGAGGAGCTGATGGAGAGGGCGCCAAGGGAAGTCGACGGGGAGGTGTCGAACCCAGAGTTTGCCCAGAAGCTGGCCAGGTGGGGCATAAAGGAGGAGCAAAGAGGTGATAGAGGTCGGGAGGAGAGGAGAGTTGAACCCCCGACAAAGGGAATAATAGCAAGAGCAAAAGCCCAGGTGGGGCACCAGAAGCCGAACCATCGGTTGGGTTGGAGGCCGAAGTGGCAAGACCAGGGGGCGCAGAGAGGTTTACATGGAAAAGACAACCGCCAGTGGGGCCAGGGTCAGTTTCACCCCCCGAGATGGAGGCAGGGGCAGATACCTTCCCTCCCCGATCAAAATCAGGCTATGGTTATAGCCCTGGGGGAGAGGAGGAGAGCAGCACAGAGGAGGAGAAGGGATGTCGGGGTGGAGTTTCCCTACTGCGACTTCCACCAACAAGAAGGGTACGCTACAACCACGTGCCCAGAGTTCCTCAAGATGAGAGGAAACAGGGAGCAACAACAACAACAAGGCTGCGAGGAAGTGCAGATTGAGGAGGTTCTGCCTCAGGCAGAGGAGGACATGTGCGAAGACTGGGCGGATATTGGAACCCGGGGATGGATTAAAGTGATCCATGAGGGGGATTGAGGCTTTCGGGAAGGAGAGTCTCCACACCATGTATCGAAGGAGCATTAGCTCCTCATCCCAAACCCCATCCCTAGAAGAGAAGATCACCTTCTCAAGGAAGGATATGCCGGATCATGAGGATCCCTTTTGTGATGCACTGGTCATCCAGACAGCCATCGAGAATTTCACTGTCTCCCGGATACTCATCGACAACGGGAGCTCCGTCAACGTTATCTTCAAGAAGGCGTTAGACACAATGAAGGTGGAGGTGAAGAGGGTGCTGGCCTCAGATGAGCCCCTATTTGAATTTTTGGGGGAGAGGAAGTAGGTAGAAGGAGGAGTGAGACTCCATGTCACTATGGGGGGACAGTCCCGCACTTGCAGGTTCGTCATCGTGGGCGCCCACAACAGCTAAAATGTCTTCTTCGGGAAGCCCCTCATCATTGCCTTCTGCTGTGTCCCCTCGTCCTTCCACCAATGTCTGAAGTTTAGTGCCGAGGGGATCCAAGTCCAGGTTCGGGGTGACCCCAAGGTGGCAAGGGAGTGCTACATCACCGCTGTGAACTTTATCTCCTGGAAGGAGGGGGCCAAGGAGATGGGGCAGAGGATGGAGGGGGTAGAGCAGGAGGCTGGTGAAGAGGAGATGGAGGTGGGGAGAGCTACGCCTAGGTGGAGGTCGCAGGAGTTCGGGAGGATTCGGCCGAAGTGATGGCCGTAGAGGAAGTGGTGGAGGTAGAGGAGGTTCTTGTCCTGAAGGAGAGGGACGTTGAAGAATGGGGGGAGCAGTCCAGGCAGAAGGCTGCGGAATAGGTCGTGGATATGGAGGTTCCCACCCTTGGAGGCAAGGTGGAGAAGGTTCGCATCAGCGGGGGGCTGACCCCGGGGGCCTAGGAGAGGATGTTGGCATGCATCCAGAAAAACGTGGACATATTCGCCTGGAGCGCAGCAGAGATGTCGTGGATTGACGTGGATGTGGCCTGCCACTGCCTCAACCTGGAACCGAGAGTTCGCCCTGTCCGGCAGAAGAAGAGGTCCACCGCAGACAAGTTGGCCGAGCCCATCAGGGAGGAGGTGGCCAAACTCCTCAGGGCCGGCTTTGTATCTGAAATACAATACCCGGTTGGGTCTCTGTTGAAGTATTAGACCGGGCGGCCTTGCGGTCTTGTCTGGCGGTTTGTTGACCGAGCGGTCTGGCTGTCTCCTCTGGTGCTTGGAGACCGGGCGATCTATCGGACTCATATTGCGGCTTGTTCTTATCCTGCTGGAGTTGCCGTGCGGTTAACCCGTCTGTCTAACCTCGCGGCCTGTGCGGTCTCCTTTATTTCTATCCGCTCTGCACTGTGCATGTTTAGTCCCACATTGTTTGTTTATACTCTCTCATATCTCCTCCATTTTATATAAGGGAGGTCATACCTTTGTAAATGATATCTTTTTTGGATAATAAAATTTCAATTATTCAAAAGTCTATCCGTTTGTTCTTGCATGTTCGCTACTTTTACATGGTATCAGAGCACACGGTCTTTTCCTCCTGATTGTGTGCGCTCTCTGATTCTCGCGGCTTATTTTCTGCTTTCCGTGACCTGTCTTTGCGGCTTGCCTTCTCTTCTGTCCGCTGCCGTGTTCGCGCGGCTTGTTTCTGTCCGCTGCCCTGTTCGCGCGGCTTGCTTCTCCTTGGTTCTCTTCTCCTGCTATTATTCGTCGCCGCGACCTGTTTTGTTGTCGCCGCGCACCTGGTTCCTTCTTGCCTCTCCGACTTCCTAGTCGTTGCGGCCTGTTTCTGTTCGCCCGGCTTGCGACTTGTTGTTGTCGCTGCTTCTTGCTTCCTCTTCTCTTCTGTTCGCTCGGCCTTTTCAGTCCGCGCGACCTCTTCCTCACTGTGCCTTTGACTGTTTTCTAGCCGCTTGTGTTCGCGCGGCTTCTTCCTTTTTTATCCGCTGCGGTTTCTTGCTGTGTTCTATGACTACTTCCGGTCTCACCACCCCCGTTATCTCCACCACTCCTGCAACTCCTTCTCCTCCTCCTCCTTTGGGCAACCTTGGCACCCTTTCTAAGCTTGTTGGCTCCAACTATCTCGATTGGAGCGTTTCTTTTACTTTTCTCCTTTGCTCTCAGCGCAAGCGTCATCACCTCACCGATGACCCTCCTCCTCGTAACTCTCCTGAGTTTGATGACTGGGATGCGAGTGATGCTCTTGTCCGCACCTGGCTGGCCAACAGCCTTTCTGATGAGTGCCTTCCCGTCATTCTCCATGATGAGACGGTCAAGGGCGCCTGGCTTCACCTCGCTGCTCTCTATTCGAAGGGGGGCCATACGTCCCGCATTTATACTCTCTATGCGGACCTATTCGCCCGCCCTTCCATGTCTCCTGCTGCGGCTTATCAGCAGGTTCAGGCTCTTGGTGCTGAAATCCTCCAGAATCGCCCCTTCTCCGCGGACTTGGCCGAACAGCACAAACACTTCCAGGAACTCCTGGTTGTTTGTTATTTTCTCCGTCTTCCCGATTCCTATGATCTGATCCGCCAGCAGATCCTGGGTGAGGCAGAATCTCCCACTTTGGATGCCACCGTAGCTCGCATTGCCGCTGTTACTTCGCTGCTCCACCGGCCTCCGTTGGCCTCACCCCCTTCCCAGGACTCCTTTGCTCACCAAGCTCAGAGGGGGGGACCTAGTGGCCGCGGCCACTCCGGCGGACGGGGTTCATCCCGGTTCCTCTGCTCTCACTGTGGTTGTACCGGCTATTCTGTTGACCGCTGCTGGCAGAAACATCCTCATCTTCGCCCTTCCGGTGATGCTCCTTCTTCGGCCTCCGCCTCTTCTCGGCCGTCTGCCTCTGTGGCCACGACATCAGGTAGTGCCCACATCGTTTCCTAAGGTAAATGGCTTATTGACTCCGGTGCTACAAATCATATGACTGGCAACCCTCATTGCTTCTCCCGTATTGAGACACATGACCGCTTACCCCCGGTTCGTGTGGCGGATGGTTCACCGTCCCCGGTTCATGGGACGGGCATGGTTCAACTCACCCCATCGCTTTGCTTGTAGGACACCCTCTATGTACCGAAGTTACCGTGCAATTTATTATCAGTTACTACTTTATGCCGACAACTTCAGTGCTCCGTCTTATTCACTCCAACAACTTGTTCTTTTCAGGACCCGAGAACCCAGCGGACGATTGCTACTGGGACTGAGAGCAGCGGCCTCTACTTCCTCGACGATGTTTCCGCTCTGTCCGCCTACTCCTCTTCTACAGATCTCCTTCAGTGGCATCTTCGCCTTGGACATCCTCCTCCTCGGATTCTTCGATAGCTTCTGCCCCACTTACCCCTACCAGTTCTCCGCTCAATTGTGATGCGTGTCAGCATGGCAAACATCATCGCTCTTCCTTCCCACCGAAGCAAGGCCGTGGCTCCTCTCGCCCGTTTGATCTTATTCATTCTGATGTCTGGGGTCCGGCTCCTACCCTCACTGTTGGTCGGGGTAGTTCCTATTTTGTCACTTTTATATATGATTTTTCACGATGTACCTGGGTGTATCTATTAAAAGATCGCTCTGAACTCTTTTCTGTTTGGCAATCATTTTATTTTATGATTCAGACTCAATTTGCAATTTCTATTAAAGTTTTACGTTCTGATAATGCCAAGGAATATCTTAATCATGAGTTCTCCTCTTTCTTTCACCAACATGGCCTTCTTCATCAAACGACTTGTGTTTACACCTCTGTTGGGTACATTGGTCAAATGTACCTGATTTGAAGAAGCCTCACCTAACTCAATGATATACATCATAATGTATTTGATGTGTGTTTGAGTTACTTGTGCAGGTTAGGTATTCACTAGACTGAAGCTAAAAGTTTCTAAGTCCATGTGTCGACACCCAGAGGGAAAGTGTCGACACTTGAGAAAGCTTGTGTCGACACCCAGACAAGCAGTGTCGACACTTGGAGTCATTGTGTCGACACCTGGGAAGAAGAGTCGACACCAGTCAGAAAGTGTCGACACTTGGAGCTGTGTCGACACTCAGTGTAGAAGAATGCAGAAAAGCTGTGTCGACACTTAGCAGAAGTGTCGACACCTAGAAGAGCTGAGTCAACACCAGAAAGTGTCGACACTTGAAGTTGTGTCGACACTCAGCAAAAGTCTGCAGAATCTAAGTACAAGTGTCGACACTCAACACAATGTGTCGACACTATGCAGAAGAGTCAACACTTAAAGAAAGTGTCGACACCCAGCACAATGTGTCGACACTTAGCTAAAGACTCAGTATTTGAAGTAAGTGTCGACACTCAACACAATGTGTCGACACTATGCTGAAGAGTCAGTAGTTGAAGAAAGTGTCGACACTCAGCACAATGTGTCGACACTTAGCTAAAGACTCTACACTTGAAGAAAGTGTCGACACAAGGAGCTGTGTCGACACTTAGCAAAGAACAGAAAAGTTACAAAATATTCTAAGTACAAGTGTCGACACTAAGGGAATGTGTCGACACTCAGCTGAAGAAACAAAAGTGAAGACTTGTGTCGACACCAAGAAGCAGTGTCGACACTTGACAGTTTCAACACATGAAGATGTGTCGACACAAAGAACATGTGTCGACACTTAGAAGAATACAGTTAAAGAATGAAGAACAAGACTTGTGTCGACACTCAATTTCAGTGTCGACACATGCAGAAGAATCTGTGTCGAGACATACAAGGAATTGTGTCGACACATTGTAGACTTGTGTCGACACTTACACAACATGTGTCGACACTTGGCCTATAAGTGTCGACACTTAAGAACAGAAAGTCTCGACACTATCTGACAGTTAGGGAATTTCAAGAAGTGACTGGTTGACATGACAGCTGCCGATCCAGCCGGTCTACATCAACTGTCAGAGATATCATAAGTTTGTTATGAACCGGACCAGCCGGTTACCATGAAGGAAGCCTATAAATAGGCACCCATAGTTTACATACCAAGATTGATGAAGTAATATAGAAGTGGTTGAAAAAGTTTTTGATAGAGAGAGCTCAGATCTTTGAAAAAGTGGTATATTGAGTATCAACACAAGAAGATCTTGCTGTGCATCGGCAGATCTAAGAAGTTGGAGAGAGAGAGCTCCAACCAAGAATTCAGTCTTTGGAACTAAGGCTGAGAAGAAGAATTCAGAGTCATCTGGATTTCAAGAAGCAGAGGTCAAGGAACAACTGCAGAAGATTCAGACTAATTCAGTTCTAATCAAGAAGCTTTGAAGGAAGCTAAGTCAGTTTGGATCTAACTGAGTTCTTCCAAGAACTCTTCAAGAATCTCTCAACTCCTCTCTTATTTTCTGAGTTGTAGAGTTAGCTATTGTATTTCTATTTTAACTTGTAGGATCCATTGGATCTGAGAGAATTGTAAGCCTATTTTATAAAGGCTGAGGGTAGGGCTTGAATGCCTGAGTGTAGGAGTTGAAGAACTCTGAGTGTAGGCCTTAATTGGCTGAGTGTAGGCCTGGGTGGCTGAGTGTAGGCCTTTTGGCTGAGTGTAAGGCTTTGGGCCTGAGGTAGGAACCTAGTTGGGTTCTGAGATAGTGGAGAAGTTTGGCCGAATCTAGTACACTGCTAGATAGGCGAAGGGGGAAAGTGGATGTACCCAAAGATTGGGGAACCACTATAAATTAGTGTGTCTGCTGTGCTGTGCTGTGGATTGACTGTTTGATTTCTGTAATTGCTGTTAGCTGTAGTAATCTGTGAAATAATTGTTGTGCTGCCAACAAAGTCTTAAAAAGGTTTAGGTCACCTATTCACCCCCCCTCTAGGTGTTTAGGTACCATATCTTTCAAGTGGTATCAAAGCGAGGTTCCTCAAAAAGGACTAACTGTCTGAGGAGATTTAGTTTGGCAGATTTAGGATAAGTCAAAACACAGTTTCAAGAAAATCAAGAATCATGGGTTCTTCAGAGAATCACAAGGAATTGGGTTCAATGAAACTGCCCATATGCAAAAAAGAGATTTTTGGAATCTGGAAAGAAAGGGTAAGGCTGTTCATGGAAGCCTCTGACCCTAGGATCTACATCACAGTCAAAGAAGGGCCTTATGTGCCCATGAAGATTTCAGTCTTGGATGCTACACAGAGAACTCCAAAGGATTTTTCTGAGATGACCAAGGATGAGATTGTCCTAGCTACAATGGACAAAAGGGCACAGAACATCATAGTTAGTGCAATTGATGATGCCACCTTCCAGAACCTTATTCACTGTAAAACAGCAAAAGAAATGTGGGATACCCTCATTGTCTACATGGAAGGTTCTGAAGAAGTAAGACAAGATAGGAAGTCCTTGCTTAATCAAGAATATGAGAGCTTTAGGCAAGGAAGAAGAGATAACATCACTGAATGCTACAAGAAGTTTTATAGAATTGTTAATGAACTCATGTCCTATGGAAGAGAGTTCTCTAACTATGAATTGAATGATAAATTCTTAAGGTCCCTAACCAAAGACTGGGACACCAAGATCTGTGCCATCAGAGAAATGGCAAAGTTGGGAGAAATTCCTCCTCCCACACTGTTTGGCAAGTTGTTATCTTATGAGATGCAATTGTCAGTAAGAAAAGAGGAGGAAAAGTCAACAAGGACTGAACACAGGGAAAGGACTGTTGCCTTTAAGTCAGAAGTACCTAGAAAGAACAGGACTAAGTCATCAACTCCTCCTCCAGAGGTAGTTGAATCAGAATCTGATGAGTCTGTTAGCACTAAATCTACAAGCAGTGAAAGTGATGAAGATTTTGCTGCATTCACCAGACATTTTCAGAAATTCCTTAAGAAGAAACAGTGGAGGTCCAGACCTTCATATTCCAAAGGGAAAGAAGTCCAGTATCAGGAGAAGAAGCCTTCAAAGAAGGATAAGAAAAAGACAAAGACTAGTAAGGCAACTGGGTCTAAGATTGTGTGTTACTGCTGCAATAGACAGGGTCATGTTATTGCAGATTGTCCTGAAAGAAGGAAAGAATCCAGTGACAAAAAGAAGACTCACTTCAAAGGAAAGAAGGAGAAGTCCTTTGTTGCAAAGAATGAGAAGACTCTTTCAGACATTTCTTCTTCAGATACTGAGACAGATGCTGAAGCCTACATAGGGCTATTTGCTGAAGAAGAAGAAGAGTTTATGCAGATCATGGAATCAATCTATGAACAAGAAGAGTGTCAGTGCCAAGGACTGATGGCATTGACTGAAAGTACCAAAATCCTGGAGCAGCCAGGACCTAGTCAGGTACAATGTCCAACTCCAAGTTCAGATTCCAGTTCTAGTTCAGAGTCAGATTCATCTTCATCAAGTGATGGAAGTGTTTCTGAATCTGAGGGAGATATTCATCAGCTCTTAGATGAATACCAAGTACTGTTGCAAGCCTATAAGAAAAGCAAGATCCTAGCCAAAAGTCAGGCAAAGGAGATTGCTGATCTCAAGGCAGCTGCAACAGATTTTGAAAAACAGTATGATCAAAAACTGAATGAAGTAGCCAGGCTGAAACACATTACAGTGATTCAGATGGGTACTATTACATTTAAGAATGATCAAATTAAGAGACTGGAGATCAATCTCCAGAAGGAAAAAGAACTTGCTGCCAGATTTTCAAAACCTAAATCAGTATTACCATTAATTGATGAATTTGTTCATCAAAAAGGCAAAGCTGGACTAGGTTTTGTTAGACCTGCAGGGACTGTACAGTCCAAGTTCAAGTCCAAGGGTAAAGCCCCAACATTCAACAAGCCTGCTGTAGTCAAGACAGCAAAGGTTGTATCTAAGCAAAGGTACAACAAGTTTGAATGCTGGTGCTGTGGCAAGGTTGGCCACTTTGCCTTGGATTGTTGGCACAATGCCAGTGCCAAGTTGAGTAGCAAGTTACCTGATGGAAAGCCAGTAGGTAGCTATGTCAAGTTGCAAACTAACAATCACCAAGGACCCAAGTTTACTTTGGGTTCTAAGGTTCATTAATTTGTTTTGCAGGAGAATCCAAGTGGCCATACCCCAACATGGTACTTGGATAGTGGATGTTCCAGACATATGACTGGAACAAGGGGACTACTGAAGGACTACATTCCAATCAAAAATGGTCCTAAAGTGACCTTTGGTGGTTCTGAAAAAGGAATCATCAAAGGGTTTGGTAACATCTCTTCAAACCTTGTTACCATTACTCAAGTGGCTTATGTTAAAGGGTTGAAACACAACCTCATTAGTATAAGTCAGTTAAGTGATGTAGGGTATGACATCTCATTTGTTAAAAATGGTTGTCATATCAAGAGGTCAAGTGATCAAGAGATCATTTTGACTGGATATAGAAAAAGGAATGTCTACTGCTTAGACATTATGATTGAGAACAATGGTTCTCCTGTGTGTCTTGTAGCTGATGAGACAGTCTCTCAATGTGTCAAATGGCACAAGAGGCTTGCTCATCTTAACTACAAGACTATTAGCAAACTCTTTAGCAAAGAGTTAGTGAGGAATGGTCCTCAAGTTAAGTGTGTCAAAGATGGCATTTGCTCAGCTTGTCAAAAGGGCAAGCCGACTAAATCCACCTTTAGAAGCTTAGACAACAAAGATGCTGTGAGGTGTTTATACCTCTTGCATATGGATCTATTTGGTCCAATGCCAGTTCACAGCTTAGGTAGGAAGGTCTACACCTTTGTAGTTGTTGATGACTACTCAAGGTTTTCCTGGGTGTTCTTCTTAAAGCAGAAATCTGAAACACCTAGTGTCTTCTATAGTTTTGTTAAGCAAATTCAGAATGAATTGAACTGTACAGTGGTCAAAATTAGAAGTGACCATGGTACTGAGTTTCAGTCTGAAAGCATGACAAAGCTGTGTGAAGACTATGGGATATTTCAAGAATTCTCTTCACCTAGAACACCTCAGCAAAATGGCATTGCTGAAAGGAAAAATAGGACCTTGATAGAGGCTGGTAGAACCCTATTAAGTGATTCATCACTACCAGAATATTTCTGGGCTGAAGCAGTTAACACTGCATGCCATGTGATAAATAGGGCTACCATCACTAAAAGGTTAAATAAGACCCCCTATGAAGTTGTGAAAGGCAGGAAACCAAATTTATCCTATATTAGGATCTTTGGTTGTAAATGCTACATACTTAACAATGAAAAGTCTTACCTAACTAAGTTTGCTGCCAAGTCCCAAGAGGGAGTGTTTGTTGGGTACAGCAATAATAGTAAGGCTTATAGAGTCTACAACTTGACTACACAAGTTGTAGAGGAGTCTGTGCATGTAGTTTTTGATGAGACACAACTAATTAACAATGAGTTGTCTAGCAATGTATGCAACCCCACAGGTCTTACTAAGAAGATGGACAAGCTAGCCATAGAAGATGTACCTGATGCAAGACAACAAGTAGAAGAAGATGGCTTATGTCCAGGGGGAGAACTACATGTACCAGGAGCTGAAGAAGTACAAGGAACTCAGCATGATGAAGATGCTGTAGAAGTACAACCAGAAGCAAGGATGCCTCCAGCCAACAGGCATCTAAGAGATCATCCAGTAGAACTGATAATTGGAGATCCAAGACAAGGTGTTCAGACAAGGAGCAGAAATCAGAATGCTGTAGTATATTCAAGTTTTCTGTCTCAAATAGAACCAAAGAAATTTGAAGAAGCTATACAAGATCCACAGTGGACTGAAGCAATGCAGGAAGAGCTCAATCAGTTCAAAAGGTGCAAGGTTTGGGAGCTGGTTCCAAAGCCTAAAGACCACAATGTTATAGGAACTAAGTGGATCTACAGAAATAAGTTAGATGAACAAGGAGTCATCATTAAGAATAAAGCTAGACTGGTTGCAAAAGGATATAGGCAAGAAGAAGGTATTGATTTTGATCAAACCTTTGCTCCAGTAGCCAGATTGGAAGCCATAAGGATGTTCTTGGCCTATGCAACCTATCAAGGATTCAAGGTATACCAAATGGATGTGAAGTCAGCATTCCTAAATGGTAACTTGAAAGAAGAAGTCTATGTGGAGCAGCCTGCAGGTTTTGTTGATCCAACTTTACCTCATTATGTGTATAGACTTAGGAAAACATTATATGGGTTAAAACAAGCACCTAGAGCTTGGTATGAAACCCTATCTAGTTTCCTCATTGAGAACAAGTTCTCAAGGGGGAAAATAGATAAGACTCTATTCCTTAGGGAATCTAGAGGCAAAGTAATACTTGTCCAAATATATGTAGATGACATTATATTTGGGTCTACTGAAAGTAGCCTTTGCAAAAAGTTTGCAAAGCTTATGCAAAGTCAATTTGAGATGAGTAGTATGGGAGAACTGAAGTTTTTCTTGGGTCTCCAAGTTAAACAGACTGAAAATGGTTTATCCATATGTCAGTCCAAGTTCACCCTAGAACTCATAAGGAAATATGGTATGGATTCCTCCAGTACCATGAAGACTCCTATGGGGTCAAGTATGTCTCTAAGCAAGGATGATGCATGGAAACCTGTAGATGAAACCTTGTATAGAGGGATAGTTGGCTCCCTACTATACTTGACTGCAAGTAGGCCTGACATTATGTATGCTACATGTGTTTGTGCCAGGTATCAAGCCTGCCCCAAAGAATCTCACTTGACTGCAGTCAAGAGAATCTTGAGATATCTAAAGGGCACTCCCTATCTAGGTCTCTGGTACCCTAGGAGTGGAGATTTTGATCTAACAGGCTATTCAGATGCAGACTTTGCAGGATGCAAAGAAGATAGAAAGAGCACTACTGGATCCTGTCAATTCCTAGGTGGAAGAATAATTTCATGGAGCAGCAAAAAGCAGACTAGTGTGGCTATCTCCACAGCTGAGTCAGAATATGTAGCTGCAGGAAGTTGCTGTGCTCAACTTCTTTGGATTCAACATCAGTTAGAAGACTATGGATTTCAGGTAAGTAGAACTCCACTTTATTGTGATTCTACAAGTGCTATTTCAATAGCTAACAATCCTGTATCACATAGTAGAACTAAACATATTGAGATTAAATATCACTTTCTTAGGGAGCATGTAGAAAGAAATGATATTGCACTTGAATATGTTAGAACTGATAATCAGATAGCTGATATGTTCACTAAGCCCTTAGAAGAAGCTAAGTTCAATAGGTTCAAAATTGAACTAGGAATGATAAACTTAGACTAAGTTTACAGAACTAAAAATTGGCTAAGTAAAAAGGTGTCGACACATAAACAAGTCTATGTCGACACAGAATAGTAAGTGTCGACACTTCAGGAAAATGGTGTCGACACATCTAGGAAGTTGGTGTCGACACTTCAGAATGTTAGTGTCGACACATGTCGAGTTGGTGTCGACACATTCAATGAGGTGTCGACACTTAAGTTTTACTCAAAATTTTCTAAGTAAAGTCTCGACTACATGTCGAGTAGTGTGGTGTCGACACTTAACCAAGTGTCGATACATAAAATCTGTTGACTAAACTTGTGTCGACACATGTGTGTCGAGACATTATAAGTCAGTGTCGACACTTATTGACAGTGTCGACACATCTTTAGAAATTCATCCCGCCTGTTCGTCTTCAAACAAGAAAGGTATAAATAGGATTCTGTCTTTGTTTGTCGACACGCTTTCAAAAGTTTCGAGACCAAAACTCTTGTGTCGACATTTCTCTCTTCTCAAGACTAAATCTTCAAACCCTAATGGCTCCCAAGCTGGAAGAGAATGTTAACGAAGGCTATGAGCTCGTGCGCGGCGCATTCGCCGATGACGATCAGGATATCAAGTCAGTGGTTACCCTAGTCAGCAATTCAGGACTAGAATTCTTGGTTTCAGAACCATCCAAGATATGGAAGAAAGAAGTGCTTGAATTTCTTACTGGAGCAACTGTGGATGACTCTGGATACAGAATCAAATCCAGAGTGCATGGAACCAAGGTCAAGGTATCACCCAAAAGTCTGAGAAAGGTACTTCAGCTACCTAAGACTCAAGAAGAAGAAGAAATTTCTACATCCAAGACCAGGGAAGCTTTGGTCTGGTGTGGTCTTGATTCTAAGATGAAAATAGGTTCTGTCTTTAACAGAAAAGGCATGAACATTCAAGGAAAATTTCTGTCAGAGATAGTAGGCAAGGTCATTCTCAGTAAAACAGGAGGACATGACAGGGTGTCAGCCTCTATGTTCAGTATTATGACCAGAATCATCTTCAACCTCAAAACAGACTGGTCTATGATTGTATTTGAGAAAGTGAAGGAAAGTCTGAAGAAGCCCAATCTGGGCAGGATACTAAGTCTCTACCTGGCTGGATCAATTCCAGAGGTAATGAGCACTGCTGCTGGAACTAAAATCAATCACATGAGGAGAATGGATTCAAGGATATTCTCTAGATGGGAAAGAGTGCTGTCCAAAGAAGTTCCAACCCCAGAAAAGCAAGTTTCAAAGAAAGACTCTCCTCCCAGGAAGAAGAGGAAGACTGCTGCTGTGACTCAGGAGTCCTCCAGCAGCTCAGGCAGTGAAGAACATGTTGTTTTCACTCCTGATAGTCCACTAGATGTGGCTGCAGAGAAGTCACCTGCTCCTCAAGAGCCAGCTGAGATCCAGGGGAGTTGCCTCCAGCTAGCCCCAAGGATCCAAGCCAGGGGGAGCCTCCAGCTGTAGAACATCCCTCTACACTGGAGAGTGAGCAAGCTACACTTATTATCCAAGAGGTACTTTCTGACCTTAATACATTAGATTTTTCTGTAATGGATTCTGATTTGTCTGATGTCCATCAGCAAAATCAGCAAGCACACCAAGAACCAGATGTTGTTCTTCCAGACACATCTGTTGTGATACCTGATGAAGTGGTTGAAGAACCAAGTACATCTCCTGCTCAGTCACCCCCAGAATATACAATGGAAGACCTCTTTCTAAATCTAGATCAAGAGGATTTTGACATGGACAAGACTGCTGCTGATGAAGAGAAGAGTGCTGCTATTGAGGGGGAGCACTTGGATGTTCAGGAAGAGCCTATAAGGCTAGACACTGAGAAGGCACAAGATGTGCAAGCTGAACAACAATCAAGCCCTAAGGATAGGGTGAATATAGCAAGTACATCAGAGTCTGAGGATGATGAAACTGAGCAAGCTAAGAAGAAGCAATTCTTTGTTTTCAAAAGAAGGAGTCAGAGCTACAAGAAGGCTCTACAAACTGTTGCTCAACACTCCTTAGTCCAACAAGCTCCATCAACTGATTACAGTGCTCTACTGCTTGCAATGCAAATCAAGATGGATGAACAAAGGAAGACTATAGAAACTTATGTTGATGAAGGGCACAAGGCACTTCAATCAGATCTGGCACAGGACATCAAGTCAATAAGGTTTGAAATGAACCTTAATAAAAAGGAGATGACTGATTGTTTTACAAAGGGTGCTAATGCAGTGGTCTATCTGGCAACCCACCAAGAGAAAATAAAGACTCAAGTGGATGATATAACACTAAAGCAAGGCTATGTGCTGGAGAATCAATTGAGGATGAATGATAATTTGACTGCATCTCACAATGCAATAGTCACTGAACTCAAGAATAAGTCTGATGAACCTTCAACATCATCTGCTGCTGCCAAAGCTGAATTTGATAAAGTCTTTCAGGAAGAAATTGCTGCTGTAAAGACTGCAATTAAAGATTCACAGAAG
The DNA here is from genome assembly GCA_039583875.1 of Platanthera guangdongensis. Classification (NCBI taxonomy): domain Eukaryota; kingdom Viridiplantae; phylum Streptophyta; class Magnoliopsida; order Asparagales; family Orchidaceae; genus Platanthera; species Platanthera guangdongensis. Next base: position 12,136,522 of record CM077156.1, read on the forward strand.
GTCATTTCTGAACAGCTTACAAAGCTTAGACCTTTCTTTAAGGATGGCATAATGTATTTGGACAGTCAGATCAGATTCCAAAAGGATGATGTGAGAGATCATGTAGCACAAGAAGTCATAAAGGGGGAGAGGGTGTTAGTCAAGGCAAGTTCTGAGCATGCAAAATGGATATCCAATTCCATCAGGGCTACACTGGGCTATCCTCCCCTGTGTGATGATGACAATGTAGCTGAATCTGGTATTCAAAGTGCATATCTTGGAGGAGAGCAACAAGAAGTAGCTCAGGTGATCTATCCACCTCCAGATTTTGAAATGGTTCATGCTGATGTAAGCACAATGTATAGTCCAACTGCTGGTAAGCCTAATATTATTCTGGAAAAGGTTGTTCAACCTATTACAGCTGCTATGCAAAAGGCTTTGGACAAAGAAGAAGAGACTAGGCTATCAAAGAAGAAGTTCAGGGAACTGGCTGAGCAAAAACCAGATTTTGAACAGTGGAGCCCTACTTCTAGGAACATCATTCTCACAGCCTGGAAAGCAGCCAAGGACAATGCACATGAGAGGAACAAGTGGTTCTCAGAGGTAGAATGGAGGAAGCATGAGAGTAGGCAGGAAGCCATTGTCCAACATAGAAGGAAGGCTAAGTTAGGAAAGCTACCTCCTACAGCTGTGGAGCCTAGCAAGTACTTTCCTAAGCCCTATCATTATTTTGAGAGGCAAAAAATCAAGGCTGAAGAACAGAAGAAGAAGGACTCCAAAGGGAAGAAGACTGCTGAAGCTGAGCCTGCTGCTGCTGCTGCTGTAAAGGCCAAAGTGCAAGCTGGAAAAGGCATAGTCATAAAAGAACCAGAGCAGAATTAGACTAAGATTAAACTGAAGAATGTTGTAATCTGTTACATCAAACATTTTGTGTAAATCATTGAAAATGTATTAACAACAATGTTTGAACAATTTTTGTTAAATAAATTTCATGATTGTTCAGATGAATGTGTCTAATTCTTGTTTGTTCTGTAATGCTGAATGAGTATACATGTGTGCTTTATTACATGTTTAAGTTTAACTCTGTTGACATATACCTGTTTTACATCATTTTATGATTTTTAATTATAAGTGGTGTATATCATTGACTAAGGGTTATGACTTCTCCAAATAGGGGGAGATTGTTGGGTACATTGGTCAAATGTACCTGATTTGAAGAAGCCTCACCTAACTCAATGATATACATCATAATGTATTTGATGTGTGTTTGAGTTACTTGTGCAGGTTAGGTATTCACTAGACTGAAGCTAAAAGTTTCTAAGTCCATGTGTCGACACCCAGAGGGAAAGTGTCGACACTTGAGAAAGCTTGTGTCGACACCCAGACAAGCAGTGTCGACACTTGGAGTCATTGTGTCGACACCTGGGAAGAAGAGTCGACACCAGTCAGAAAGTGTCGACACTTGGAGCTGTGTCGACACTCAGTGTAGAAGAATGCAGAAAAGCTGTGTCGACACTTAGCAGAAGTGTCGACACCTAGAAGAGCTGAGTCAACACCAGAAAGTGTCGACACTTGAAGTTGTGTCGACACTCAGCAAAAGTCTGCAGAATCTAAGTACAAGTGTCGACACTCAACACAATGTGTCGACACTATGCAGAAGAGTCAACACTTAAAGAAAGTGTCGACACCCAGCACAATGTGTCGACACTTAGCTAAAGACTCAGTATTTGAAGTAAGTGTCGACACTCAACACAATGTGTCGACACTATGCTGAAGAGTCAGTAGTTGAAGAAAGTGTCGACACTCAGCACAATGTGTCGACACTTAGCTAAAGACTCTACACTTGAAGAAAGTGTCGACACAAGGAGCTGTGTCGACACTTAGCAAAGAACAGAAAAGTTACAAAATATTCTAAGTACAAGTGTCGACACTAAGGGAATGTGTCGACACTCAGCTGAAGAAACAAAAGTGAAGACTTGTGTCGACACCAAGAAGCAGTGTCGACACTTGACAGTTTCAACACATGAAGATGTGTCGACACAAAGAACATGTGTCGACACTTAGAAGAATACAGTTAAAGAATGAAGAACAAGACTTGTGTCGACACTCAATTTCAGTGTCGACACATGCAGAAGAATCTGTGTCGAGACATACAAGGAATTGTGTCGACACCTTGTAGACTTGTGTCGACACTTACACAACATGTGTCGACACTTGACCTATAAGTGTCGACACTTAAGAACAGAAAGTCTCGACACTATCTGACAGTTAGGGAATTTCAAGAAGTGACTGGTTGACATGACAGCTGCCGATCCAGCCGGTCTACATCAACTGTCAGAGATATCAGAAGTCTGTTATGAACCGGACCAGCCGGTTACCATGAAGGAAGCCTATAAATAGGCACCCATAGTTTACAGACCAAGATTGATGAAGTAATATAGAAGTGGTTGAAAAAGTTTTTGATAGAGAGAGCTCAGATCTTTGAAAAAGTGGTATATTGAGTATCAACACAAGAAGATCTTGCTGTGCATCGGCAGATCTAAGAAGTTGGAGAGAGAGAGCTCCAACCAAGAATTCAGTCTTTGGAACTAAGGCTGAGAAGAAGAATTCAGAGTCATCTGGATTTCAAGAAGCAGAGGTCAAGGAACAACTGCAGAAGATTCAGACTAATTCAGTTCTAATCAAGAAGCTTTGAAGGAAGCTAAGTCAGTTTGGATCTAACTGAGTTCTTCCAAGAACTCTTCAAGAATCTCTCAACTCCTCTCTTATTTTCTGAGTTGTAGAGTTAGCTATTGTATTTCTATTTTAACTTGTAGGATCCATTGGATCTGAGAGAATTGTAAGCCTATTTTATAAAGGCTGAGGGTAGGGCTTGATTGCCTGAGTGTAGGAGTTGAAGAACTCTGAGTGTAGGCCTTAATTGGCTGAGTGTAGGCCTGGGTGGCTGAGTGTAGGCCTTTTGGCTGAGTGTAAGGCTTTGGGCCTGAGGTAGGAACCTAGTTGGGTTCTGAGATAGTGGAGAAGTTTGGCCGAATCTAGTACACTGCTAGATAGGCGAAGGGGGAAAGTGGATGTACCCAAAGATTGGGGAACCACTATAAATTAGTGTGTCTGCTGTGCTGTGCTGTGGATTGACTGTTTGATTTCTGTAATTGCTGTTAGCTGTAGTAATCTGTGAAATAATTGTTGTGCTGCCAACAAAGTCTTAAAAAGGTTTAGGTCACCTATTCACCCCCCCCCTCTAGGTGTTTAGGTACCATATCTTTCAACCTCCCAGCAGAATGGGGTGGCGGAGCGTAAAAACCGTCACCTGCTTGATGTTGCTCGTACTCTCATGATGCAGATGCACATCCCTCACTCCTACTGGGGCTACGCTGTGCTCCTCGCCTGCTATCTCATCAATCGCCTTCCCTCCACAGTTCTTCATAGCCAGACCCCCTTCTCCATTCTCTACCCCCACAAGGAACCTTTTCCTCTCCCTCTCCGTGTCTTTGGCTGTACGGCCTTTGTTCATGCTCCCTCCGCTACCCGCGACAAGCTTTCCCCCCGTCCCACCAAGTGTGTCTTTTCGGGGTACTCTACCACTCAAAAAGGCTATTGCTGTTTTGACCCCCTTCTCCGCAAGCAGTTTGTCTCCACGGATGTGACTTTTTTCGAGAATGCTTCCTATTTCTCTCCTACCTCTTCTCTTCCTTCTGATCCCTCCGTTCCCTCCACGCCTCTCGACGTCTACCCACCTCCGTCTTCTCCTCCACCGTCTCCTTCCCAGTCCGTCTCCCCACCCACCCCTCCACCCTCCTCTCCGCCGCCGTCTCTCTCTAGTCCCGGGCCAGCCTTCTTCGCCACGGACGCTCCGGTCGCTGACGCACCCGTCGACCTGGATCTTCCCATTGCTCTTCGCAAAGGGGTGCGGGCGTGTACTCAACACCCGCTTGCGGCAGTTGTTTCATATGATCGGCTTTCTCCTTCTCGCAGGTGTTTTGCCTTGGCTATCTCTGCTACTTCTACTCCCCGCACCTACCAGGAGGCTCTTGCTCTCCCTCATTGGAAGTCTGCCATGGATGAGGAGATGGCTACTCTTACTGAAAGGGGTACCTGGACCCTTGTTCCTCCTCCCGTGGGCACTGATGTGGTTGGCTATCGCTGGGTCTTCGTTGTGAAATTTCGCCCCGACGGCACTGTGGATCACTACAAGGCACGGCTGGTGGCCAAGAGTTTCACTCAGACTTACGACATTGATTACTTTGATACCTTTTCTCCGGTTGCTCGCCTCCGCACCATCCGGGTTCTTCTCTCTGTGGCTGTTAACCGGGATTGGGCTATTTCCCAGCTTGATGTGAAGAATGCCTTTCTCTATGGCGATCTTCAGGAGGACGTCTATATGGAGCAACCTCCTGGGTATGTTGCTCAGGGGGAGACACGCGTATGTCATTTGAAGAAGGCCATTTATGGCCTAAAGCAGAGCCCTCGGGCATGGTTCGACAAATTCAGTGACATTGTGGCTACCATCGGCTTTAGAAGGAGTTCGGCCGATCACTCCTTATTCATTCGCAAAACGGCCTCGGGACTGGTGGTTTTGGCAGTATATGTGGATGATATTCTTCTTACTGGCGATGACCGAGATGGGGTGGACTTGACGAAGAAGCACCTCCGTCAACACTTGGTCACGAAGGATATGGGCTCCCCAAAATACGTTTTGGGGATAGAAATCTCTCGGAAACTTGACTCGTTGGTTCTCTCCCAACGGAAGTATGCCCTTGATCTTCTACAAGAAGCAGGATTGACAGGTGCCAAACCGGCTCGGTTTCCCATGGCTATTGGAGAAGACAAAATATGAACGGATGACTCGCCTCTTCTATCTGATGTAACAAGGTACAGACGTTTGGTAGACAAACTCATTTATCTCACGGTGACTAGACCCGACATCGCCTATGCTGTAGGCAAGGTCAGTCAATTTATGCAAGCTCCCAGGGAGTGCCATGTTCAGTCTGCCCTGAAGATTTTAGAGTATATCAAAGCAGCACCAGGCAAAGGGTTAATCTTTCAGAAGAATGGTCATCTGAGGGTTGAGGCCTACTCAAATTCAAGTTACGCGGATGACAAAGGCGATTGTAAATCCACATCAGGTTTTTGTACCTTTGTTGGAGGTAATCTTGTGAGTTGGAAGAGAAAGAAACAGTCTGTTGTCTCCAGATCCAGTGCAGAAGCCGAATATCGGAGTATGGCGTCAACCACGTGTGAGTTAAAGTGGTTGCGGGCTCTCATGCTTGACCTGGGTGAGGTATATGACTATCCTCTCCCTATGTTCTGTGACAACAAGGCTGCTATATACATATCCAGAAATCCGGTCTTCCATGAGAGAACAAAGCATATAGAGGTTGACTATCACTTCATTCGGGAAGAGATTTTGAAGAAACAGATTTGTACTCCGTTTGTCACCTCTGACAAGGAATTGGCAGATATCTTCACCAAGCCGGTCTCTACTTCCTTCTTCCACATTTGTGACAAGCTGGGCATGATTGATATCTATGCTCCAGCTTGAGGGAGAGTGTTGAAGTATTAGACCGGGCGGCCTTGCGGTCTTGTCTGGCGGTTTGTTGACCGAGCGGTCTAGCGGTCTCCTCTGGTGCTTGGAGACCGGGCGGTCTATTGGACTCACATTGCGGCTTGTTCTTATCCTGCTGGAGTTGCCGTGCGGTTAACCCGTCTGTCTAACCGCGCGGCCTGTGCGGTCTCCTTTATTTCTAGCCGCTCTGCCCTGTACATGTTTAGTCCCACATTGTTTGTTTATACTCTCTCATATCTCCTCCATTCTATATAAGAGAGGTCATACCTTTGTAAATGATATCTTTTTTGGATAATAAAATTTCAATTATTCAAAAGTCTATCCGTTTGTTCTTGCATGTTCGCTACTTTTTACAGTCTCCAATGTAGTTATGGTTAAAAAGGAGACGGCCAGTGGCGTATGTGTGCCGATTTTTCCTTAATAAATCGTGCACTAAGGACTGTTATCCTTTGCCTCGGATCGATACGCTGTGTAACAACCCCATCCGTTCATATTATATATTCTAGAAGGTCCGGCCGGGGCCCCATAGGATATATCACAAAACAGTCGGTGAAGGTACAGGATGATACCAGAGTCGCGCATCGCACCTACCACAAAGCATTCTAGCGGAAGCCTAGACTACAACTTGAACTCCTCATGAATGTCCAAACATAAAACTCCACATTTTATATCATATAGGAATGTCTTACAACAAGTCAAAAGAGTTGGCCTTATGGCCTTACATGGCTTTCACACAGTGGCCTAAACAATTGGCGCGCAGGCCGGCCACAAGAAAAGAAAACGCACAAAAGTACACATTTAGCCTTCAAGGGCTAGCAGCAATCGCAGCAACACCAGCAGGAACATCAACCTCTATGCGTCCCGCTCGGCTCTCCAGCACCTGTACAAGGACAATCCACCCAACGGTGGCAAACAAAGGCAACGGTCAGCATTCAGCTGACCAAATTATAGCGACCCTACCCCTTCTCTCGGGGCAGCGGTATTCTTCCCTGCAGGCATATTAGAGCACAAGTATGGCAAACTAGATCATCAAAATGTGCTTTCACGCACACAAGCCATCACAACCGTTTGCCACCCGGCCCAACGGTCCGTGCACTCAGGGCACATTCTTGGTGTTCTGGCAACCTCTTGCCCACCACCGTATCAGGGTCAGCACCCAACGGTAACTCTCTTGAGCATTTCCTCCATGGCGTGCAGCCGGAGTTAGTCTTCCTACACCGGGATGGCCCGTAGCCCCCCATTGTGTCATGGCGCGCAGGCCGAAGACTCTTGCTATGCGCTCCAACAGACCGCACTTTTTGGTCTCACGTCGGACGGACATAGCGCAGGTCGGATCCTCCACCCCCCGTTGCTCAAATCGCCTTGCCTTCTCCGAGTACAGCGTACTCATGGCTATATCAAAGGCGCGGGTCGGTCTCACCAATCCTGTTCTTGGCATTCAAGCCAGGGTATTTCTCTATACCCATTTCCTCACAGCAACAGCGGGTCTTTCCTGGGCACACCAGTACTTCCTGTGACTCTCTCCACAGGTGGACACCGCACAAGCACAAATGTCAGGGGTCTTTCCTAGCTCTCATGCCAGTACTTCCTGTTACTCGCTTCACAGGTGGACACCCTACGACATCAAGCATCACCAAAAGGGCCTTTCCTGGTTCCACCAGTACTTCCTGTGCCTCAATCACAGGTTGGACCCAAAACCATCACATGGCTATTTTCCTGGGCTACCACCCCAGTACTTCCTGCTACTCCTTTTCGCAGGCATAACCCGTAGACTCCTTACACTACACGTTTATCACGGAGTCTTCTCCGGTTCGTATGCAACATCACCAATCCAGACTAACCTGTCCAGATGGGCTTCACACAGCATGCCTATTCCGTACTCCAGTTCCTGATCTATATGCGAACAAAGGGGATTTCAAGCATCCACCCTAAGATTTCCAAAACCAGCCACCTCTTGGTGGGAGAAATCACAAAATATGCCAAAAAGGAAGCCTTCACATGGCTAGGAAGAAAAGTCGTTACCCTTGCCGACCTCTTCGGTGCCATGACCTCCAAGCTAGCTTGCAAGACTCGCAAGAGCGTTTCCTCCGCAACGACGAGTTCGGATTTCTCGTCGGTAACCAGCAGCACCACCAGCAGCAGCCCCCTTTCCTTCTTCCTCCTCCTTTCTCTCTCTCTTTCTCTCTCTTGAAGAAAGATGAAGGCCAAATCAAAATGAGAATTACTTCTCAGTTTTCGGCCTTTAAGAAAAAGAGGAAGAAGCTTCAGCCCTTGGATCCCAGCTGAAGGAATGGACGGCCACGATTCTGCCAAAATCACTGATTTTGACCCGACACGGCCTCTGACATGGCCGTGTGCCAGGCCGTGTGCCTCAAGCGGTGGTCAACCGACTTATCCACACCAGTGACACGCCCATGGGACACGCCCGTGTCATGGGCCGTGTTACCAACACGCCTTCAGACACGCCCGTGTCTGTGGCCGTGTACCTGGGTGAAAAAAAATCCCAAATCATCCCGAGACTTCACACGGCCTGTGACACGCCCGTGTCCCAGGCCGTGTGCCCAGACACGGTACAAAGACACGCCCTGTCGAAACCTTTGGCGGGCTGAGTTCGTCGCCTGATTTGACACGCCCTGTGACACGCCCGTGTCACAGGCCGTGTTCAACACTCAACACTCACTTCTCGACACTCGACGATCGTCGAGACAAAATCGTCGAGCATACGACACGGCCTTGGACACGCCCGTGTCCTGGGCCGTGTGCCCCCTCTCGACGCATCGTCGAGAGAAAAATCGTCGAGACAAAGGCCGATCGTCGACACAACCTCGACACGCCCTGCGACACGCCCGTGTCGCAGGCCGTGTCAACTGACACGCCCTGGGACACGCCCGTGTCCCAGGCCGTGTCACCCAAAAATGCCTGTTTCCGAACTTTGGGCTGTTACAATCCTCCCCTCCTACAAGAAATTTCGTCCTCGAAATTCAGACATAGAAAAGGCAATAGAAAACAGCAAGAAAAATGTGACAACATATATAAAAGTTTATGTTACAACATTCTTGCTACAGGTTACAAAAACAGCTCAGGGAACTCTTCTCGCATGGTCTGCTCGCGCCCCCATGTCAGTTCTTCACGGCCGCAGTTGTCCCACCGGACTTTTACCATACCGACCGTCTTGTTCCGCAACTGTTTTTCGGCTCGATCTTCGATCTGAATGGGTCTAACTTTCGTTGTTAGCCCATACTCCACCGGCACACGATCATCCGCGATCACTTGAGTTGGATCTTTCACGGCCTTCCGAAGCACCGAGATGTGAAAGACATCATGTAACCCACCCAAGTCCGCCGACAGAGCTAGCCGATAAGCCGCTTCGCCAACTCGCTCAACCACTTCAAACGGACCCAAATATTTGGGACTCAACTTTTTTAATCGTCGAATCCTGGAGACACCTTTGAATGGCTTGATCTTCAAGTAGACCCAATCGCCAACCACAAATTCTACGTTCCGGTGCTTGGCGTTGTAGTACTTCGCTTGTCGATCTTGAGCAATAAGCAATCTCTCTCGAATAGTCCGTATGGTTGAGTTTGCTTCCTCAACCTCATTTGGTGTAACAACCCGAGCTTCGCCCGCTTCTACCCAAGCCAAGGGAGTACGACACTTCCTTCCATATAAAGCTTCATATGGTGCCATCCCAATGCTTGCTTGGTAGCTGTTATTATATGCAAACTCGACCATATAGAGGTGATCTTCCCATTTCTTTCCGAAGTCAAGGGCGCACATTCGGAGCATGTCCTCCATTGTTCTGTTGGTACGTTCAGTTTGGCCATCCGTTTGGGGATGAAAGGCCGTACTGAAAGTCAACTTCGTACCCAACAGTCGGTGAACTAGCCTCCAAGCATTTGACGTGAATCGCCCATCTCGATCACTTACGATGCTCCGAGGAACACCGTGCAGCCGCACAATCTGGTCAACATATAACTTTGCCAAACTTTCAACTGAATCATCCCGCCTGTTCGGGAGAAAATGTGCTACTTTCGTTAGCCGGTCAACAATCACCCAAATGGAATCATTTCCTCGCTGCGATCTTGGCAACCCGTGCACAAAATCCATGGAAATATCATCAAATTTCCACACTGGGATCGGCAGTGACTTCAAATATCCACCCGGCTTTTGGCATTCCGCCTTCACCATCGCACATGTTTGGCATTTAGAGACATAAAGGACAACATCTTTCTTGAGCCCTGGCCACCAGAAAAGCTTCTTCACATCGTTGAACATCTTTGTGCTCCCGGGGTGAATGAAATATTTTGTATAATGCGCTTCATATAGCAGTTCTTCCCTCAATTTCCCCACATTCGGGACGCACAAACGGCCCTCTTTTCGCAAAAGACCGTCATTCCAGGTGAATTTGCCTTCTGACCCTTCATTCACATAGCGCAAGAGATCTTCATCCAACTCCGTTGCCCGTCGAACTCGGTCTGCAAGGTCACATTGCACCTCAGTCCAGTTCAAACATGCAATGGCAGTGGAATTCTTGTCAACACAATAGATCTCCAATGCCTCCAACTCCTGGATAAGACGTTCATCATGCCTTTGTAATCAATTTGCTCTAGCCGGAACTCGCCGACTCAAGGCATCCGCGACAACATTCCCCTTCCCGGGCGTATAGTGAATCTCAAAAGTGTAGTCCCCAAGGAACTCCAACCACCTTCGTTGTCGCATGTTCAAGTCTTTTTGCTCCAAAAGATACTTTAGGCTCTTATGATCGGTATAAATCTCCACCTTCACTCCATAAAGGTAGTGTCGCCACAACTTGAGTGCAAAAATCACCGCCGCTAATTCTAAATCATGGACGGGATAGTTTCGCTCGTGCACCTTTAGTTGGCGTGAGCCATAAGCAATCACCTTTCCGCTCTGCAGAAGAACGCAGCCTAAGCCGCTCCCTGAGGCATCACTATAAATCACAAAGCCATCGGTTCCACATGACGAAGACAATACCGGCGCCGTGGTCAACCGAACCTTCAGCTCTTCAAAAGATCATGCGCACTCTGGCGTCCAAACGAACTTCTGATCTTTTCGCGTCAGTGTGGTTAGCGGCAAAGCGATCCGTGAGAAGTTCTCCACAAATCATCTATAGTAGCCCGCAAGTCCAAGGAAACTCCTGACCTCGGCTACGGAAGACAATCTTGGCCACTCTTGTATGGCTCTTATCTTCGCTGGATCCACTGCAATGCCCGCTCCACTCACCACATGGCCTAAAAATGCCACTGACGATAGCCAAAACTCGCACTTCGAGAACTTGGCATATAGCTGCTTTTGCCTCAACGTGTTCAACACCAACCGCAAGTGACTCTCATGCTCGGCTTTGGACTTTGAGTACACCAGGATATCATCAATAAACACTATCACAAACAGATCCAGGTACTCACGAAAAATACGGTGCATAAGATCCATAAACACCGAGGGCGCATTACACAATCCAAAGGGCATGACTGTGAACTCATAGTGCCCATAACGCGTTCCAAATGCGGTTTTGGGAATGTCACCTTCCCGAATTCTTAATTGGTAATAACCAGACTTCAGGTCCAACTTCGAATAGACGGTAGATCCCACCAGCTGATCAAATAATTCATCAATCCGGGGTATAGGATACTTATTCTTCTCGGTCAGCTTATTCAATTCACGGTAATCGATACACAACCGTAACCCATCATCTTTCTTCTTTACAAAAAGCACAGGCGCGCTCCAAGGTGACATACTTGGGCGGATATAACCTTGCTCTAGCATTTCTTGTAGTTGAACCTTCAACTCAGCCATCTCTTTAGGCGCAACGCGATATGGCGAGCGGGCCACGGGTTTCGCACCTGGCACCAACTCAATTGTGAAGTCAATCTCCCGCTGGGGTGGTAGCCCAGGGAGATCCGTGGGAAACACATCTGTAAATTCTGCCACAATCGGAACCTCGCACAAAGTGGCCTTAGGCTCCACAGCCTGAATTAGTGCAAAGTAACACTCTGCACCCTTCCGAACAGCTTTGACTACCTGGAGTGCAGACATCAACGTCCCGCTCACTCCTCGCATACCCGCAAACTTGGTCTTCTGTTCGGTATTCTGGCCCAACGTGATTTCTTTGGACTGGCAATCAATCATAGCATGCTGCTCCGCAAGCCAATCCATCCCAAAAATCACATCGAATTCCGATATTGGCAAAACAAATGCGGTTAAACAAAAATCCCGACTTCCGAACTGAACCGCCACATCGCAAGCTTGATCCGCAAGCATCCAACAACCATTCGGAAACACCACTTTGACGCTATCTGCCTTTGTACGACTGGGTATCCCAAGCCGCGTAAGAAACTCACTAGACAGAAAAGAATGCGATGCACCTGTATCAAACAGTGCTCGCGCCAGCGTGTCCCGAATCATCACAAAGCTTATGACAAACATGTCACACACACACAAACCGCAAACATGGGGTACTAAGCAAAGCATACAAACAATAGCATATGCAAAACTAAACTCATACCTGTGACCACGTCACTCTGCTTGATGGCCTCTTGCAGGCCAAGATTGTAGACCCGGGGTTGCGCCTGCGAGGCAGAGGAATCCACCACTGCCTTTCCTTTCTTCACATAAGATGCACCCGCCTTCTTTTCACTCTTTGGCAGCATCCGACAATCTCGCGCAATATGCCCCATCCGGCCACAATTAAAGCAGATACGGGTGTCTGGCTTGGAGGTCGCCCCTGATGTTGCTCCCGTTGCAACTGATGAAGGAGCTTGTCCACTAGGCTTGGACTTCTTACCCCATCTCTTCTTATAAAATGGTTTTCCTGATCGGGGCGCCTTCCACTCCGGTTGCGTCACAGCCAAAGCTCTCTTCCCTTGCACCCTCTTCATATTCTTTTCCAACGCGGTCGCGGTGTCAACCAGCGCTTGGAAACCTTGGTTCACAGAACTGGACACAAGGAACCTCAGTTCGTCCCTCAGTCCTTCATAGAACCGATTAGTCTTCCTCTGCTCATCAGCAAAAATAGAACCCGCATACCGCCCTAAGCGAGTAAATTCATGCAGGTATGCGTCAACACTGCCATCACCTTGAGTCAACCGTTGGAATTCATTTTCCATGGCTATCCGCTGAGCCACGGGAAGGTGCTTCGCGAGGAAGAGCCTGGAGAATTCTTCCATCGACACTTGGGTTAACGGATGACCCGCCAAATGATGCAACTCCATCTCATCCCACCATAATCGAGCTTCTCCTTCAAGCAAGAAGGTGGCTAAGGTAACTTTCTGATGCTCCGCCGTTCCTATCGCCGTCATCACTCGCTTGACACGCAATAGCCAATCCTCAGCCTGCGTCGGGGTTCCCGCTCCCGAGAACGTAGGCGGATGGAAACTCATAAATCGCGTTAGCTGCTTCTCAGCCGCTCGAGGGGCCATAACCACGACAGGTTCAGGCCTCGCCGCCACCTATTCTGGCCTCACAGCCGCTTGCTCCTGCCTAAGGGGCTGGCCTTGGATCATGGTAAATAAGGCCTCCGCAACTAAACACACATTTTCTGCAGACGGTGGAGGTGTAGGCACCGCGGCTGGTGCCATACTTTCATCAGAACGCTGGGACTCAGACGGCCCAGCTCCACTTCGTGTCACCTAAAGGTGGACAAGACACACACATTAGCGGTCGTACCCAAGCAAGCAACACAAAAGAAGAACACGCAGGTTCCTCAAACACACAAATATGCATTCCTATCATGGACATTCAGGAGTTCATTCGTAGACCTTGGTGTGCACAAACACGTGCTCGCCACCCCACAAAAGAAGTCGACCACGACTTTGAGAGGGAACGACCAAGACGACCGATACCAAAAATGTAACAACCCCATCCGTTCATATGATATATTCTAGAAGGTCCGGCCGGGGCCCCACAGGATATATCACAAAACAGTCGGTGAAGGTACAGGATGATACCAGAGTCGCGCATCGCACCTACCACAAAGCATTCTAGCGGAAGCCTAGACTACAACTTGAACTCCTCATGAATGTCCAAACATAAAACTCCACATTTTATATCATATAGGAATGTCTTACAACAAGTCAAAAGAGTTGGCCTTATGGCCTTACATGGCTTTCACACAGTGGCCTAAACAATTGGCGCGCAGGCCGGCCACAAGAAAAGAAAACACACAAAAGTACACATTTAGCCTTCGAGGGCTAGCAGCAATCGGAGCAACACCATCAGGAACATCAACCTTTATGCATCCCGCTCGGCTCTCCAGCACCTGTACAAGGACAATCCACCCAACGGTGGCAAACAAAGGCAACGGTCAGCGTTCAGCTGACCAAATTATAGCGACCCTACCCCTTCTCTCGGGGCAGCGGTATTCTTCCCTGCAGGCATATTAGAGCACAAGTATGACAAACTAGATCATCAAAATGTGCTTTCACGCACAGAAGCCATCACAACCGTTCGCCACCCGGCCCAACAGTCCGTGTACTCAGGGCACATTCTTGGTGTTCTGGCAACCTCTTGCCCACCACCGTATCAGGGTCAGCACCCAACGGTAACTCTCTTGAGCATTTCCTCCATGGCGTGCAGCCGGAGTTAGTCTTCCTACACCGGGATGGTCCGTAGCCCCCCATTGTGTCATGGCGCGCAGGCCGAAGACTCTTGCTATGCGCTCCAACAGACAGCACTTTTTGGTCTCACGTCGGACGGACATAGCGCAGGTCGGATCCTCCACCCCCCGTTGCTCAAATCGCCTTGCCTTCTCCGAGTACAGCGTACTCATGGCTATATCAAAGGCACGGGTCGGTCTCACCAATCCTGTTCTTGGCATTCAAGCATGGGTATTTCTCTATACCCATTTCCTCACAACAACAGCGGGTCTTTCCTGGGCACACCAGTACTTCCTGTGACTCTCTCCACAGGTGGACACCGCACAAGCACAAATGTCAGGGGTCTTTCCTAGCTCTCATGCCAGTACTTCCTGTTACTCGCTTCACAGGTGGACACCCTACGACATCAAGCATCACCAAAAGGGCCTTTCCTAGTTCCACCAGTACTTCCTGTGCCTCAATCACAGGTTGGACCCAAAACCATCACATGGCTATTTTCCTGGGCTACCACCCCAGTACTTCCAGCTACTCCTTTTCGCAGGCATAACCCGTAGACTCCTTACACTACACGTTTATCACGGAGTCTTCTCCGGTTCGTATGCAACATCACCAATCCAGACTAACCTGTCCAGATGGGCTTCACACAGCATGCCTATTCCGTACTCCAGTTCCGGATCTATATGCGAACAAAGGGGATTTCAAGCATCCACCCTAAGATTTCCAAAACCAGCCACCTCTTGGTGGGAGAAATCACAAAATATGCCAAAAAGGAAGCCTTCACATGGCTAGGAAGAAAAGTCGTTACACTTGCCGACCGCTTCGGTGCCATGACCTCCAAGCTAGCTTGCAAGACTCGCAAGAGCGTTTCCTCCGCAACGACGGCTTCGGATTTCTCGTCGGTAACCAGCAGCACCACCAGCAGCAGCCCCCTTTCCTTCTTCCTCCTCCTTTCTCTCTCTCTTTCTCTCTCTTGAAGAAAGATGAAGGCCAAATCAAAATGAGAATTACTTCTCAGTTTTCGGCCTTTAAGAAAAAGAGGAAGAAGCTTCAGCCCTTGGATCCCAGCTGAAGGAATGGACGGCCATGATTCTGCCAAAATCACTGATTTTGACCCGACACGGCCTCTGACACGGCCGTGTGCCAGGCTGTGTGCCTCAAGCGGTGGTCAACCGACTTATCCAAACTAGTGACACGCCCATGGGACACGCCCGTGTCATGGGCCGTGTCACCAACACGCCTTCAGACACGCCCGTGTCTGTGGCCGTGTACCTGGGTGAAAAAAAATCCCAAATCATCCCGAGACTTCACACGGCCTGTGACACGCCCGTGTCCCAGGCCGTGTGCCCAGACACGGCACAAAGACACGCCCTGTCGAAACCTTCGGCGGGCTGAGTTCGTCGCCTGATTTGACACGCCCTGTGACACGCCCGTGTCACAGGCCGTGTTCAACACTCAACACTCACTTCTCGACACTCGACGATCGTCGAGACAAAATCGTCGAGCATACGACACAGCCTTGGACATGCCCGTGTCCTGGGCCGTGTGCCCCCTCTCGACACATCGTCGAGAGAAAAATCGTCGAGACAAAGTCCGATCGTCGACACAACCTCGACACGCCCTGCGACACGCCCGTGTCGCAGGCCGTGTCAACTGACACGCCCTGGGACACGCCCGCGTCCCAGGCCGTGTCACCCAAAAATGCCTGTTTCCGAACTTTGGGCTGTTACACGCTGGTTGACTCAGCCGTCGGTTTTCCTGTAATGAGTTTTCTAGATGCATTTTCAGGTTACCACCAGATCAGGATGCACCCGCCCGATATCAAAGATGTCTCCTTCATCACGGGGGATGAGTGCTACTGCTACAAAATGATGCCATTTGGGCTTAAGAATGCAAGGGCGACATACTAGAAGATGATGGATATGATCTTCCAAGAACAGAAGAGGAGGAACCTGGAGGTGTATATAGATGACCTCTATTAAGAGTCGAGACATGGAATCTCACCTCTAGGACCTGGAGGAGACCTTCACCACCCTGCGCAAATACAAGATGAAGCTGAACCTCCTTAAGTGCGTTTTTGTGGCCAACAGGGTAAGTTATTGGGACATATCCTCACCCCTGCGGGGGTCGAACCAAATCCTGACAAAGTTAGTGAAATCATGGAGCTGGGATCGCCTCAGAATGCTAAAGAGGTGCAGCAGTTGATAGGGAAGCTGACAGGGTTGAGAAGATTTCTCTCCCATGCCAGAGAGAAGTGCTACCCCTTCTTCAAAACATTGAGGGGGCCAGAAGTTTGAGTGGAATTGGTAATGCGAGGCGGCGATCTAGGCCTTGAAAAGGCAGTTAACTCAGGCTCCCCTGCTCTAAGGGCCAAAGGAGGGGGAGGACCTGTCTTTGTATCTTGGGGTCGGAGCAGTGGCCTTGAGCTCCGTTCTCGTTCTAAAAGAGGGGAAGAAGCAGCTCCCCATATATTATGTGAGCCGGGTCCTGAGGAAGGCAGAGCTTTGGTATCCCATCTTGGAGAAGCTGACCTTTGCTCTGGTAATCTCGGCTCAGAGACTCCGGCCCTACTTTCAAGCACACTTCATCCGAGTGGTGACTGACCATCCCCTCCGCAACATCTTCAAGGGGGTGGAGCATTCGGGCAGGTTGGCCAAGTGGTTGGTGGAACTGAGTGAGTTCAATATCTCCTTTGTCCCCCGCTTCTCGATCAAGGCCCAAGCAATGGCCGACTTTTTGGCCGACTATGTGGTCGATGTGGCGGAGAAAGAGCTCACTCACCCCGCTCCATGGAAGGTGAAGGTAGATGGCGCTTCAGGTAAGCATTCCTTTGGGGTGGGGGTGGTCTTGGAAAGCCCCCAAGGAACAAAGATAGAACAAACGATAGTTATCCATTTTTCTATTACTAACAATCAGGTCGAGTATGAGGCCGTGATAGTAGGATTATGCTTGGACAGGGAGCTGGGAGTGCTTGACGTGGAGGTCCTCACTGACTCCATAGTGGTGGCTTCCAGATCAACGGGGTGTTAGAGGCAAGAGAGCCTACCCTCTAATTATACTTAGCAAAGGTGAAGGGGGGTCATCGGCATGTTCTAAACCTTCTCCATCCGACACGTGCCCAGGGAGGAGAATGAGCAGGTCGATCAGCTGGCAAACATGATCCCCGGGTGTGTGTGTGTGGGGGGGGGGGGGGGGTACCATCACTGATCTATTCCGCCCTTCCATTGAAGAAGGAAAGATGATGGAGGTGGATCAACACCCCTCATGGATGGACCCATTCACAACCTTCCTTTCCACAGGGGAGTATCTGGAGGGGATGGACAAAAAGAAGTTCAAATATAAGTCAACATACTATCTCATCCGTGACAGGCAATTGTATCGAAAGACTCTCGAGACTGTTGGCTCGTTGTGTGGCTGAGAGGGAGGTACAGAGGATCTTGGAAGAAGTCCACTCCGGGGAGTGTGGGAGTCACTCCGGGAGTCGGACCCTAAAAGGAAGGATCGTCAGGAAAGGGTATTTATAGCCTACCCTGGGGCGTGAAGCTACAGAGTTTGCAAAGAAGTGCCACAAGTGCCAGTTGTTTGCCCCAGTCCAGCTACATCCTGCCCAGCACCTCAAGATCATCACGACCCCCTGACCCTTTGCAATTTGGGGAATGGTTTTGGTTGGACCCTTCCCCCAGGCCAGCGGACAGAGGAGGTTCCTGTTGGTAATGATAGATTATTTCTCTAAGTGGTTGGAGGTGAAGGTGCTGGCTAAGGTGACCTCCCAGGTCAACAGAAATTTTATTTATGGGGAGACCATCTACCGGCATGGGTTGTCATAGGTCATCATCACGGACAATGAGCCTCAATTTGCCAGCACAGAATTCATCAGCTTCTATGGACAGCTTGTGATAGACCTCAGATTTGCCTCAATCCACCACCCCGGGAGCAAGGGGCAGGTCGAGGCGGCGAACAAGATCATAGTGAACCTCCTGAAGAAAATGGTCAAAAACTTGAAGGGTAGCTGGGTGGATCAGCTTCCTTCGGTCCTCTGGGCTCTGAGTACCACCCCCTGAAAGTCCACCTAGTGTCAACAAGGTTCACCTATGGGGGGGGGGGGAATAGGTGACATGCAACGCTTTTGCTGAATTTATGAATGTACCTGCACAATAAAAATAAAAGGCACAGCACACAGAATACACAGGTAATTTATAGTGGTTCCCCGACTTGGGTACATCCACTTTCCCCCTTCGACCTATCTCCCAACAAGGGACGACTCGGTCTCTTCTCCAACAGGATTGAAATCCAATCCCTGCACTAACGGAAGGAACCCTTCCACACGTAGGAGTCAACACTCCCACAAACCGGGTTGCACCCAACCCTTACAATACGGAACAATCGTTCCTTTACAATAAAAGTAAAATAGAATGTACACGAGATACAAACTTCGTTTGGAGACTTCGGTGTTCCTCTTCGTTCGACGATGTGTTCGTGAAGTCAACGAAGAGCCTACAACCTAGGTCTCTCTTGGAGAGGATCTCCCCGGAACCGGCGGCGGCAATCCGAGCGGTGGCTTGGTTCGGGATCGGCGGCAACGAAGGTGCGCGGCAGCAGTACTTTGAGATCCAAACTTCGTAGCGAAGCTAGCTAGGTCTACCAACGGTCACTCGAGGATCGGTCGTCTCGATCGATTCGGATGGGGAACACTTTCCCGATCTACAAATCGAGAGACAAGAGATCTCTGGATAGACGCGTGAGACTCTAAGCTTGGCTAAGCTTCTGTCGCCGGAGATCGGGAAGAAACGCGATCAACAGCGGCGACCACTTGACGCGAGCGGCGGCGGCGGAGCGGAGCGGAAGCGGCGACTTAGGGTTTTTCCGTGCTCGCGTGTTTCTTTTCTCGATCAACCTACTGTTCAAAATACCCGTATATATGTACTGTAGATAGATTCAATTTGACCGTTGTGGGACCCACCAGTAGAATCCCGAAATCCGGTTCAAAATAGTCCAGCGGCAGAATCTGGTCCAGCAACATCCCGAGAAAACACCAAGTAAAATTCGTCGAGAATCATTGGTGATTCTCGACGAATCGGCGAGAATCAGTTAACGATTCTCGACGATTCGTCGAGAATCACTGGTGATTCTCGACGGATCACTTGTTGATTCTCAACGATTTTCCCTTGGTATTAATGACCTGCTCAGCGACGGGTTCGGCGAGAATCATTAGTGATTCTCGCCGAATCTCACTCGGCACCATTTTAAGGTAGCCGGAAGGAGTCGGCGAGAATCACTAATGATTCTCGACGATTCGGCGAGAATCACTAGTGATTCTCGCCGAATCGACGAGAATCACTTGGTGATTCTCGTCGACTTTCACTTAGACGAATTTTCGTCATTCCACTCAAGAGCTGCTCCTTGACCCATCCTTGCTCCTTGTCTTCTCTTGCATAAACATGACCCTGTACTTGAAAGTAAGTGCACTCCAATAGAGAGAGTACACGTAGGCCAACACACTGATCTGCTCAACGAGGGATTACGTCGTGCAGACCCGTGTATATTGACCTACTGCACCCTGACATTGGTGTGCACTTAGCGTGGAAGAGCTGCAAGCACAACTTAAGATGTTTCATCAAATACATTGTGAATTCATCTTAGCTTGACAGGTGGCTTCCTCAAATCCAGGTGATTGTGGATACAATACCCAACAATCTCCCCCTATTTGACGAAGTCAAAACCCTACTAGCTAAGATGAATAACACCAATCAAATAATAAACATAGCATTCAGAAATTAAACATGCAGCACAAGAGAATATATGCAACCAGATCAGGACTTGAGTCATTCACAAATTTAAATACCAATGTATATATATATATATAATCTCAGAATTGTTCATATCATAACAATAAGCATTAAATGTTTTTAGGAGAGAATGACAAGCTACACGTTGTTGACTATCTTTCCTTAGCTAAGTCATCCTTGTGTTTTTGCGCCAAGAACTTCTTCCTTTGTCTCTCCATGTACTCTTTAGGCTTCGGATAGTATCTGGGAGGAGGAACTTTATCTGCATCCGTGTTGTTTCTGAAGAAGATGTTTCGTTTCGCTTCATACGTCTTGTGCCTTTCCCACTCAAACTGGCTGTAAACTTTGTTCCGATTGAGTTCTCCCTGTTCTTGTAGCCAGAAGGTGTCCAAGATGATGTTCTTTGAAACTGGACTCCACTTTTCGTTTTGAACTTCCTCCTCACTCATTCGAGTTCTCTTTTCAGCCTATGTCTCCTTGGAGGTCCCTTCTTGAGCTTTTCTCTTTCCCCTGGCTTTTGCTAAAGCCTCTTGGTCAAACATGCTCCTCAGTTTAGCTTTGGAGAGAGCCCTAGCATCAGCTTCATTTGTGGGAACATCTGCAGCACTTGCACTTATTCCTTCAGCAGCACCTACTCCCTCAGCGGCCGTAGAAGTCTCAGGAGGATGAATATCTGCAGGATTTTCAGCAAAGTGGATGCCTAACGCCTGATGGAGCATCCACCAGTTGCTGTCATAGACGTACTTGTTTGACTGTTCGAAGTTTGTGATCATGACTTCTCGTAGCTCAGCCATCTTAGCTATGTAGTCCTCCTCCCCCTTTTTGGCTTTAACAACGATGCAGTTTGCATAGGAGTGCAAGGAGTCATCAATGTGCTTGGTGGTCCGGGAGAATTCATTGACTAAGGCTTGCTGATTGGCGTTAAGAGTTACCATATTACCGTCAAACTTTTGAATGTTGTTGGCTACAACATGTGCATTCTGATTGACGACGGCAAGAGTGTCGATGTTCTTCTTCAATCCGGCCATAAGAAGTGTGACAGCTTCGCCGGCCGCGGTATACTTCTCTTCAAATTTCTTCTCCATCACGTCCAGTTTATGGTTGATTTCCACCATATTCTTGAGCATGAGAGTTTCAGATGTCTTAATCCTTTTCAGCAGTTTATTCTGAGCTTCATCAAAGGAGGCTTTAAGTTCATTCACAATGCCCTGAATGACATTGACAGTGTGAGTGGCTAGCTCATCTCGTAACGGAATAACCGGAGGCACTTGTGGGCCTTGCCCTTCAGCAGACGCATCTGTAGAGCTGGATACAAGCACAGTCTCTAATGGAGGAATGCTGGAGGCCTCTGTAGATCTATCTGACTCCCCCTCCACTGGTGCAGGCTTGTCAGATGGAGGTTCAACAGGATCCAGAGCCTGCAATACTTCATGTCCCTCATGCCCTTCATCCTCTTCGTCATCATCCATGAACTCATCTTCATCAGCAGCCTCTTCCAATTCTTTGTCAGCAGTCTCCAGTACAGTGTCACTTTCTTCTCGAATTTCGGCCACAGCATCCCTGGCCACCTGGGAGATGTCAGATACTACCTCAGTATGAGGGGGTAGAGGCTCCCCCTCGATTCCTGCAGTCAAGGTATCAGGAACTTCATTGGGGGTGACTGCTGAAGATACTCCCTGTTGCTCTTCCACTGCAGTCTGCCCAATACGCCTCTCCCATCGATCAAACACACTTGAGTCCATCTTCTTCAAGTAGTGAATAGGGACACCTTTACTCATGTCAAATTTGTCTCCATTTAGCTGGTTTAGATATAGACTTATGATGCGACCGAAACTCGGAGAGCCCAAGGTGTCCTTGATCTTCTCGAACAACAACTCCCCCCAGTTGAACCTTTTACGGCAGACGACAGCTATCAGGATCTTGAACATATCCGCTGAGATATGGTCGTGAGAGCCCGGCTTGCAGATGAGCACCTTTCCAATAATGTCAGACAGGAGCTTCCCTTCTTCATTCATATCCTTTCTCTTTATGGACCTAGTTCCTCGTGGGAGACCGCAGAATGAGAGAGTTCTGGCTTTGTCATCGTCCTCCAGATAGTCTTCATGCTCCGAGCTAGAAAGCTACAGAAAGCGGGTCAGCTTGCTGGCAAACATCTTGACCTTTGCCCCAGCCACCTTGCTTTTGATTAGGGAGTCACCATTTCGGAGTCTTGCGGTAGCGAAGAACTACAGCACCTCTTTGTCCAGGATTTTGCAAGGGTGCTCCAGGACGAATGTTAGCCCAACCTCTTCCAGCATCAGAATGATGTTGCGGAATTCGTCCGAGGCGTGAGAGAACCCAGTCCGAACAAGCTCGCAACCAGTGACCAACCCAACAGTTGTCCTTGGGGCCATTGCAGATCTAGAGAGAGAATCCCTACTCTAAGCTATAATGATCAATCAAAAGGAATGTGTCACAAGTGATAACGTCCAAGTATGGGTGAGGAAGAGGTTACCTAAAGGCTTAGACGGAAATGAGTTGGTGGGCTTCCTGCGAGAGATCTTCCTTGAGCGTCCTTTGGGAAGACCTTCGGTGTAGGCCTTGCGGGAAACAGCGAGGACGGTGCGGGATCCGACGAGTACCTTGCGAGAAGATGATCGAGCTTCCTGCGGGTTTCGGCGAGTCGGCGGATAAGGGAAGATTCGGCGGAAGAGCTCTTGCGAGACGATGATTCGACAAGCTTCCTGCGAAGTGCGGCGGGATTCGTGCAGCTTGCTCCTTCGGCGGGATCCGTAATGAAGTTGAAAGGTCGGCGAGATTCCAAGTCTATAAAAAGTCGGCGGGATTTGTCTAAGTCGAAATTGAAAGATTTCTTGACTAGGAATTTTCACGTTAAGAATTATTGCAACATTTTCGAATTCGTCTGATGTCAAGTCAATAAAAAGACGATAAATACAGATATATTTTAAAGCCAATCTATTTGGGTTTGAACGAGGCTTTTCCAAAAACTTTTTGCTGTCAATTGTGAGTTGTCGAGATTCACAATGACATTGTTTTGATAACTCTTTATTGATGTAAAAAGGTTTGCATGTATCGAGTAAACCCATCCTTGGATGTGCATACATACACGTATATACAAAGATGTATCTATATATAAAGATATATATATATATATATATGTAATTTTCAATTGAAAATGACTCAAGTCTTGGAACTGATCATGAGTACCTGGGATTTTGAGAGTCATCGTTTTAGTCCCACAGGTAGAACATATTAGAGGCTCAATGTGAGTATGCTCAAATAGATATCACATCTGTTATTGCAGACGCTTGTTCCAATTTAGTCTTGAGCCACCTACTGTCTAGTTCCCATCATATTCATGGGAACCTAGACTACCCTGCAAGAAAGAATTACTTTACCTTAGGAACCCAAATCATATTGGGTCCTAGGTTCCTGTTAGCATAAGCACACAACTGCCTTCCTCCAGAAAACCTATCAGGAAGACTACCTCTGTTCCGTGAGTGTGGATGAGCCCCTGCCCTTGGCACAGAGGGGTTGTGCCAACAGTCGATGGCAAAGTGTCCCACTTTGCCGCAGCACCAACATGGGTGAATGTTGTATCGCCGTTTCCTACCTGATCTAGTGACTGAGGTAGTCACGATCTTAGGACTAAACGGGATAGAGCATGATTGCCTCACACAATTTCCTCTTCCATCGTGACACGTGGAAGGGTGGAAGGAATGCATGTTGTGAGCGTCATGAGCCCCATGAAAACTTACACCATGACCTCTATCCTCCCTATCCTGTGTCCTCGGGTGGTGAGAAGTCTTCTGTGAGCTGTGACATGCAGATTCACACCGGGTTGATGCAGTGGCAGTGAATACAAAGGGCTCAGAAGGAGCCTTAGGTATTCTCTCATGGGTGGCCACGACGGCCCTTGCACTATGGGTGTCTCCACATGGGGACAGATCACCCTTGCAGTGACCACGACTATTCCTGTGGTCATACCTGAAGGCATGATGAGTTGCCTTCCTGCTTGGAGTGGGGGGTCGGAATACCGTTTCCCCATTTCTCCACGAATTAATAATCCGGGAGATCCACCCATTTTCTTGCTTTCTCTTTATAGCATCAACCTTGGAAAAGTTTGATACTACTCTTTTCTCATTTTCTAGACTACTCTCTAGAGCTGAGATCTTAGAGTCCTTGACCTTGTTGGACGCCAATTGGAGAACCAACAAGATCTTCAGTCGAGCAATCTCTTGAGCTTGCTCCTCAGCAAGTAGGTTGCTTTCCTGAAGGGCTCTCTTCAGGGAATCAGAATTTTCTGGAGGAGAGCAGTTTCTGTCTTTAGAAAGTTCAAAAGATATGGGGCAGGATGAAGATGTTACCTGCTCATCTGTGTTATAGTCATTAGAGCCAGTGACCATTGTTTCATCCTCATCAGAGCTGCTTTCCTCACTGGCCTCGTCAGTCTCTGACACGGACACTGGAGCTCTGATGCTGTCCGAGTGATGCTTGCCTTCATCTTCAGAGGTGAGGACCCCCACATAGGCTTCCTCCTCAGGTTGACAGCATATTCCAGCTTTCTCTGACTCCCCCATCCACTCTGATATCATCACCCACATGGATTTAGCAGTCCTACATTTTGCTAATCTAGAGCGAGAAGCTCCAGACCAGATATCCAAGATAATTTGACGAATCCTCTCGTCCAAGTTAAATAGGGACAGTTCCGTCTCTGACATCTCAGCAATGCACATGGGCACTTGGATCCCAGAGTCGGAGGTCTTCATGGGAATGAACGGACCCTCTTCCAGGATGAAGGATGCTCGAGGATCGATAGCATCAAGGTGAAATGACACTCTCATCCTCCAGATGGGATAATAATCCTTTGTGCATGCGGGGAGTTTGAGTGGCGGTATCTCATAATCCAGCTCCATGCCTCTGACACTGGTGGCAGGATTCTACTCAAGGTGTTAACCTTTATGATGAGCAACCTCCCTCTGATACCACTTGAAAGTCCACCTAGTGTCAATAAGGTTCACCTATGGGGGGGGGGGGGGAATAGGTGACGTGCAACGCTTTTGCTGAATTTACGAATGTACCTGCACAATAAAAATAAAAGGCACAGCACACAGAATACACAGGCAATTTATAGTGGTTCCCCGACTTGGGTACATCCACTTTCCCCCTTCGACCTATCTCCCAACAAGGGACGACTCGGTCTCTTCTCTAACAGGATTGAAATCCAATCCCTGCACTAACGGAAGGAACCCTTCCACACGTAGGAGTCAACACTCCCACAAACCGGGTTGCACCCAACCCTTACAATACGGAACAATCGTTCCTTTACAACAAAAGTAAAATAGAATGTACACGAGATACAAACTTCGTTTGGAGACTTCGGTGTTCCTCTTCGTTCGACGACGTATTCGTGAAGTCAACGGGGAGCCTACAACCTAGGTCTCTCTTGGAGAGGATGTCCCCGGAACCGGCGGCGGCAATCCGAGCGGCGTCTTGGTTCGGGATCGGCGGCAACGAAGGTGCGCGGCAGCAGTACTTTGAGATCCAAACTTCGTAGCGAAGCTAGCTAGGTCTATCAACGGTCACTCGAGGATCGGTCGTCTCGATCGATTCGGATGGGGAACACTTTCCCGATCTACAAATCGAGAGACAAGAGATCTCTGGATAGACGCGTGAGACTCTAAGCTTGGCTAAGCTTCTGTCGCCGGAGATCGGGAAGAAACGCGATCAACAGCGGCGACCACTTGACGCGAGCGGCGGCGGCGGAGCGGAGCGGAAGCGGCGACTTAGGGTTTTTCCGTGCTCGCATGTTTCTTTTCTCGATCAACCTACTGTTCAAAATACCCGTATATATGTACTATAGATAGATTCAATTTGACCGTTGTGGGACCCACCAGTAGAATCCCGAAATCCGGTTCAAAATAGTCCAGCGGCAGAATCCGGTCCAGCAACATCCCGAGAAAATGCCAAGTAAAATTCGTCGAGAATCATTGGTGATTCTCGACGAATCGGCGAGAATCAGTTAACGATTCTCGACGATTCGTCGAGAATCACTGGTGATTCTCGACGGATCACTTGTTGATTCTCAACGATTTTCCCTTGGTATTAATGACCTGCTCAACGACGGGTTCGGCGAGAATCATTAGTGATTCTCGCCGAATCTCACTTGGCACCATTTTAAGGTAGCCGGAAGGAGTCGGCGAGAATCACTAATGATTCTCGACGATTCGGCGAGAATCACTAGTGATTCTCGCCGAATCGGCGAAAATCACTTGGTGATTCTCGTCGACTTTCACTTAGACGAATTTTCGTCATTCCACTCAAGAGCTGCTCCTTGACCCATCCTTGCTCCTTGTCTTCTCTTGCATAAACATGGCCCTGTACTTGAAAGTAAGTGCACTCCAATAGAGAGAGTACACGTAGGCCAACACACTGATCTGCTCAACGAGGGATTACATCGTGCAGACCCGTGTATATTGACCTACTGCACCCTGACATTGGTGTGCACTTAGCGTGGAAGAGCTGCAAGCACAACTTAAGATGTTTCATCAAATACATTGTGAATTCATCTTAGCTTGACAGGTGGCTTCCTCAAATCCAGGTGATTGTGGATACAATACCCAACACCCCCAACTTGGCCACTGGGGATACCCCCTTCAAGCTCTCCCATGGCTACGAAGCGGTACTTCCCATAGAGTTTGAAGTCTAGATACCTCGTGTGGCAGGAGCCCGAGAAGGCAGGGAAGAATGGAGAGCCGAGAATGAGGAAGAGCTGTGACTCTCTCTGGACATGGTGGAGGAGCTGTGTGATCTCTCCGCAATCTAACAGGAAGAAGTGAAGAGAAGAATGACTAAGTGCTTTGACAAGCACGTCAGGGTCAAACAGTTTGCAGAAGGGGACTTGGTTCTGAAAAAAGTGGATGCAGCAGGGAGATCAGCTGTCGTGGGAAAGCTTAACCCCAACTGGGAGGGTCCGTACATCGTGAAAGAAACATTGAAATCAGGAGGGTATCGCCTCCGGAATATGGAGGGCGAGACCCCGAGTCTCACCTGGAATGGTGATGACTTGAAACATTTTTACCCTTGATGCCATGTAAGTAATGAACTTTTTCTAATAAAATTTCTTGATGTGTCAGTTCTCCTGCAGTGATTCATGTGGTTGAAGTGTTCACTTAGTAGAACCCGAGTAGATCCAGCTGCTAGGATCTAACCTGACTGGTAGGGCTGGATGTCACTCGATGGTGTCTACTCGGACCCCGAGCAGACCCCGTTGCCAGGCTCTCACCTAGATGACAGGGCTGAACGTCACTCGATGAGAGTCTACTCAGACCCCAAGCAGATCCCACTGCCAGGCTCTCACCTAGCTGACAGGGCTGGACATCACTCGATGAGAGTCTACTCAGACCCCGAGCAGATCCCGCTAACAAGCTCTCACCTAGCTGGCAGGTCTGGATGTCACTCGAGAGTCTACTCAGACACCTAACAGATCCCGTTGTCATGCTCTCACCTAGTTGGCAGGGCTGGATGTCACTCGATGAGAATCTACCCAGACCCTGAGCAGATCCCGCTGCCAGGCTCTCACCTAGCTGGAAGGGCTGGATGTCACTTATGAGAGTCTACTCAGACCCCGAGAAGATCCAGCTATCAGGCTCTCACCTAGCTAGCAGGGCTGGATGCCACTCGTGAGAGTCTACTCAGACCCCGAGCAGATCCTGCTGTCAGGCTCTCACCTAGCTGGTAGGGCTGGATGTCACTCAAAAGAGTCTACCCAGACCCCGAGCAGATCCCGCTGTCAGGCTCTCACTTAGCTGGCAGGGCTAGATGCCACTCAAGAGACTCTACCCAGACCCCAAGCAGATCCCGTTACTAGGCTCTTACCTAGGTTGCAGGGCTGGATGTCACTCATGAGAGTCTACCCAGACCCCGAGCAGATCCCGCTGCCAGGCTCTCACATAGCTGGCAGGGCTGGATGTCACTCCTGAGAGTCTACCCAGATCCCGCTGCTAGGCTCTCACTAGCTGACAGGGCTGGATCTCACTCATGACAGTTTACTCAGACCCCGAGCAGATCCCACTGCCAGGCTCCCACCTAGCTCGCAGGGCTGGATGTCACTCGTGAGAGTCTCCTCAGACCCCGACAAGATCCTGCTGCCAGGCTCTCATCTACCTGGCAGGGCTGAATGTCACTCGAGAGAGTCTACTCAGACCCCGAGCAGATCCCGTTGTCAGGCTCTCACCTATCTGGCAGGGCTGGATGTCACTCGTGAGTCCACTCAAACGACCAACGGGCTAACAAGATAAGTCTTCATGAACAGAATGGTATCAGAAGTCAGGGCTCGGGCATCCGAGCGTCAGAGGAAGAAATCACAGGGTTAACAGAGTGGACTCGGCAGGTCAGCGAGCCGGGAGTGACGAGTCGAGATTCTAGCGGGTCGGCGAGCCAAGACTATGGTTCGACGACGCGCGCTCTCAGAACCCAACATGATCGCCCGACACCCAAAAAGCTACCGAGGATGCGAGAACTCCAGCCGCATCGTGACCTCATAGGACCCAACTCGCGCAAAGCCAGGCGAATTGATTGCGAGCCGAGTCAGCTCACCACCTCTATCTCGCGAGTAGCATGAAGAATCTAGACTGTAGAGATGAGTCGCCATTCGCGGTTCAGCTAACTAAGACCCATATATTTCCTAGTCCTGAATGGACATGCGACCTCGCTCGTGGGACGCGGGATAGGAGACATCAGGCAGGAGGATTGAAGCAGGCCGCAAATACAAAAGAGAAAAGACGCAGCGACATTGCAGAGAAGCGACATTACAAGCAACAATTACAAAAAGCATATTTCATTAATTAATGACGAAATTACAAGTTTTGGGCTCGGCCCGCGTTTACATTACAACAAAAATACAAGAGATGAGGTGCGGGGATTGAGTGAGGCGAGCCCTCGAACGGCGAGTCCTCCTATATGGGTTGGTAGGACTCGTCGCCCGACTTTGGTACCAGAAGGAATAATGCCGGTACGATATCGCTCGCGGAAAGGCCCGCGCCCTCGCTCCTAATGAGGTTCGCCCGCCGCAACGTCTGGAGGGTGTACTTCGCAGCTTTAGCAACATTTTTCTGCATCATCTCCTCCAGCTCGTACTCAGTGTAGTGCGCGAGCTGGCAGTTGCTGCTGGAGGGTAGCAGAGCAGCTGCTATGGCTTCCAGCTCTCACACCCGCACTTGCAGCACCTCCTTCTCTTTATCCAAAGTGGAGATCTGGAAGCCTAGATGCTTGGTCGTCGCTGCATCCTGCGAGAGGGGATAAAATGAACTTGAGAAAGGCAAAGGCAATCTTAAAGATGATGAGCGCAAGTCGTGGGACTTACCACCCCTCCAAGGTAGGTGGAGAGGACGGCATCAACCGCGTCCGCTCTCTCTCTCTATGACGCTCCGCCTCCTCCTGGGCGAGACGACGAGCTTCTTCCTTTTCATCCGCCAGCTTCTTGAGCGAAGGGGCATTTTTATCTATCTGGGTGCATCGCCGACCGACAATGTGGGCCAGCTCCAGGATGCAGAGCTGGGCCCGCACGCATTCATGAATCAGCACCTGCATGGCCACCTCATCGTAGATTGCAGTGTCTTCCTGTGCGTAGAGGCCGAACGAAAAGTTGTTGGCCTCCCCGCTGATGGTTTCCTGCTCCAGCCAGCTCAGCAACAGGGTAGAGATGTAGGCCTGATTCGTCTCCTTGTCCCATTGGAGGAGCGGAACACCGAGCTCATCTAAGGTCCGCTCGCCGTAGCCAATGTTGCGGTGCCATCTCAGCACCGGCTTCATGGCGGGCTGCGTCTCTTCTTGCGTCCTGGAGGTGCCGGCCACCCGGCCGGGGGAGTCGCTGGTCTAGGAGGCCGCAGGGGCGGGATCCCCAGCTGGTTGGCCGGCCGGGGCCTTACCTTTCTCCCGAGCAGCGGGAGGTGCGCCGCTCGCGGTCTTCGATTTCTTGGGCGGTGGAGGCGGTGGAGGCTGTTCGCAACTGGGACTTTCTAGACAACGGAAGTCGGGGTCTCGCGATGCGCGACGACTGCGACCTTGGCGCGGGTGAGCTTGCTGGAGGCGAGTCGCGCACTCTCAGGAGGAGGTTGCAAGGGAAAGTCCCGCTCACATGCAGAAAAGGAAAGTTAAAACTAAAAATAATGAAGTAAAAAGGAGAAGTGCGAGTAGCTTACCTCCCCCGGGCGGGACGGGGGCGAGGTTGTCCAGGTTCCTGCGCAGAAAGACGACTTCAAAGTTCTTTCCGACGAAGAACCCGAAAAGCTCTGCTTCATGGCCGCCCCAGGCTAGGGGCGGCAGCTCGCCTCGTTGAGCTAGATTGACGAGAAAGGGATGTTACTGAAGTCCCCCTTGACAAAAACAAACTTCTTTAGCCAATTGTGGCTCTTGTTTACGGTCTCCCGCACCTTGACGTGGTTGCTGGAGAAGTAGGCAGTGCCGTCTTTGTTCACCCGAAAGGAGAACAGCTTGCAGAATACCGCGAGGCTGAACTTGATCCGCTCTTTCCGTTAGGGGTCATCTGGCCGAGGATGACCCCAAAATATTTTAGTATTAGGCAGACCTCCGACCATAGAGGGAGCCGAAGACCAACCTTGAAATGCATCGTGGGGATGGCGAGCTCCTCTCCTGAGAGGTCGTTGATCTTCTCCCCCTTCCCAGGTCGCCTTGCCACGAAGCCCGGCGGTATGTAGTTGCCTATAGCATCAAGGAACTCGCCTTCCGAAATGGCGGCATGAGAGAAGTCGTGTTCAGAGAAAGTCCAGGCGCACTTGCTCCACCGATCCACATCACCGCCACCACCCATCTTGCAGGAATATTGCGGAGCAGGACGCCGCAGTTCTTGTAGCAAGCGGGCGAGTCGGGAGTCGCAGGAAGTAGAGAAGAAGGGAAAATCTTAAATGCGGTAGGTAAGAAAGCGTCGGCAGGGCCTATTTATAGAAAGAAAAAAGGTGGGAAAATGACCCGACGGCGGGAAAAGTGCGGATAGCAAAATGCACCCTGACGTTTCGAATTCCGGGCCCATCGTGGGCTCATCCTAGCTCGCCTTTGTGTCGCAAGACTATTCGGCAGCGAGCCGCGCTCACCCACGTCCGCCCAGTAGATGGGCGCGCTACGATTCGCACCCGCCAGAAACAGTAGGCGGGCCGCTTAGGCTCGCGATCTGCGAGCACCCGACTCACTTCCGTCGAGACTAGATGGGCGGGCTGGGCGGCGCGGTTCAATAATTTCGCGCCCGCTTAAAGAAGTGGTAGGCGAGCAAGAGCGCTTCATCCGCATTCACCCAGAGAAAACTAAGCAACGACACAATAAAAGTAGTATACAACAAACATGAGCACATTGACGGGCGAAAAGTCTCAAATTATTACAAACAGATTAAATGTCCCGAGGAAAGAAGCTTTGTGACCTTATTACGCGAGTTGGTCTAGGATGCAGGTGCGACTCGGGCCTGACGATCGGTAGCGAGGAAGGGGCGGGTGGCTCAGTACTAGATCCATTTCCACCTACCCCGTCCTTGCATCCCGGATCGAGGTGGCACGCGAGGATAGTAGTACTCGCGAACCACCGTTAATTCCCGCTGGGCCAGGTCAACCTGTTCCGTCGCGTGTCTAAGTCGCTCCTCCACCCGTGTGATATGCACCCCCTAAGAAGTAACTCCATCCCCGTCAGCTGGACGCCTCATTCCCTCTAGAACTACGAACCACTCCTCTGCCTCATCTTTGTCCTCGTCTACCTATTGCAGACCTCCTGTAGCAGCAGGGATTGTTTTTGAAATAGTCGCGTCACTCGCTTCTTCATCCCCTCAGCATCTAGAGGGTCGCCCAGATACTCCGAGACGTGGTCCGTATCGGGGGGAGGCGGATACCCTCGCTCATGTCGACATCGGAGGAGGATATCACGTTAATGCCTACAGAGGAGTGATCAGAAAAGGCGAGCAGTAATAAACGGGCAAGAATACAAACTCATTGGGGGTCGGCACGTCGCCCACACCAGCAGATGACCAGGAGGTGCCCGATCGGCCCTGAAAGAGCCCCCCTTCCAAAACTGCGAAGGATTTCCCCAGCCGGGGGGAATTGGCGACTGAGAAATCACTGGAGGGGTGAGCCCCTGGCCCGAAGGGCTGGCGACCTGCTCGGTTATCAGTGGGAGGGAATGACTCCGCTCCCCTCCGTTGCCTCCATCTTCGCGGGGCGTCACCTGCAGAAAAAGGAATCAGAGGCAAAATGGCGAATCAAGCGGGAGGTTTGCTTACCTCATGGGCGACCTTGGCACCGGCCGCCGTGCTGGATCCCGGGAGGTCGTTTGTAGGAGACCGCCTAACGATTTTCCCTTTCATCGGCCTAAAGAGGGGACCGGGCAATCCGCGCGCCAACCATAGGGCGGCGTCAAGAGCTTTCTCCCTAGTCCCCTCCCTCGCGGCCGCCAGACGCGCTCACATCTCCTCAGACACGAGCATCGTTCAGCTATAACTCAGAAGGGAGATTAAAAGAAAGGTAGGATTTTTCCCAAAGGACCGATGACATATTTATAGCATGATAATGAGACCCACCAAAAGATTCTCTCCAGCTCAGCAAATCACTCACCGAACATGTGGGTTGGATGATTCTTTCCGAGCTTTGTCAAGCTCAAAAAGAGCGGGGATTGTGTACAACCTCGTGTTCGTCGAGTAGGTTCGCCAAGCTAGGCGAGAGGATCACGACAACCTGCCCGCGCCAGAATAACATGTAGGCGAACTCAGAACGACCAGCTCGCTCTCACCAAAGCTAGGAGGGCGAGCTACGCAAGCTGGCCCACCCAGCCCGCACCCGCCTGGAGTTCGTCGAACGGAGCTCAGCTTCGTCGAGCTAACCTCAGGAGTTAGAAACCTGAGTTCGTCGAACTAAGCTCGGCGTTCGTAGAACTCAATTTCTCCAACAATTCCTTCTGTAGTAACTGTAACATCCCATTTTCAACTAGACCCCTAAGTGTGGTTATTGGCCATGACTAGGTCATGACCAAACCCTAGGAAGCTTAAGAAGACCAAGGAAACCTAAGAATGTGGGTGAGACCACTATGGTCTGCAAATAGTAAATTCCTGAACCTTTGTTTAAGATAACCATGGGGCTTCACCAAGACTTCAAGACCCCACCATGTTCTCATCAAACCATGGTAAGATCCATTAGATCAATAAGGACCCATGGACGGCAGTCAAAAGGGTTAAGTTGACCCAAGTCAACCCTAACCCTAAATGGGTCAAACCAACCTACTTAGGGTCAATTGACCATCCCCAAGCCAAGTGGACCCCACCCAAGCCCACCTAACCCTAGAGTGAGGTCAATGGGTCACCTAGGACCCATTGGGGTCCACCCAAGAGGCTAAGTTGACCAAAGTCAACTCTAACCCTAAATGGGTCAACCTAGCCTACATTGGGTCAAACTGGCCTACACAAGGGCCAATTGAAGTTCCCTTAGCCAAGTGGACCCCACACATACCTTCATAACCATAGTGAGAGGCCAACAGGTCACCAAGGACCCATTGGGGTCAACCAAAAAGGCTAAGTTGACCAAAATCAACTCTAGCCCTAAAGTAGTCAAGGTACCCTACTTAAGGGTCAAGTGACCTCTAAAGGGCCATTACAACCCTACCTAGGCCTCAGGGGAGGCCAATGGGTCACCAAGGACCCATTTGGGCCAACCTCAAAGACCAAATTGACCTAAGTCAACCATAGCCTAGGTTTGGGTCAAGCTAGCCCAAATGGGCTAACTCAAGCTCAAGCCCAACTCACTTGGGCTAACCATATTTTGGTGGATGAAATAAACATGTGGGCTGCCAATATGAGATTTACCAGCCAACTTAGTGACTAGGAGAGAGAGAGAGAATCTCAAAATTAAAGAATAATTTAGGAGAGAGAAAGAGGTATATTTAAGGGTATTTAGTAGAATAAGCCACTTGGACCCATGCCATCAGCCCCCACATGGGCTGGCCGACCCTTGGAAGTCATGAGAAGGAGCTGGAATGGAGTGGGACCCACCCATGCATGCATGGTGACAATAACAAAGAAATCCCTCCACCTTGCACTTAGGAATTATCACCCTCCCCTCCATACTTCATCTTCTCACTCTCTCCCTCTCCCCTTTCAGTCTCAACACTCTCAGAAAAAGGAGAGCAGCAGCAGAGAGAGAGAGAGAGAAACCGAGCTTTGGCCGTGAAAACTAAGAGAGAAGCGCCGCCGCTGCCGCAAAGGTTCCCCGCCGCTCCTCACGTCGCAAGGCCGCCGGGAAGGTCCTCCCTCACCTCTCTCTTCATGTTTAGATCTTAGGGATGTTTAGGTTAGGGTTCGGGCTCGAATGAGCCCAAACCCAGATCTTCGTTTTTCCTCCATTAATGGCGGTTTGAAGGTTTTCGGGTGAGGTGGCGCCGCCACCTCCGGCCGCCCTAGCCGCCGGCAGAAGCTTGCCCCCACCACCGTGAGAGGGGAGCTGATGATCGCCGGTGGAGGCACCGCCGGAGGCGGCCGGGAAAAGCCCCGTGAAACTCGGGCTGGCATGCAGGCGGTTTGGGGAAGAAACACAGCAGCCGTCGGATTTGCTTTAGGATTAGTGCCATGCAACATTTCAAATTCTGGATTTATTTAATTTGTGAATAGTGTATTTTGTGGCCTTTTATATCCGACTCTTGCATGTCAGATTTTAGGGCCCTTACAGCCTTTTCCATAAACTGTTCTCAACATGCAAATTGTAGGTCTTGGAGTCACCTTTAATTTGACATGTTACACATAATTGTTTGTTAAGTGTACTGCCCTATAGAGCCATTTTCCCAGGGCTGGTCCTAGAGTAGGGCAGAAACTAAAATGAGTGCCCTGCCCAAATCCTAAGTTCACATGGGTTGAAATTTCGGGCATGTGGCCTCATTAGGTATATCTAGGCCCTACCCAAAAATGAGAATTTTTGGGGAAAATAAGTATATAGTTTTAGTCCAAATATTATAAATTAAATAATGTTGATATTTGGAGCATATCAACTCCACAATGCCCCAAAATTTGGTGGCCTGCTCTTAGGAGTATATTAGACCTATGGTAGAAAAATTAGATAATTTAACCCTCTGCATGTTGAGATATCGCACATGCAAGATCTAAAAATTAAATGGCCTTGGGCTGCAAATAGCAAAATGCAGAAATTTGAAAGTGATGCACAAGCCCATCCAGAGGTCTAAATGATCTGAGATTTTGGGGAGTAACTGGTTTAGGGCATATTTAGGTCCTGCCCAAAAATGGGATTAATTGGAATTAAAATTAGGGTGTAATTACCAAATTACCCCTAGGCTTGTTTAGGTGATTCTTGGAGTAGTTCAACTCCAAAAGGCCCCAATTTTTGGTGGAATGTCCATGCTGACATTATTAGGGCATGGTTAAATGTTTAGCCCACATGGATCACAGCAAGTTAGGGAAACCCCTTACATGTGTTGGCTTGTAGAGGACTTGGTGTGCTTATAGCCAAAAGAAGAAAAAAATAAAATATTGAAGGCACAGTCCTTTTTAGACCACTGACTTAGTATTACTTTAAGTACCCTCCCATCTCTTTGGGGAAAATAGATGAATTAGGGTTGACTTACCCTTGGACCCAAGTTCACACCCTAAGGATGGACCTTTAGGGGGTTGTGAAGGACATAGGGGCAAATTCTCTTGTATGGCTTTGTAAATTAGTAGAGAGTTAGTTTAGATATATTTAAGGCTCTGGTTGAAAGATTAGGGAATTTTGAAGTAGTTAAGTAACTCTAAAGTCAAACCCTAGTTTTAGGGTAGAAGCACTAATAGGTCAAAATGATAACTTAACCTCATCTAAAAACTGTGAAAATGGGGTAGAATGAATATTAGGGTGAGTTGAACCCCTAAATATTTTTAGTGGAATTTTATGGATTATATTCATGGTAGTTCCTTTGTTAATTATCAAAGTGTCCAATTCAGTATTTGATTTAATTTGATCATTTAGTTTAATTGGAATCTAGTAGAACTTGTCCAATAGAGGTTTTTGACCTAAATAGAGGTCTCTGAATTTTATTATAATTTTTAAAGGATTTTATATATTGCTTCCTTCATAAATTTTGTAAAGGCCATATTTGATAAATAAATCATTTAAAGAATAATTTAACATTTAAAAATGTGAAGTTGGGCCACTGATGATTTTAGGATGATATCTACTATTAAGAATTTAATTAGAAATTTTGAAGTATATTTATAGTGCTTGATTCACAATTATGCTCTTTGTTGATTTTGGTATTGAATTTATTTAGAATTAAATATTTTGTGAAAAATCATGAAAGTTTGGCTAGTGATAATTTTAGGACTGTAGTAGTGTAATATAGTTTTCTAAAATTATTTGGATGATAATTTCAAGTAGTTGCTTTACAAATCTTGGAATATGGGAATTTACTGCAAAAATAATTTTAGGCCCCATAAATGTTTGTATAAAATGTCAAATTTGGAAATTGTCACTTTTGGATATATGAAATTTTATCATGAATTTATGGAACATTAATGATGTCTAAGATGTATACTGCATGATCAACTCGACTATAATTGGCCCTTGTAATAAATTATTTAAATAGAAGATTAATTGAGGAAAATACAATATTCTGGAATTAAATCATTTATGTCATGATAGGACTCCAGTAATAATCCTAGGTCATTCAGATGAAAACTCGAAGGACATCCTATCATGAACATCACTTAGTATAAGTCGGTCTGCAAATAGTAATTTGGGGAAAAGTTGTATTAGGATAAGAGTTGGAATAGGGTGGAGTTAGTCGTGTTGAATTGTTTGAATAAAAGTGGATGAGTCACCTAGAAAGTTCTAAGGAGTGGTGGGAATCGTGTGGATGTGTGTTAGAAGGTAAGCGAGTTCGACGAAAGATCGTCGTGCCCGCGAGAGTGAAAGGTCTAAACTACCTTAGGATTAGCCTATCGCAATATGAGAAGGTAATGAGTAAAGGAAATCAACCAATAATACTAATAAGTACCTTGCGAAAGGGAACGCTGGGCGTAATCCCAACACAGTTCCTAGTGCCCCTTGAGAGCCCTTCACAGGGAATACCGGGGGCAGTCCTGGGTTAACGTAAACCTTAAAGAACAAATCAAATGAGTAATTTAGTAAATAGAGTTTCACACTGCACTCACTAGTTGGACAAGTATTGGAAATGGTTAAGTCGTCCCGAGGTGTTCAAAGGGGCGCCATCCCGCGGTGTTCAAAGGGATGAGGTTTGGAATAAGAGACGGACGTTTCGGTCCGGCGAGCTTTGGCTCGGTTGATACTTGTGACGGACGGGATGGTCTGGGGAGCTTTGGCTCGGTTCTGATACGATAAACTTGCATGTGCATAAATCTAGTGGCGGGGCATGCGGTACTGGTCATTCGTCACACCGATGACAGTACGGTGCACCAGGCAATTGTGAGAGTTAGAGGGGCCAGTGGGTTGTTTTACACTGCGGTCTGGAGGACGACCCCCGATAACGCACATTCGACCCAACAAGACTGACGGGTTGTCAGCAAAGTACGTACGCGAGACTCTAGAGTGCACCTTGGACGTGTACAGAGGCGTATGAGAGGGGTCTAAGGCTTGGTAGTGTGCATACCGGCCTAGAAGCGGAGACGCCCGCTCCGCTGCTGCCGTAGCCACAGCGGTGGTACCCGAGAGTGATGCTAGCTCTCAAAAAGTGGGAACTAAAGGTCTGTGTGCACAGAGTCGGGTGTGTGTGTTGCACTTGCAAGTCCATCATACCCACTTGCATGTCATAGCATAATCGATTCATTTAACCCTTACACCTAAAGTATAAGTGGTATGTGACGCTTATACATTAGGCCCTGCAAAACGACCCCTTGGTCTATAAGCTTGTGTGGACAAGTTTATAAATTAAGGTTATTTCAATATTTATATGCTGCTTGTGATAACCGACACCCCAACGTATAAAGTGGTATGAGATATTTTATACGATGGGAGCCTTGTAGAAGATCCCTTGGCTTATGTGTATTCACATAAGTGAAGGTTATATTCCTTTCTTACTTTACTCATTATAACCTGATTATAAATTGTTAGCTAGGTCCTACTGTCACCTGTTTTTGATTTCTCTCCTCTTTCATGTCCTTTCCTTTCTTCCTCCCCTCTCGGTGCCTAGGAGCATGGGGGAAGGGGTGGGGGACGATAGGGCTTAGTCTTTTAGACTAATGGTTTTCGAACCACATCATATTAGGGGATCGTGGAGCCGAGTATGGAGGAGCAGCCCAGGAGACCGGTGCAGTTAGAGATAGGGCAGTCTAGCTCAGGAGTACAGCCAGCTGGGACCGTGAGTTCCGACTTCTAGTAGTTGTTTTGTTTTGCTTCTGCATGAGGGATCTGTAGTGAGGATATGGATGTACCGGGCTTCAGCCCTTTTATTTCTGTACATTTTATTATTCTGTGGACACTCCCTTCGTGGAGATTTTTATATATATGTGATATGCTGTGGACTTGTCTTCTCTTGTACTGCTACTTTTGCGTCAGCTGCGATCGATTTGGCCGGCAGGATCGGCGTCTTGTAGTGACGACCTTCCCGGGTACGAAGGTGTCACCGCAAGGCGGCGGTTCTGGGCCTAAGACCCCGGGGTTTTAAAAAGAAAAAAAAAGAGGGGGTCTTACAAGTGGTATCAGAGCCAGGTTTATATCCAAAAGTAACAGTCCACAACCCCTGTGTCACCCCAGCGCGAGTTTAGTTTGGGGACAAACTAAGCAGCGGAAGCAGTGGTATGCCCATGTGGGGATCACATATATAATTGTCCATTTTAGTTAAGGTTGGAAAAGTTCTGACGATAAATTTTGTAACGCAACCTCCAGTACTGCCTACACAGATTCCAGAAGTTGCACCACCGCCGTCGGTTCCCACTCAATTCCTACAGTCTGACACGAGATAGACTCTAACGGCTATCCTGGAAGCCTTCAGGAACCAACAGGCCCCGGCTCCGCAGCCTATTCCGGGAGCCAACTGGCTCACCATCTTTCGAGGACTCTCTCTCCCCCGTCCTACTTGGGGACAGAGGGGGTAGTTCGGACAGAGGAATGGCTAGACATCATGAAGGAGATGCTGACTGGGATACAGATCCCTTGGGAGGAGAGGGTGCCACTGGTTGTTTCCTGCTTGGAGTCTCATGCCAAGCGGTGGTGGAAGACAGTTCTGGAGACTACCTTTGCTGATAGGGAGGCTGCCGAGGTGACGTAGGAGGAGTTCAGGCTCATGCTGTTGGAGTACTTTGTTCCGCAGTCGGCCCGAGATGAGTTGGAGGACCGCTTCTTACAGTTGAAGCAATGTTCCAGGACGGTGGTGGAATACCATCGAGAATTCAACCATCTGGCCCGTTTTGCAGACTCCTACCGGCTAGATAAGGCAGCGTACACCAAGAGGTTCTACAAAGGTTTACGGGAAGACAGGAGGGATGCACTTCTTTTCGTTTCGGACGGGCCTATCACTCGTATTCTGGAGATGGCAAAAAGGTTAGAGGCAGATTGGCTCACCACCAGAGGCCGGAAACGGCCAACGGAGGATCAGAGCCGAGGAGCCCGAAACGATCAGCGGCGAGGTCGTGCGCCAGAGGTACAAAAGGTGGAGGATCAGCCTCGACAGGAGGTGAGGCAGGAGCCGAGGGGGCAGGTGACGATGGCCCCTCAGCCTATTCAGATGAGAGATGTGCAGAGACCAGGAGGTGGGGCTTACACTCCGCCGGAATGTTACCACTGCCATCAGGTGGGGCACATCAAGAGAAACTGTCCCGTGAGAGGGATGCCTCCACCAGCACCACAGATTGCCCCACCGACTCAGCATTTTGGAGGCCGAGGACGTGGCCAAGGACGCGGATATCAGGGTAGAGATCGCAGGCCGGGAGGACAGCAGATTTATGCACTGGACCTGGCTCAACCCAGGAACCCGGAGCAAGTTATTACAGGTACGACCAAAAGTTTTCTTTTTTTTACTTAACTTCTTTTCTTCCTAGAAAAGTAGTTTCATGAACTTGAATTATTAAAGACTAGGCAGTAAAACCAGAAAATAGAACTCTAAGCAAATATTCAATCTCAGGCATCGTCTTCATTTGCGGCAAGCCCGCACACACTCTCTTCGACACGGGTGC
This sequence comes from Platanthera guangdongensis, assembly GCA_039583875.1. NCBI lineage: Eukaryota > Viridiplantae > Streptophyta > Magnoliopsida > Asparagales > Orchidaceae > Platanthera > Platanthera guangdongensis. The sequence goes on from CM077156.1 coordinate 12,176,614, forward strand.
TTCGCACTCGTTTGTGTCGGAGACCTTTATCCAAGGGTTAGGAGGCGTGGAGAGGATCACCGCCCAGATGTACGGATACAGCTACCTGACGGGTCGGAGCTGTTCGCATCATCCCATTGCAACCTGGAGGCATGGATAGGCGGAAAACCCTTCAAAGCTCCAGCGACAATTCTGTTGCTGCCTCTAAGCCTAGACAGATAGGCAAACAGAGCACACAAACCGGACACTGGAGGACCTGCTGAGACTGTGTATTGTGGACCGTGGAGAGCCCTGGGAGAGGATGTTGCCCCTAGTGGAGTTTTCGTACAATAACAGTCATCAGTCTAGTATACAGATGGCTCCATATGAGGCGTTGTATGGGCGGAAATGTAGGACTCCGTTGTCTTGGATACAAGATGAGGGTCCAAAGATTGTGGGCATGGACTTTATCGAGGATACTGAGGTGCAGGTACGACTGATACGAGATAGAATGCTGGAGGCGCAGAGCAGGCAGGCGAAGTATTATGACGCTCGACATCGTCTAGTTGAATTTTAGGCAAGGGATCGGGTGTTCTTGAAGATCCAGCCGATGCATGGGATTTCACGAGTACGTGGTCGGCAGAAGAAGCTTAGCCCGAGGTACATGGGGCCGTTCAAGATCCTGGAGCGGATCAGTCCATTAGCTTACCGGCTGGAGCTGTCACCGGAGCTGGCCGGCTTGCATGACGTCTTTCACGTGTCTTCACTCAGGAGGGCTCTACTACGCCCGGAGTTGCAGATTACGGCCACTGATGGGCCGGTAGCTTCGGATCGATCTGTACATTTGGAGCCGATACGGATCGACGACCAGGGGATACGAGTCTTGCGCCGCAAGAAGATCCGCTAGTCAAAGTCCTGTGGAGGAACCACGGACGAGAGGAGCATACTTGGGAGCCACAGGACCTGATGCAGGAAAGATATCCGGAGCTATTTAGTCAGATATACCTCACAACCTCTCAACATGTTCATTTTACATTCCTGTTTTTAAACTAGTAAGGCTACTCTAGGAAGAGTAGGGGCTAATCTTTTGTTTATTGGGGTGTTGGCTTTGCCAATTGGGTGAATTGGTCATATATCTAGGTTTTTTTTCCTTTAAACCCCACTTAGCAAACATGGCGTCGAAATGTAATCTTCCACTTCTTATGGGATGTTACAAGTTTCTTTTCTTTGGTAGAAATTCCCGTAGCCCTAACCTGGATTTCGGGGACGAAATCTTTGTTTTGTTTATTGGGATTTGTAACATCCTATTTTCAACTAGACTCCTAAGTGTGGTTATTGGCCATGACTAGGTCATGACCAAACCCTAGGAAGCCTAAGAAGACCAAGGAAACCTAAGAATGTGGGTGAGACCACTATGGTCTGCAAATAGTAAATTCCTGAACCTTTGTTTAAGATAACCATGGGGCTTCACCAAGACTTCAAGACCCAACCATGTTCTCATCAAACCATGGTAAGATCCATTAGATCAATAAGGACCCATGGACGGCAGTCAAAAGGGTTAAGTTGACCCAAGTCAACCCTAACCCTAAATGGGTCAAACCAACCTACTTAGGGTCAATTGACCATCCCCAAGCCAAGTGGACCCCACCCAAGCCCACCTAACCCTAGAGTGAGGTCAATGGGTCACCTAGGACCCATTGGGGTCCACCCAAGAGGCTAAGTTGACCAAAGTCAACTCTAACACTAAATGGGTCAACCTAGCCTACATTGGGTCAAACTGGCCTACACAAGGGCCAATTGAAGTTCCCTTAGCCAAGTGGACCCCACACATACCTTCATAACCATAGTGAGAGGGCAACAGGTCACCAAGGACCCATTGGGGTCAACCAAAAAGGCTAAGTTGACCAAAGTCAACTCTAGCCCTAAAGTAGTCAAGGTACCCTACTTAAGGGTCAAGTGACCTCTAAAGGGCCATTACAACCCTACCTAGGCCTCAGGGGAGGCCAATGGGTCACCAAGGACCCATTTGGGCCAACCTCAAAGACCAAATTGACCTAAGTCAACCCTAGCCTAGGTTTGGGTCAAGCTAGCCCAAATGGGCTAACTCAAGCTCAAGCCCAACTCACTTGGGCTAACCATATTTTGGTGGATGAAATAAACATGTGGGCTGCCAATATGAGATTTACCAGCCAACTTAGTGACTAGGAGAGAGAGAGAGAGAATCTCAAAATTAAAGAATAATTTAGGAGAGAGAAAGAGGTATATTTAAAGGTATTTAGTGGAATAAGCCACTTGGACCCATGCCATCAGCCCCCACATGGGCTGGCCGACCCTTGGAAGTCATGAGAAGGAGCTGGAATGGAGTGGGACCCACCCATGCATGCATGGTGACAATAACAAAGAAATCCCTCCACCTTGCACTTAGGAATTATCACCCTCCCCTCCATACTTCATCTTCTCACTCTCTCCCTCTCCCCTTTCAGTGTCAACACTCTCAGAACAAGGAGAGCAGCAGCAGAGAGAGAGAGAGAAACCGAGCTTTGGCCGTGAAAACTAAGAGAGAAGCGCCGCCGCCGCCGCCATGGTTCCCCGCCGCTCCTCACGTCGCAAGGCCGCCTGGAAGGTCCTCCCTCACCTCTCTCTTCATGTTTAGATCTTAGGGATGTTTAGGTTAGGGTTCGGGCTCGGGCTCGAATGATCCCGAACCCAGATCTTCGTTTTTCCTCCATTAATGGCGGTTTGAAGGTTTTCGGGTGAGGTGGCGCCGCCACCTCCGGCCGCCCTAGCCGCCGACAGAAGCTTGCCCCCACCACCGTGAGAGGGGAGCTGATGATCGCCGGTGGAGGCACCGCCGGAGGCGGCCGGGAAAAGCCCCGTGAAACTCGGGCTGGCATGCAGGCGGTTTGGGGAAGAAACACAGCAGCCGTCGGATTTGCTTTAGGATTAGTGCCATGCAACATTTCAAATTCTGGATTTATTTAATTTGTGAATAGTGTATTTTGTGGCCTTTTATATCCGACTTTTGCATGTCAGATTTTAGGGCCCTTACAGCCTTTTCCATAAACTGTTCTCAACATGAAAAATGTAGGTCTTGGAGTCACCTTTAATTTGACATGTTACACATAATTTTTGGTTAAGTGTACTGCCCTATAGAGCCATTTTCCTAGGGCTGGTCCTAGAGTAGGGCAGAAACTAAAATGAGTGCCCTGCCCAAATCCTAAGTCCACATGGGCTGAAATGTTGGGCATGTGGCCTCATTAGGTATATCTAGGCCCTACCCAAAAATGGGAATTTTTGGGGAAAATAAGTATATAGTTTTAGTACAAATATTATAAATTAAATATTGTTGATATTTGGAGCATATCAACTCCACAATGCCCCAAATTTTGGTGGCCTGCCCTTAGGAGTATATTAGACCTATGGTAGAAAAATTAGACAATTTAACCCTCTGCATGTTGAGATATCGCACATGCAAGATCTAAAAATTAAATGGCCTTGGGCTGCAAATAGCAAAATGCAGAAATTTGAAAGTGATGCCCAAGCCCATCCAGAGGTCCAAATGACCTACGATTTTGGGGAGTAACTGGTTTAGGGCATATTTAGGTCCTGCCCAAAAATGGGATTAATTGGAATTAAAATTAGGGTGTAATTACCAAATTACCCCTAGGCTTGTTTAGGTGATTCTTGGAGTAGTTCAACTCCAAAAGGCCCCAATTTTTGGTGGCATGTCCATGCTGACATTATTAGGGCATGGTTAAATGTTTAGCCCACATGGATCACAGCAAGTTAGGGAAACCCCTTGCATGTGTTGACTTGTAGAGGACTTGGTGTGCTTATAGCCAAAAGAAGAAAAAATAAAATATTGAAGGCACAGTCCTTTTTAGACCACTGACTTAGTATTACTTTAAGTACCCTCCCATCTCTTTGGGGAAAATAGATGAATTAGGGTTGACTTACCCTTGGACCCAAGTTCACACCCTAAGGATGGACCTTTAGGGGATTGTGAAGGACATAGGGGCAAATTCTCTTGTATGACTTTGTAAATCAGTAGAGAGTTAGTTTAGATATATTTAAGGCTCTGATTGAAAGATTAGGGAATTTTGAAGTAGTTAAGTAACTCTAAAGTCAAACTCTAGTTTTAGGGTAGAAGCACTAATAGGTCAAAATGGTAACTTAACCTCATCTAAAAACTGTGAAAATGGGGTAGAATGAATATTAGGGTGAGTTGAACCCCAAAATATTTTTAGTGGAATTTTATGGATTATATTCATGGTAGTTCCTTTGTTAATTATCAAAGTGTCCAATTTAGTATTTGATTTAATTTGATCATTTAGTTTAATTGGAATCTAGTAGAACTTGTCCAGTAGAGGTTTTTGACCTAAATAGAGGTCTCTGAATTTTATTATAATTTTTAAAGGATTTTATATATTGCTTCCTTCATAAATTTTGTAAAGGCCATATTTGATAAATAAATCATTTAAAGAATAATTTAACATTTAAAAATGTGAAGTTTGGCCACTGATGATTTTAGGATGATATCTACTATTAGGAATTTAATTAGAAATTTTGAAGTATATTTATAGTGCTTGATTCACAATTATGCTCTTTGTTGATTTTGGTATTGAATTTATTTAGAATTAAATATTTTGTGAAAAATCATGAAAGTTTGGCTAGTGATAATTTTAGGACTGTAGTAGTGTAATATAGTTTTCTCAAATTATTTGGATGATAATTTCAAGTAGTTGCTTTACAAATCTTGGAATATGGGAATTTACTGCAAAAATAATTTTAGGCCCCATAAATGTTTGTATAAAATGTCAAATTTGGAAATTGTCACTTTTGGATATATGGAATTTTATCATGAATTTAGGGAACATTAATGATGTCTAAGATGTATACTGCATGATCAACTCGACTATAATTGGCCCTTGTAATAAATTATTTAAATAGAAGATTAATTGAGGAAAATACAATATTCGGGAATTAAATCATTTATATCATGATAGGACTCCAGTAATAATCCTAGGTTATTCGGATGAAAACTCGATGGACATCCTATCATGAACATCACTTAGTATAGGTCGGTCTGCAAATAGTAATTTGGGGAAAAGTTGTATTAGGATAAGAGTTGGAATAGGGTGGAGTTAGTCGTGTTGAATTGTTTGAATAAAAGTGGATGAGTCACCTAGAAAGTTCTAAGGAGTGGTGGGAATCGTGTGGATGTGTGTTAGAAGGTAAGCGAGTTCGACGAAAGATCGTCGTGCCCGCGAGAGTGAACGGTCTAAACTACCTTAGGATTAGCCTATCGTAATATGAGAAGGTAATGAGTAAAGGAAATCAACCAATAATATTAATAAGTACCTTGCGAAAGGGAACGCTGGGCGTAATCCCAACACAGTTCCTAGTGCCCCTTGAGAGCCCTACACAGGGAATACCGGGGGCAGTCCTGGGTTAACGTAAACCTTAAAGAACAAATCAAAAGAGTAATTTAGTAAATAGGGTTTCACATTGCACTCACTAGTTGGACAAGTATTGGAAATGGTTAAGTCGTCCCGAGGTGTTCAAAGGGGCGCCATCCCGCGGTGTTCAAAGGGATGAGGTTTGGAATAAGAGACGGACGTTTCGGTCCGGCGAGCTTTGGCTCGGTTGATACTTGTGACGGACGGGATGGTCCGGGGAGTTTTGGCTCGGTTCTGATACGATAAACTTGCATGTGCATAAATCTAGTGGCGGGGCATGCGGTACTGGTCGTTCGTCACACCGATGGCAGTACGGTGCACCAGGCGGTTGTGAGAGTTAGAGGGGCCAGTGGGTTGTTTTACACTGCGGTCTGGAGGACGACCCCCGATAACGCACATCCGACCCAACAAGACTGACGGGTTATCAGCAAAGTACGTACGCGAGACTCTAGAGTGCACCTTGGACGTGTACAGAGGCGTATGAGAGGGGTCTAAGGCTTGGTAGTGTGCATACCGGCCTAAAAGCGGAGACGCCCGCTCCGTTGCTGCCGTAGCCACAGCGGTGGTACCCGAGAGTGATGCTAGCTCTCAAAAAGTGGGAACTAAAGGTCTGTGTGCACAGAGTCGGGTGTGTGTGTTGCACTTGCATGTCCATCATACCCACTTGCATGTCATAGCATAATCGATTCATTTAACCCTGACACCTAAAGTATAAGTGGTATGGGACGCTTATACATTAGGCCCTGCAAAACGACCCCTTGGTCTATAAGCTTGTGTGGGCAAGTTTATAAATTAAGGTTATTTCAATATTTATATGCTGCTTGTGATAACCGACACCCCAACGTATAAAGTGGTTTGAGATATTTTATACGATGAGAGCCTTGCAGAAGATCCCTTGGCTTATGTGTATTCACATAAGTGAAGGTTATATTCCTTTCTTACTTTACTTATTATAACCTGATTATAAATTGCTAGCTAGGTCCCCCTGTCACCTGTTTTTGATTTCTCTCCTCTTTCACGTCCTTTCCTTTCTTCCTCCCCGCTCGGTGCCTAGGAGCATGGGGGAAGGGGTGGGGGACGATAGGGCTTAGTCTTTTAGACTAATGGTTTTCGAACCATATCATATTAGGGGATCGTGAAGCCGAGTATGGAGGAGCAGCCCAGGAGACCGGTGCAGTTAGAGATAGGGCAGTCTAGCTCAGGAGTACAGCCAGCTGGGACCGTGAGTTCCGACTTCTAGTAGTTGTTTTGTTTTGCTTCTGCATGAGGGATCTGTAGTGAGGATATGGATGTACCGGGCTTCAGCCCTTTTATTTTTGTACACTTTATTATTCTGTGGACACTCCCTTCGTGGAGATTTTTATATATATGTGATATGCTGTGGACTTGTCTTCTCTTGTACTGCTACTTTTGCGTCAGCTGCGATCGATTTGGCCGGCAGGATCGGCGTCTTGTAGTGACGACCTTCCCGGGTACGAAGGTGTCACCGCAAGGCGGCGGTTCTGGGCCTAAAACCCCGGGGTTTTAAAAAGAAAAAAAAGAGGGGTCTTACAAGTGGTATCAGAGCCAGGTTTCGATCCAAAAGTAACAGTCCACAACCCCTGGGTCACCCCCGCGTGAGTTTATTTTGGGGACAAACTAAGCAGCGGAAGCAGTGGTATGCCCATGTGGGGATCACATATATAATTGTCCATTTTAGTTAAGGTTGGAAAAGTTCTGACGATAAATTTTGTAACGCAACCTCCAGTACTGCCTACACAGATTCCAGAAGTTGCACCACCGCCGCCGGTTCCCACTCAATTCCTACAGTCTGACACGAGACAGACTCTAACGGCTATCCTGGAAGCCTTCAGGAACCAACAGGCCCCGGCTCCGCAGCCTATTCCGGGAGCCAACTGGCTCAGCATCTTTTGAGGACTCTCTCTCCCCCGTCCTACTTGGGGACAGAGGGGGTAGTTCAGACAGAGGAATGGCTAGACATCATGGAGGAGATGCTGACAGGGATACGGAGCCCTTGGGAGGAGAGGGTGCCTTGCAAGGCACTGGGGGGAAAGAGTGCTAGGTTGAGAGTCATTTTTTGTATGCATATGAGACTTTAAAATAAACTATAATTTCAAAAGTTGAAAGATTAAAAGTTAAATTCATTGTAACTATGTGACTTTAAAATAAACTATAATTTAAAAAAACATTCTTACATAAAAGTCATAGTTTATGAATTCATTCTTAGACCTAAATGCTTTGTATATCCATAATTATTTACACCTAGTTTGTGTCTCACATTATTGAGGGAGTAGGATTGTGTGCATTAGAGTCCTAACATCTAAGTCATGTCTTGTCCTTAACCGGGGAGGGTTCCAGTGGGGCCTTGCAAGGCACTGGGGGGAAAGAGTGCTAGGTTGAGAGTCATTTTTTGTATGCATATGAGACTAACATCCCAACCTACGACATGTGTGCAACTCCTCATGTCCATCTGTCACTTAGTACGGGGCTAGGGTGTAGACATATAGTTAGGGTATTAAATCTAGGACATACTACATCACTATCACTGAATGAACATTATTATAAATTATATTTTTATTTATGTCATGCATATTATATCTCTTGTTCGAACATGTCATCTTGTATTTTTCCATATTATGTACAATTTGGGCATTCATGATTTTGAACAACATAAGTATTTTGAAAAATAACATTTTTTTCACCATATGTCTAAAATTATATCCGCAATATTTTCATTATTATTCAAAATTCTTCGCGGTACTTGGTTTCACTTATATTAGTAAACATGAATCAAGATAAACTAGAATGAAAAAATTATTAAAAATCATGTTTTCTATACAATATAACATATTTCTGTGGCTAGCGCACGCGTTAGTACTAATGCTGGCAGTAGCATAAAATAATTATTTAATCTTTATTTTTACATTTTCTCTGATATAGAAGGTCATTTTACTGATGTGTTATTAATATACTTCTATGTTTTCTAGAAAACAATTTGTTTTAAAATATTTGAAAATTAAATACAAAATTACAAAATGAATCCAAAAGAACAAAAATTATAAAAACTGCAAGCTACTCATTGCTATTGTCAAGGATAATTAATTATATCAATTAAGAATTAAATACAATGTTTAATTTAGTTTTCACGTTTCTTAAAATATTATTGTTTAAGTCATGTCTTGATTATTATCTTGTTATGTGCAATGAAATCGATTGTAGAAAATATATGTAGAATTGTTTAGCATGCCTCTAAGTATGAGTAATGTTTTATGTTTGATAATGACTTTACACACTCACTTATTTTGATAACCTACATTGTTTTTAATCTTATACTTGCATGGTTGTGTAGTGTAATAACATAATAATTAAAATGCATAAATAGATTATCTACATTACATTGAATTGTTTACTTCAATTCTATGTTTTTCATGCACTTATTCATTAGAGAAAAGTGGTTTAAAAATTTTAAATGATATTATTTGCAAAACAAGTGAATTTAGAGTACTTGGTCACAAGTATAAAAATCATAGAATAAATGATAAAGAAAACTCCACCAAGCACTACTCACCCTCCTGATAAGTCTTAATAAGCACTGCGAGGTTAAGCATCTTGGAAAAGATTGTAAAGTGTCTTATAACAAACAAAAATATTCACCACTTCTCTTAGTACACTGGATCACAAAAATAAAAACAAAGTTAAAAAGAATAAAAGTGATCGCCCCAAGCACTACTTCGCTCCCTGATAAGTCTTAATGAGCATTGTGTGTGCGAAGCACCTTGATAGTTATACTTTTTATGCATGTGCATTGAAATATCGTGAAAGTAATTTTATTTATGTATTTTAATGTTATATTATTTCATTATATATGCCATTCGTTTTGATTAATACATTTGTATACTTTATCAAATCACTTTTGTACACATTATTATCACAAATAAAACTTCTACTCATGAGAATTGGATCCTAAAGCATATCTACACAATTCTCTACAAACTTAAGTAAATGCACTAGATAGCAAAACATGACCACTTCAATGTTTTTGTTTACTTGAAATGCAAATTTTATTACATTGTAGTTTTATATCTTTTCTTGATATTTTCAAATCATGCTTGTAATTATATCTCAATGGAATAACATTTCTTAGAACTTAAACTCAAACATCTAATTTTTAGTTTTAAAACTCATTAGCTTTTATATATTCTCTATTTCTAAAAAGATGTTTATTTTCAAGAATGCTTATTATACTTTCTGATGTGATTACTACTTGTGCTTACTCATGATTTCTTTTTTAAAAAGTGGTATTTTGAAATAAAAATGTTTACACTATCATTTCATTTATGTTCTTTTCTACTTTAGGTTCCACCATGCTTATTTTTAACAAGTGGTATACACTCACCTCTACGTCATTTTGATATAATCGAAAGGGGAGAATAACTTGCATGAACTTAAAATTTTAGAGGGAGTACATTGTAAATTTCATAAGAAATATTTATGTAGCAGGAGTAATTATAGAATAAGTGCATATATTATCCTATTGCTCGATCATGATTAATCATCCAGTAAGTTATCCCTATTAATATTAAAAGGAATATATTCATCCCTACCCACTTTTGCTAATAATAAAAGGGGGAGAATAAACTGAGAAATCTAGTGGAACCGATATTTAGGGGGAGCAAAATATATATGGAACACTTATACAGGGGGAGCCTTCATATAAGAATAGTATGCATTGCTTTAAAACTACATTGTCATAAACTTATTATTCATGTATATATTTTACCACACTAAGCTATAAACATAAATGGTCTTAAACTCACAAATTTCTCATATAGGTATTTGTTATTATCAAAATGGGGAGATTGTTGGAGCATGCATTCCGCATCTATTGGTTTGAGAATAACAAATATCGTGATGTATTTGATCTACTCTTTTGTGTGTTTATAGTGTGTAGGTTGTACAAGTTGAATGAGGAAACAAGTCCTCAGTCATTGGCATGATCCAAGGTTGTGTACACTTTAGAAAAAAACAAAATGACGAGTTTTGTGTGCTAAACTTCAAACAGCCATAACTTTCAATCTGGGAGGAGTTATGGAACGTGTCACCCCATTCTGAAATGAGATTGAAGTCATATACACTCTGGTAATGGTTCTAATGGCAAAAGTGAAAAGGAGATATCGCCAGACGATAGCCACTGTCGCCCGGTGATAGCTCCACGAACGAATCGTCCAGTGGAAACCTCAGAATTGTGGGACACATGACAGCCAGATAGGATATCGCTGATTGGCAACAGCTAGTGTCGCCGGGCGATATCGATAATATATAAAAGTGATTCATTTTTCCGTGGAGATAAAGGATTGTAGAATTTGGAGTGTTCCTTCCCGTGCAACTGATCCAGAGAGCTCCAACCTTCAGAAAACTCTCATTTTCCCAAGAACGTTCAAGAGCGAAGAAGAGATGGTTCGTGTGCAGCATCTCAGACAATCTTTACAAGGATTTGACGTCGTATTCGGAGCTTCATTTCGAGGGAGTTTTTATTCTGAATTTATATTTTGTAACTTATCTTATCATCTTTGTAATCGGTAGAGAAATCGTCGCCTTGTGCGTGACGTCTAAGTCCTTGCGTGGCTTAGGAGGAAATCACCGCCTTGTGCGTGGCGTCTAGGTTCTTGGGTGGCTTAGGGGAAAATCGCCGTCTTATGTGTGATATCCAAGTTCTTGTGTGGCTTAGGGAGTAATCACTGTCGTGTGTGCAGCGTCTAGATCGTGGTTAGATTTAGGGGGAGGCTAGTAGCAAGATCTAGGGAGAGATACGCTTTATCCTGGCGGATCTTGGTAGAAGGACCGACGAAATCAAAAGTTAACTATATTTTTCATAAGCCTTAATCTTTAGCTTCATAGAGATATCATGTATATTGGTTTATCACTTATGAAATAAAAGATTATCATTTATATTCTTATTTATTTCTAAGTGTTTAATTTTATTAAGAAAAATTAGTTTTGATTTCTTTAATTATTTCATCAAGTAAATTAAGATTAAAAAATAAATTTTGTCAACCCTTATTCACCCCCCTCTAAGGGCGTCGTAAGATTCAACATGCATTTGGCTAAGGGACGAGAAGCGCTCTAAGATCTTCTGGGTGTATGGTGGGACCTCCACGCCGAGCCCTTGGGTCTGTTCCCCGTTCTCTCCTTCCTTCGTTGTTAGGATCGCATGGGAGAAGTAAGTGTGCGATCACCCCTTCCCCAAGGGTGAACTGCACAGAGACCGAATTTTCGGCTTCAACACACATCACACACAACACATACACACATATACATACACATACACCAACATTCACACACACACACACACAATCACACGTATGCACAAAAAAATTAACATCATTAGACACAAGCACTGCAACGTACACATGCACACACACATATCAATATCCTACACAAACAAAACTACATTCACTAACATATCAATATCCTATATAATCAACATGGTTGAGCAAAACAAATAATCAAATACAAACATTCCATACAAAAAATAGGCATATACCTGCTATGAGACTGTTGCAGTTTAGGGCAAAGATTGGTGTCGCGACGGGAAGAAATCGTGGATCCCTGCTACAAATAATGGGGAAGTGGTGAGATTCGTGCAGATGCGACAGGAAACAAGGAATGCAGATTAGAAATACCTGGTGGTTTGGGATAGAGATTTTGGAAGAAATTGCAGGAGTACAGGCCACCGGACCTGAACCGAGGGTAAAGGAAGAAGTTGTGTAGTGAGCGGCAAACCACAAGATGTGAAGAAGGATGTGGGTGCAGTGAGCGGCAAACCACAAGATGTGAAGAAGGATGAGGGTGCAGTGAGCGGCAAACTAGGAAAATACCTGGAGAGATGGCGAGATTGATCGGGACTTGCGAACGAGGGGGCAGGATGGATCCTCACGGCGACGGGATCAATCGGGACTTGCAAACCACCAGATGTGGCGGGTTGAATCGTCACGGCGACAGGAGAGACAGCGGGATGGATCATCACGGTGACGGGTTCAGTGCAAAGCAAAAGGCACGATCTTTTCCTCCTCCAACGCGACGAACTGGAGCTCCAACCCTAGGTTTTGTCTCGCTCATTTTTACGCCTGAATGAAAACGCCGGATATTCGAACATTAGGCGAAAAAAACGAAATAAAACCCGCTAGTTGCGTTTTGCCAAAACGCGTGGACCAAAAAAGCCAAACCAAATGAGCCCTTAGTAGGATCATGAGGAAACTGCCATGCGCGTGATTGGCGCAGCTGATCCCCCGCATAGCCCACTCAAGGATCCCACTATGCGCACCTTCCATGCAACCATCGCGACCAGACGCCGACACTACTATCACAGATGTCAAACAATCTATGCCCAACCAATTTAGATAAAGGCGAGGGCGACCAATGTGATAGGTCTGTTGTGGGTCGCTCGAGACTCATGGTGGACCAGAATCAATTGGACCGTCATAGTCCGCAGTGCGGTCGAGCGAACAAACAGTCATAGAAAAAGTAGGTGGACAAGAAGGTTTTTTAATGTGGAAAACCTGTGAATTGGATGAAAAACCACGTGGCTGAATCGGTGTCGACCAAACTTCGCTATTCGCGGGTGCTAATATGACATTTAGAGAAAGGCGAGGGCGACAAGCTGCTGCTCGTTACAATTTTGGGGGAGAGAGAATGAGATTTCTGGAGGGTTACAGACCACCGGTCGCGAAGCTTTCTGTTAGTCTTCGTCGATGCAGAGAGCATGCAAATCGGAGGTTTGGCAGGCTTCTTCTTGTACTCAGAGGTTGGAGTAGAATGTGCTTGCCGACACAGAAAGAGGGATGGTTGCGAGGCGCTGAGTGCTAAGCAAGTGGTGTGTTGACAGCGGAGTGCGCATAGAACTTTGCACATAAAAGAGCTTGACCTTCGAAGGTTCCTTGGGGTGCTTTAAAATCTTCAAAGGTGCCGACGAAGATCTCTGTAGAGCTCTGACGTGTTGGAGGAGAAATCTGAGAGGTGAGAATGTGAGAAAAAAGGGAAGCATGATGTCCTATTTACAGGTCATAGGGGTGGTTACATTTGTTACGCGGTTATCCGTATACCTAACCATTTTTTTACTAATTACAACCTGATTTAATATAGTTCGGCGCCCGTATTATATTAATAATTTTTCTATACGCAAGCTAGTATTTTTTCGAATATTTACACCCGTCCATTTCAAGTAGTTAAACTGGTGATTACGCGGATTGCCACCCGCAAAACAAATGTCGGAGATCGCGTGTCGTCAACTCGCGGAGGTCGGTTGTCCGGAGGCCACCCGGGCACCGGCCTCGCGGAGGTTAGCGGGTGGAGGCCGCCCGGGCGCCGACCTCGTAGGTCCGATCAGGTGGTGTACGCGTTGGCCTCGCGGGGGCCGGGATGGTGTAGGCCTCCCGGGCATCGGGTTCGCGATAGCCGACCAAACGGCTCCTACGCCGGCCTCGCGGAGGTCGGGCGGGCACCGGGCGGGCGGAGGCCGGGCGGGCACCTGGCGGGTGGAGGTCGAGCGGACGTCGGGCGGGCGTCGGTTGAACGGAAGCCTCCCAGGCACCGGCCGAGCGAAGGCTGACCGGGAGGCGCCCGTGCTGGGCGGGCGCCTACCATGCGAGCCCTCCCGAGCTCTAGCCCCTGGGGTGCTAGCCTCGTGGAGGCCGGCTGGGAGAGGAACACCCGGGAATCGACGTCGCGGAAGCCGACCAGACGGAGGTTGTGGCCGCACATGGGGAGTTGTGGTTGTAGGTGGTGATTGCGGAGGCGACGACCATCTTGGATGGTCGGTCTCGGGCTGTTAGCACAACGGAAGGATCGCGCGCGCGAATCGCACTTGGATCGGACACGTAGATCGGGTGTGATGTGGTTTCTCTCATAACCCCACCAAGTTAGTGGGGTTGATGGAATTTCGAAAGTTTGCAGCCCGAAATTCCTATAAATTGTAGGTGACCCCATCAATGTCGATCCAACGGAGAAGGCACCACACAAGTCCTCAAACAACCAATCAGGGTTACGCAGTCCCCCTTATTTAGCACTGATGGCCAACAAAACTTCAAATCCATCTCCATTGCAAAACGTGCCGCAAGAGCCTCCACCACCGCCAGACATGGCATATGCTCCCAAGTCGCAGAACGACAAGCCAAACACTTGCTTGAAGAATATTGACGATGACACCGGCGTCAACCAATGTTGGCACACCCCGGGTAGCACCATCAAAGTTAATCTTAACAATCCCCACAGGGGTGGGGTCTAGGCACACGAAGAAGAAGGCACGTAAGGAGAAGAAATCTCATTCTCTCAAAGCAACAAAGTCGCTTGGATGAAGACCAGAGTCACGGTCAAAAGAACCCTCCCAAAGCATATGGTTGTGGCGCAACCACAACACCCAACACGCAAACGAGAAAAGGGCAGTCATCTGACCACAAGGAAGCATGAGCCTCCCAAAGTCAATCAAACCAGAGCAAAAAGTCCCGCCATTGGCAAAAGTCGGGAGGCCTAAAAAGGGCCAAATAGGTGCCACCTCCGAACATGAATCAAAGGCGTGAAAACAATCCTTGCCGGAAGCTCCACAAAGTGGGCACCCCTCCACAGTCAAGTAATGCCGATGAAAAAGAACAGATGCCGTCGACAAAGTTTGTCAAGCTAGGTGCCACAAGAATCCACAAACCTCGGGCAACACTCTTGCCTTCCAAAAAAGCCCATGATGGTGGCCTGGTAGAAGAAGCAACCCGGATAGGAGGATACAAAGAGCGAAGCGTTATGCACTTCGAACAATAAAGGAACTATCAGACGAGTAATGTCATACACAAGCATTCAGAAGAGCACCTCACCCAAGCAGGATAGAAAGAATGACTGCAACGTCATCAACATCAAAGGTGCCACAAACCAAAGCAATGCCCAAAACCGTTGGCAAGCCTCGAAAAGATCACATACCCACCGCGGTCCAACAACACTTGACCAAACAGTTTTTACCCCGAAAAAAGTAGGCCGAGGAATCCACCAGTCAACCCAAATATCAATGATCATTCCTGACCACTGACAAACGAGAGTCCTCAACAATAAGCGACATAGAGTGTAAGAAGCTACACCAACAATAGGCGGAAAATTGTGCCTCCTGGCGAAATTGCTCGTCGGGTGAAAAATGAGCGTCTGGGCGAAAAATGCATGTCCGGACAAAAAATGTGTGCCCCAACGAGAAATGTGTGCCCGTGCAAGAAAAGGGCGCCTGAGTGAAAAAGTGTGTGAGGGAATAAAGCACGCATGGGCAGAGAAAAGAACGTCCAGACAAAAAATGTGCTTTTGGGCAAAAAATGTGAGCCCAGACGAAAAATTCGTGTCCGGGAAAAAAATTGAGCGCCTGAGCAAAAAATACTTGTCCGGACAAAAAATGCACACCTTGACGAAAAACTCTTACCATGGCATAAATGCGGGCCCATGGGAAAAACACATGCCCTTGTGAAAATGCGAAAATTCAAAAATGCACGCCGAATGAGTTTGCAATTTTGAAATGCTCAATCTGAAAACCGATGGCAGGACCTAAACATTCGACATAAATTTTGTAGATTTACTTCAATATCAATGTCTTTTGATTTTAAAGTCATTTCCGTTTTGCAATTGGTGTGATATAGACTCACCCATCGCAATCATCTCGTCTACCTCCAATTATATCAGTGTGTGTATCCTCTTGTCCTTGTTAGTCACGTTGCTCTCGGTAAATAAAATTATCATTATCATCGCATTCACTGAAATCAGGATCGACGCATGAAGGATATCTTCAAATAAAACTATGCACTGTCATTGTTATCATCACAAGAGCAACATGTTTTGCCAAACAATATGGATGCATGTCTCTCAATATTGCACATTTTTTCACACAGAACGTTCATTCTATCACGCTTCGCAGTGATGAGTGTATTTAATTAAAAATCTCTCTACACTTCAGCTCGATGACAACGGCGAGTAAAATCTGGCATATTTCTGGCAGAAGAGGCATTTTTGTAAACGAGCGAAAATAGAGAAGAGGTAAATGTAATTTCAAAAAAAAAATAGCGAGATACAATTTGTAATTATGCAAACTCCCATGAGAGGCCTCAGTAATGATCCCTACATATATAAACAATAAAGGTCAACATTTTTCGAATTTAAAGCAATTAAATGAACAAAAGAACCACCTTTTTTGTGATTCTAATTTTAGTTCTCTTCACTTTTAGGGCTTCCTCACATGTAACCAATTAATTTATGTTTAAACATGACATAAAAGTAGGCTAGAACCAAAGGCCTAACAAGTGAGGTGACATTGAAAATATAATCTCGCATCGAGAAACAAAAGACATCTATCTAGCCTTGCAAACTTCAAACATACTATCAAAATAAACCAAGTTCAGCGATACACATGCGAAGAATGCCCAAAGATATTTACATTTGGGGGGACTTGTCGAGAATATAAACTTCGTCAAAAAAAAAACAAGTTCCGTCCGGGCTTAACATAAACCATGCATCAATCGACCTACAAACCGATCTTACATTGAGTGCTCAAATTCCAACAACATTCCAAAGCACGCTTAAGCCCAACAATCTGCTCCAACATAATCCAACGCCAAAAAAAACTATGTTAAAAAACCAAAAAACCCTTCATAAAAGAGAACTTACTGAACAAGTGAACATAGAATGTCACATCAATCAACCTACAAACCGATCTTACCCAGGTAGACCCGCTGCGCAGGCTCTTATTAGCTGGCAGGTCTGAAGGCTCGCCTGTGGAGGAGAGGTCTGGTTCTTGGTCCTTGGTTCTGCACTACCCCGAGCACGGCTCGGCCCCAGGTAGACCTGCTGCGCAAGCTCTCATTAGCTGGCAGGTCTGAAGGCTCGCCTGTGGGGGAGAGGTCTGGTTCTTGGTCCTTGGTTCTGCACTACCCTGAGAGCGGCTCGGCCCCAGGTAGACCCGCTGCACAGGCTCTCATTAGCTGGCAGGTCCGAAGACTCGCCTGCGGGGGAGAGGTCTAGTTCTTGGTCCTTGGTTCTGCACTACCCCGAGCGCGGCTCAGCCCCAGTTAGACCCGCTGCGACGGCTCTCATTAGGTGGCAGGTCCGAAGGTTCGCCTGTGGGATAGAGGTCTGGTTCTGCACTACCCAGAGCGCGGCTCGGCCCCAGGTAGACCCTCTGTGCAGGCTCTCACTAGCTGACAGGTCCGAATGCTCGCCTATGGGGGAAATGATTGATTCTCGAAATATTGGTTCTTGGTTCTTGGAAATTTTGCATCACCTCGAGCCTGGCTCGGTTCGGGATCTGTTGCCCAGACTCTAATCGAGCTAGCAGGGCAGTAAACTCACTCAATGGCAGAATGATTGGGAAAACCTCCTTAAGAAACACCCCTACTAAGTCTAAGGAAAAATAAATTATGAGGCAAAAGCTGGAGCGGTGCGAGTGGAGGCACTCGCAGCGTGCAATTATGAGGACGGTCTCGCCTACAGCGAGCGGGTACTCGCGCTTCGGGTTCGTGACAGTCGACCGGACGGCTCCTGCGCCGGCCTCGCGGAGGTCGGGCGGGCACCGGGCGGGCACTGGGCGGGCACCTGGCGGGCGGAGGCCGGGCGGGCGCCGGCCGAGCGGAAGCCTCCCGGGCACCGGCCGGGCGAAGGCTGACCGGGCGGCGCCCGTGCTGGGCGGTCACCTGCCAAGCGAGGCCTCCCGTGAAATTAAGCGAGGCTTCCCGGGCGCTAGCCCCCGTGGTGCTGGCCTCGTGGAGGCCAGCTGGGAGAGGGACACCCGGGAATCGACGTCGCAGAAGCTGACCAGACGGAGGTTGTGGCCGCACATGGGGCGTTGTGGTTCCAGGTGGTGATTGCGGAGGCGGCGATCATCTTGGATGGTCGGTCGCGGGCTGTTAGCACAGCGGAAGGATTGCGCGCGCAGATCACACTTGGATCGGGCACGCAGATCGGGTGCGAGGTGGTTTCTCCCATAACCCCCACCAAGTTAGTGGGGTTGATGGAATTCCGACAGTTTGCAGCCCGAAATTCCTATAAATTGTAGGTGATCCCATCAATGTCGATCCAGCTGAGAAGGCACCACACAAGGCCTCAAACAACCAATCAGGGTTACGCAATCCCCCTTATCTAGCACTGATGGCCAACAAAACTTCAAATCCATCTCCACTGCTAAACGTGCCGCAAGAGCCTCCACCACCGCCAGATATGGCATATGCTCCCAAGTCGCAGAACGCCAAACCAAACACTTGCTTGAAGAATATTGACGATGACACCGACGTTAACCAATGTCGACACACCCAGGGTAGCACCACCAAAAATTTAGGATAATTACAAAACGCTGAATGTAGTGATGACGGATGAAAGATCGTCTTATTTAAAATCTAATAATCTCCATTGGAGTAATATGTAAGATTAACTTTTCTAATTAGTCAAATTAATTTAAGAACACACAAATGAAATAGAGCTCGAATAAACGGTAACTGAAGTGCCAAAAATTTATACTGTCGTTTGTTCTGATCTCATGCTTCGTGATAGCGGATGTTCGCAACAGTTGACATGTATTTTCTTTATGAACTATGCGGCGCTAGCATATCCCGTTAGCATACAAAATTATATGTTGTTTAGATTACTACAACAAGAGATAATTAGTATAATGTATGCATATAAAATAATCTCGCCACTCGAGTCAGTAATTAATGAATATGCTAATAAAACTCTTGATGAATAGTTGCAATTTAATGAATGATAGTATTCAGAGCTTGCACATCCATATGAATCTATTACCAAAAACTAAATAACAGTGAACATAATGTCTGGAATTTTGGATTATTGTGATCTGTAGTTTTCTACTACTGTGTATGTATATCCATATCAATTCAAAGCCTAGATTTTGGTCAAAAATTGAAGACCTGTATAGATATAGGTGTGCATACCTTTTCATGGTCAAAAACCTCCACCAATGAAAATGCGACATATACTAGCCCACCAATCGTGAAAGAGTTCGTCGAACAACGTGCAACTTAATTATTTCTATTTTGAAGGCGTTTTGAGTTTTTTGCAAACCGCTTTTATTTCATTCTGTCAAATTTGGTTTTAGTTTGAACCGATTGGAACCAAACCGAACCGCATAAAATCGGACCAAACCGCTAGTGACTGGTTTGATTTTGGTTCTTGTTAAACAGGAACCAAAACCGTTGACACGACGGTTCCAAAAATTATGATGGAACTGGAACCAGAACCGGAACTGGTCAAACCATATAAGGTTTTGGTTCTAACTTGAAGAACCGTTACCTTAGCGGTTCGGTTTATGATTTTAGTAGAACCGGAACCGAACCGGAACCGTGACAGCTCTACTGAACATAGAATGTCACATCAAAAAATATACAGATCTTGAACCTCTTCACCTGCGAGCAATTGACTCAACCAAACATCACCAAATTATATTAAAGAAACATTTGCCAGAGTAGAGATCATAAACACGAACGAGCCTGTTAAGAATTTAGGGTGAAACTCACATCACCAAACTCAATACAACCAATTAGGATCAAACATGATCACCTGTTAAAGGTGACCCACTCCCGCATCTTCCAATTTCCGTCGAAAAAAATCACGCGTTATAGAGGCCAAAGATCCACAGACTGAGAAAGGTTTGTCGAAAACATAATACGACATCGAGAAACTTAAGTAGCATGTATATATCCTCGGTCCCTATACCTACAACCAATTGATTTTAGGGAAACAATTTGAGGGAAAACACTAAAAAACTTCTATGTGCATTGGAAATAAAAAAAATCAAAAGATCTTAACAAAATTTTTTCCATTCATCTATCAAACACAATGTTCTAGATTACATGAAGCTTCATAAATTTATACAGCAAATCAGAATGGTGTCCAAAAGAGGCACTTTTACTGTGGAAACTTATGCTCAAATTTTCTGGGTTAAATCAATACTCAATACAATAATTACTTGACCTTAGAATGCAGAAGATTTACAGAAATAACCTGAAGATGAGTTCTATTACCTATAATTTGATCATGGAACTCTCTTACCCAAAGGAAAATTAAAAAAAAAGGAAAAAAAACTATATACAGGCTGCTGCTGCTACATAAAATAGCTGAGAGAGCTCTTCCTCCTTGATCCTCCCTCCCCATAGAGTTCATTCCACTGCAACAGCTCATTCATATTTGTGGATTCAGATGATACACTTGCACAAACCTATAAGGAGGAAAAATGAAAATCAGTAATTTACAATAAGGGATTATAAGTCAATCAATCAATCAATTTGGTTATGTTAATTAATCATCATTCAATTGCGTTAATTAATCACCTAGCGATAATTATCGTGGTATGATAAATACGAGATTAAAAACCGTATTTGATGGTTCTCTCTTCGGCCCCATGTCTCTTATCTATTTTTATATGGACGGCAGGTAAGGCTAAAGTGAAGCAGGGTCAAAAGCATTGAATCTCTTTATGATGAACAAATTCATTTTGAAAATTCGCTATTTCGTGCGGTGGTTCTACGAAGGTTCGTCATATTTGGTCTGTTAGAATAACCCATGTATAGGGCCCATGTTTTAGGCCCATTTATGCTTTCTCTCTTTTTAGTCCCACATCTTGTATAGGATTTGTTCTCTCTCTCTTTCTCCTATATATTTGTATTCTCTCCTTGTATTCATATACTTGATCAATACATACAAGATTTGAGCTCTTTCTACATGGTATCAGAGCCAAGTTGCGATTCTCGCGGTCTCCTTTCTTCTGACCGCACCTATTGATCTCTCTCGCGGCCTGCCTCTCGCGGCCTCTCTCGCGGCTTGCCTTCGCGAGCTGTTCGTTTCTATCCGCTTGCCTCTGCGGCTTGCCCCGCTCAGTCCGCTCCCCCCCCCTGTGCCATTTTATAGCCTCTCCTCCTTCCTAATCCGTGGGGCCACCATCTTTTCTATCCGCCGCGGCCTGTCTTCAGTCCGCCGTTTTGCTCTCTGCTGTGATCTGCCTGACCGTGCGGGCTATTCGCTTCGCCTTTGGCCGCGGCCTCCTCCAGCCGCTTGTGGTTTCCTCACACCTTGACCGGGCGGTCTCTGCTATAGTCGCGCCGACTATTCTCTTCTTGCGGACTGCTCCTGTCCGCTGCGGCCTGGTTCCTGTACTTTGACCGCTACTGTGTTCACCTTGACCGTGCGGACTCAATTTCTTTCCGCATTTGGGTCGCGATCTGCCTCATCGCTGGTGCCAGTGTGACTGTGCAGACTAGTTTTTTTCTTTCCGCTTTCTTGGTCGAGGTCCTCTGTCCTTCCCGCCGCGGCCTTGTCGTGCGGCCTCCTGCTATTTCCAACGGTCTTCCCAGGTCGTCTAGGGTCTGCGGCTTGTCTCTATGACTTCATCTGGTACTTCTCCGAGCTCGGCGGCCAACCCGCCTACTGACCACCCGGCCTGTCCGCCAGACCGCCCGGCCTATTCTGCCGAACTCCGTGACGAGTTCCGGATCACTACCATCTCTCTTTCAGGCAAGAAAAACTTTATTCCATGGGTGCATTCAGTTCGGCGGGTTCTTCAGGCTAAGGGACTCTTGCCTCACCTTACTCAGGCACCTCCTTCTCCCCTTACGGATGATTGGCTCCGCAATGACAGACGCGTTCAGACTTAGATTCTGAATTCCTTGGATGGTGAGCCTTATCAAATGGCTATGTATCACGACACCACCAAGGCTATGTGGGATGAGCTACATTCCTTATACTCTGGCCGCGACAACCTTCAGCATCTTTACGACATCCTTACTAACCTCTTCACTCTCGACACGGGCGGCGCTTCCGATATGACCTCGTTTGTTGCTCGGGCTAAAACTCTTGCTGAAGCCTGGATCCAGCATCAGCCTCCCACCAATGATCATGCTGCTCAACGAGCTCAGAAGGAAGCTGTCTGCATTGCCATCATCATGACCCGCCTTCCATCTCATCTTCAGAGTCTTCGTGCTCAGGTCCTGGCTGCTCCCATCACATCATCTTTCTCTGATGTCTGCTCCATGATTCTCCGGGTCTCTCCTCCAGATCATCCTGCTCCTCCACAGGCGCTTCTTCAGCAGGCCCCTCCGCTCTTACATCCCCTCCCACTTCTGCTCGGGGGGGGGGGGGGGGGGGGGGGGGGGGGGGCGTTCGTGCTCGCGGGGCCGTGGCCGGCCAAAGTGCTCCTTCTGCGGGAAAGATGGTCATCTTGAGGCCACCTGCTATAAGAAAATCGGCTACCCCCCACGCCCGACAGCTTCTGTTGTTACTGAAGTCAGTTCCCCTGATCTTGAGACCGTCCGTCTTCAGCTCCAGCATCTCCAGGGCCTGCTCAACCCACCCTCGGATGCTGTCTCCTCCGTCTCCAACACAGGTACTGCTTGTCTCTCCACCAGCTCGGGTTGGATTGTGGACTCTGGTATCACTCATCACATTACTTCGCAACGGCCTGCACAGTACTCGGATTCTCCTTATCCGAAGTCTATCACTGTGGCCAATGGGGCGGTGGTTCCTGTCTCCGGCTTGGCGGATCTTTCTCTCAACCACTCCATCCATCTTCGCTCGGCTCTTCATGTTCTGAGTTCACACTTTAATTTACTATCTGTTGGGCGCCTTACATGTGATCTGGATTGTTCTGTTATATTCACTTCTTCTTCCTTTGTTATACAGGATCGGCGGACGCGGACTACCATTGATAACGGCCAGCTGCGGAACGGGCTCTACCTTCTCGATGAATCTCCCACCATTCTGTCTTCCGTCTCCTCCATTGCCTGGCATCGCCGCCTTGGTCATGCCCCTCTCTCTCGGTTCTACAACGGGCTCTTCCAGATATTTCGTTTACTTCTTTTCAGTGTGATTCATGTATCCTCGGCAAACAGCCGCGTTCTTATTTTCCTTCACATTGTACTCGGAGTGCAGCTCCCTTTGATCTAGTTCATTCGGATGTATGAGGTCCATTTAAGATTCTCAGTATATGTGGTTTTCGTTATTTTATCATCTTTATTGATGATCACTCTCGCACTACGTGACTCTACTTACTCCGTGAACGCTCTGAGCTTCCTCGAGTTTTTCGGGCCTTTAACCTCGAGACCCGGACGCAATTCCACACCACTCAAAACCCTCCGTACTGACAATGCTCCCGAATACACCAGCCACGACTTTACCACTTTGTGTTCAGAATACGAGATTCTACATCAAACCTCTTGCGCTTACACAACTCAGCAAAATGGGGTTGCCGAACGAAAGAACCGCCATTTACTCGATGTCGCCCGCTACCTCATGCTTCAAATGCATGTTCCCAAGGCATAGTGGAACTTTGCGGTTTCCCCTGCCTGCTTTCTCATCAACCGCCTCCCCTCCTCTGTCCTCAATTATGCTACTCCGTTTAGCATCATGTTTCCCTCCACTCCGGCTTTCCCTCTCCCACCCCGTATCTTCGGCAGCACCTGTTATGTCCACCGCCTCGGGCCCTCGGATAAATTGGATCCCCGGGCGGTGAAACACATCTTTGTCGGCTACTCCCTCACCCAGAAGGGCTATGTCTGTTACTCACCCGCTACTCGCAAGATCACCGTTTCTGCTGACGTTACCTTCCGGGAATACAAACCGTTTTTCCCTACTCCGTTGCCTGCTGCGCTACCACCGCATCCTCTCCCACCGCCTTTACCCCGTCCCGTTATTCCCGCTACTACACCACATTCGCCTGTTTCCCCTGCACCCGCTCCTGCTACCACCAAACCACCTGTTATCCGCGTCTACACTCGTCGCCCTCCCAGTTCCGTTTCCCCTCTTCAGCCGGCCTTCACCACGGATTCTTCGCGTCCTTCTGATCAGGTAACACCTTCCACTGCCCATCCTCTGGATGCCTACGTCTCTCTTCATCGTCTTTCTTCCCCTCTGCACATTTTTGCTACTTCTCTCTCTACGATTGTTGTTCCTAACTCTGTGCAGGAGGAGCTTCAACATCCCGGCTGGCGGGCAGCCATGGAGGAGGAAATGTCTGCTCTCTGGGCTAACCAGACATGGACCTTCTTACCCCTTCCTCCGGGTCAGAAACCGGTTGGGTGCAAGTGAGTCTTTGTCATCAAACATGTTGCTGATGGGACGATAGACCGTCTGAAGGCTCGTCTTGTGGCTCGCGGCTTCACCCAACAACAGGGGCTCGACTATGAGGAAACTTTCTCTCCGGTCGCCAAGCTCAATACCGTTCGAGTCCTCATCTCTGTCGTTGTTCATCGCCAGTGGCCCCTCTTTCAACTCGATATCAAGAATGCCTTCTTAAATGGGGATCTCCAGGAGACAGTCTACATGCAACAACCGCCCGGGTTTGAGACCACGGGGGAGTCTCAGGTTTGCCGCCTTCTTAAGGCTCTGTATGGTCTCAAACAATCTCCACGGGTCTGGTTTGATAAATTCAGTAAGGTCCTTTGTGATATCGGGTTTACTCGAAGCTCGGCCGACTTCTCGCTGTTCCCTCGTCACCGACCAACTGGGACGGTCCTTTTGTTAGTATATGTTGACGACATCATCATTACAGGAGATGACTCACAAGGGATACATGCCGTCAAAGTGCATCTAAACTCGGTCTTCCAGACAAAGGACCTGGGAACTCTACGATACTTTCTGGGTCTTGAGGTTGCCCGACGACCGGACGGGCTTGTTCTATCTCAACGAAAGTATTGTATTGATCTTCTTCATGATGCTGGTCTTTTAGGGTGTAAGCCAAGTGATACCCCCATGGATGTAAACCACAAGTTATGTGCTCAGGCATCTGACTCGGATCTTCTTCTCCAGAATCCTGAATATTATCGACGACTAGTTGAGAAATTGATCTATCTCACGGTTACCAGACAAGATATTTCTTTTGTTGTTGGTCTTGTCAGTCGATACATGTACTCTCCTCGTAAATCTCATCTTCATGCTGTTAAACGCATTCTCAGGTACCTAAAAACAACCCCAGGTCAAGGACTTGTTCACCGGACTTCCTCGTCTGCTCCAACCTTAGTGGCATACTCTGATGCGGATTATGCTGGCTCTCTTGATGACCGACGATCTACTAGTGGCTTCTGCACATACTTTGGGGACCATTTGGTTACATGGCGAAGCAAGAAACAAGCGGTAGTTGCTCGATCATCTGTTGAGGCAGAATACCGGGCAATGACATCTGTTGTATCAGAACTGACGTGGCTTGAAAGTCTCCTCACTGATCTGGGTGTCAAATTACCTTCTCCGACTCTTCTTCTTTGTGATAGCCAAGCGGCTATACATATCGCCAAGAACCCAGTCTCCCACGAAAGGACGAAGCATATTGAAGTCGATTGTCACTTCGTTCGAGAGAAAGTTCAAATGAAGAAGCTCGATCTAAATCATGTTCCAGGGATGGAACAAGTTGCGGATGTCCTCACAAAGGCTCTTCCCAAGGCATCCTTCTATCAATGTCTGTCCAAGCTTGGTGCATACGATTTGTACGCTCCAGCTTGCGGGGGAGTGTTAGAATAACCCATGTATTGGGCCCATGTTTTAGGCTCATTTATGCTTTCTCTCTTTTTAGTCCCACATCTTGTATATGATTTGTTCTCTCTCTCTTTCCCCTATATATTTGTATTCTCTCCTTGTATTCATATACTTGATCAATACATACAAGATTTGAGCTCTTTCTACATGGTCTAATATTGCAACAACACAAATGACAATCCGTTCTTCTATAGTTTGTCAAAAATTATCAGGTACTTACATTAATTATACTTAAGGGTCATTTACCAGGACCACCC
This sequence comes from Platanthera guangdongensis, assembly GCA_039583875.1. Taxonomy (NCBI): domain Eukaryota; kingdom Viridiplantae; phylum Streptophyta; class Magnoliopsida; order Asparagales; family Orchidaceae; genus Platanthera; species Platanthera guangdongensis. The sequence goes on from CM077156.1 coordinate 12,202,823, forward strand.
CTTTAAGTTTGTAAAATTACAGGTTGCACCTCTCTATCTTTTGAAATTAAAAAAACCATCTATATAAGTTTACATTTCATAGCATGAATGCACAAAAATACCTTTGGAGGAAAATGCCCGGGTGAGGGGGATTTTCTGCATGCATGTTACGAAATGTAAACTTACAACGGAGTTTTTTGTAATTTGCTAAAGATAGAGGGGTACAACCTGTAATTATGCTAACTCTCAAGAAAAATTGGGATAATTAGTAATTATACTTAATTGAAACTTAGAACTGAGTTCATTCAAGATGTATGATGTTAATAGAAAACTAGAGTAATTTCTACTTAGATATAATTAGGTATAGTTAGTTGCACATTAAATATCTCAGTGGTAATACCCATTACCAGTTAACTACCCTTCTAAATCAAAACCCCCTTTTGCCCACAACTTTAAAATCCCCAAAATTCTTATTCACCCTCCTACATCCATTGAATCCTGAACCTCCCTGCTGAGAAACGTCACGCCAGCCCCAGATCCCATAAAAAAAACAGTTCCTCCTAACCTCCTCTCTTCAAGCCAGTGGTCGCCACCTCCTCCTCGCCCACCATCCAAACCGTTCACGTCCACGGTCCCCCTCTGAAGGTTCAGATTCACTCCACCATCGTCCCTACGGCCACCGGCATATCATCGTACATCCGCCGAACATTTTATCCCGTGATTACTATGAGCTTGTTCTTGGTTATAATCCCTTTATTATTATTGATTGTGCGAGTGATTCACTGTTTTCTCGACAAATATTTGTCTATAATCTTTGGTTCAACCATCTGCGACTTGTCGGGATTTGCAAGTTCAAGTACTTGCTTTCTAGTGCTCTCGCATGCAGTACATTATTGGCTCCCTTACAAAAAGCTCCACTTGATGGTGATTATTGCGTCGTATTATTTATAACGTCATTGTAGCAAGTTTAGTTGCCGGTCACAAGTTAAAATCACATAGACATTCTTATAAGCCACTCGAACACGCGTTAGACCCGTCTTGCGCCAATGAGCCGCTTAGCTTCGTTTGGCATAGCAGTGGCGGTCGTAAACACATGGGTTAAACCGTCATTCGTTAATGATCACCTAACAAAATTCATCCGTTTAAGCATAAAAGTGGATGAAGTTCTTTAGATGTGCGTTAACGAATGACAGTTTAACCCCCATGTTCAAGACCGCCACCACCATGCCAAACGGAACCTTAATCTATAACAAATTGATATTAGGTTAGATGTATAGATTTGAACATCTATCAGAGCATGCTTGACTTGAAGACCAATTCTAGAAGGCAAATTTGAAAAAATAATGCCTAAAGAATGCAAAAATAAAACCGACAATCATTTACATTCAGTATATAAAAATTTTACAAGGTTGAAAAGGAGACAACTCGTTTTAATGCATTTCATGTAGCTAACAAACAGAAAACCAGCTAGAGTACCTGCTCATGAGCATACTTAAAATCATCCATACTCAAAGCACGTATGTCCTGACTGGTATACAATGGCGGCGCTGGTCTGTTCTCCGCTAAAGCTATATTTTTTTCCTGAAAAGTGGGAAAACTGAGTTAAAGATCACAGATTCAAAGAAAACAAATCATGAAACCCAATCAGAACTGATCTCCTGCTTGCACAAATACCGAGTTTATTTACTCCTAGAATACAAAGAATTAGTAAAGCAGGATAGATGCAACCAGTGATAAAACTCACGTCAAAATAAAGTAGAAAGCAACTTCAATATTAATCACATAAGACTAGCCTATACTCATACATATACATGAGTGAGGACACAAAGACTAAATTACCCTTAGAGGGTATTATAAGTACGGCTTGATAATAATGCCTAATTCTCTCCCCTTCAAGTTGGACAAAAGATATCTGTCATCCCTAGCTTGTGAATATTACCGGTGAACACATCACATCCAAGACTTTTAGTGAAGACATCTGTCAATTAATCTTTGAAATGAACAAAATGAGTGAACACATTCCCTTTGTCCAAATAGTCTTTGATGAAGTGTCGATCAACCTCAACATGCTAAATCCCGTCATGTTGAACCGAGTTATGAGCTATACTAATGGTTATCTTGTTGTCACAGTATAAGGAGAGAGAGATATGCTCATAGAATCCCAGATCTTGCACATAGAATGCAACCACAGTCCTTCACAAAAACCTTGAGACATCGCTCGGTACTCAACTTCCGCGCTTTATCTGGCTACCACATTCCGCTTCTTGCATTGACAGGTAACCAAATTCCCCCCAACAAAGGTACAATACCCCGCTGTAGACTTTCTATCATCACGACTCCCAACCCAATTTGCATTTGTGTATACTTCGATCCTAAAGTGGCTATTCTTAGAGAACAACAGTCCTCGACTAGGTGACTACTTTGAGTACCGCAGAACACAGTATGTGGCCTCTTGATGTCTGATCCTAGGAGAATGCATATATCTACTCAAGATACTTACTACATACGTAATATCTGGATGTGTGTGAGATAGATATATGAGTCTCTCAACCAATCTCCGATAGCTCAAAGTATCTGTCCGGTCACCATCACTATCTTCATCAATCTTACGATTTTCCTCCATATGAGTGTATGTTGGGACACAACCGAGCATCCTGGTTTCCTTTAACAAGTCCAAAACATATTTGCGTTGGGATATGAAGATACCTTGATTCAACCTAGTCACTTCAATTCCTAGAAAGTATCTTAGTCTCCTTAAATTCTCCACTTCGAACTCTACAGACAATAAAGCCTTGAGATTTGACATTTTCTACGGATCATCACCTGTGATCACAATGTCATCCACGCAGACAATGAGAACCACAATTTTTTGATTACATCTTCTGATGAGCATGGTGTGATCCAACTGTCCCTGCTTGTAACCAAACATAAGTACAACTTTGTGAAACCTGACAAACCATGCACTGGGTGACTGTTTAAGGTTATATAAAGACTTTTGTAAGTGATAAAGGAGACCTATTCCATTTTTAACAAAACTAAGGGAAATTTAATGCATACTTCTTCATCCAACTCACCGTAGAGAAGACATTTTTCACATTTAGTTGATGAAGATTCAAGCCTAAGCAAGCAACACAGGATAAGAGAACCCGAATAGAGTTCATCTTTGCCACTGGAGCAAAGATCTCTTGGTAGTCTAATCCTTGAGTCTAAGTGTATCCCCGAGCCACAAGTCAGGCCTTGTAACGTTCAACCTTACAATCCTGTTTTTGTATAACAGAGAATATCCACCTCGAACCAATGACTTTCTTCCCAGGGGAAAGGGAAGAGATATCATGTGCATGATATCTTCCTTTCCAAGGCAGACATTTCCTCCTCCACAACATGTGTCCATTCAAGAACACCCATAGCTTCCTGCCACGACTTGGGAATGGTAATCAAGGATAAAAATGTAACAAAGGCCTTATGTGCATGAGTAAGATGATAAGAAACATGGTTGGAAATAGGATGATGCGCGCAGATCGCTTTACCTTTCAACAATGCAAGTGAGAGATGTACATCATCAACGGAATCTGGGCCTGAAGCAGGCACTGGTAGAGGTGGAACTATAGCGGTCAGGTTACATTTTTGTCGGCGGTGATATACAAGGGAAAATTGAGGAATTACAGACGGAGGAAACTGCGTAGGAAGTGGAGCATAGTGGTGAGAAGGCAATGTGCAACCTCAAGCAGATGCTGTTTTTTCGTTCAACGACCCTATTTTGGGTGGAGGTGTGAACACATGTGGTCTGATGGATAATATCAAGACTAATGAGATAAGAACCAAACAACCCTCGATCATCATATCTCCCCCATTATCACTACAGAGGACACAAATAGTGCAATTGAACCGGACATCACCATCTGATGAAAAGCTTGAAAAAAGAAAAAATCTTATCTTTTTTCCTTTAAAAGATAAACCTAAGTAGTACAAGAAAACGGTCAATAAATGTGATAAACCAACGAAAACCAAATAATGATACAACGGGGGATGAACCCCAAACATCTGAATGTATAACATCAAAAGGACTGCTACTAGGAGAAGATAAATGCAAAGAGTTATGCCTAACATGTTTGGACAACTCACATCAATCACAAGTCAAAGACTTAATAAAAGACAAACATGAAGGAAACACTTTTTGAAGATAAAGAGGAGAGGGATGTCTGAGACGCTGATGCCATTGTCAGACATCCGCAACAGTAACAATAGTAGACAAAAGAGCCTAAAATGGAAGCTGAGAATCCAGGAAGTATAGACCACCATGGTTCCTACCACCACCAATGTTTCGATTTGTACTCCAGTTCCTAAGAAACATAAGCGTAGTGAAGGAAAGTTACTGAGCAGTTTAGAGATCTAGTATTGCTAATTGAAAGTAAATTGCAAAGGAGGGCACATGCATGACAAAAGAGAGAGAAATGGACAGAGAGATAGTAATATTACTTGCCATGGGGGACAAGGTGTCTGTTACGGGTCAACAAACGTAGCCGAGGCGGGAGGGGTGGATGATGATTAGGGAGGTGATGGATACCGTGGAGTCGGAACCGCGGCTGCCTAAGCGGGGTTGCTCGTTAGAGGAGAGAGCCACCAATGATCTCACATTCAAAGGGGATGGGAAACTAGAAATATTTCTTGCTTGCTTTTATACAGACATCTCATGCCTTTATATAGGCTACAACTCATAAGAAGACAAAACGCTCATGATGACTCCTAATACTAGACCCGGGGCTCGAGGCTCCCACATAACAATAACAACTAGACACCTAGATAATAGATATAATTTTAATAATACATGACATGTAACATCTCATCCGTCCTCCGAAAAAGCTTGACCTCAAGCTTTATCTGATGCCCTCGTCGTCAGAGTCCTCAACGTGTAGGTAGAAAAGCCGGGTGCACCTGTGGCCACGAGTGTACTGTTCGTCGCAATTGAAACACAATCCTTGCGCGCGGCGGTGCAACATCTCAGCCCGAGATAAGCGGCGGACATGTGGTGCTGGAGGACCCTCGCGTCGGTCCTGTGGAACAATGTCGGTAGTAGGTGGATATGCCTCTTGGGACAGCTGGAGACGACGATCACAGATCCGGGCCAGGCTCATAGCAGTCACTAGGTCCGGAGGGGCCTCAAACTCTACATCCAGACGCAGTCGCTCGCGAAGTCCCGCAGTGAAAATGTTGACCTGCATATCCGGGGCAAGAGGGACATGTGCTAAGAGGAGCTGAAATTGTTCCATGTACTCGTCTATGGTGCTCGTTTTTCGTAGAGTTGTGAGTGCACCGAGGGGGTTACTGCGAATAGGAGGTCCGAAACGTAAGTTGCAAAGACGCTTGAAGTCTTCCCAAATTAGATCCGGCCGGTCGGTGAGAAGTCGAGAAGCCCATAAGACAGCAGAGTCAAGCATATGGAAAGATGCGAGATGGATTTGATCTGCTGCCGGAGTTTGCTGGTGGCCGAAGAATTGTTCACACTTGGTAAGCCAGCTCAAAGGATCACTTTTCCCATCATATGTTGCAAACTCTAATCTGGTATAGCGCGACACAGGTGCAACGTCGGGGCGCGCGAGAGCCGGTGGTGGTGGTTCGTGGACGGTCAGGGGCGGTGGGGCATGGCGGAGAAGTGGTTGTGCCTGACTGCTGCTTGCATGATCATGTGGCGGGGTGGTTGACAGATCATCGATGCGCTTGGCGAGCGCAGCAATGGCCTCCTGATGACGGTCTGCGAGAGCAGTATGCGCAGCTTGTTGCGCCATGAGGTCATGTAGCATGAACATAATTTGATTGAGTTGTTCAGAGGAGTCGCCCATAGTGCGGGATGAGGAGCGAGAAGAGGAGCGGGTGACCGGATGGTCGGAGTGCGTTGATTCGGATGACTGAGAGTGGCCGCGAGAGCCGCGGTGGTGCCACAATATTGACAGCAAAGGTATGGGCCCGATGATAAAGAAAATGAGGCTTAGAATGGCTGTCCAAGCTATTTTAAAGAGTAAAATGAGGTTGTTGTATTAAATTTGGGGGGGGGGTTAAAGTAGATAGGAGGCAGAGATTAGAAATAAAAGGCTGTGTGAAGAAATAAAAAGGAGAAATGGTGGTGGGGTCCACAGGAAAATTAAATGAAAAATTAAAAGTGTGCGGCCCGTGAAGTCCGTGAGGGCGTGCAGCTCGATGAGTGTAAAGGACGCTGGTGTGCGAGGTGGGGCTCGAGGAGAATGGAGGAGGCGGAGTGGTCGCGTAGCAGGGGGAAGAAGCGGCGGCTGTCGGAGCCCGGCAGAAAGCCCGCATCGACTGGGATGCAGATGTCGTGGATGGTGTGCGTCGACCCGGACGCGGAGATGGCGTGTTCGGACAACGGTGGAGATTTTGGTGTCGGACTGGACTGCAATCGGCGGAAGCTAATGAAGGCTGAAGCTGTTGCTGCCGGCGGAGGCGAGGACAGTGAGGAGTGCACTGTGTCTGCTGCGGCGGTGGAGTTGGCGACGGGATGAGTAGGGATGCTGCGCGGTGGAACTCGGTGGCGTTTCTGGCGAGATGGCGCTGTAGGATGAGTGGGAGGAGCGAGTGGCGGCAAAGGGAGGAGGTGTGGGATACAATACGGGACGTAGCCGGGCGGGAGGGTGATGATGATGAGGGAGGTTATGATACCTGGAGCCGGAACCCCGGCTGCTAAGCGGGTTGCTCGTTAGAGGAGAGAGCCACCAATGATCTCACATTCAAGGGGATGGGAAACTAGAAATATTTCTTGCTTGCTTTCAACACACATATCATGCCTTTATATATGCTACAACTCATAAGAAGGCTCATGATGACTCCTAATACTAGACCCGGGCTCGAGGCTCCCACAACATGATAATAAATATAATTTTAATAATACGCGACAGTAACAATGTCATTAGCAGAGATAACTTTGTCTTTACCGGACAAAGGAGTGTAAGAAACAAAACCTGAGGAGGATCCGGTCATATGATCAATGACCCTTGAGTTGATGATCCAATCCGATGGAGTGATGGTAGCACCATGTGCACCGGGCATAGCTGCAGTAGCAAAGGAGATAGAAGTACCATAAGACACATCTGATGGGAATGAAGTAGCCGTTGGATAGCATCCAATTCATTCACTATAAAGGTCCTAGAGGAAGGTGCACGGGAGGACTCCTCATGCACTTCCGTGGAATATGCAACATCATGAGGTCTCGACTCCCCCAACAGAGAACCCCCTCGGCCAAGAGCACGACCATGTCCTAGTGGCGCGAGATGAGGATGGAGTTTGAAACACACCCTGAACATGTCCTTTGCGGCCACAATAATCACATGTAGGAACGGAAGTGCTGATATTGCACCGACCCACGCTAGTCAAGGCAGAACGATTAGAAGGGATAATGGTACCGAGAGATTTGCTATTGATTTCAATGATGAATCCTTTTCTTTTATAAGAAAATAATTCCAATGAGTAATGTATGGAGCAAGAGTTAGCATATATAAAAATGTGTGGAATGTTTCCTCATGCCTCGTTTGGCTTATAATTCTCATACTTACATCTGCATGATTCTGTCATTTATCCTGGAACCATTGATATGACAGTTTGTAAAAGGTAGCGAGTGAAGAAGCATATTTAAAAAAAACATGCTATGCATTACAACAAAGAAGACTACCTTATAAACTTGCAAACGAAAAAGTAATGTTACAGCGCAAGCACTGCATTCCCATAATATGCCTACTTTGAGTATGATAGGGATCAGAAGCATAGATCGGAGTATGCGCACTAAGGGGGCCTCTCAGGCCTGTTTTAGTCAGACAGTTATATGGTCATCATCAGATGATCAGAGTCTGGATGCTTTCGGATCATTTTTATGATGTTTTTATAATATTTTCGTTTAATTTATTGTTCGGAGAACCCGGGATTTCATTCCATTTGAGCCAATTTAGTTTTGCTTTTATATGAGTAGGTATGTTAGGAGTTAAATCCATTACTGCTTGATTGTATGCCATGGAGAAGACGCGTCTGGTACTGAAGCTGCCTCATTCCTTCCACCTAAGCTCGCCTAAGCATGGCTTGTACGACATCCACCTAAGCAAGATGCCCTTGAGCCGCCAACACATTTGAGTAGCTGCATAATGCCACATGAATAGGGGAAGGACCTCTAAAAATTATTTAAAACCTCTGTCAATAATCAGAAAAACAAACATCTGTCAATACATTGTTGCATACAAATGAGTTCTCTAGAAAATTTAAAACCTCACTTGTGCCAAAATAAACGGCGATGCCAACTACCTTATCCAAGGCCTTCTCCCTTTTTGAAGAACTGCAAATTGATGGTGCAAGAATTTTAGAAGAAAGGGTAGTTTATTTTGGCGTTTGCGGTTGGGGACCTGGTTTTTCTGAAGGTTTCCCCAATGTCTGGCGTTAAGAGATTTGGAAAGAATCATAAGTTGGACCCGAGGTATGTGAGACCTTTTAAGGTTGTTGAGCGTATTGGTGTATCAGCTTATAGGCTGGATTTGCCCGCAAATTTTCCTGGTGTGCACGACGTGTTTCACGTGAGCCAGTTGCGGAAATGTGTGCTCAATGACCGACAGATTCTTGATGTTGTGCCCTAGTTGGAGCCTAATCTTTCCTATGTTGAGATGCCTGTCCGCATTCTGGATACTCAAGATCGAGTGTTGCGAAGGAAAACCATACCAATGGTTAAAGTTTTGTGGCGAAACCAAGAAGTTGAAAGCACCACTTGTGAGTTGGAGTCAGCTATGAGGGAGGCTCATCCTCATATGTTCTCCTAGTTTCTTACGGTATGTATTTCCCTTCTATAATCTTTGATTATATTCCTTTTATAGTGGAATCTTTTGTGCATAAAGTTTCGGGATGAAACTCCTTTTTAGGGGGAGTGGATGTAATGCCCCTGATTTTTCGATGTTTAATTTAATTCTTTTATTGACGTAAATTTGACGTCAGGGCGTTACGTTGACCCTTAGTTGGTGGTTACCGTTGTCGGAGCCATGCTTAGGCGAGCTTAGGGGGAAGGAACCCAGGCCTTCATTCCATTTTTGTAGTGGGGCAAATAATCAATGAGTTCCACCTAAGCATGGCTTCCACCTAAGCATGGCTTCCACCTAAGCTCTCCTACTGCATCATTTTTGTAGTGGGGCAAATAATCAATGAGTTCACTTTTAGTTTTAGATTTCTTTACATTTTAGTCACAGACAGTTATGTGGCTGTCATCAGAATGATCAGAGTCCGTGGATGCTTTCAGATCATTTTTTATAATATTTTTGTACTATTTTTTAGAACTTTTGTAGTTGAATATATAAATTTTTAAGATCAGTGCAATGATTGGAGAACCCAGGCCTTCATTCCATTTAACCCAATTTAGTTTTGCTTTTATATGAGTATGTATGCTGGGAGTTGTATCCATTACTACTCGCTCGTAAGCCATGTAGAAGACGGGTCTGGTGCTGAAGCTGCCTCCTTCCTTCCACCTAAGATCGCCTAAACTTGGCTTGTACTGCCATCCAAGCCCGCCTACCACATTGTCTTTGTCGCGGCCAAATAATCAATGAGTTAACTTTTAGTTTTAGATTTCTTTACATTTTAGGAGTTTACAAGCATTTTCAATCATTGTCAGTTCATATAGGTGAGCAACATGCGAACTTTATTTGAACTATTCACAATAAGTGTGGATATTTGCGCTACTCCAGAGATTTTCTTGATTAATTTATTAATGTTTGATATCATACCCTACTGAAGAATATAAACACATCGCATTAGCACGTGGATTAATTGTTCATTCAATAACATCCGCTGCATGCCTTTCTGCATTGTTATATAGTGCTCGATTATATCCTCTTAGATAGAATTGAATTTTAAAGATATCTTTTAACAATATTTATTTGAATAGAGCGGTTAAAGCTATAAATTGGATATAATCGAGCAAAGATTCTTTCGCTAATATTACCCTGAGAATCTTAAATGCACAAAGTTATCAACAAATTACTCTCCAATGAAAAAAACTGACCTTTTTCTCCTTTCCCAAAATCTCTCTAATTGGGCAGTGTGCAGCAGTAACACAGAGGTTCTGATAGAAAAAATAAGAAAAAAATGTAGTCTCGCAAATAAATAGAAATAAACAAAATTCAAATACACCTCATCAAACCTTCAGGTCGCTTCCTGAATAACCATCAGTCATATTCGCGAGAGTCTCCAAATCACAAGCCGGCGCCAAAGATTCTTTCGCTAATATTACCCTGAGAATCTTCTCCCTATTCGATGCATCTGGTAAATTTACCATCAACCTGCAGTAAATAAAATTACAACAATAATTTCCTAGAAACATAGAGCTAGACATAAAAGGGCAGCCAGATGCATAAAGCATCCCCACACAGCGAGGGTAAGGGGAGGAGTCCCACCACCACGGTGAAAAGTACGCAAACCTTACCCTGCAAGAGGCTACTTCCAGGACTCGAACCCGTGACCTCAAGGTCATACGGCAACACCTAACCGGTGCGCCAAGGCTGCCATTTATAGAGCAAGACATAACAACACTCAAGACTTTATCCCACTATAGTGGGGTATAGTCATAAAATAAAATAAAATTACAACAGGTTCTGTCTGTGATTAACTCGCAAACAGAAGTGCGCTTCGACAGAAGTTTCGTAGTACTACCTCCGTGGAAGCCTCCTTATCACGGCTTCATCAAGATCAAAAGGCCTATTAGTAGCCGCAAGGACCAGAACTCGCTCTTTATCTTTTGTTCGAAGTCCGTCCCAGTTCACCATGAATTCGTTCTTCATCTTACGCATAGCTTCATGCTCCCCTGGATTTTCTCTCCTGCCCAACATACTATCAACCTGGAAAAAAGAATTATGCAAACTAAAGGATAAAATGAGTTATTTAACCAAAATACCTGACGTGTGCAAGATTACACAACTAGTATTTATTACGTTTACAAGGGGATAGGCTGTAGGAATTCATACAGCAAAATATACAAAAAATAGTATGTATAATGTTTACACGAGGAACGGTAGTAGGAGTGCATACGGTGAAACATACAAGCAACTGGTATTCATTAAGTTTACATACCTCATCTACAAAAACAACACTCGGGGCAATTTTGCTGGCTAATGAAAAAACAGCTTTGACATATTTTTCTCCTTCTCCAAACCACTGAAAGAGAAGAGAAGGTTAGTCACATTGACCAGAGAAGAAAAAAAACACATTTTTAACTAGTTCAATTGGATACAAAATAATACTTTTGAAGCAATGCTTGACATAGATATGTTGATGAAGTTTGCGCCTGCCTCGGTTGCAACAGCTTTAGCAAGCATCGTTTTCCCAGTGCCAGGAGGACCAAAGAGTAATATTCCTTTGCAGGGCTGGCAAATGAAATTATATTGATTATAAAGGAATCAAAATTATGAGTAGGGAAATGAAGCTATAGAAAATTGTCATCAAATATAGGATTACAAAAAGTAAGTCAATTTCAAATTATCAATTTGGCTTTCTACTGTGAAGGTATTACGAAAACAATGTGTTAAGAAAATTAAGGGAAAAAGTATAGGCAAATATCTTCATATGATTATTATGATCTTGAAAAGAAATATAATAAGAATACTGTTAGACTTGATTTTGTTGCGCTTCAACGAAAAAATGTGTCAAAATTACCTTTAAGGTGAGTACGATGAAGAATTAAACTAATACTAAAAAAAGTTATGTAGTGAAGAAATAACTTTGCATCTGGGAAATTTACATCAATGATCAGCTTTATAGCTATGAAGATGCTTACAATAAATTTGCAGATGACAATTCTAATCTGTTGAACATTCATTAAGTGAAATACAACAACACTCAAGCCTTTATCCCACTATAGTGGGGTCGGCTATATGGATCCTTTGTTGCCATTGTGCCCTATCTTTTGTCATAGCCTCACTAATGCCTAAGTACATCATGTCTTTCCTTATAGTTTCATTCCAAGTCTTTATTGGAATACCCCTCCCTCGTTTAACATGCCTAGTGACTCGACTCTCACAACGCCTAACAGGTGCCTCTAAAGGTCTGCTTTGTACGTGTCCAAACCATCTTAGTCGAGCTTCTCGCAACTTCTCTACAATTGGTGCTACTCCTGTCATATCCCTGATACATTCATTCCTAATTTTATCTAATCTCGTGTGCCCACACATCCACCTAAGCATTATCATCTCCGCAACTTGCATTTTTTGCAGATGTGCTTACCAAGGGGCCAAGTCTGAGCTCATTTAACAGAATACTGGGCAAGTCGGGTATGACAGACATTACACGCCCAACTTGAGGGGGAGTGTTGGAGAAAATAGTTTTATATGTAATATGTAATATTAGAGTTTGTGTTTTGTTGTATTCCCATATATATATGGGCTGCCTCTTTGGTAATCAATTGAAATTCATTTTTTCCCCTCACAACATTTCAACAACATGCAATTTTAGTAGAGGTGATATTAACCATAGATGTGACCGAATTAAGTAACTTGAATCAATTAATTAACTTCTGAAGAACAAACAAATTATGAAAATAATATAAATGTGCAATTTCCACAAGCTTAATTAAGACACACTTTAGTCGGCAAAGGAATAGAATGACATCTATACAAAAATCATTTAGAACAAAATACATGAAAGGTAAGGATACCCTGGAAGAAAAACCATCAAAAATAAGGCAGTTAATTTAAATTCAAGATCACAAGAAAATGAAATTTGTTTTCCACTTAGATTGATGTCGGATCCTAAATCAAGAAGCCTGTTGATGGGTGAGGACTAACTCAAAGACAAATTGATCTGAGCTTGAGACTCAAAATCAGATCATATGTTATGGGCATGGACGGCACGGAGCGCAAAGGGGCATCGACAGTGTGGCAAGTTGTTACGATTAGGGTGGTCGTAATGGGAGGCTAATCGGCAGCAAGCGTTCCGGCGGGGTCCGGTCCCACCCATCCTCGAGCCCTCCCGCCATTCTTGACAGGGTTACAACCCGTACACCCCAACTCTTCACCGCGCCCAATATAAGCGCGACGGGTTGTTGAGGCTGGGATTCGATCACCGGACCTCCTTGATGAGAAGCCTTAAACACGACACTCATCATCAACTGAGCGGTAACACAAGTTTACAACAGGAGGAAGGGGCATGCGACCAAGACACCAGTGTGATTTCTTTAATTTTAGTTTGAGTATTACGCTTATGCCACCATGATGGGTTCTAATACCCCAACTCTCTAGTATTTAGGTATCCGGGATTATCTTCAAGTAAAATTCAAGCCTAGGGCTGGCCAAGAGGTTTCCCTCTTGGATTTCTCTCCTTTCCCTCAATCTTCTTGTTCTAGAGATGTTAAACTCTAAGGAGGTAACATTAGTCTGATCTGCCGCTCCCAGCCGCTTATTTCTCAGTCGCCAAGATCCCGTCATCACGCTTTCGTCGTTTGATGCATACAGGTCCAGAATTCTGCCTCTGCGCATCCTCCTGCCTCCGCTCCACAAAGCCTCGTCCCATTGATTCCTTCATGCAGAGCTCCGTCCCGCCTTCGTGCGTTTGTCTCCAGGCCGGTACTTTCCTGCGGTGCTCCGTTCCGCACAAGTCCATTCCACCGCATCCTACCCGGCAGTGCCCTGTCCCGTAGAGTTCTGTCCCGCACAAGCCATTCATGCATCCATTTCCATCCCCTGGCGTTGTCGGCGAGACGCTTCAACACCCGATCCATGACAGGCGCCCGCCTCGACGCCGTACAATGTCATCTCGATGAACAATCTAGTACCCTAGCCTCGATGCAAGTAATTATCTAGCGCTTGGAGGCTCGCGAGGCCCGACTGGACAACTAATCCACTATGTTGCTGCCTCCAAATGACAGGTCCTCTTTCATTGGACAACCAACCATCTCCACGGTGACTCATTAACTAGTCGTGCTTGAAAGTGCACATGCTCCGCGTGCCCTCGAAGTTCCCCATTCCAAAAGGACCGACCCTCTTAGGTGGATTGCCAAGGAGAAACAACTCTTTGATATCCAGGGCATTTTGGACATGCAGAAGGTCTCCTTAATGCTCCTTTCCATCAATGGCTACGCCTTGCACTACGTTTAAAAGCTCAGCCAGACCACCCCGTTTCTCTCGTGGACCAACCTCAAGCAAGCATTAGTAAAGCGCTACGATCACCGCTACTCGGGCAATGTCGTGGAAAGTCTATATGCCCTCTGTCACACTTCTTTGGTGGATCAGTATATCGACAAGTTCATCGAGCTTGTCAACCACGTTCCCTATCTTCCTCTTGATCACTATATGGGTCATTCAGGGTCTCCAATCCTACATTTGCTCGTAACTTCATACCCATCATCCCCATGACCTTAACAATGCTATGGAGGCCATCTGCTTGGTAGAGGTAGATTTCTCGGTCCGGCTGGTGGACTAATCTCATTTCTCTCCGTCCACACCCAACTCCTCAACTCGCTCCACATTGATTCCCTGTGCTCCGCCACGGCTTCCGGTCGGGGATCCGTCACCTACCACCGCCCTCCCTCCAAAACCGCCCCTCCTCCCCCAGTCGTCCCTCCTCCCTCGGCCACCAACCCTTAACCGCCTCTCAACACAAGAGTATAAGGATCTGCACAGTAAGTCTTTATGTTTCCGCTACAAGCAACCCTACTTTCTGACGCACGACTACCACTTAAGGAATTGTGGGTTCTCATGTGTTATGATGAGGACAAAATTACGGTTGCTAACTTCGATTCCCTTATCTTTGATGATGCCTCGTTGTCGGACCGACGACCTTCTTCCATCGTTTAATGCGTTATTTTCTATTGGGGGTATTTCAGGACAGTGCAACACGAAGCTTCAGGGACTTCTGCAGGGCACAACAATGATGACTAGGATTGATAGTGGTGCTAGCAACAATTTTGTCTCCCATGACTTGGTGACTCATTGCAGCTGCACACCGACCAAACGATGAAGTTCAATGTTTACCTGGGTGACAGTTCTCGCTCCTCGACTAGTGACCTTTGTTGCGGCCTCCCATTCCAGTTGGGCAAAAATGCACCTCCTCCGACTTTTACGTATTTTCTTTAGGCAAAGGGACGCCATCCTCGACATTACATAGTTACAAATGTTGGGCGACGTCAAACATAACAAGGCCTACATGAGGATAACCTTCCACTGGGCCAATCGACCTTGCACGCTTGAGGGAAACACCTCCATTCAGCGGATCACCGGCTCTTCTAGCGTAGCAGAACGAACTCACTTCGTAGACTTTTGGGCACTACTATGGCAGATCACCACACCAATGATTGAGGCCCCAACACACTTGAGTTCACCCCAACTGCCTCAGCTGTCTCTACTTCTGGAGGCATTTTCGTCGGTGTTCGAGCCTAATCCGAGCAAGTTCAACATGCCAGCAGATTTTGTACTCATCATACTTGTGATCTTACCGATGCTATGGAGGTCACCACACCAAGGGCGCCCCATAGCTTATGTCACTCGGTCCTTCACGACTATTTTTCCTGCTCATCCTATGTAAATAAGCTGACGGAGCTCGTTTTGGCAGTCCAGCACTGACGTCCTTACTTATTGGGGCAGCGCTTCGTCGTTTGCACAGATCATAGATTACGGTACCTTCTCAGTCAAAAAATGACCACATCATCCCAGTAGGTTTGGATGGTGCCACTGCTGGGCTATGAGTTTACCAACGAGTTCTGTTCGGGCAGAAGACGACTCGGCAGAATGTCAGTTAGGACGGCTCAGTCTCAAAATCATGACTCTCCTTTTAATTTTCAAACTTTTATTTCCTTTTAAGTAGCGATCTTTTATTTTATTTTTTTATGTAAATCTCTTTACTATTCCTTTTGTAAACTTGATATAAAGAGATGTTGACTGTGAAACCTGGCACACTAAATTTTTGCCAAGGCGAGAAGCTTGTCTCCCAATTTCGTATAACAAATGTCGTCCTGTCCTCGCGCCAAAAAACAATCTCACAAGGTATCGGAAGCATAAAGCTTATGATCATCCATATAAAACTCAACAAAACATTCCTTTTTCTCTTAAATTTTACTCCCCTACTCCACAAACTATTAAGAATAATGCAGTATTATCAGCCAGGGCAGAGTTAAGCATATAACTTATTGTTCTATACGGTTTACAAAGTAAAATGCATAATAGTACACACAGTAGTAAAACAAACTCTGATTTTTCAATTATACGTGTGATCTTGCTTCAAATCTCGTTTAATTTTTAAAATAAAACATAATGGAAAGATTAATGCTAGATAACCCCATGAAAACAAAGAGCATTTCTCAATATATTTTAGTAATCTCTATAAACGAAAGAAAATAAAGGAGAAGTATTACATAAATCCATACTACACTACTTATTAACTGAATGTATATGTTAATCATCATGGTGACACATATAAAAGAGAAGATAAAACCTTTGTCAATTGTCCTCTGCAAAATAGCTCTGGCCGCTGCAATGGAAGCATCACTAGTTCCTTCAATGTCGCCTTTACATTGTCCAAAGCACCAATGTCATCAAATGTAACTCCTATATCACTTGGGGCAATAACATCTACTAGAAGCCTCTTCTCAAATTCATTCTCAGTTACTACATCCTGTGAAAATTATGACATAACATGCACTGAATAATTCAAGGAAAATCATTATGAAAATCTGATGTTTTTTGAAAAAAAATTCAAAATAGGTCAAGTGGCATCTAAACATATCAAAAAATTATGAGAAATTATAGACCTTACCTTTAGTGATTTCTTTGAACTTTTCACATCACTCTGGAAGTTTTGAAGCATTTGTAGCCCATGCTTTACACTGCACAGTTGACATAGAAAAGTTAATATATGTGTAATATATCTATCTCAGATCATATTAAGAAAAAAATTGAATTAAGCCCCTCCAAAGATAAAATAGTGAACTCAATTCTTAGGGTATATGACAGTTCCTGTTATCATTAGTAACAAACGACAGAGGGAATCAAGATTCTCTAGAGGCGGGCACTGGGTCATCCAAACCCTAGTCAATTCATAATTTCTAGGTGCTTAGAAGATAAGGATACAATAGAGAATCTCCACTTAAATACTTGGACCCTCACACGCAAATAAAGTCGACTGTAAAATAAAAGAAATACAAGTACATAATAATAAAGAGTACGACTGTGCCCTTAGAGTGATGCTTTTGGTACCTTCCATGCTCCACTTGAGTAAACACATGAATTATCCTCTAGGTGCCTCGCCCATACCCGTACTCGTATCAATACTCTGCGACTGCGACCTTGAAAAGGTCGACCCTGAAAATTGTGTATGCAGCTTGCTCTCGAAGATCCATATGATCCTTTGAATGACCCAAGACTTGTTGGATAGTCAGCCCTTGAACTTCCTTTGTATCGGTGGCCAATACTCTGACTAGCTCATACACGGGAATAGCATCCACGGATATATCCTCGGGAAGGAATTCTTGAACGGTGTGATCCCCCACTGCCTTCCTGAGCTGGAAAACATGAAACACCGACGACTGGTAGTTGTGGACAATAGACAACCTGGTCGATCCTTTCTAGGATCATAAAGGTCCCACAATAGCGGAGGAAGGTTGGGAGTGGAATAGGTTAGCCACCAAACTCAGTCTATAAGGTCACAACTTCACAAGTACACTCTTCCATGGGATGAAAAGGTGGTGGCGACCAGCCCATATCAGGTCGACGTAAAAGTACACGACGCCGCAACTGACCGGACCTCTATCGATCATGAATTCTTGCATTTTTGTTTATGTTATTTTATTGTGCATTTTTTTTATCTTGGGACTGTATTGTTTGCACGCCTGAGAGCGTAGCTATTTTATTTTTTTTTAACTTTAAGCATTTTTTCCAATTTTTATTCTTGTGTTCAACCGGTCCATGAGGTAGCCGGTCCATCTTCCTGCCCTGTAAAATCCGCAGGTCATCTTCTCGGATTCATCCGTTGCACGTGATAGGGGCACAAACCCCCTTCCCCGATTTTGTCGTTGCACACCGCCTATTTTAGCCCCACGTCGCCGCCAACCACCATCTGCGATTCAATCACACGCCACGCGCATCCTCACCAGAAGAATCGGCGTCCAAGTCAGCCTCATCCGTGCGTAATCACAGAGCCCGACGGTTTCAACAACATTTCCAGTCACATCCCCTGCAATAATTGCTCTCCCCGATAGTTTCCGCACCCAATCATGCTCAACCATGGCCATTCCTGCCATAAAGCAGTCAGCTTGGGGATTTATTTGGGAGAGTATAAATGTGATGTTACTGTTTTTCTTTAGGAGTCGTCGATGAAAAAATATTGTTGTTGTTGTTGATGTTGAAGAAGAACAATGAAATTGTGATGTTCTGTTATTTGCTTTCGTGATAGGGATTCAAGATTGCTGCTTTGTTTGGCTTCTTAGAGTTGTTAAAAAAGTTGTTGATGAAATTTTCTGTGCCGTTTTGATTATCGGTTCTGCTAGTCAATTTTGGATGAAATTTGTGCTAGCTCTTGGCTTCCTTTCAGTTGAGTGAAAAGGAATTACATTGCTATTGTTCAGTTTTAATGAACGTAAAGTTTAATAAATTGATTCCGGTTGAAAAATTTAACTTTTTGTGCATTGAAATTTTGTGCATCCACCTTGTGTGAGAGAGAAAAATATTTCAGTGGTGCCTATGTGCGATAGCGGCCGACTTCGGAGCGGGAGATCAAAAGTGACGAGAAATTTCTCGCGGGATCGCCGTCGACTTCGACTGCGGAAAGACGATTCTTTCCGTGGGTAACATGTTTCTTTTCCTTCCTTTGCGTGGGTATATATTTTCTCTTTAGGTTAATAGATTCATTACTGAGTTTTCTCCTGGATTTTGTTAGTGAACGCTACGTCGAAAACTCCAAACGGACGTAACTTGGAGTTCAAAATTTTCGTTTTGCTATGACAAGACGAATGAAAAAAAAAACTGTTAATCTCCTTTCCCTAGATTTTTTAAATTGAACTATTTTTAAGTGATTCATTTTTGAAACAAACTAGTTTATTTTATGCTTTATACAAAAATTTAAAAGTTGTTTTCTTAAAAGTTTGTACCACGCCCGCTCAAAATTTTTTTGCAAACTATATTATTGATCACATGCATTTAAGGTTTCCTAAAAAAGCCGACAGCCGGGCAAACCCTACGCGTCGTCCTGCATCAACAGGACATCCCTCTTGTGGTTGTTGGACTGACGGACCATGCGTCGTAGGGCACACTCGAGGTGTCGTTTCAATTTTTATAGTGCTTCATCTCTATCTTTGAATTTGTTCTCCATGAAATCTACTCGACAATTACAGGACAGGTGGCAGGATGGTCGGAGCGGCAAAAGCGCATATACAGTCTGAAACGGGGAGGTGTCGACAACCGAATAGTAAGACGTACCACAAATATATCAAGACGGCCCACATGGACTAATGATGAGGCTTCTTAGCGTGAAAACATCACATATGTCTTAAGGCAATAGTTCAGGAACTCGGTCTGGCCATATTTTTAAGGATGGTAAAATTAGTTGAAGTGCAATTGAGTACCCTACTGCTTGAACAACTCGCACCAGAAGGAGCTCATGAACACCGGGTCACGATCGCTCATAATAGAATGTGGTAGCCAAACAATCTGACAATCTACTGTATGAAGATATGTGCAATTGAGCTGCTCTTGTACAAATGTTTAACGGGAATAAAGTGCTGATACTTCGACGGCGGATTAGCATTTACAAAAAGACAGCAAATACCATAAGAGCGTGACAATCGAATAACAGAATTCATAACAATGTCCTACCAAACAAGTTCCACAATTAGCTGTGGTTGTAGGAGACTTGTTGAAGCAAGGGTTTGATACTTCGGCTTCATTTGGTTTAGCGGTGGTGGTTGTAAAAGGAGCTGTTGTAAAGGCAGGTTTGTAAAGGGAGCTGTTGGAAACTGAATGCTGGAAATGGAGATCTGTTTGGATAGTCTGTATTTGCAGAGTTGTTCCAAACAGAGAATCGTTTGGCAAAACCGCGGGGGCGTTATGGATTTTTTTTAAAAAAAAAACCGGTTTAAATTTTTAAAAATATGTCTGTAATATACTCTAATAGACTGCTCAGTTGAAACATATAAAGGTACTCCAAATACTCCAATATACTGCTAAACATTAAAATTTCGAAAACCCGAAATACAACAGCTTTCTATGCGGATACAGCAAACACGTTCAAGCTCTGAGCAGTTGAACGGCAATGGAGTCACGCAACGCCACCATCTCATCCACCCCTACTCGAATGCCTCTAACATGGTCTCCACTTGAGGTTTCGTTTATCTGTCCTGTTTTTCTTTGAAGGCCCGCCGGGTAAATAAATTGATCGTCTTCATCGCAAGCACGAAAATAAGTGTCTGAGCGGGATGGATGTCTGCGAATGTAGTTATGCAATGTCATTGTTGCAATCACAATGACTCTTTGCTTTGACAAACTGTATGGTGACATATCTCTGAGAATCTTTCACTTCTTTTTCCAAACTCCGAATGAACGTTCAATGACACTTCGTAAAGACGAGTGAGCCTGCTTGAATATTTCTCGGCGCCCTTGTATAGGTCGACTGCCCCTTCTAAAATCTGGTAAATGATACCGTGTACCTGAATATGATTTTAAAAAATCACGTTGAAGTGGATATCCGACATCTACCAGATAATATTTGCCTGTAACATTGATGACCGTTTATTGATGTGAATAATAGTGAATCTTATGAATTCGTAATAAGAAATGATCTGAAGATATAAAAGGATCACCTGAAGGTGGATACGGAAAATTATAACTCGTGTCCGTAATAGCACTCTGGAAAATACGGCTATCATGGGTAGAACCCTCCCAACCTGCTAATGCGAAAGTGAAACACATGTTGAAATCACAAACCGTCATCACATTTTGCGTTGTTGTGTCATGCAGACCAATGTAGGAAACCTGTAGATCAGCTGAAACTCGAGCATCCGCATGTGTTCCATCAATAGCTCCTATGCAATTTTTAAAGAAAGTCATGTATCGAGGATCATTTACAATTTGTGGTGGAATAGTAGTGAAAAAATGATCTACAGGCCTGATGACATCAGAAGAGAGTCTTTTAATTGCAGTGATACCCTTTGAGAAGAATCTACTTATCGTTTCTGTAGAATGTTGAAAGCGTTCACTTGCAAGCTGCATGGATAGATTATGTCCCAAAATATACAGTGTAACTGCAAGCACCTCACGTGGTAGAGTTCTCCTGGAACCTTAAAATCCATAATGAAGTGTGAGTAGTGAAAGCAAATCACCAAAAACCACCTTCGACATTCTGAAGGCACTAAAAAACCTCGTCGGGTGGCCATCTAGAAGTTCAGCTACCCATCTAGCCCCTGTCTGCCCAGATGTCATGCATGCTCTACTATTTGATATAACAGTCCTATTTATTTGAAAAGCTGAAGTTGTTACAAACTGATGCCCATCGACTACTCTATTATGATACGTCAAATCAACTACTTGTTAAATTTCCTCATTAGAATTGTCTGAGGATGACATTGTATATCTGCGACAAATATATAAGAATTCAACATTACATCATTTGCTTTGAAATAAACATAAGTCTGAAATAATTAAAGTACCATCACAACAAATAAGCAAATAGACATCTTGCTCCAAAGTAAACAAAGTAGCAAATGAACAAATAAACATAAGTTCCAAACTTGAAAAACAAAACACACAACACAGACATAATAATATTCAGTCTGAGCAGAGGGACAAAACATGAACTAATCCGCTCGTTTTTCGTAACGAGCCTGCAGTCACCTAAGACGTCTGTCCTTGCGTATGCTCATAAAAGTTTCTCGATTTTGCTTATCCTTCAGAAGCATGGTGGAATAGTCGTAGAAATCAAATTGGGGCTCATCCATAACCTCTGACATACTCTCTAGCTCTGAAATGGCCTCAGGAATGGTGAATAACGCTGAAGATATCTGGATACGAGGCGGCTCTTGCATACATTGCCCAATAATGCGTGATGTTTCAACCAGCTCATCTAATGCCGAACTTTTTGCCTTCTTCGCAGTAATCTTTCTTTTGCCCTTACCTGTCCGTTTTTCCTTAGCTGCGGTGGAATGTGGAGACTCGTTGATGTTTTGTGTACCATCTCCAGCAGAAACATCTTATTCATCGACCGACTAGTTTCTGGAATTTGGGGCCAATGCTAGATCTCCAGTTGCAACGACTTGGCTAAACATCATATGAAGTTTCTCCTCTAACTCAAGAGATATACCAGAAAACTGAAACTTCCTTACAGTATGAAGAACCTATAATAAGAAGAAAAGAAAGGATTAGACAAATCATCCAGCAAAGAATTGAAAAAGTGTTGTTTCAACTCTGAATAATTTACTTACTTTCAAACGTTCTTTCCACCAGTCTTCCGAAGCAGCTATAGTTTTGCGGATTGGATCCCAGTCAAGACCCGTCTCACGCCCCTTTAGCTCTCTCCATAATTTCCAATCTTTCGTTAGCTGATCTCACTTATTCTTCATTTGATTTCGATCATATGACTTTCTCGTACGTGCCAAAAACCCTGTTGTTAGATTTGTCCACCCATCCCTGCTAAAATGCGTGGATGGGCGATTACCCAGCTCAATCTCTTTGAGACACATGTCACAAAAAATCATAACATCATTGGCCTCCCAATTAGCATTAACACCACCTTCTTTATGTTTACCGATAACACGAACTGAATAAAAAAAATAAAACTAAACATAAATAATCAGCACACATATGTACACATAAATAAGCACACACATACAAAATTCACACATAAACACACACACAGCACATACAGACAAACTCATACAACACAAACACACAACACCATGCATACAACACATACACGCACACACCCAAAAGACACACACCATTCACACAGCACATAGCACAAACACACACACACAGCACAAACACACAACACAAACACACAACACCATGCATACAACACAAACACACACAACACAAACACACAACACCATGCATACAACACATACACACACACACTCAAAAGACACACCATTCACACATCACATAGCACAAACAAACAAACACACACACAACACAAATACACACACACACAACACAAACACACACACACACACAAAACAAACACACAGCATAGCACAAAATTCACACACACGCACAGACACAGCACATACAGACAAACTCACACAACACACACACAACACAAACATATGACACAGTGTGTACAATAGACACACACACCACACACAACACATAGCAAAAACACACACACACAGCACAAACACACACCACACCCCACAAACACACAACACGACACAAAATTCACAAACACATGCACACACACATACAAACACACACTAGACACACCACACACACCACACAGCCCAAACACACACCACACACACAACACAGCAAAAACACACACACAACACAAACACACACCACACCCCACAAACACACACCACAACACAAAATTCACAAACACACGCACACACACATACAAACACACACTAGACACACCACACCACACACACCACACAACACACACAGCCCAAACATACACCACACACACAGCAAACACACCACGCACACCACACAAACCACACACATATACACTATACACAGTCGAAGCACACACACAGCAACACAATCAATGCACACACACAACACATACAACACATACACACATACAACACGGACGCACATATACACACACAATACACATCAACCTCTTGAGCCAACCTTCACCAAAAAAAGTTGGAAGGGGAAGGAAAGGTATAACTGCTGAAATCGCCGAGCCGTCGGAGAGGAAGGAACACACAGTGGGAGAAGAAGTTGTGGATTCGATCGGGAACTTTGTCGTCGTCGTCGCTGGAACGTTGTCGTCGAAGAATGAAGCAGGCGTCGCCGGAAATCTGGCACGGGAAGCGACTGTGCGGCGTAGAAGAAGAGGAGGCGTGATTGACACCAATCGGCGACGGGAGATGAAGGAGGCGGGATCTACTATGCCGCCGGAGGAGAAGAGAAGGTCGGAGAAGAAGGAGGCAAGATCGACTCCAATCGGCGACGGGAGAATGAGGCGGGATCTACTATGCCGCCGGAGGAGAAGAGGAGGTCAGAGAAGAAGGAGGCGGGATTTACTGTGCCGCCGGAGGAGAAGAGGAGAGGTCGGAGAAGGAGGCGGGATCGACTCCTATCGGCGACGGGAGAAGAGAAGCGGGATGGATCGAATCGGCGACGGGAGAAAGCGCTGCCCCTTTTTTCCGCCCTAAACGCGATAAAACGAAGTAGAAAAGGGGGATTTCCTCACGCGATGGTTTGAGCCGGGAGAAACGGAGCGGGGATCAAAACAGAGGCGAAAAAACAAATGAATTTCACATGCTAACGTTTCGTTTTGTCCAAACGTCATGGCCAAAACGCTTAACCAAATGGGGCCTTCATCTCTTGCAGTTCAGACTGTCGGACAACCCACACAATTTCACGTCAGTTACGAGACCCTGCTAGACCATAATAAATGTGGTATGGGATAGAGTGGCCGCCCGTTGCGGTTGCATGGAACTCATGAAGCAATTGATGAATCCAAGACCAAGTTGTCGCGGCAATTTAGAATCTCTCCCACAAGATGGAAAGGAGGGCGGGTTTTAGTGTCGCATCATAGATCCATGATGATCGCCACATATTGCAGGTCAAGCCTGTTGGAACAGCCCCGACATCAAGCCAATGAGACTGAGAAATATCGAGAAGTGCGCCATCGTGGTCCTTGATGGATAAGGCATCAGTTGCTGAGTTGAGGAGTCAAACTTGGACTCCACTAACATAATTTAGTAACTTAGAGATCCATTGTTGTTTGTGTCGAAATTGAGATCTTTCAATTCAAGAGTCGGTGTAGGTTGCAGTGATTGGGCTGAACCATGAAATAGAGTCTCAACAAGTATGAGTGCCAATGTTGCAGAGCGGGCACAAAGGTCGGCATCTCACATATATAGGGCGGCAAGGGTGACTACGGTAGGTGAAAACCTTGTTGTAGTAGGCGATGGGGCAATCATGTTGCATGAATAGTGTTGAAGCCCGGATACCAGTTCAACTGAGTTTGCACTAAGAGAGAACAATTCAAGTTACTTGACTCGTTGTTGGGCACATAGATCAGGGATGTTTGAGCTTGGGGTAGGTAGAAGGTAGTTGCCTACACACAGACCCAGCGAGCTGCAGCGAGGAGGTCCTGCCACTCACTCGGAAGTGCAACTCACGTCTTCCCCTCCCAAAGCCAAAGGCTGAGCTCGGCACCTTGGATGGTACGGAGCGAGGACTATTAAAAATCTGGAGCTAAAGGAGGTTGAGTCTGCCTCTCCAAGGTGCTTTAAGGGTCTATTTATAGGCAAACTCTACCCAATGGCAAAATAGTCTTTCTTGGCCTGCTACTAGAGGTCTCTGTCTTTCTGTTTTTGCTATCTGCAGCACCCGATTGGTCTGCGCATAGCGGAATCCCGTTGTTCAAGGTTGATATAGGCAGACCTTAATGGTATGTACATAGCAGCATAGACAAGATATAAGTTCTCCTTGACTGGGAGAGCGCCCTGGCCTTGCGAGTTGCGGATTTCACCGGGTTGAGACCTGCTTCCCCGGAACGCGCCTCGCTCCTTGACGGACTGGGCTGGTTTAACCCTGGGCTTGCAGGGCGCGTGGCTTTCTGACATGGGGAGGGCGCCACCCGGCTGATTTGGGGAGGGAGCCCCCGCGATTGCCCGGAGGGGCAAGATGCGGGGTCGCCTTGCTGGACCCTGCTCACCTGACCTGGCTGGGCCTAAGCCAAATCCTTCTGCTCACAGTTGAGCTTGCCTAGGATCTCTTGGGTGCAAGTCGGGTTGTGCTCGATAAATTGGAGTTGTACACAATCACAGCTTCTTTGCGAGCTCGCAAAAGGGCGGAAAGAATTCATCCAACCCCGATTTGGCGAGTGACCGATCGTGACTCGGCAGACTGGAACTCGACGGTCCATGACCTCTAAAAATATAGGGGGTAGGGCATGTCTTCTTCCTAATTGCGCCCCAGGCCGACTTGCTCTCACCCTGCGTGCGATGGACTCGCCGAATCGAGATGACGATGACATGACGACCTTGTTCGACATGATCGACGATCCCCCTCCCGAATCACAACAGGCGTCGCGAGGTGCTGGATCTGGCAAGGAGCGCAAACGCAAGTCCGTGTTGGAATTTTCTACTTGGGAGGGTTAAATCCATGCTGAGGTGTTCTCGTGGCGCGAGCCATCCCGAGAGGAGGCTGCACCTGCTGGCAGCGCGGGCCAGCTGTCTCTGGATATTCAGACTGCGACAACTATGGTATGTGTGCCACCCTTTCCCGCGTTACGAATAATCGCTAGCCTATTTTAACCGCTCCTTTTTGGCCGTTGTAGGGTGTTGATGAACCCACCATCATGGTCGCTCTGGCAACTTCACATGATGGGGAGAGCGCGAAGACAAAAGATAAAACTTGTCAAGGCGAGGAAGCTGCCTCATCCACGCATACCTGGTGAGGCGTCCACGCTTTCTGAACTACGCGAGGATGATGTTGATGCCCCTTCCATCTCTGTGGTACCTCCCTTTCAGGAGTCGTGAGGCGAGCCCGACCAGTATGTCACAAACCATCAGGTCGGTCTCGCCCTACCGCAAGCCACGTTGCGCCGCGTCTCCCTATGACACAAGAGTTTGTGGCACCATCTCGTCCTCTTAAAATCGGCGAGTCGAGCCGACCCCGCACCGGGGGAAATCGCTAGTGATGATGCCCCCCAGATTGTCAGAAAGGGATGTCGAATATGCCCACGGTACGCTCTTGATGCTCGCTTATCATTTCATCTATGCAGATCTCTTGAACTCGCTCTGATTTCTCCATTGCAGGTAGTGGGTCTCCCTTATCGCATGAGCTCTCATTGGGAATCCCTCCCGAGCCGGCTCCTCCCCGGATGTCCAGCCTTCTTCGCGAGCTGATGGCCAACCCGCGAGTGGAGAGTGCTGATTTTGGTGCTCACGGCCCATGACTCCGCCCTTGGCCCCTCACTGTCGCGCCTCACCGGTTAATTAGAGAAGAACTTGACCAGTTACAAAACCATGTCGAAGTGGTGGAGAATTACCAGGCAGAAATGGAAGGTGACAGAGGACTATTTTTGAGGATGCTGGATACCGAGGAAAGAATCTATGAGCTGGAGACCCGTCAGTTTGCTACCGAAGACCATCTTCAGAAGTTCGCGCAAGTCGCAGGCACTGTTGGGGAGGCGAGTAGGATGGAAGAACACATGCGTAAAGGCAAGGAGCATCTCAGACGAGCCCAAGAACATTTCCACGCAACCAGGGGTATAACCTGGACAGCCGCCTCCCAGATCACCTGCGTGTGCCGGGATAGGGTCCCCTGCGACGCGAGTAGAAAATAGACCGTAATTCTTTTTTGCTCTCGCTGCTCTTTTGCTTTTTTTCTTGTCTTATTTTGTGAGGTCATTCTTTTTTGGGATCTCTTTCTTGTACTCGCGCTAGTTTGTATTCATTATTAATTGTAGCACGCGAGTTTTTTTTGCGCTCGCGCGTAAACGCCGAGCAAATGATATATGCGAAAAACGGGAAAAAGTTTTCTTGATTAGTCATTCGTTGGATTGATTCTATGTTGGCAATGTAGAAGGTCGGGCGAGCACGACATCTGCGATTTTACGTTTGCGAGAGGGCGCTCCTTGCGAGTCGGAGCTAACCGTGTACCCGCGCTCCTTGCGAGTCGGAGGGTGTTGAGGTCAAGGGCATATCTACTAGCTCTCAAACTCTTCCGCCTCCCCTTTCGAAAGAACCTCCCTACACGCCTCGCTAGATACGATGGTTCGTGCAAAGGGCGAGGAAAGACGCGCGCATTGCATCGCAAATTTAATCGACCATTACCTCCCTGAAGCCAAGACTACCTCTGTCAAGCTCAAGGCCTTTGAGGCGCGGTATCTCCCCACCGGCTATACGGCGAGGCGACCCGTCCCCCAATAGGGCATCAACACCTTTGTCACCGATGAGTTCGCCTTCCCCTTAGCCCACTTCGAGGCGGGGTTGCATCTTCCCCTGTGGCCCTAGGTAAACCAGGTCCTCAAATACTTTGGGCTGCTCCCCGCCCAAATGAACTCCAACGACATCAGCGCCCCGGTCGCCTTCGCATGCTACATGTGCGAGGAGGGGGTCGAGTTCAACCTCACATCCTTCCGCAAGATCCCGAACCTGAAGGTGACCCACGATGACGCCATCTTTCTCTCCAGCGCTTGCGTCAAGCTCTCAAAGACGTTGAACAAATTCCACCATTGGACTGACAAGTTCGTCTTTGTGTGTGGCTCATTTGGGATGTTGTCGCTTGCGTCGGTTCAACGGAGCGAGTGTCTTCAAACCGCCTCGCGTGGACGGCGACACCCTGGCCCTTTATGAAATGTTGAAGGGCAAGGAGTTCGATGTCCTGTACTTGCGACAGTATCAACTCGCCTTCATCATGCCCGGGACTGGTATGGAATCCACAACTTTCTGCTCGTGCCAACACGATATTCTTGGTACTTACCTTGTGCTCGCAGGTGTGCGGACATTAAACATGAACCCGCCATCTGCAGCTGCGAGAACCATCCCGAGCAAAGCCCTCGTCTCGCGACCCGGGGAGGTTTCCGCAGTGCGCGTTGGCGGCTCTTCTTCAGCACCTTCCAAGGGGAAGGAGAACACTCACCCTACAGACACCCTCTCCATCGAGCTGAAGCTAAAGAAGCCAAGAACTGATGAGCTGAGCATCGCTGCGCCCC